>CAWUFW010011502.1:0-610832 GCA_963921515.1 Calotriton arnoldi | reverse complement strand
CAGAGCCCAGACCACAGCAAAGGCCTCCCTCTCTATGGCTGACCAACGTTTCTCTCTAGGGGTCAGCCTTCTGCTAATGAAAGCTACTGGCTGATCCTGACCTTCTTCATTCAATTGTGACAGTACAGCCCCTACCCCCAATTCAGATGCATCAGTTTGAACAATGAACTTCTTGGAGTAATCAGGACTCTGTAGAATGGGAGCAGTGCACATGGCCTGCTTCAGGTCATCAAATGCCTTTTGACAGCTAACTGTCCACTGAACCTTTTGGGCATTTTCTTAGAAGTTAAGTCATTCAGGGGTGTCACTATTGATCCATACCCCTTGACAAATCTCCTATAGTACCCAGTCAGGCCTAAGAAGGCTCTCACCTGAGTCTGGGTAGTGGGAGCAGTCCAGTCCATGATAGTCTGGATCTTGCTCTGCAAAGGTTGAACCTGGCCTCCACCCACAAGGTGGCCCAGGTACACAACCTGACTTTGCCCTATCTGGCACTTAGTGGCCTTGATAGTCAGGCCTGTCTTTTGCAGGGCCTGTAAAACATTCCTGAGGTGGACCAGGTGATCCTCCCAGGTGGAGCTAAAGACAGCAATATAATCTAGATATGCTGCACTATAGGCTTCCAGACCTGTGAGAACTGTATACACCAACCTCTGGAAAGTGGCAGGTGCATTCTTCAGACCAAAGGGCATCACCACAAATTGATAATGCCCACTAGGGGTTGAGAATGCTGTTTTGGGCTTTGCAGTATCAGCTAGTCTGATCTGCCAGTAGCCAGCTGTCAAGTCAAATGTGCTGAGATATTTGGCTGAGGCCAAAGTATCTATGAGCTCATCTGCCCTTGGAATTGGATGGGCATCAGTCCTAGTGACTGCATTGAGACCCCTGTAGTCCACACAAAACCTCATCTCTCTTTTTTCCACCACTGGTGTGAGGTTTTGGTACAAGGACCACTGGACTAGCCCAAGGGCTATCTGAGGGTTCAATAACTCCCAACTCCAACATTTTCTGGACTTCTGTCCTGATACAGTCCCTGACATGGTCAGGTTGCCTATAAATCTTATTTTTAATAGGCAGACTGTCCCCAGTGTCCACTTCATGAGTGCACCAGGTGGTCTGACTGGGTGTCAGTGAAAACATGTGTCTAAACTGATTGAGGACTTGCCTGCAATCAGTTTGTTGCTGGGTAGTGAGGCTGCCTGCCAAGGCTACACCATCTACTGACCCATCGTCAGGGTTCTGTGAGAGCAGGTCAGGGAGTGGGTCACTCTCTTCCTCCTGCCCTTCATCAGTAGCCATGAGCAAGCCCATGTCTGCCCTGTCCACATATGGTTTTAACCTGTTGACATGGAGAACCCTGTGGGGACTCCTGGGTGTTGCTAGGTCTACTAAGTAGGTAACCTCACCCTTCTGCTCAACAATAGTGTGGGGTCCACTCCATTTGTCTTGGAGAGCTGCTGGGGCCACTGGCTCCAACACCCACACCTTCTGTCCTGGCTGGTAAACAGTCAGAACAGCCTTTGGTCATGCCAGGCCTTTTGAAGTTCCTGGCTAGCCTCAAGGTTTTTGGTTGCCTTTTTCATATACTCAGCCATCCGGGAGCGGAGACCAAGTACATAGTCCACTATGTCTTGCTTTGGGGGCTTGAGAGGTAACTCCCATCCTTCCTTCACCAAGCACAGTGGACCCCTGACAGGGTGGCCAAACAGAAGTTCAAAGGGCTGTACCCAACCCCCTTCTGAGGCACCTCCCTATATGCAAATAAAAGGCAGGGCAAGAGTATGTCCCATCTTCGCCTAAGCTTTTCTGGGAGCCCTTTAATCATGCCCTTCAAGGTTTTGTTGAATCTCTCAACTAAACCATTGCATTGTGGGTGATAGGGTGTGGTGAACTTATAAGTCACTCCACACTCCTTCCACATTGCTTTTAAGTACCCAGACATGAAGTTTGCACCCCTGTCTGATACTACCTCCTTAGGAAAGCCCACTCTTGAGAAAATTCCGAGGAGGGCCCTTGCCACCACAGGTGCTGTAGTGGTCCTGAGGGGAATAGCTTCTGGGTACCTGGTGGCATGATCCACTACCACCAGGATAAACCTGTGCCCAGATGCTGTTTGGGGATCCATGGGACCAACAATGTCAATCCCTACCCTTTCAAAGGGTACCCCCACCACAGGTAGTGGTATCAGGGGGGCCTTTGTAGTGCCACCTGCCTTTCCACTGGCCTGGCAGGTTACACAGGAGCGACAAAACTCCTTGGTGTCTTCAGACATGTGGGGCCAGTGAAAGTGAGGGACAATTCTGTCCCAAGTCTTGTTCTGGCCCAGGTGACCTGCCAAGGGAATATCATGGGCTAGGGTCAATAGGAAGCCCCTGAACTTCAGAGGTATAACCAACCTCCTGGTAGCACCAGGCTTGGGGTCTCTACTCTCTGAGTACAGGAGTCCATCATCCCAATACACTGTATGGGGACCACTAGCTTTCCCAGCAGCCTCAGCAGCAGCTTGCTGTCTGAGGGGTTCAAGGGAGGGGCAGCTCTGCTGCTCCTGGCTCAGATCTGCCCTGGAAGGTCCCCCTGACCAGTGATTGCACCAAGTCCAAAGACTCAAGTCCAGCACCCACCAAGGCCCCAAGGCACCTGTTCCCCCTAGTACAGTTACAGTTGGTGGGAGTGCTAGAGCCAAGGGTTTAGTAGGGTTCACCCTGGGTACTGAGTTGGGCTCTGACCTAGTCAGAGAACTGACTCAGGCTGTGTTAGTCTGTGATGGAGGCATGGATGTGACCTCCTCTGTGAGTCCCAGTAATCTGGGCAAGTACAGACAACAGCCTTTAATCAATGGACGTGAGGCTTTGGCATTTAGGGACACAGGGGCAAGTGTCACAATGGTGACACAAGACCTTGTGCTTCCTGGGCAAGTTATGCTTGGTGAGATGTGTAGGAAGGTGGAATCTGACTATATGGTTGCCCCCACTTTTTTTATGGTGTTTTGCTGGTTTATGACTTAGTTGGACTGGGATCCTGCTATTCAGGGCCCCAGTCTATCTGCTTTCTCTGTAAAAAGGTTTCCATGTGCCTTAGGCACATCACTGATTGGAGTCTGGAGTGCCCTTATAAGTCCCTAGTATATGGTATACTATGTACCAAGGGCATAGGTACCTCAGAGGCCTACCAGGGGCTGCAGCATGTATTATTCCACCCCTGGAAGGCCATCCAAACTGACACCACAAGTCTGCTACTGCAGCCTGGGTAAGGTGGTGCATGCACCCCTTACTGTGATATAGGTTACCTATATCACTAAATACATACACTCATATAAACCTATAAGTCACTCCTAAGGCAGGCCTTGTCAATCCTGAAGGCAGAGTGCATGGTTCCTATGTGAGAGGGTGCCCCTGCATGAGCAGGGCCCCTCTGCAGCGTTCGGAGACCCTTCTCTGATGCTGTTTGTAGTGCAGCCTGACCATATACTCTTAAGCGCATTATAACCTCGTGTTAAATGCTAACTTTGGAATGGCTGCACCTAAACATGTCGTGTTTGGTGTCAAACATCTTGGAATACTACCCCCCCGCCAATTCTGGCAGCGGGGGTAGAATTCCACCCTTCTAGAGGGAGAGACATGTTAACCCTGGCCTGGCCGGTAACTTCTTTCTAAAGCCTGGCATCACAAAATGGATGCTGCTGCCACAGACACGAGTCTGGCCTCCTGCTGCTGGACGAAACTCCGGCAGGGGAGGCCTGGACAATAGGTTTCCTGTCCCAGGGAGGTGTGACCACCTCCCCAGACAGGATAATGTGTATTGGGGCTGGGCGGGAGCACTTTCGGGTGCTTTGAAGTCCTGCACTGGGGGCACATTTGGTGTCCCTGTGCATACCCCAGTTCAAACCGGATCAGGGGCTTGCAGCCCCTGCTTTGGCGCGAACTGGACAAAGGGAAAGGGGTGTAGCCACCCCTCTGCCCTGACCCACCCATAGGTGGGGCCACAGAGTAGTCCAACCCCTATCCTTAGTATAAGTATAGGAACCCAGTCCTTAGGACTTTAGATTATCCCTGGACGAAACTCTGAAACTGAATCCTGGACCTTCGACACTCTACTCACGATTAGAGGACAGAAGAATCTCCCTTGGGGTCAAGGAGTGACTCCCCTGCTTGGCAGGCACCAAAGAAGCATCTGTCCGGTTCGCATTTCTGAAGCTCCCGTCGGACGCCGAAGTCATCGCATCACCAGATGTGGATTCTCAGACTTCCCCGAGGCAATCCTGAGTTCCCAGCAAAGCTGAGGCCCGTGGCTATCGTGGGTGACTTGAGACCGTGACCCCTGGACACCGAGCACATTTGCAAGTGCATCCTCTTCTGGGTCTCCCAAGAAGTCGTGCTTTGGGCTCCTAGTAGCCCTAGCCTCCAGCACCACCTGCACCGAAGATCGCTGGCCCCCACTCCACGAGTGTCCTGTAAGCCAGATCCACGTGCGGCGTCACGAGGCTCCTTCGCGGTCGCTAGCCCGTTGGCTAGTAGCCCTTAACGAAGGCCAATCCTTTTCTAACTTGGCATCCTGGTTGCTCCAGGCCTTTCCTCACTTACCGTTGCTGGGTGAGTTCCCCAGACCTTGCTGGTCTGCACCATTGACGATCGACATCTTCATCGAGACTTGCCGTTGCCAAGGCTTGTTGGGTCCAATCCTGTCGCCAACACCTCAGCACTCGACAGACATTGTGTACCAGCCCGAATCCTGCTCCTGGTTGCCGACAACGCCTCCTGGACCTCGTGGCTGAAGAGTCAAGATGACCGTCAACGCACCTGAAGCACTCAACATCGGTGGGCATCTGTCCATCGCCTTCCTGGTCCCTGGCTAGTGACCCAGACTCTGTCCCCTCTGCTTTCAGGTTCTTCAGAACTCCGATCCACTCTTGGATCCACCCGGACACTTTCCACTTGGTCGCCAGCAGCACTTTGCAGCAGATCGCCATTCAAATCGACGACGAAACCCGACCCCGAAAGACACCTATGCACCCGGCTTCCCTGGGTGAGGTAACACGAGTACTCCAGTGCTCCCATGGGTAGAGACTCTTCAAAGTCCTAGATCTCAAAGGGTTTGGTCCAAGTCCTCTTTAAAGTGTCCCTTTTCTCTAATTTCCCGATCACGACTTTCTCCATAGAAGTCAACGGCGTATCGCGGTTGTGTATTTACACTGCACGCGTCTCCCGTGGGTCCCCTGTGTCACTACCTTGGGTGGTTCCTTGTGGTCCAAGCACTTCTAGAGGCTCTAGGCCTAGTGTCTAGTTCAGTCGTGGTTCTTATACCACTTTGTTGGTATATGGTTTGAGTACGCCCCTAGGGCCCAAACGTGTATTTGTGCTATTACTGTGTTTAAATAACTTCTAACTTATGTACTTCGAACTCTAGCCTCATAAAGAGACTAGAGGGGTGTGTTTAGCAATAAATACATATATTTTGAATATATACCTGGTGTGGTGCTCTTTCATTTGATCACTCAAGAGATTATAGACTGGTAAAACAAGCTGCTTTACATTCCTTCAAGACTTAGCCTGAAGGCTGCTCTCCATAGCTACCACTAGGATAGCTTTCAATAAGGTTGTCTTTAACCTATCTCCAATAAGGGGTTGTTTGGACTGTTGCAAGGTGCCCACTATAATTAGTGGACAGCATATACCAGGCCAACTTTCACATTGGTGTGCAGCGTGTGGGATTCCAGCTTGCTATTGTTTTACCAGATAATCTCAATTGAATTGATCAACTGAAAACCACTAAAGGTACCTAAGGTACATATAATAAGCTTAGAATACAGTAAGTTCTACTGAACTTAGAGTTGTGTGTTAAGGGATAGCACAACCCTTTCTACAACTCAAGAGAGTTTAGTAGGCCACACTAGAGTAGGTAGTGCATACACCACACCACACTAGTAATGTCTTTAAGGGTAGGATCTAAAGAATCCTTGCAGGAAGCCATTGAGCTTCCACCCTCCAAGTATGATACACTCCCATTCTTGGAATTGAGAGCTTTATGCAACTTGAGAAAAATAAGGACAGGCCAAAGCCCCACCACCCAACACCTCAAGGAGTTGTTGTTGGCTTATGACCTTAGTAAGCCCTTGGGGACTGAAGGGGTAGGAGCTGAGGGTGGGGCAGAAGATGAGGATGGGACCAGGGGTACAAGTACCCCCAGCCCCCTCTGAAACTGACCAGGAGGGCGACAATGGCCCTGACCTGGATAATCCAACCCCTCCTGAGGAAGATGAAGAGGAGGATCAGAATGATGCCCCCTTTGTCCCCCAGGAAGGATTGCGAGTGTGCCCAGAAGGTCTAGATCTTCTTCTCAGGAGTCTAACCACTCTGGCACCTCAATAGGGAGCTCTGTCTCATCTCATAGGAGGGAATCCTCTCATGAGAGAAGAAAGAGGCTGGTTCAATATGAGGAAGCTCAGCTTGAACTCAAAAAGAAGCAACTAGCCATAGACAGGGAGTCCCTAGATCTCTTTAGAGAGAGAAGAAAGTTGGGACTAGAGTCCCATGGTGGCAACAATATCCCTAGAGATAGGGAAAGGTCTTATGACCATAGAAACCTAAACAAGATTGTCCCTCCCTACCAGAGTGGGGATGACATCCACAAATGGATAACTGCACAGGAGAGGGCCTGTAAAGTTCAGAAGGTCCCCCAGAGGCAGTGGGCAGCAATCTTGTGGCTCTCCTTTGCAGACAAAGGTAGAGACAAGCTCCTCACTGTAAGAGAAGAGGATGCTGACAATTACACAGTCTTGAAGAGTGCTCTGATAGATGGGTTTGGCCTAACCACTGAACAGTATAGGTTGAAGTTCAGAGACACCCAAAAGCTCAGACTCAAGACTGGGTTGATTTTGTAGATTGTGCTACAAAGGCTCTGGAAGGTTGGATACATGGCAACAAAGTGCATGACTTTTTAGGATTGTACAATTTGATTATGAGGGAGCAGATCCTTAATAATTGTCAAAACCAGCTTTTGCACCAGTATCTGGTGGACTCTGATCTGACCTCTCCCCAAGAATTGGGAAAGAAGGCAGACAAATGGGTCAGAACCAGAGTAAAAACTAGAAATCAGGGTGGTGACCAGAAGAAAGATTCTACTAAGTCCCAAGAGAAAGGTGGGGATAAATCTAAGGATAAGTCCCCTACAGGGCCCCAAAATTCCTCTTCTGGGGGTGGGTCCCAAACTCCTTCCTCTCCTGAAAAGAAACCATATTGCCATGTCTGTAAAAAGCCTGGGCACTGGAAAACTGATCCCAGTTGCCCCAGGATTGGCAATAAAGAAAATGTTCCTCCCACAACTACTACCACCCCTCCTGGTACTACCAGTAGTAATCCTCCAGTTGGGAGTAGTGCACCCAAAAGTTGGGTGCTTTTGCAAGAGGAACAGAGGTGAGCCCTAGTTTAGACAGGGACCCCTCAACAGACTCCTCTGACTCTGATGGTGGTATAGGATTTGCCACCTTTACCATGGGTCCCACAGCGTTGGGCAGGTACAGATTGGAGCCAATAATTAATGGTCAGAAAGCTGTGGCATTTAGGGACACAGGGGCTAGTGTCACCATGGTGGCAGGGAAACTAGTCCCCCTCACCAGTTTTTACCTGAGTTTAAATACCAGGTGACCAACATTGATGGTGTCAGAACAGATCACCCCATGGCCATAGTCAATCTCAGCTGGGAGGGGGTCACAGGCCCAAAGAGAGTGGCAGTGTCCCCCACCTTACCTGTAGATTGCCTGATGGGCAATGATTTGGAAATTTCAGCCTGGGCTGAAGTTGAACACCAAACCCATCTTAGGATGTTGGGCGTCCCTGTAAAGGTTAGTGGGGCTGTGATGGCCACAGCCCCAGCCCAAGAATTTGGAGAGATGGAGCCTGAAAGAATGGCCCACTCTCCCCCAAAGAGAGCAAGGGTTGAAGAAAAGTCTTCTTCCCTCCAGACAGTAGGTAAGGGTCAGCCTCCTCAGGGAACTGACCCTACCCCTAGTGAAGGAACTGCCCCAGAGGTAGTCAGGCCTGGCCTGGCCACTCCCCTGATGGCAGAGGACCCTTCCAAGGTGGTACCCAGTCTGGAGCAGGTAACCTGCCCCTCTCTACCCTGCCTCAGCCAGCCCAGGGCTGCAGAGGTCAGGGAGGTCAGTGGACCCCCCAGGGCCCCCTGTCCAGAGGAACCCCCCCATCAGCAGATTAGGGGCATCAGGTCTAGTAGCCCTAGCCAGGTGAAAACTCCTCTACACACTGAGGGATCCCCCATGCCTTTATGTAGGGACCTCCCCAGAAGGACTCTGGTAGGCAAGGGCAAACCTGGGACCTGAAGGTTCCAAACCTGCCATGTCCCTCCAGTAATCCATCCAAAGGGACCCAACCCCCAGCTGTAGGCAGCCAAAGGTTGACCCTTAGAGCAAAGTGCAACTCATTCATGGAAAGACAGGCATACATAGTGACCAGTGATCTGAGGAAGCTGAGGCCAACATTCCTAGGGCCTCACTTCCCCACCCAGACACCCCACCAGCCTTGTACTTTACCTAAGCACACCACAGGTAGTGATTCCCCATGGTGGAGACCCTCTCATACCCTTAGGGTGAGGGATTGCTTAGTGGACCATAAGACAGGGGGCAACCATGCTAGTGCAGGTGCTTCCTTATATGACCACTTAGTCAATGAAGGCTCAACTGGCCAAGGTTAGCCTTATCTCCTTTCGTTTGGGGGGGTTATGTAGGAAGGTGGAATCTGACTATATGGTTGCCCCCACTTTTTTATGGTGTTTTGCTGGTTTATGACTTAGTTGGACTGGGATCCTGCTATTCAGGGCCCCAGTCTATCTGCTTTCTCTGTAAAGGTTTCCATGTGCCTTAGGCACATCACTGATTGGAGTCTGGAGTGCCCTTATAAGTCCCTAGTATATGGTATACTATGTTCCAAGGGCATAGGTACCTCAGAGGCCTACCAGGGGCTGCAGCATGTACTATGCCACCCCTGGAAGGCCATCCAAACTGACACCACAGGTCTGCTACTGCAGCCTGGGTAAGGTGGTGCATGCACCCCTTACTGTGATATAGGTTACCTATATCACTAAATACATACCCACATATAAACCTATAAGTCACTCCTAAGGCAGGCCTTATCAATCCTGAAGGCAGAGTGCATGGTTCCTATGTGAGAGGGTGCCCCTGCATGAGCAGGGCCCCTCTGCAGCGTTCGGAGACCCTTCTCTGATGCTGTTTGTAGTGCAGCCTGACCATATACTCTTAAGCGCATTATAACCTCGCGTTAAATGCTAACTTTGGAATGGCTGCACCTAAACATGTCGTGTTTGGTGTCAAACATCTTGGAATACTACCCCCCCGCCAATTCTGGCAGCGGGGGTAGCATTCCACCCTTCTAGAGGGAGAGACATGTTAACCCTGGCCTGGCCGGTAACTTCTTTCTAAAGCCTGGCATCACAAAATGGATGCTGCTGCCACAGACACGAGTCTGGCCTCCTGCTGCTGGACGAAACTCCGGCAGGGAGGCCTGGACAATAGGTTTCCTGTCCCAGGGAGGTGTGACCACCTCCCCAGACAGGATAATGTGTATTGGGGCTGGGCGGGAGCACTTTCGGGTGCTTTGAAGTCCTGCACTGGGGGCACATTTGGTGTCCCTGTGCATACCCCAGTTCAAACCGGATCAGGGGCTTGCAGCCCCTGCTTTGGCGCGAACTGGACAAAGGGAAAGGGGTGTAGCCACCCCTCTGCCCTGACCCACCCATAGGTGGGGCCACAGAGTAGTCCAACCCCTATCCTTAGTATAAGTATAGGAACCCAGTCCTTAGGACTTTAGATTATCCCTGGACAAAACTCTGAAACTGAATCCTGGACCTTTGACGCTCTACTCACGATTAGAGGACTGAAGAATCTCCCTTGGGGTCAAGGAGTGACTCCCCTGCTTGGCAGGCACCAAAGAAGCATCTGTCCAGTTCGCATTTCTGAAGCTCCCGTCGGACGCCGAAGGCATCGCATCACCAGAGGTGGATTCTCAGACTTCCCCGAGGCTACCCTGAGTCCCCAGCAAAGCTGAGGCCCGTGAATATCGTGGGTGACTTGAGACCGTGACCCCTGGACACCGAGCACATTTGCAAGTGCATCCTCTTCTGGGTCTCCCAAGAAGTCGTGCTTTGGGCTCCCAGTAGCCCTAGCCTCCAGCACCAGCTGCACCGAAGATCACTGGCCCCCACTCCACGAGTGTCCTGTAAGCCAGATCCACGTGTGGCGTCACGAGGCTCCTTTGCGGTCGCTAGCCCGTTGGCTAGTAGCCCTTAACGAAGGCCAATCCTTTTCTAACTTGGAATCCTGGTTGCTCCAGGCCTGCCCTCACTTACCCTTGCTGGGTGATTTCCCCAGACCTTGCTGGTCTGCACCATCGACGATCTACATTTTCATTGAGACTTGCCGTTGCCAAGGCTTGTTGGGTCCAATCCGGTCGCCGACACCTCAGCACTCGACAGACATCGAGCCCCAGCCCGAATCCTGCTCCTGGTTGCCGACAACGCCTCCCGGACCTCGTGGCTGAAGAGTCAAGACGACCGTCACCGCACCTGAAGCACTTGACATCGGTGGGCATCTGTCCATCGCCTTCCTGGTCACTGGCTAGTGACCAAGACTCTGTCCCCTCTGCTTTCAGGTTCTTCAGAACTCCGATCCACTCTTGGATCCACCCGGACACTTTTCTCCTGGTCGCCAGCAGCACTTTGCAGGAGATCGCCATACGAAACGACGACGAAACCCGACCCCGAAAGGCACCTATGCACCCAGCTTCCCTGGGTGAGGTAACATGAGTACTCCGGTGCTCCCGTGGGTAGAGACTCTTCAAAGTCCTAGATCTCAAAGGGTTTTGTCCTAGTCCTCTTTTAAGTGTCCCTTTCCTCTATTTTCCCGATCCCGACTTTCTCCATAGAAGGTAACTGCGTATCGCGGTTGTGTATTTACACTGCACGCGTCTCCCGTGGGTCCCCTGTGTCACTACCTTGGGTGGTTCCTTGTGGTCCAAGCACTTCTAGAGGCTCTAGGCCTAGTGTCTAGTTCAGTCGTGGTTCGCATACCACTTTATTGGTATATGGTTTGGTACGCCCCTAGGGCCCAAACGTGTATTTGTGCTATTACTGTGATTTAAGATCTTATAACCTATGTACTTCGAACTCTAGCCTCATAAAGAGACTAGAGGGGTGTGTTTAGTAATAAATACATATATTTTGAATATATACCTGGTGTGGTGCTCTTTCATTTGGTCACTCAAGAGATTATAGACTGGTAAAACAAGCTGCTTTACATTCCTTCAAGACTTAGCCTGAAGGCTGCTCTCCATAGCTACCACTAGGATAGCTTTCAATAAGGTTGTCTTTAACCTATCTACCATAAGAGTCGATTTGGACTGGTGCAAGGTGCCCACTATAATTAGTGGACAGCATATGCCAGGCCAACTTCTCACACAGTCAATCTCTCTCTCAGTCAGTCAGTCTCTCTCTGTCAGTCAGTCTCTCTCTGTCAGTCAGTCTCTCTCTCAGTCAGTCAGTCTCTCTCTCTCTCTGTCAGTCTCAGTCAATCAGTCTCTCTCTCAGTCAGTCTCTCTCTCTGTTAGTCAGTCTCTGTCAGTCAGTCTCTGTCAGTCAGTCTCTCTCTCTGTCAGTCAGTCTCTCTCTCAGTCAGTCTCTCTCTCTGTTAGTCAGTCTCTGTCAGTCTCTCTCTGTCAGTCAGTCTCTCTCTCAGTCAGTCAGTCTCTCTCTCATTCAGTCAGTCTCTCTCAGTCAGTCTCTCTCAGTCAGTCAATCTCGCTCTCTCTGTCAGTCTCTCTCTCTCTCTGTCAGTCAGTCTCTCTCTGTCAGTCAGTCTCTCTCTCTCTCTCAGTCAGTCTCTCTCTGTCAGTCAGTCTCTCTCTCGCTCAGTCAGTGTCTCTCTGTCAGTCAGTCTCTCTCTCAGTCAGTCTCTCTGTCAGTCAGTCAGTCAGTCACTCTCTCGGTCAGTCAGTCTCTCTCTCTCTCTGTCAGTCAGTCTCTCTCTGTCAGTCAGTCTCTCTCTCAGTCAGTCAGTCTCTCTCAGTCAGTCAGTCTCTCTCAGTCAGTCAGTCTCTCTGTCAGTCAGTCTCTCTCTGTCAGTGAGTCTCTCTCTCATTCAGTCAGTCTCTCTCAGTCAGTCAGACTCTCTCAGTCAGTCAGTCTCTCTCTCTCTGTCAGTCTCTCTCTCTCTGTCAGTCTCTCTCTGTCAGTCAGTCTCTCTCTGTCAGTCTCTCTCTATCTCTGCCAGTCTCTCTCTCTCTGTCAGTATCTCTCTCTCAGTCAGCCTCTCTGTCAGTTAGTCTCTCTCTGTCAGTGTCTCTCTGTCAGTCAGTCTCTCTCTCAGTCAGTCTCTCTGTCAGTCAGTCAGTCACTCTCTCGGTCAGTCAGTCTCTCTCTCTGTCAGTCAGTCTCTCTCTGTCAGTCAGTCTCTCTCTCAGTCAGTCAGTCTCTGTTAGTCAGTCAGTCTCTCTCAGTCAGTCCGTCTCTGTCAGTCAGTCTCTCTCTGTCAGTCTCTCTCTCATTCAGTCAGTCTCTCTCAGTCAGTCAGACTCTCTCAGTCAGTCAGTCTCTCTCTCTCTCTCTGTCAGTCTCTCTCTGTCAGTCTCTCTCTGTCAGTCAGTCTCTCTCTCTCTGTCAGTCTCTCTCTCTCTCTGTCAGTCTCTCTCTCTCTCTGTCAGTATCTCTCTCTCTCTGTCAGTGTCTCTCTGTCAGTCAGTCTCTCTCTCAGTCAGTCTCTCTGTCAGTCAGTCAGTCACTCTCTGTCAGTTAGTCTTTCTCTGTCAGTCAGTCTCTCTCTCAGTCAATCAGTCTCTCTCTCAGTCTCTCTCTCAGTCTCTCTCTCTGTCAGTCTCTCTCTCTCTCTGTCAGTCTCTCTGGCAGTCAGTCTCTCTCTGTCAGTCAGTCTCTCTCGCAGTCTCTCTCTCTGTCAGTCTCTCTCTCTGTCAGTCAGTCTCTCTGTCAGTCAGTGTCTCTCAGTCAGTCCGTCTCTCTGTTAGTCAGTCTCTCTCTCAGTCAGTCAGTCTCTCTCTCTGTCTGTCAGTCTCTCTCTCAGTCAGTCAGTCTCTCTCTTAGTCAGTCTCTCTCAGTCAGTCAGTCTCTCTCAGACAGTCAGTCTCTCTGTTCTCTTAGTCAGTCAGTCTTTATCTCTGTCAGTCAATCTCTCTCGCTGTCAGTCAGTCTCTCTCTCAGTCAGTCAGTCTCTCTCAGTCAGTCAGTCTCTCTGTCAGTCAGTCTCTCTCTGTCAGTCTCTCTCTCATTCAGTCAGTCTCTCTCAGTCAGTCAGACTCTCTCAGTCAGTCAGTCTCTCTCTCTCTGTCAGTCTCTCTATCTCTGTCAGTCTCTCTCTGTCAGTCAGTCTCTCTCTGTCAGTCTCTCTCTATCTCTGCCAGTCTCTCTCTCTCTGTCAGTATCTCTCTCTCAATCAGCCTCTATGTCAGTTAGTCTCTCTCTGTCAGGCAGTCTCTCTCTCAGTCAGTCAGTCTCTCTCTCAGTCTCTCTCTGTCAGTCTCTCTCTCTGTCAGTGTCTCTATCAGTCAGTCTCTCTCTCTCTGTCAGTCAGTTTCTCTCTCAGTCTCTCTCTCTGTCAGTCTCTCTCTCTCTGTCAGTCAGTCTCTCTGTCAGTCAGTCAGTCTCTCTCTCTGTTAGTCAGTGTCTCTCTCTCAGTCAGACAGTCTCTCTCTCTGTCTCTCAGTCTCTCTCTCAGTCAGTCAGTCTCTCAGTCAGTCAGTCTCTCTCTGTCAGTCTCTCTCAGTCAGTCAGCCTCTCTCAGTCAGTCAGTCTCTATCTTCTCTTAGTCAGTCAGTCTTTCTCTCTGTCAGTCAGTCTCTCTCTCTGTCAGTCAGTCTCTCTCTCTGTCAGTCAGTCTCTCTGAGTCAGTCAGTCAGTCTCTCTCAGTCAGTCAGTCTCTCTCTCAGTCAGTCTCTCTCTTAGTCTCTCTCTCAGTCAGTCAGTCTCTCTCTCTGTTAGTCAGTCTCTCTCTCAGTCAGTCAGTCTCTCTCTTGATCAGTCTCTCTCAGTCAGTCAGTCTCTCTCAGTGAGTCAGTCTCTCTCAGTCAGTCAGTCTCTCTCTCTGTCAGTCAGTCTCTCTCTCTGTCAGTCAGTCTCTCTCTCAGTCAGTCAGTCTCTCTGAGTCAGTCAGTCTCTCTGAGTCAGTCACTCTCTCAGTCAGTCAGTCTTTCTCAGTCAGTCATTCTCTCTCTCATTCAGTCAGTATCTCTCTCAGTCAGTCAGTCTCTCTCAGTCAGTCAGTCTCTCTCTCTCTCTCAGTCAGTCTCTCTCTCTCTGTCAGTCAGTGTCTCTCTCTCTCTGTCAGACTCAGTCAGTCTCTCTGCCAGTCAGTCTCTCTGTCAGTCAGTCTCTCTGTCAGTCAGTCAGTCTCGCTCTTAGTCAGTCAGTCTCTCTCTCAGTCAGTCAGTCTCTCTTTCTGTCAGTCTCAGTCAGTTAGTCTCTCTCTCTGTCAGTCAGTCTCTCTCTCTGTCAGTCTCTCTCAGCCTCTCTCTGTCAGTCAGTCTCTCTCTCTCTCAGTCAGTGTCTCTCTGTCAGTCAGTCTCTCTCTCAATCAGTCTCTCTGTCAGTCAGTCAGTCACTCTCTCAGTCAGTCAGTCTCTCTGTCAGTCAGTCAGTCTCTCTGTCAGTCAGTCAGTCTCTCTCTCTCTCTGTCAGTGTCTCTCTGTCAGTCAGTCAGTCACTCTCTCGGTCAGTCAGTCTCTCTCTCTGTCAGTCAGTCTCTCTCTGTCAGTCAGTCTCTCTCTCAGTCAGTCAGTCTCTCTTAGTTAGTCAGTCTCTCTCAGTCAGTCTGTCTCTCTGTCAGTCAGTCTCTCTCTGTCAGTCTCTCTCTCGATCAGTCAGTCTCTCTAAGTCAGTCAGACTCTCTCAGTCAGTCAGTCTCTCTCTCTCTCTCTGTCAGTCTCTCTCTCTGTCAGTCTCTCTCTGTCAGTCAGTCTCTCTCTCTCTGTCAGTCTCTCTCTCTGTCAGTCTCTCTCTCTCTCTGTCAGTATCTCTCTCTCTCTCAGTCAGCCTCTCTGTCAGTTAGTCTTTCTCTGTCAGTCAGTCTCTCTCTCAGTCAATCAGTCTCTCTCTCAGTCTCTCTCTCTGTCAGTCTCTCTCTCTATCTGTCAGTCTCTCTGGCAGTCAGTCTCTCTCTGTCAGTCAGTCTCTCTCGCAGTCTCTCTCTCTGTCAGTCTCTCTCTCTGTCAGTCAGTCTCTCTGTCAGTCAGTGTCTCTTAGTCAGTCAGTCTTTATCTCTGTCAGTCAGTCTCTCTCTCTCTGTCAGTCAGTCTCTCTCTCTGTCAGTCAGTCTCTCTGAGTCAGTCAGTCAGTCTTTCAGTCAGTCAGTCTCTCTCAGTCAGTCAGTCTCTCTCAGTCAGTCAGTCTCTCTCTCTCTCAGTCAGTCTCTCTCTCAGTCAGTCAGTCTTTCTCGCTTTCAGTCAGTCTCTCTCTCGGTCAGTCAGTCTCTCTCTTAATCAGTCTCTCTCAGTCAGTCAGTCTCTCTTAGTCAGTCAGTCTCTCTCTCTGTCAGTCAGTCTCTCTCTCAGTCAGTCAGTCTCTCTCTCTGTCAGTCAGTCTCTCGCTCCGTCAGTCAGTCTCTCTGAGTCAGTCAGTCTCTCTGAGTCAGTCAGTCTCTCTCAGTCATTTAGTCTCTCTGAGTCATTCAGTCTCTCTCTCATTCAGTCAGTCTCTCTCTCAGTCAGTCATTCTCTCTTGGTCAGTCAGTCTCTCTCTCAGTCAGTCTCTCTCTCTCTGTCAGTCAGTGTCTCTCTCTCTGTCAGTCTCAGTCAGTCAGTCTCTCTCAGTCAGTCAGTCTCTATGTCAGTCAGTCTCTCTGTCAGTCAGTCTCTCTGTCGGTCAGTCAGTCTCTCTCTCAGTCATTCAGTCTCTCTCTCAGTCAGTCAGTCTCTCTCTCTGTCAGTCTCAGTCAGTTAGTCTCTCTCTCTGTCAGTCAGTCTCTCTCTCTGTCAGTCTCTCTCAGTCTGTCTCTCTCAGTCAGTCTCTCTCAGTCAGTCAGTCTCTCTCAGTAAGTCTCTCTCTCTCAGTCAGTCTCTCTCTCTGTCAGTCTCAGTCAGTCAGTCTCTCAGTCAGTCAGTCTCTCTCAGTCAGTCACTCTCTCAGTCAGTCTCTCTCTCTGTCAATCAGTCTCTCTCTCAGTCAGTCAGTCTCTCTCAGTCAGTCATTCTCTCTCAGTCAGTCAGTCTCTCTCTCTCAGTCTCTCTCTCTGTCAGTCAGTCTCTCTCTGTCAGTCAGTCTCTCTCTCAGTCAGTCTCTCTCTCAGTCAGTCAGTCTCTCTTTCAGTCAGTCTCTCTGTCAGTCAGTCTCTCTCTCTCAGTCAGTCTCTCTCTCTAAGTCAGTCAGTCTATCTGTCAGTCAGTCTCTCTGTCAGTCAGTCTCTCTGCCAGTCAGTCTCTCTTAGTCAGTCAGTCTCTCTCAGTCAGTCAGTCTCTCTCTACCTCAGTCAGTCAGTATCTCTCTCTCAGTCAGTCAGTCTCTCTCTGTCTGTCAGTCTCTCTCTCTCTGTCAGTCTCTCTCTGTCAGTCAGTCTCTCTCTCAGTCAGTCAGTCTCTCTCTCAGTCAGTCAGTCTCTCTCTCTCAGTCAGTCTCTCTCTCTCTGTCAGTCTCTCATTCTCTGTCAGTCTCTCTCTCATATTAGAAAAATAGGGAGCGACCCCACTGACCAAGAGACAGGGTACCACTGGTAAATATAAAAAAATATTTTCCTCTTGGACATGTATAGAAATACACCTTCAACCCGGTACACAATCAACCAGATTCACAAACAATTGTGCACTACTATATCACCTATCCACATTACTTCATAAACACCATCCAATTGAACCCAGAGAAACAACCATATATCACATAAGGATAAAACACTCAAATGTATGACAAATTCAAGATTTATTAAAAATAGGTTAAAATCACATCAAAATCATACGATAATAAACACAAATTCAATAATAATAAAAACCTAAATTCACATATTAAAAACCTGAGACATTGTGAGAGACAAAGAAAATGTGAAACATGTAATTTCATCAAAAAGGTTATTCCCAACAGGAATCAAATACATAAACACCATTAGTCTATTCATTTATCATTTCATTAGACAAAGGGCCGTTCCTGGATACAACCAAATAAAAAAACAAGCGTCGACGCGTTTCAGTGGTCAGAAATTATTGAGGTACCACCTTCATCAGGACAAATACAATGCTTGTCTCTCTCTCAACTGTATTAAAATTCAGTACACCTAATCAGGACAAAGAACATATCATCAACACAACCTACTATTTCTATTAAAAATTATTAATTATATTGCTTCATTGGTCAAAACACTCCCCACATTTAAAAAAAAAAAAGTTTTTTTGTTTTTTATCCACAGCATATAATTTAAACAAGTCCAAATTACACAAAATATGCATAATATAAAACCGACCCATTTCCCTTTAATCCATTCGGGGTCTGTTATCGATATGTCCACATAGCTGTTTGGCGGGTTCAACAAACCTACAAAATCATTCATTAATCCTATTTCTTACTGACATATGCATCCCCTGTGAGAAGTTGGCCTGGCATATGCTGTCCACTAATTATAGTGGGCACCTTGCACCAGTCCAAACAACCCCTTATTGGAGATAGGTTAAAGACAACCTTATTGAAAGCTATCCTAGTGGTAGCTATGGAGAGCAGCCTTCAGGCTAAGTCTTGAAGGAATGTAAAGCAGCTTGTTTTACCAGTCTATAATCTCTTGAGTGATCAAATGAAAGAGCACCACACCAGGTATATATTCAAAATATATGTATTTATTGCTAAACACACCCCTCTAGTCTCTTTATGAGGCTAGAGTTCGAAGTACATAAGTTAGAAGTTATTTAAACACAGTAATAGCACAAATACACGTTTGGGCCCTAGGGGCGTACCAAACCATATACCAATAAAGTGGTATAAGAACCACGACTGAACTAGACACTAGGCCTAGAGCCTCTAGAAGTGCTTGTACCACAAGGAACCACCCAAGGTAGTGACACAGGGGACCCACGGGAGACGCGTGCAGTGTAAATACACAACCGCGATACGCCGTTGACTTCTATGGAGAAAGTCGTGATCGGGAAATTAGAGAAAAGGGACACTTAAAAGAGGACTTGGACCAAACCCTTTGAGATCTAGGACTTTGAAGAGTCTCTATCCACGGGAGCACCGGAGTACTCGTGTTACCTCACCCAGGGAAGCCGGGTGCATAGGTGCCTTTCGGGGTCGGGCTTCGTCGTCGATTTGAATGGCGATCTGCTGCAAAGGGCTGCTGGCGACCAAGTGAAAAGTGTCCGGGTGGATCCAAGAGTGGAACGGAGTTCTGAAGAACCTGAAAGCAGAGGGGACAGATGTGAGAAGTTGGCCTGGCATATGCTGTCCACTAATTATAGTGGGCACCTTGCACCAGTCCAAACAACCCCTTATTGGAGATAGGTTAAAGACAACCTTATTGAAAGCTATCCTAGTGGTAGCTATGGAGAGCAGCCTTCAGGCTAAGTCTTGAAGGAATGTAAAGCAGCTTGTTTTACCAGTCTATAATCTCTTGAGTGAACAAATGAAAGAGTACCACACCAGGTATATATTCAAAATATATGTATTTATTGCTAAACACACCCCTC
Organism: Calotriton arnoldi; assembly: GCA_963921515.1. Classification (NCBI taxonomy): domain Eukaryota; kingdom Metazoa; phylum Chordata; class Amphibia; order Caudata; family Salamandridae; genus Calotriton; species Calotriton arnoldi. The sequence goes on along the minus strand of CAWUFW010011502.1, from coordinate 592,149 downwards.
TAGTCTCTTTATGAGGCTAGAGTTCGAAGTACATAAGTTATAAGTTATTAAATCACAGTAATAGCACAAATACACGTTTGGGCCCTAGGGGCGTACCAAACCATATACCAATAAAGTGGTATGCGAACCACGACTGAACTAGACACTAGGCCTAGAGCCTCTAGAAGTGCTTGGACCACAAGGAACCACCCAAGGTAGTGACACAGGGGGCCTACGGGAGACGCGTGCAGTGTAAATACACAACCGCGATACGCCGTTGACTTCTATGGAGAAAGTCGGGGTCGGGAAAATAGAGAAAAGGGACACTTAAAAGAGGACTAGGACAAAACCCTTTGAGATCTAGGACTTTGAAGAGTCTCTACCCACGGGAGCACCGGAGTACTCGTGTTACCTCACCCAGGAAGCCGGGTGCATAGGTGCCTTTCGGGGTCGGGTTTCGTCGTCGATTCGAATGGCGATCTGCTGCAAAGTGCTGCTGGCGGCCAAGAGAAAAGTGTCCGGGTGGATCCAAGAGTGGATCGGAGTTCTGGTGAACCTGAAAGCAGAGGGGACAGAGTCTGGGTCACTAGCCAGTGACCAGGAAGGCGATGGACAGATGCCCACCGATGTCGAGTGCTTCAGGTGCATTGACGGTTGTCTTGACTCTTCAGCCACGAGGTCCAAGAGGTGTTGTCGGCAACCAGGAGCAGGATTCGGGCTGGTACACGATGTATGTCGAGTGCTGAGGTGTCGGCGACTGGATTGGACCCAACAAGCCTTGGCAACGGCAAGTCTCGATTAAGATGTAGATCGTCGATGGTGCAGACCAGCAAGGTCTGTGGAACTCACCCAGCGAGGGTAAGTGAGGGCAGGCCTGGAGCAACCACGATGCCAAGTAAGAAAAAGATTGGCCTTCATTAAGGGCTACTAGCCAACGGGCTAGCGACCGCGAAGGAGCCTCGTGACGCCGCACGTGGAGCTGGCTTACAGGACACTCGTGGAGTGGGGGCCAGTGATCTTCGGTGCAGGTGGTGCTGGAGGCTAGGGCTACTCGGAGCCCAAAGCACGACTTCTTGGGAGACCCAGAAGATGATGCACTTGCAAATGTGCTCGGTGTCCAGGGGTTACGGTCTCAAGTCACCCACGATAGCCACGGGCCTCAGCTTTGCTGGAGACTCAGGGTAGCCTCGGGGAAGTCTGAGAATCCACCTCTGGTGATGCGATGACTTCGGCGTCCGACGGGAGCTTCGGAAATGCGAACCGGACAGATGCTTCTTTGGTGCCTGCCAAGCAGGGGAGTCACTCCTTGACCCCAAGGGAGATTCTTCAGTCCTCTAATCTTGTCGTAGAGCGTCGAAGGTCCAGGATTCAGTTTCAGAGTTTCGTCCAGGTATAATCTAAAGTCCTAAGGACTGGGTTCCTACCTTTATTCTAAAAATAGGGGTTGGACTACTCTGTGGCCCCACCTATGGGTGGGTCAGGGCAGAGGGGTGGCTATACCCCTTTCCCTTTGCGCCAAAACAGGGGCTGCAAGCCCCTGATCCGGTTTGAACTGGGGTATGCACAGGGACACCAAATGTGCCCCCAGTGCAGGACTTCAAAGCACCCAAAAGTGCTCCCGCCCAGCCCCAATACACATTATCCTGTCTGGGGAGGTGGTCACACCTCCCTGGGACAGGAAACCTATTGTCCAGGCCTCCCCTGCCGGAGTTTCGTCCAGCAGCAGTGTGAGAAGTTGGCCTGGCATATGCTGTCCACTAATTATAGTGGGCACCTTGCACCAGTCCAAATCGACTCTTATGGTAGGTAGGTTAAAGACAACCTTATTGAAAGCTATCCTAGTGGTAGCTATGGAGAGCAGCCTTCAGGCTAAGTCTTGAAGGAATGTAAAGCAGCTTGTTTTACCAGTCTATAATCTCTTGAGTGACCAAATGAAAGAGCACCACACCAGGTATATAATCAAAATATATGTATTTATTGCTAAACACACCCCTCTAGTCTCTTTATGAGGCTAGAGTTCGAAATACATAAGTAATAAGTTATTTAAACACAGTAATAGCACAAACACACGTTTGGGCCCTAGGGGCGTACCAAACCATATACCAATAAAGTGGTATAAGAACCACGACTGAACTAGACACTAGGCCTAGAGCCTCTAGAAGTGCTTGGACCACAAGGAACCACCCAAGGTAGTGACACAGGGGCCCCACGGGGGACGCGTGCAGTGTAAATACACAACCGCGATACGCCGTTTACTTCTATGGAGAAAGTCGCGGTCAGGAAATTAAAGGAAAGGGACACTTAGAGGAGGACTAGGAACAAACCCTTTGAGATCTAGGACTTTGAAGAGTCTCTACCCACGGGAGCACCGGAGTACTTGTGTTACCTCACCCAGCGAAGCCGGGTGCATAGGTGCCGTTCGGGGTCGGGTTTCGCTGTCGATTCCTATGAAGATCTGCTGCAAAGTGCTGCTGGCGACCAGGAGGAAAGTGTCCGGGTGGATCCAAGAGTGGATCGAGGATCTGAAGTACCTGAAAGCAGAGGGGACAGAGTCTGGGTCACTAGCCAGTGACCAGGAAGGCGATGAGCAGATGCCCACCGATGTCGGGTGCTTCAGGTGCGTCGTCGGTCGTCTTGACTCCGCAGTCACGAGGTCCAGGAGGCGTTGTCGGCGTCCAGGAGCAGGATTCGGACTGCACCACGACGTCTGCTGCTTGGTGAGGTGTCGGCGACCGGATTGGTCCCAACAAGCCTTGGCAACAGCAAATCTCGTGGAAGTGAAGAAAAGTTGATGGCGCAGACCAGCAAGGTCTGGGGAACTCACCCAGCGAGGGTAAGTTAGGGCAGGCCTGGAGCAACCAGGGGAGCCCTTTGGTTTCTTTAAGAAGTCTTCTGGGGACCCACAAGCCAGCGGGCAAGGGATCGCAAAGACAACTCGGGCGGAATCACTCAACAGGGGCCCACGGTCACTCGGGAAGGTGTAGGCCTCTGATCTTCGGAGGGATTCCTGCTGGAGGTCGGGACCACACGTGGTCCAAAGCACAGGTTCGTAGATCGTTGTGAAGGGGTTGCACTCGACAATAGTGCACGGTACACAGGGGTCGCGGTTCCTTGTCACTCGTGGGGTCCACTTGCCTCAGCTTCACTGGGGACTCACGATGGCCTTGGAGAAGTCAGGAAATCTACTTCTTGGGCTGCAGGGACTTCGGACTCCGGCGGGAGCGGCGTAGTTTGCGACCGTCGTTGTCGTTTTTGGTGCCTGCCAAGCAGGGGAGTCACTCCTTGACTCCAAGGGAGATTCTTCAGTCCTCTAATCGTGATGTAGAGCGTCGAAGGTCCAGGATTCAGTTTCAAAGTTTAGTCCAGGGATATCTAATCTTGCTGTGGCAAGGGTTCCCCATTTTAACCAGTAAAACAGGGAGGGACTAACTCTATGACCCCACCTATGGGAGGGTCAAGGGAGGGGTGGCTACACCCACTTCCCTTTGTCCAGTTTCGCGCCAGAGCAGGGGCAGGTAGCCCCTGAGCTGGTTTGAACTGGCATATGCACAGAGGAGCCTTTTGCTCCCCCAGTGCAGGACTTCAAAGCACTCTAAGAGTGCACCCACCCAGCCCCAATACACATTATCCTGTCTGGGGAGGTGGTCACACCTCCCTGCAACAGGAAACCTATTGTCCAGGCCTCCCCTGCCGGAGTTTCGTCCAGCAGCAGGAGGCCAGACTTGTGTCTGTGGCAGCAGCATCCATTTTGTGATGCCAGGGCTTCAGAAAGAAGTTACCGGGTAAGCCAGAGTTAACATGTCTTTCCCTCTAGAAGGGTGGAATGCTACCCCCGCCACCAGGATTGGCGGGGGGTAGTATTCCAAGATGTTTGACACCAAACACGACATGTTTAGGTGCAGCCATTCCAAAGTTAGCATTTTACCGCGAGGATATAATGCGCTTAAGAGTATATGGTCAGGCTGCACTACAAACAGCATCAGAGATGGTCTCCGAACGCTGCAGAGGGGCCCTGCTCATGCAGGGGCACCCTCTCACATAGGAACCATGCACTCTGCCTTTAGGATTGATAAGGCCTGCCTTAGGAGTGACTTATAGGTTTATATGTGTGTATGTATTTAGTGATATAGGTAACCTATATCACAGTAAGGGGTGCATGCACCACCTTACCCAGGCTGCAGTAGCAGACCTGTGGTGTCAGTTTGGATGGCCTTCCAGGGGTGGCATAATACATGCTGCAGCCCCTGGCAGGCCTCTGAGGTACCTATGCCCTTGGTACATAGTATACCATATACTAGGGACTTATAAGGGCACTCCAGATTCCAATCAGAGATGTGCCTAAGGCACATGGAAACCTTTTACAGAGAAAGCAGATAGACTGGGGCCCTGAATAGCAGGATCCCAGTCCAACTAAGTCATAAACCAGCAAAACACCATAAAAAAAGTGGGGGCAACCATATAGTCAGATTCCACCTTCCTACATAACCCCCCCAAACGAAAGGAGATAAGGCTAACCTTGGCCAGTTGAGCCTATATTGACTAAGTGGCCATATAAGGAAGCACCTGCACTAGCATGGTTGCCCCCTATGTTATGGTCCACTAAGCAATCCCTCACCCTAAGGGTATGAGAGGGTCTCCACCATGGGGAATCACTACCTCTGGTGTGCTTAGGTAAAGTACAAGGCTGGTGAGGTGTCTGAGTAGGGAAGTGAGGCCCTAGGAATGTTGGCCTCAGCTTCCTCAGATCACTGGTCACCATGTATGCCTGTCTTTCCATGACTGAGTTGCACTTTGCTCTAAGGGTCAACCTTTGGCTGCCTACAGCTGTGGGTTGGGTCCCTTTGGATGGACTACTGGAGGGACATGGCAGGTTTGGAACCTTCTGGTCCCAGGTTTGCCCTTGCCTACCAGAGTCCTTCTGGGGGAGGTCCCTACATAAAGGTATGGGGGATCCCTCAGTGTGTAGAGGAATTTTCACCTGGCTAGGGCTACTAGACTGGGTGCCCCTAATCTGCTGATGGGGGGCTTCCTCTGGACAGGGGGCCCTGGGGGGTCCACTGACCTCCCTGACCTCTGCAGCCCTGGGCTGACTGAGGCAGGGTAGAGAGGGGCAGGTTACCTGCTCCAGACGGGGTACCACCTTGGAAGGGTCCTCTGCCATCAGGGGTGTGGCCAGGCCAGGCCTGACTACCTCTGTGGCAGTTCCTTCACTAGGGGTAGGGTCAGTTCCCTGAGGAGGCTGACCCTTACCTACTGTCTGGGGGGAAGAAGACTTTTCTTCAACCCTTGTGCTCTCTTTTGGGGGAGAGTGGGCCATTCTTTCAGGCTCCATCTCTCCAAATTCTTGGGCTGGGGCTGTGGCCATCACAGCCCCACTAACCTTTACAGGGACGCCCAACATCCTAAGATGGGTTTGGTGTTCCACTTCAGCCCAGGCTGAAATTTCCAGATCATTGCCCATCAGGCAATCTACAGGTAGGGTTGGGGACACTGCCACTCTTTTTGGGCCTGTGACCCCCTCCCAGCTGAGATTGACTATGGCCATGGGGTGATCTGTTCTGACACCATCAATGTTGGTCACCTGGTATTTAAACTCAGGTAAAAGCTGGTGAGGGGGGACTAGTTTCCCTGCCACCATGGTGACACTAGCCCCTGTGTCCCTAAATGCCACAGCTTTCTGACCATTAATTATTGGCTCCAATCTGTACCTGCCCAATGCTATGGGACCCATGGTAAAGGTGGCAAATCCTATACCACCATCAGAGTCAGAGGAGTCTGTTGAGGGGTCCCTGTCTAAACTAGGGCCCACCTCTGTTCCTCTTGCAAAAGCACCTAACTTTTTGGGTGCACTACTCCCAACTGGAGGATTACTACTGGTAGTACCAGGAGGGGTGGTAGTAGTTGTGGGAGGAACATTTTCTTTATTGCCAATCCTGGGGCAACTGGGATCAGTTTTCCAGTGCCCAGGCTTTTTACAGACATGGCAATAGGGTTTCTTTTCAGGAGAGGAAGGAGTTTGGGACCCACCCCCAGAAGAGGAATTTTGGGGCCCTGTAGGGGACTTATCCTTAGATTTATCCCCACCTTTCTCTTGGGACTTAGTAGAATCTTTCTTCTGGTCACCACCCTGATTTCTAGTTTTTACTCTGGTTCTGACCCATTTGTCTGCCTTCTTTCCCAATTCTTGGGGAGAGGTCAGATCAGAGTCCACCAGATACTGGTGCAAAAGCTGGTTTTGACAATTATTAAGGATCTGCTCCCTCATAATCAAATTGTACAATCCTAAAAAGTCATGCACTTTGTTGCCATGTATCCAACCTTCCAGAGCCTTTGTAGCACAATCTACAAAATCCACCCAGTCTTGAGTCTGAGCTTTTTGGGTGTCTCTGAACTTCAACCTATACTGTTCAGTGGTTAGGCCAAACCCATCTATCAGAGCACTCTTCAAGACTGTGTAATTGTCAGCATCCTCTTCTCTTACAGTGAGGAGCTTGTCTCTACCTTTGTCTGCAAAGGAGAGCCACAAGATTGCTGCCCACTGCCTCTGGGGGACCTTCTGAACTTTACAGGCCCTCTCCAGTGCAGTTATCCATTTGTGGATGTCATCCCCACTCTGGTAGGGAGGGACAATCTTGTTTAGGTTTCTATGGTCATAAGACCTGTCCCTATCTCTAGGGATATTGCTGCCACCATGGGACTCTAGTCCCAACTTTCTTCTCTCTCTAAGGAGATCTAGGGATTCTCTATCTAAAGCTAATTGCTTTTTTCTGAGTTCCAGCTGAGTTTCCTCATACTGGACTAGCCTCTTTCTTCTCTCATGAGAGGATTCTCTCCTATGAGATGAGACAGAGCTCCCTATAGAGGTGCCAGAGTGGTTAGACTCCTGAGAAGGAGACCTAGACCTTCTGGGCACACTCTTAATCCTTCCTGGGGGGACAAAGAGAGCATCATTCTGATCCTCCTCTTCCTCTTCCTCAGGAGGGGTTGGATTATCCAGGTCAGGGCCATTGTCGCCCTCCTGGCCAGTTTCAGAGGGGGGGCTGGGGGTATTGGTACCCCTGGCCTCCTCCTCTTCTCCTGCCCCACCCTCAGCTCCTACCCCTTCAGTCCCCAAGGGCTTACTAAGGTCATAAGCCACCAACAACTCCTTGAGGTGTTGGGTGGTGGGGCTTTGGCCTGTCCTTAATTTCCTCACGTTACATAAAGCTCTCAATTCCAAGAATTGGAGTGTATCATACTTGGAGGGTGGAAGCTCAATGGCTTCCTGCAAGGAATCTTTGGATCCTGCTTTTAAAGACATTACTAGTGTGGTGTGGTGTATGCACTGCCTACTCTAGTGTGGCCTACTAAACTCTCTTGAGTTGTAGAAAGGGTTGTGCTATCCCTTAACACACAACTCTAAGTTCAGTAGAACTTACTGTTATTCTAAGCTTAAATTATATGTACCTTAGGTACCTTTAGTGGTTTTCAGTTGATCAATTCAATTGAGATTATCTGGTAAAACAATAGCAAGCTGGAATCCCACACGCTGCACACCAATGTGAGAAGTTGGCCTGGCATATGCTGTCCCCCTAATTATAGTGGGCACCTTGCACCAGTCCAAATCGACTCTTATGGTAGGTAGGTTAAAGACAACCTTATTGAAAGCTATCCTAGTGGTAGCTATGGAGAGCAGCCTTCAGGCTAAGTCTTGAAGGAATGTAAAGCAGCTTGTTTTACCAGTCTATAATCTCTTGAGTGACCAAATGAAAGAGCACCACACCAGGTATATAATCAAAATATATGTATTTATTGCTAAACACACCCCTCTAGTCTCTTTATGAGGCTAGAGTTCGAAGTACATAAGTAATAAGTTATTTAAACACAGTAATAGCACAAACACACGTTTGGGCCCTAGGGGCGTACCAAACCATATACCAATAAAGTGGTATAAGAACCACGACTGAACTAGACACTAGGCCTAGAGCCTCTAGAAGTGCTTGGACCACAAGGAACCACCCAAGGTAGTGACACAGGGGACCCACGGGGGACGCGTGCAGTGTAAATACACAACCGCGATACGCCGTTTACTTCTATGGAGAAAGTCGCGGTCAGGAAATTAAAGGAAAGGGACACTTAGAGGAGGACTAGGAACAAACCCTTTGAGATCTAGGACTTTGAAGAGTCTCTACCCACGGGAGCACCGGAGTACTCGTGTTACCTCACCCAGCGAAGCCGGGTGCATAGGTGCCGTTCGGGGTCGGGTTTCGCTGTCGATTCCTATGAAGATCTGCTGCAAAGTGCTGCTGGCGACCAGGAGGAAAGTGTCCGGGTGGATCCAAGAGTGGATCGAGGATCTGAAGTACCTGAAAGCAGAAGGGACAGAGTCTGGGTCACTAGCCAGTGACCAGGAAGGCGTTGAGCAGATGCCCACCGATGTCGGGTGCTTCAGGTGCGTCGTCAGTCGTCTTGACTCCGCAGTCACGAGGTCCAGGAGGTGTTGTTGGCGTCGAGGAGCAGGATTCGGACTGTACCATGACGTCTGCTGCTTGCTAAGGTGTCGGCGACCGGATTGGACCCAACAAGCCTTGGCAACAGCAAATCTTGTGGAAGTGAAGAAAAGTCGATGGCGCAGACCAGCAAGGTCTGGAGAACTCACCCAGCAAGGGTAAGTTAGGGCAGGCCTGGAGCAACCAGGGGAGCCCTTTGGTTTCTTTAAGAAGTCTTCTGGGGACCCACAAGCTAGCAGGCAAGGGATTGCAAAGACACCTCGGGTGGAATCACTCAACAGGGGCCCACGGTCACTCGGGACGGTGTAGGCCTCGGATCTTTGGAGGGATTCCTGCTGGAGGTCGGGACCACACGTGATCCAAAGCACAAGTTCGTAGAACATTGTGAAGGGGTTGCACTCGACAATAGTGCACGGTACCCAGGGGTCGCGGTTCCTCGTCACTCGTGGGGTCCACTTGCCTCAGCTTCACTGGGGACTCACGATGGCCTTGGAGAAGTCTGGAAATCCACTTCTTGGGCTGCAGGGACTTCGGACTCCGGCGGGAGCTGCGTAGTTTGCGACCGTCGTTGTCGTTTTTGGTGCCTGCCAAGCAGAGGAGTCACTCCTTGACTCCAAGGGAGATTCTTCAGTCCTCTAATCGTGATGTAGAGCGTCGAAGGTCCAGGATTCAGTTTCAAAGTTTAGTCCAGGGATATCTATCTTGCTGTGGCAAGGGTTCCCCATTTTAACCAGTAAAACAGGGAGAGACTAACTCTATGACCCCACCTATGGGAGGGTCAAGGGAGGGGGTGGCTACACCCACTTCCCTTTGTCCAGTTTCGCACCAGAGCAGGGGCAGGTAGCCCCTGAGCTGGTTTGAACTGGCATATGCACAGAGGAGCCTTTTGCTCCCCCAGTGCAGGACTTCAAAGCACTCTAAGAGTGCACCCACCCAGCCCCAATACACATTATCCTGTCTGGGGAGGTGGTCACACCTCCCTGCAACAGGAAACCTATTGTCCAGGCCTCCCCTGCCGGAGTTTCGTCCAGCAGCCGGAGGCCAGACTTGTGTCTGTGGCAGCAGCATCCATTTTGTGATGCCAGGGCTTCAGAAAGAAGTTACCGGGTAAGCCAGAGTTAACATGTCTTTCCCTCTAGAAGGGTGGAATGCTACCCCCGCCGCCAGGATTTGCGGGGGGGTAGTATTCCAAGATGTTTGACACCAAACACGACATGTTTAGGTGCAGCCATTCCAAAGTTAGCATTTTACCGCGAGGATATAATGCGCTTAAGAGTATGTGGTCAGGCTGCACTACAAACAGCATCAGAGTTGGTCTCCGAACGCTGCAGAGGGCCCTGCTCATGCAGGGGCACCCTCTCACATAGGAACCATGCACTCTGCCTTTAGGATTGATAAGGCCTGCCTTAGGAGTGACTTATAGGTTTATATGTGTGTATGTATTTAGTGATATAGGTAACCTATATCACAGTAAGGGGTGCATGCACCACCTTACCCAGGCTGCAGTAGCAGACCTGTGGTGTCAGTTTGGATGGCCTTCCAGGGGTGGCATAATACATGCTGCAGCCCCTGGCAGGCCTCTGAGGTACCTATGCCCTTGGTACATAGTATACCATATACTAGGGACTTATAAGGGCACTCCAGATTCCAATCAGAGATGTGCCTAAGGCACATGGAAACCTTTTTACAGAGAAAGCAGATAGACTGGGGCCCTGAATAGCAGGATCCCAGTCCAACTAAGTCATAAACCAGCAAAACACCATAAAAAAAAGTGGGGGCAACCATATAGTCAGATTCCACCTTCCTACAAGCAGGAGACTCGTGTCTGTGGCAGCAGCATCCATTTTGTGATGCCAGGGCTCTGGAAAGAAGTTACCGGACTAGTCAGAGTTAACATGTCTTTCCCTCTAGAAGGGTGGAATGCTACCCCCGCCGCCTGGATTGGCGGGGGGGTAGTATTCCAAGATGTTTGACACCAAACACGACATGTTTAGGTGCAGCCATTCCAAAGTTAGCATTTTACCGCGAGGATATAATGCGCTTAAGAGTATATGGTCAGGCTGCACTACAAACAGCATCAGAGATGGTCTCCGAACGCTGCAGAGGGGCCCTGCTCATGCAGGGGCACCCTCTCACATAGGAACCATGCACTCTGCCTTTAGGATTGATAAGGCCTGCCTTAGGAGTGACTTATAGGTTTATATGTGTGTATGTATTTCGTGATATAGGTAACCTATATCACAGTAAGGGGTGCATGCACCACCTTACCCAGGCTGCAGTAGCAGACCTGTGGTGTCAGTTTGGATGGCCTTCCAGGGGTGGCATAATACAGGCTGCAGCCCCTGGCAGGACTCTGAGGTACCTATGCCCTTGGCACATAGTATACCATATACTAGGGACTTATAAGGGCACTCCAGATCCCAATCAGTGATGTGCCTAAGGCACATGGAAACCATTTTAGAGAGGAAGCAGCTAGGCTGGGGTTCTGATTAGCAGGGCCCCAGCCAGACTAATGTCGAAAAACAGTGAAGCATCAGCAAAAAGTGGGGGTACCCATGTGAAGCAGATCCTACTCTCCTACAATAGTGGGCACCTTGCACCAGTCCAAACAACCCCTTATTGGAGATAGGTTAAAGACAACCTTTATTGAAAGCTATCCTAGTGGTAGCTATGGAGAGCAGCCTTCAGGCTAAGTCTTGAAGGAATGTAAAGCACCTTGTTTTACCAGTCTATAATCTCTTGAGTGACCAAATGAAAGAGCACCACACCAGGTATATATTCAAAATATATGTATTTATTGCTAAACACACCCCTCTACGTCTCTTTATGAGGCTAGAGTTCGAAGTACATAAGTTATAAGATATTAAATCACAGTAATAGCACAAATACACGTTTGGGCCCTAGGGGCGTACCAAACCATATACCAATAAAGTGGTATGCGAACCACGACTGAACTAGACACTAGGCCTAGAGCCTCTAGAAGTGCTTGGACCACAAGGAACCACCCAAGGTAGTGACACAGGGGACCCACGGGAGACGCGTGCAGTGTAAATACACAACCGCGATACGCCGTTAACTTCTATGGAGAAAGTCGGGATCGGGAAAATAGAGGAAAGGGACACTTAAAAGAGGACTAGGACAAAACCCTTTGAGATCTAGGACTTTGAAGAGTCTCTACCCACGGGAGCACCGGAGTACTCGTGTTACCTCACCCAGGGAAGCCGGGTGCATAGGTGCCTTTCGGGGTCGGGTTTCGTCGTCGATTCGAATGGCGATCTGCTGCAAAGTGCTGCTGGCGGCCAAGAGAAAAGTGTCCGGGTGGATCCAAGAGTGGATGGGAGTTCTGGTGAACCTGAAAGCAGAGGGGACAGAGTCTGGGTCACTAGCCAGTGACCAGGAAGGCGATGGACAGATGCCCACCGATGTCGAGTGCTTCAGGTGCGTTGACCGTCGTCTTGACTCTTCAGCCACGAGGTCCAGGAGGCGTTGTCGGCAACCAGGAGCAGGATTCGGGCTGGTACATAATGTTTGTTGAGTGCTGAGGTGTCGGTGACCGGATTGGACCCAACAAGCCTTGGCAACGGCAAGTCTCGATTAAGATGTAGATCGTCGATGGTGCAGACCAGCAAGGTCTGTGGAACTCACCCAGCGAGGGTAAGTGAGGGCAGGCCTGGAGCAACCAGGATGCCAAGTAAGAAAAAGATTGGCCTTCGTTAAGGGCTACTAGCCAATGGGCTAGCGACCGCGAAGGAGCCTCGTGACGCCGCACGTGGAGCTGGCTTACAGGACACTCGTGGATTGGGGGCCAGTGATCTTTGGTGCAGGTGGTGCTGGAGGCTAGGGCTACTCGAAGCCCAAAGCACGATTTCTTGGGAGACCCAGAAGATGATGCACTTGCAAATATGCTCGGTGTCCAGGGGTCATGGTCTCAAGTCACCCACGATAGACACGGGCCTCAGCTTTGCTGGGGACTCAGGGTAGCCTCGGGGAAGTCTGAGAATCCACCTCTGGTGATGCGATGACTTCGGCGTCCGACGGGAGCTTCAGAAATGCGAACCGGACAGATGCTTCTTTGGTGCCTGCCAAGCAGGGGAGTCACTCCTTGACCCCAAGGGAGATTCTTCAGTCCTCTAATCTTGTCGTAGAGCGTCGAAGGTCCAGGATTCAGTTTCAGAGTTTCGTCCAGGTATAATCTAAAGTCCTAAGGACTGGGTTCCTACCTTTATTCTAAAAATAGGGGTTGGACTACTCTGTGGCCCCACCTATGGGTGGGTCAGGGCAGAGGGGTGGCTACACCCTTTCCCTTTGTCCAGTTCGCGCCAAAGCAGGGGCTGCAAGCCCCTGATCCGGTTTGAACTGGGGTATGCACTAGGGACACCAAATGTGCCCCCAGTGCAGGACTTCAAAGCACCCGAAAGTGCTCCCGCCCAGCCCCAATACACATTATCCTGTCTGGGGAGGTGGTCACACCTCCCTGAGACAGGAAACCTATTGTCTGGGCCTCCCCTGCCGGAGTTTCGTCCAGCAGCAGGAGGCCAGACTCGTGTCTGTGGCAGCAGCATCCATTTTGTGATGCCAGGGCTCTGGAAAGAAGTTACCGGACTAGTCAGAGTTAACATGTCTTTCCCTCTAGAAGGGTGGAATGCTACCCCCGCCGCCAGGATTGGCGGGGGGGTAGTATTCCAAGATGTTTGACACCAAACACGACATGTTTAGGTGCAGCCATTCCAAAGTTAGCATTTTACCGCAAGGATATAATGCGCTTAAGAGTATATGGTCAGGCTGCACTACAAACAGCATCAGAGATGGTCTCCGAACGCTGCAGAGGGGCCCTGCTCATGCAGGGGCACCCTCTCACATAGGAACCATGCACTCTGCCTTTAGGATTGATAAGGCCTGCCTTAGGAGTGACTTATAGGTTTATATGTGTGTATGTATTTCGTGATATAGGTAACTTATATCATAGTAAGGGGTGCATGTACCACCTTACCCAGGCTGCAGTAGCAGACCTGTGGTGTCAGTTTGGATGGCCTTCCAGGGGTGGCATAATACATGCTGCAGCCCCTGGCAGGCCTCTGAGGTACCTATGCCCTTGGTACATAGTATACCATATACTAGGGACTTATAAGGGCACTCCAGATCCCAATCAGAGATGTGCCTAAGGCACATGGAAACCATTTTAGAGAGGAAGCAGCTAGGCTGGGGTTCTGATTAGCAGGGCCCCAGCCAGACTAATGTCGAAAAACAGTGAAGCATCAGCAAAAAGTGGGGGTACCCATGTGAAGCAGATCCTACTCTCCTACAACTAAGGCACATGGAAACCATTTTAGAGAGGAAGCAGCTAGGCTGGGGTTCTGATTATCAGGGCCCCAGCCAGACTAATGTCGAAAAACAGTGAAGCATCAGCAAAAAGTGGGGGTACCCATGTGAAGCAGATCCTACTCTCCTACACAACCCCCCCAAACGTAGGGACATTAAACTAACCTTGCCCAGTTAAGTCTTCATGTTCTAAGTGGAAATACCTAGAGAGTCCATCTGCATTCGCATGGTTACTCCCAGGCCTATGTTCCACTGTAAAGTCCATCCCCTGTAGGGAAATGGACCACCTAAGCAGTTTGGGGTTTTCACCCTTCATTTGTTTTAGCCATAAGAGGGGCTTATGGTCTGTCTGAACCAGGAAGTGTGTACCAAACAAGTATGGCCTCAACTTCTTCAGAGCCCAGACCACAGCAAAGGCCTCCCTCTCTATGGCTGACCAACGTTTCTCTCTAGGGGTCAGCCTTCTGCTAATGAAAGCTACTGGCTGATCCTGACCTTCTTCATTCAATTGTGACAGTACAGCCCCTACCCCCAATTCAGATGCATCAGTTTGAACAATGAACTTCTTGGAGTAATCAGGACTCTGCAGAATTGGAGCAGTGCACATGGCCTGCTTGAGGTCATCAAATGCCTTTTGACAGCTAACTGTCCACTGAACCTTTTTGGGCATTTTCTTAGAAGTTAAGTTATTCAGGGGTGTCACTATTGATCCATACCCCTTGACAAATCTCCTATAGTACACAGTCAGGCCTAAGAAGGCTCTCACCTGAGTCTGGGTAGTGGGAGCAGTCCAGTCCATGATGGTCTGGATCTTGCTCTGCAAAGGTTGAACCTGGCCTCCACCCACAAGGTGGCCCAGGTACACAACCTGACTCTGCCCTATCTGGCACTTAGTGGCCTTGATAGTCAGGCCTGCCTTTTGCAGGGCCTGTAAAATATTCCTGAGGTGGACCAGGTGATCCTCCCAGGTGGAGCTAAAGACAGCAATATCATCTAGATAAGCTGCACTATAGGCTTCCAGTCCTGTGAGAACTGTATTCACCAACCTCTGGAAAGTGGCAGGTGCATTCTTCAGACCAAAGGGCATTACCACAAATTGATAATGTCCACTAGGGGTCGAGAATGCTGTTTTGGGCTTTGCAGTATCAGCTAGTCTGATCTGCCAGTAGCCAGCTGTTAGGTCAAATGTGCTGAGATATTTGGCAGAGGCCAAAGTATCTATGAGCTCATCTGCCCTGGGTATTGGATGGGCATCAGTCCTAGTGACTGCATTGAGACCCCTGTAGTCCACACAAAACCTCATCTCTCTTTTTCCACCACTGGTGTGAGGTTTCGGTACTAGGACTACTGGACTAGCCCAAGGGCTATCTGAGGGTTCCATAACTCCCAATTCCAACATTTTCTGGACTTCAGTCCTGATACAGTCCCTGACATGGTCAGGTTGCCTATAAATCTTGTTTTTAATAGGCAGACTGTCCCCAGTGTCCACTTCATGAGTGCACCAGGTGGTCTGACTGGGTGTCAGTGAAAACATATGTCTAAACTGATTGAGGACTTGCCTGCAATCAGTTTGTTGCTGGGTAGTGAGGCTGCCTGCCAAGGCTACACCATCAACTGACCCATCGTCAGGGTTCTGTGAGAGCAGGTCAGGGAGTGGGTCACTCTCTTCCTCCTGCCCTTCATCAGTAGCCATGAGCAAGCCCATGTCTGCCCTGTCCACATATGGTTTTAACCTGTTGACATGGAGAACCCTGTGGGGACTCCTGGGTGTTCCTAGGTCCACTAAGTAAGTGACCTCACCCTTCTGCTCAACAATAGTGTGGGGTCCACTCCATTTATCTTGGAGAGCTGCTGAGGCCACTGGCTCCAACACCCACACCTTCTGTCCTGGCTGGTAAACAGTCAGAACAGCCTTTGGTCATGCCAGGCCTTCTGAAGTTCCTGGCTAGCCTCAAGGTTTTTGGTTGCCTTTTTCATGTACTCAGCCATCCTGGAGCGGAGACCAAGTACATAGTCCACTATATCTTGCTTTGGGGGCTTGAGAGGTAACTCCCATCCTTCCTTTACCAAGCACAGTGGACCCCTCACAGGGTGGCCAAACAGAAGTTCAAAAGGGCTGTAACCAACCCCTTCTGAGGCACCTCCCTATATGCGAATAAAAGGCAGGGCAAGAGTATGTCCCATCTACGCCTAAGCTTTTCTGGGAGCCCTTTAATCATGCCCTTCAAGGTTTTGTTGAATCTCTCAACTAAACCATTGCATTGTGGGTGATAGGGTGTGGTGAACTTATAAGTCACTCCACACTCCTTCCACATTGCTTTTAAGTACCCAGACATGAAGTTAGCACCCCTGTCTGATACTACCTCCTTAGGAAAGCCCACTCTTGAGAAGATTCCCAGGAGGGCCCTTGCCACCACAGGTGCTGTAGTGGTCCTGAGGGGAATAGCTTCTGGGTACCTGGTGGCATGATCCACTACCACCAGGATAAACCTGTGCCCAGAGTCTGTTTGGGGATCCATGGGACCAACAATGTCAATCCCTACCCTTTCAAAGGGCACCCCCACCACAGGTAGTGGTATCAGGGGGCCTTTGTAGTGCCACCTGCTTTGCCACTGGCTTGGCAGGTTACACAGGAGCGACAAAACTCCTTACTGTCTTCAGACATGTGGGGCCAGTGAAAGTGAGGGACAATTCTGTCCCAAGTCTTGTTCTGGCCCAGGTGACCTGCTAAGGGAATATCATGGGCTAGGGTCAATAGGAAGCCCCTGAACTTCAAAGGTATTACCAACCTCCTGGTAGCACCAGGCTTGGGGTCTCTACTCTCTGAGTACAGGAGTCCATTATCCCAATACACTGTATGGGGACCACTAGCTTTCCCAGCAGCCTCAGCAGCAGCTTGCTGTCTGAGGGGTTCAAGGGAGGGGCAGCTCTGCTGCTCCTGGCTCAGATCTGCCCTAGAAGGTCCCCCTGTCCCCAAGAACTCAACCTGGTCAGGTTCAAGTTCCTCTGGGACAGTTCCTTCTTCAGGGCTGAGATCATCCCCCTCAAGGGACTGATCTTCCTCCTGAGCCAAGGGGGAAGGCACTGCCTTAACCCTACTACTCCTCCTCTTGGAAGGCACTTGGTCCATTCTTCCAGAATCCAAGGCCTGTTCAGTGCTAGACATTTTGGCTTGTGACCTGGTCACAGCAAACACATCTGCAGGGATCCCCAGCATTTCTGCATGGGTCCTGAGCTCCACTTCTGCCCAAGCAGAAGTCTCTAAGTCATTGCCAAGCAAGCATTCGACTGGTAGGTTTGCACTTACCACAACCTTCTTAAGGCCAGTTACCCCTCCCCAGGAGAAGTTAACAACTGCCAGAGTATGGTCTGTTCTGACATTGCTAGCATTGGTCACTTGGTACATCTCACCAAGCATAACTTGCCCAGGTAGCACAAGGTCTTGTGTCACCATTGTGACACTTGCCCCTGTGTCCCTTGTGTAGGAGAGTAGGATCTGCTTCACATGGGTACCCCCACTTTTTGCTGATGCTTCACTGTTTTTCGACATTAGTCTGGCTGGGGCCCTGCTAATCAGAACCCCAGCCTAGCTGCTTCCTCTCTAAAATGTGGCACATCACTGATTGGGATCTGGAGTGCCCTTATAAGTCCCTAGTATATGGTATACTATGTACCAAGGGCATAGGTACCTCAGAGGCCTGCCAGGGGCTGCAGCATGTATTATGCCACCCCTGGTAGGCCATCCAAACTGACACCACAGGTCTGCTACTGCAGCCTGGGTAAGGTGGTGCATGCACCCCTTACTGTGATATAGGTTACCTATATCACGAAATACATACACACATATAAACCTATAAGTCACTCCTAAGGCAGGCCTTATCAATCCTAAAGGCAGAGTGCGTGGTTCCTATGTGAGAGGGTGCCCCTGCATGAGCAGGGCCCCTCTGCAGCGTTCGGAGACCATCTCTGATGCTGTTTGTAGTGCAGCCTGACCATATACTCTTAAGCGCATTATATCCTCGCGGTAAAATGCTAACTTTGGAATGGCTGCACCTAAACATGTCGTGTTTGGTGTCAAACATCTTGGAATACTACCCCCCGCCAATCCTGGCGGCGGGGGTAGCATTCCACCCTTCTAGAGGGAAAGACATGTTAACTCTGACTAGTCCGGTAACTTCTTTCCAGAGCCCTGGCATCACAAAATGGATGCTGCTGCCACAGACACGAGTCTGGCCTCCTGCTGCTGGACGAAACTCCGGCAGGGGAGGCCTGGACAATAGGTTTCCTGTCCCAGGGAGGTGTGACCACCTCCCCAGACAGGATAATGTGTATTGGGGCTGGGCGGGAGCACTTTCGGGTGCTTTGAAGTCCTGCACTGGGGGCACATTTGGTGTCCCTGTGCATACCCCAGTTCAAACCGGATCAGGGGCTTGCAGCCCCTGCTTTGGCGCGAACTGGACAAAGGGAAAGGGGTGTAGCCACCCCTCTGCCCTGACCCACCCATAGGTGGGGCCACAGAGTAGTCCAACCCCTATTTTTAGAATAAAGGTAGGAACCCAGTCCTTAGGACTTTAGATTATACCTGGACGAAACTCTGAAACTGAATCCTGGACCTTCGATGCTCTACGACAAGATTAGAGGACTGAAGAATCTCCCTTGGGGTCAAGGAGTGACTCCCCTGCTTGGCAGGCACCAAAGAAGCATCTGTCCGGTTCGCATTTCTGAAGCTCCCGTCGGACGCCGAAGTCATCGCATCACCAGAGGTGGATTCTCAGACTTCCCCGAGGCTACCCTGAGTCCCCAGCAAAGCTGAGGCCCGTGGCTATCGTGGGTGACTCGAGACCGTGACTCCTGGACACCAAGCACATTTGCAAGTGCATCATCTTCTGGGTCTCCCAAGAAGTCGTGCTTTAAACTCCGAGTAGCCCTAGCCTCCAGCACCACCTGCACCGAAGATCACTGGCCCCCACTCCACGAGTGTCCTGTAAGCCAGCTCCACGTGCAGCGTCACGAGGCTCCTTCGCGGTCGCTAGCCCGTTGGCTAGTAGCCCTTAACGAAGGCCAATCCTTTTTTTACTTGGCATCCTGGTTGCTCCAGGCGTGCCCTCACTTACCCTCGCTGGGTGAGTTCCACAGACCTTGCTGGTCTGCACCATCGACGATCTACATCTTCACCGAGACTTGCCGTTGCCAAGGCTTGTTGGGTCCAATCCGGTCGCCAACAACTCAGCACTCGACAGACATCGTGTCCCAGCCAGAATCCTGCTCTTGGTTGCCGACAACGCCTCCTGGACCTCGTGGCTGAAGAGTCAAGACGACCGTCAATGCACCTGAAGCACTCGACATCGGTGGGCATCTGTCCATCGCCTTCCTGGTCACTGGCTAGTGACCCAGACTCTGTCCCCTCTGCTTTCAGGTTCTTCAGAACTCCGATCCACTCTTGGATCCACCCGGACACTTTTCTCTTGGCCGCCAGCAGCACTTTGCAGCAGATCGCCATTCGAATCGACGACGAAACCCGACCCCGAAAGGCACCTATGCACCCGGCTTCCCTGGGTGAGGTAACACGAGTACTCCGGTGCTCCCGTGGGTAGAGACTCTTCAAAGTCCTAGATCTCAAAGGGTTTTGTCCTAGTCCTCTTTTAAGTGTCCCTTTCCTCTATTTTCCCGATCCCGACTTTCTCCATAGAAGTTAACGGCGTATCGCGGTTGTGTATTTACACTGCACGCATCTCCCGTGGGTCCCCTGTGTCACTACCTTGGGTGGTTCCTTGTGGTCCAAGCACTTCTAGAGGCTCTAGGCCTAGTGTCTAGTTCAGTCGTGGTTCGCATACCACTTTATTGGTATATGGTTTGGTACGCCCCTAGGGCCCAAACGTGTATTTGTGCTATTACTGTGATTTAATATCTTATAACTTATGTACTTCGAACTCTAGCCTCATAAAGAGACTAGAGGGGTGTGTTTAGCAATAAATACATATATTTTGAATATATACCTGGTGTGGTGCTCTTTCATTTGGTCACTCAAGAGATTATAGACTGGTAAAACAAGCTGCTTTACATTCCTTCAAGACTTAGCCTGAAGGCTGCTCTCCATAGCTACCACTAGGATAGCTTTCAATAAGGTTGTCTTTAACCTATCTCCAATAAGGGGTTGTTTGGACTGGTGCAAGGTGCCCACTATAATTAGTGGACAGCATATACCAGGCCAACTTCTCACATTGGTGTGCAGCGTGTGGGATTCCAGCTTGCTATTGTTTTACCAGATAATCTCAATTGAATTGATCAACTGAAAACCACTAAAGGTACCTAAGGTACATATAATTTAAGCTTAGAATACAGTAAGTTCTACTGAACTTAGAGTTGTGTGTTAAGGGATAGCACAACCCTTTCTACAACTCAAGAGAGTTTAGTAGGCCACACTAGAGTAGGTAGTGCATACACCACACCACACTAGTAATGTCTTTAAGGGTAGGATCCAAAGAATCCTTGCAGGAAGCCATTGAGCTTCCACCCTCCAAGTATGATACACTCCCATTCTTGGAATTGAGAGCTTTATGTAACTTGAGAAAAATAAGGACAGGCCAAAGCCCCACCACCCAACACCTCAAGGAGTTGTTGGTGGCTTATGACCTTAGTAAGCCTGTAGGGACTGAAGGGGTAGGAGCTGAGGGTGGGGCAGACAGATGAGGACGAGGACCAGGGGTACCAGTACCCCCAGCCCCCTCTGAAACTGGCCAGGAGGGTGACAATGACCCTGACCTGGAAAACCCAATCCCTCCTGTGGATGATGATGAGGATGAGCAGGATGATGCCCTCTTTGTCCCCCCAGGAAGGATTAAGAGTGTGCCCAGGAAGTCTAGATCTCCTTCTCAGGAGTCTAACCACTCTGGCACCTCTATAGGGAGCTCTGTCTCTTCTCACAGGAGGGAATCCTCTCATGAGAGGAGAGACAGACTGATCCAGTATGAGGAAACTCAGCTTGAAATCAGAAGAAAGCAATTGGCTTTAGATAGGGAATCCCTAGATCTCCTTAGAGAGAGAAGAAAGTTGGGACTAGAGTCCCATGGTGGCAGCCATGTCCCTAGAGACAGGGAAAGGTCCTATGACCATAGGAACCTGAGCAAGATTGTCCCTCCCTATCAGAATGGGGATGACATCCACAAGTGGATAACTGCTCTAGAGAGGGCCTGTAAAGTACAGAAGGTCCCTCAGGAGCAGTGGGCAGCAATCTTGTGGCTCTCCTTTGCTGACAAAGGTAGAGATAAGCTCCTCACTGTTAGAGAGGAGGATGCTGATAATTACAAGGTCTTGAAGAGTGCTCTTATTGATGGGTTTGGCCTAACCACTGAACAGTACAGGTTGAAGTTCAGAGACACCCAAAAAGCACAGACTCAAGACTGGGTAGACTATGTGGATTGTTCTGCCAAGGCTCTGGAAGGCTGGTTGATGGGCAGTAAGGTGTGTGACTTCTCAGGATTGTACAATCTGATAATGAGGGAGCAGATTCTTAATAACTGTCAAAATCAGCTGTTGCATCAATACCTGGTAGACTCTGATCTGACCTCTCCCCAAGAATTGGGAAAGAAGGCAGACAAATGGGTCAGAACCAGGGTGAAGCAGAAGGTACAGAACCAAGGTGGGGAAACCAAGAAGCAAGATGCTAAGAACTCTGACAAGGGTGGGGAGAAGGGTAAAGATCAAAAGTCTTCATCAGGCCCCCAAAAATCTTCTTCTGGTGGGGATTCACAGTCTACCAAAGGGAAAGGCCAAAGAAAACCATGGTGCAAGGTCTGTAAGCAAAAGACCCACTGGACCAGTGATTGCACCAAGTCCAAAGACTCCAGTCCAGCACCCACCAATGCCCCTAAGGCACCTGTTCCCCCTAGTACAGTTGGTGGAAGTGCTCCAGCAAAGGGTTTAGTAGGGTTCACCCTGGGAACTGAGTTGGGCTCTGACTTAGTCAGAGAACTGACTCAGGCTGTGTTAGTCTGTGATGGAGGCATGGATGTGACCTCCACTGTGAGTCCCAGTAATCTGGGCAAGTACAGACAACAGCCTTTAATCAATGGACGTGAGGCTTTGGCATTTAGGGACACAGGGGCAAGTGTCACAATGGTGACACAAGACCTTGTGCTACCTGGGCAAGTTATGCTTGGTGAGATGTACCAAGTGACCAATGCTAGCAATGTCAGAACAGACCATACTCTGGCAGTTGTTAACTTCTCCTGGGGAGGGGTAACTGGCCTTAAGAAGGTTGTGGTAAGTGCAAACCTACCAGTCGAATGCTTGCTTGGCAATGACTTAGAGACTTCTGCTTGGGCAGAAGTGGAGCTCAGGACCCATGCAGAAATGCTGGGGATCCCTGCAGATGTGTTTGCTGTGACCAGGTCACAAGCCAAAATGTCTAGCACTGAACAGGCCTTGGATTCTGGAAGAATGGACCAAGTGCCTTCCAAGAGGAGGAGTAGTAGGGTTAAGGCAGTGCCTTCCCCTTGGCTCAGGAGGAAGATCAGTCCCTTGAGGGGGATGATCTCAGCCCTGAAGAAGGAACTGTCCCAGAGGAACTTGAACCTGACCAGGTTGAGTTCTTGGGGACAGGGGACCTTCTAGGGCAGATCTGAGCCAGGAGCAGCAGAGCTGCCCCTCCCTTGAACCCCTCAGACAGCAAGCTGCTGCTGAGGCTGCTGGGAAAGCTAGTGGTCCCCATACAGTGTATTGGGATGATGGACTCCTGTACTCAGAGAGTAGAGACCCCAAGCCTGGTGCTACCAGGAGGTTGGTAATACCTTTGAAGTTCAGGGGCTTCCTATTGACCCTAGCCCATGATATTCCCTTAGCAGGTCACCTGGGCCAGAACAAGACTTGGGACAGAATTGTCCCTCACTTTCACTGGCCCCACATGTCTGAAGACAGTAAGGAGTTTTGTCGCTCCTGTGTAACCTGCCAAGCCAGTGGCAAAGCAGGTGGCACTACAAAGGCCCCCTGATACCACTACCTGTGGTGGGGGTGCCCTTTGAAAGGGTAGGGATTGACATTGTTGGTCCCATGGATCCCCAAACAGCCTCTGGGCACAGGTTTATCCTGGTGGTAGTGGATCATGCCACCAGGTACCCAGAAGCTATTCCCCTCAGGACCACTACAGCACCTGTGGTGGCAAGGGCCCTCCTGGGAATCTTCTCAAGAGTGGGCTTTCCTAAGGAGGTAGTATCAGACAGGGGTGCTAACTTCATGTCTGGGTACTTAAAAGCAATGTGGAAGGAGTGTGGAGTGACTTATAAGTTCACCACACCCTATCACCCACAATGCAATGGTTTAGTTGAGAGATTCAACAAAACCTTGAAGGGCATGATTAAAGGGCTCCCAGAAAAGCTTAGGCGTAGATGGGACATACTCTTGCCCTGCCTTTTATTCGCATATAGGGAGGTGCCTCAGAAGGGGTTGGTTACAGCCCTTTTGAACTTCTGTTTGGCCACCCTGTGAGGGGTCCACTGTGCTTGGTGAAGGAAGGATGGGAGTTACCTCTCAAGCCCCCAAAGCAAGATATAGTGGACTATGTACTTGGTCTCCGCTCCAGGATGGCTGAGTACATGAAAAAGGCAACCAAAAACCTTGAGGCTAGCCAGGAACTTCAAAAGGCCTGGCATGACCAAAAGGCTGTTCTGACTGTTTACCAGCCAGGACAGAAGGTGTGGGTGTTGGAGCCAGTGGCCCCAGCAGCTCTCCAAGATAAATGGAGTGGACCCCACACTATTGTTGAGCAGAAGGGTGAGGTCACTTATTTAGTGGACCTAGGAACACCCAGGAGTCCCCACAGGGTTCTCCATGTCAACAGGTTAAAACCATATGTGGACAGGGCAGACATGGGCTTGCTCATGGCTACTGATGAAGGGCAGGAGGAAGAGAGTGACCCACTCCCTGACCTGCTCTCACAGAACCCTGACGATGGGTCAGTTGATGGTGTAGCCTTGGCAGGCAGCCTCACTACCCAGCAACAAGCTGATTGCAGGCAAGTCCTCAATCAGTTTAGACATATGTTTTCACTGACACCCAGTCAGACCACCTGGTGCACTCATGAAGTGGACACTGGGGACAGTCTGCCTATTAAAAACAAGATTTATAGGCAACCTGACCATGTCAGGGACTGTATCAGGACTGAAGTCCAGAAAATGTTGGAATTGGGAGTCATTGAACCCTCAGATAGCCCTTGGGCTAGTCCAGTAGTCCTAGTACCAAAACCTCACACCAGTGGTGGAAAGAGAGAGATGAGGTTCTGTGTAGACTACAGGGGTCTCAATGCAGTCACTAGGACTGATGCCCATCCAATACCCAGGGCAGATGAGCTCATAGATACTTTGGCCTCTGCCAAATATCTCAGCACATTTGACCTAACAGCTGGCTACTGGCAGATCAGACTAGCTGATACTGCAAAGCCCAAAACAGCATTCTCAACCCCTAGTGGGCATTATCAATTTGTGGTAATGCCCTTTGGTCTGAAGAATGCACCTGCCACTTTCCAGAGGTTGGTGAATACAGTTCTCACAGGACTGGAAGCCTATAGTGCAGCTTATCTAGATGATATTGCTGTCTTTAGCTCCACCTGGGAGGATCACCTGGTCCACCTCAGGAATGTTTTACAGGCCCTGCAAAAGGCAGGCCTGACTATCAAGGCCACTAAGTGCCAGATAGGGCAGAGTCAGGTTGTGTACCTGGGCCACCTTGTGGGTGGAGGCCAGGTTCAACCTTTGCAGAGCAAGATCCAGACCATCATGGACTGGACTGCTCCCACTACCCAGACTCAGGTGAGAGCCTTCTTAGGCCTGACTGGGTACTATAGGAGATTTGTCAAGGGGTATGGATCAATAGTGACACCCCTGAATGACTTAACTTCTAAGAAAATGCCCAAAAAGGTTCAGTGGACAGTTAGCTGTCAAAAGGCATTTGATGACCTCAAGCAGGCCATGTGCACTGCTCCAATTCTGCAGAGTCCTGATTACTCCAAGAAGTTCATTGTTCAAACTGATGCATCTGAATTGGGGGTAGGGGCTGTACTGTCACAATTGAATGAAGAAGGTCAGGATCAGCCAGTAGCTTTTATTAGCAGAAGGCTGACCCCTAGAGAGAAACGTTGGTCAGCCATAGAGAGGGAGGCCTTTGCTGTGGTCTGGGCTCTGAAGAAGTTGAGGCCATACTTGTTTGGTACACACTTCCTGGTTCAGACAGACCATAAGCCCCTCTTATGGCTAAAACAAATGAAGGGTGAAAACCCCAAACTGCTTAGGTGGTCCATTTCCCTACAGGGGATGGACTTTACAGTGGAACATAGGCCTGGGAGTAACCATGCGAATGCAGATGGACTCTCTAGGTATTTCCACTTAGAACATGAAGACTTAACTGGGCAAGGTTAGTTTAATGTCCCTACGTTTGGGGGGTTGTGTAGGAGAGTAGGATCTGCTTCACATGGGTACCCCCACTTTTTGCTGATGCTTCACTGTTTTTCGACATTAGTCTGGCTGGGGCCCTGCTAATCAGAACCCCAGCCTAGCTGCTTCCTCTCTAAAATGGTTTCCATGTGCCTTAGGCACATCACTGATTGGGATCTGGAGTGCCCTTATAAGTCCCTAGTATATGGTATACTATGTACCAAGGGCATAGGTACCTCAGAGGCCTGCCAGGGGCTGCAGCATGTATTATGCCACCCCTGGAAGGCCATCCAAACTGACACCACAGGTCTGCTACTGCAGCCTGGGTAAGGTGGTGCATGCACCCCTTACTGTGATATAGGTTACCTATATCACGAAATACATACACACATATAAACCTATAAGTCACTCCTAAGGCAGGCCTTATCAATCCTAAAGGCAGAGTGCATGGTTCCTATGTGAGAGGGTGCCCCTGCATGAGCAGGGCCCCTCTGCAGCGTTCGGAGACCATCTCTGATGCTGTTTGAAGTGCAGCCTGACCATATACTCTTAAGCGCATTATATCCTCGCGGTAAAATGCTAACTTTGGAATGGCTGCACCTAAACATGTCGTGTTTGGTGTCAAACATCTTGGAATACTACCCCCCACCAATCCTGGCGGCGGGGGTAGCATTCCACCCTTCTAGAGGGAAAGACATGTTAACTCTGACGAGTCCGGTAACTTCTTTCCAGAGCCCTGGCATCACAAAATGGATGCTGCTGCCACAGACACGAGTCTGGCCTCCTGCTGCTGGACGAAACTCCGGCAGGGGAGGCCTGGACAATAGGTTTCCTGTCCCAGGGAGGTGTGACCACCTCCCCAGACAGGATAATGTGTATTGGGGCTGGGCGGGAGCACTTTCGGGTGCTTTGAAGTCCTGCACTGGGGGCACATTTGGTGTCCCTAGTGCATACCCCAGTTCAAACCGGATCAGGGGCTTGCAGCCCCTGCTTTGGCGCGAACTGGACAAAGGGAAAGGGGTGTAGCCACCCCTCTGCCCTGACCCACCCATAGGTGGGGCCACAGAGTAGTCCAACCCCTATCTTTAGAATAAAGGTAGGAACCCAGTCCTTAGGACTTTAGATTATACCTGGACGAAACTCTGAAACTGAATCCTGGACCTTCGACGCTCTACGACAAGATTAGAGGACTGAAGAATCTCCCTTGGGGTCAAGGAGTGACTCCCCTGCTTGGCAGGCACCAAAGAAGCATCTGTCCGGTTCGCATTTCTGAAGCTCCCGTTGGACGCCGAAGTCATCGCATCACCAGAGGTGGATTCTCAGACTTCCCCGAGGCTACCCTGAGTCCCCAGCAAAGCTGAGGCCCGTGGCTATCGTGGGTGACTTGAGACCGTGACCCCTGGACACCGAGCACATTTGCAAGTGCATCATCTTCTGGGTCTCCCAAGAAGTCGTGCTTTGGGCTCCGAGTAGCCCTAGCCTCCAGCACCACCTGCACCGAAGATCACTGGCCCCCACTCCACGAGTGTCCTGTAAGCCAGCTCCACGTGCGGCGTCACGAGGCTCCTTTGCGGTCACTAGCCCGTTGGCTAGTAGCCCTTAACGAAGGCCAATCCTTTTCTTACTTGGCATCCTGGTTGCTCCAGGCCTGCCCTCACTTACCCTCGCTGGGTGAGTTCCACAGACCTTGCTGGTCTGCACCATCGACGATCTACATCTTCACCGAGACTTGCCGTTGCCAAGGCTTGTTGGGTCCAATCCAGTCGCCGACACCTCAGCACTCGACAGACATCGTGTACCAGCCCGAATCCTGCTCCTGGTCGCCGACAACGCCTCCTGGACCTCGTGGCTGAAGAGTCAAGACGACCGTCAACGCACCTGAAGCACTCGACATCGGTGGGCATCTGTCCATCGCCTTCCTGGTCACTGGCTAGTGACCCAGACTCTGTCCCCTCTGCTTTCAGGTTCTTCAGAACTCCGATCCACTCTTGGATCCACCCGGACACTTTTCTCTTGGCCGCCAGCAGCACTTTGCAGCAGATCGCCATTCGAATCGACGACGAAACCCGACCCCGAAAGGCACCTATGCACCCGGCTTCCCTGGGTGAGGTAACACGAGTACTCCGGTGCTCCCGTGGGTAGAGACTCTTCAAAGTCCTAGATCTCAAAGGGTTTTGTCCTAGTCCTCTTTTAAGTGTCCCTTTCCTCTATTTTCCCGATCCCGACTTTCTCCATAGAAGTTAACGGCGTATCGCGGTTGTGTATTTACACTGCACGCGCTCTCCCGTGGGTCCCCTGTGTCACTACCTTGGGTGGTTCCTTGTGGTCCAAGCACTTCTAGAGGCTCTAGGCCTAGTGTCTAGTTCAGTCGTGGTTCGCATACCACTTTATTGGTATATGGTTTGGTACGCCCCTAGGGCCCAAACGTGTATTTGTGCTATTACTGTGATTTAATATCTTATAACTTATGTATTTCGAACTCTAGCCTCATAAAGAGACTAGAGGGGTGTGTTTAGCAATAAATACATATATTTTGAATATATATCTGGTGTGGTGCTCTTTCATTTGGTCACTCAAGAGATTATAGACTGGTAAAACAAGCTGCTTTACATTCCTTCAAGACTTAGCCTGAAGGCTGCTCTCCATAGCTACCACTAGGATAGCTTTCAATAAGGTTGTCTTTAACCTATCTCCAATAAGGGGTTGTTTGGACTGGTGCAAGGTGCCCACTATAATTAGTGGACAGCATATGCCAGGCCAACTTCTCACACAGTGGTGTGAACCCTACTGTCCTCTTTTGGCTGGAGCACTCCCACCAACTGTAACTGTACTAGGGGGAACAGGTGCCTTAGGGCATTGGTGGGTGCTGGACTGGAGTCTTTGGACTTGGTGCAATCACTGGTCCAGTGGGTCTTTTGCTTACAGACCTTGCACCATGGTTTTCTTTGGCCTTTCCCTTTGGTAGATCAGTAATCCCCTACCAGAAGAAGATTTTTGGGGGCCTGATGAGAAGACTTTTGATCTTTACCCTTCTCCCCACCCTTTTCAGAGTTCTTAGCATCTTGCTTCTCTGGGTGTCCCCGCCTTGGTTCTGTACCTTCTGCTTCACCCTGGTTCTGACCCATTTGTCTGCCTTCTTTCCCAATTCTTGGGGAGAGGTCAGATCAGAGTCTACCAGGTATTGATGCAACAGCTGATTTTGACAGTTATTAAGAATCTGCTCCCTCATTATCAGATTGTACAATCCTGAGAAGTCACACACCTTACTGCCCATCAACCAGCCTTCCAGAGCCTTGGCAGAACAATCCACATAGTCTACCCAGTCTTGAGTCTGTGCTTTTGGGTATCTCTGAACTTCAACCTGTACTGTTCAGTGGTTAGGCCAAACCCATCAATAAGAGCACTCTTCAAGACCTTGTAATTATCAGCATCCTCCTCTCTAACAGTGAGGAGCTTATCTCTACCTTTGTCTGCAAAGGAGAGCCACAAGATTGCTGCCCACTGCTCCTGAGGGACCTTCTGTACTTTACAGGCCCTCTCTAGAGCAGTTATCCACTTGTGGATGTCATCCCCATTCTGATAGGGAGGGACAATCTTGCTCAGGTTCCTATGGTCATAGGACCTTTCCCTATCTCTAGGGATATGGCTGCCACCATGGGACTCTAGTCCCAACTTTCTTTTCTCTCTAAAGAGATCTAGGGACTCCCTGTCTAAGGCTACTTGCTTCCTTCTGAGTTCAAGCTGAGCTTCCTCATACTGAATCAGCCTTGTTCTCCTCTCATGAGAGGATTCCCTCCTATGAGATGAGACAGAGCTCCCTATTGAGGTGCCAGAGTGGTTAGACTCCTGAGAAGGAGATCTAGACTTTCTGGGCACACTCATAATCCTTCCTGGGGGGACAAAGAGGGCATCATCCTGATCATCCTCTTCATCTTCCACAGGAGGGATTGGGTTATCCAGGTCAGGGTCATTGTCACCCTCCTGGCCAGTTTCAGAGGGGGCTGGGGGTATTGGTACCCCTGGCCCCTTCCTCATCTTCTGCCCCACCCTCAGCTCCTACCCCTTCAGTCCCCAAGGGCTTACTAAGGTCATAAGCCACCAACAACTCTTTAAGGTGTTGGGTGGTGGGACTTTGGCCTGTCCTTAATTTCCTCAAGTTACATAATGCTCTCAATTCCAAGAATGGGAGGGTATCATACTTGGAGGGAAGAAGCCCAGTGGCTTCTGGTAAGGATTCTCTAGATCCTACCTTTAAAGACATTACTAGTGTGGTGTGGTGTATGCACTACCTACTCTAGTGTGGCCTACTAAACTCTCTTGAGTTGTAGAAAGGGTTGTGCTATCCCTTAACACACAACTCTAAGTTCAGTAGAACTTACTGTATTCTAAGCTTAAATTATATGTACCTTAGGTACCTTTAGTGGTTTTCAGTTGATCAATTCAATTGAGATTATCTGGTAAAACAATAGCAAGCTGGAATCCCACACGCTGCACACCAATGTGAGAAGTTGGCCTGGCATATGCTGTCCACTAATTATAGTGGGCACCTTGCACCAGTCCAAACAACCCCTTATTGGAGATAGGTTAAAGACAACCTTATTGAAAGCTATCCTAGTGGTAGCTATGGAGAGCAGCCTTCAGGCTAAGTCTTGAAGGAATGTAAAGCAGCTTGTTTTACCAGTCTATAATCTCTTGAGTGATCAAATGAAAGAGCACCACACCAGGTATATATTCAAAATATATGTATTTATTGCTAAACACACCCCTCTAGTCTCTTTATGAGGCTAGAGTTCGAAGTACATAAGTTAGAAGTTATTTAAACACAGTAATAGCACAAATACACGTTTGGGCCCTAGGGGCGTACCAAACCATATACCAATAAAGTGGTATAAGAACCACGACTGAACTAGACACTAGGCCTAGAGCCTCTAGAAGTGCTTGGACCACAAGGAACCACCCAAGGTAGTGACACAGGGGACCCACGGGGGACGCGTGCAGTGTAAATACACAACCGCGATACGCCGTTAACTTCTATGGAGAAAGTCGCGATCAGGAAATTAAAGAAAAGGGACACTTAAAGGAGGACTTGGAGCAAACCCTTTGAGAACTAGTACTTTGAAGAGTCTCTACCCACGGGAGCACCGGAGTACTCGTGTTACCTCACCCAGGGAAGCCGGGTGCATAGGTGCCTTTCGGGGTCGGGTTTCGTCGTCGATTTGAATGGCGATCTGCTGCAAAGTGCTGCTGGCGGCCAAGTGGAAAGTGTCCGGGTGGATCCAAGAGTGGATCGGAGTTCTGAAGAACCTGAAAGCAGAGGGGACAGAGTCTGGGTCACTAGCCAGTGACCAGGAAGGCGATGGACAGATGCCCACCGATGTCGAGTGCTTCAGGTGCGTTGACGGTCATCTTGACTCTTCAGCCACGAGGTCCAGGAGGCGTTGTCGGCAACCAGGAGCAGGATTCAGGCTGGTACACGATGTCTGTCGAGTGCTGAGGTGTCGGCGACCGGATTGGACCCAACAAGCCTTGGCAACGGCAAGTCTTGATGAAGATGAAGATCGTCGATGGTGCAGACCAGCAAGGTCTGGGGAACTCACCCAGCGAGGGTAAGTGAGGGCAGGCCTGGAGCAACCAGGATGCCCAAGAAAAAAAGATTGGCCTTCGTTGAAGGGCTACTAGCCAACGGGCTAGCGACCGCAAAGGAGCCTCGAGACGTCGCACGTGGATCTGGCTCACAGGACACTCGTGGAGTGGAGGCCAGTGATCTTCGGTGCAGTTGGTGCTGGAGGCTAGGGCTACTCGGAGCCCAAAGCACGACTTCGTGGGAGACCCAGAAGAGGATGCACTTGCAAATGTGCTTGGTGTCCAGGGGTCATGGTCTCACGTCACCCACGATAGCTACGGGCCTCAGCTTTGCTGGGGACTCAGGGTAGCCTCGGGGAAGTCTGAGAATCCACCTCTGGTGATGCGAAGACTTCGGCGTCCGACGGGAGCTTCAGAAATGCAGACCGGACAGATGCATCTTTGGTGCCTGCCAAGCAGGGGAGTCACTCCTTGACCCCAAGGGAGATTCTTCTGTCCTCTAATCTTGAGTAGAGCGTCGAAGGTCCAGGATTCTGTTTCAGAGTTTCGTCCAGGGATAATCTAAAGTCCTAAGGACTGGGTTCCTATACTTATACTAAGTTTAGGAGTTGGACTACTCTGTGGCCCCACCTATGGGTGGGTCAGGGCAGAGGGGTGGCTACACCCTTTCCCTTTGTCCAGTTCGCACCAAAGCAGGGGCTGCAAGCCCCTGATCCGGTTTGAACTGGGGTATGCACAGGGACACCAAATGTGCCCCCAGTGCAGGACTTCAAAGCACCCGAAAGTGCTCCCGCCCAGCCCCAATACACATTATCCTGTCTGGGGAGGTGGTCACACCTCCCTGGGACAGGAAACCTATTGTCCAGGCCTCCCCTGCCGGAGTTTCGTCCAGCAGCAGGAGGCCAGACTCGTGTCTGTGGCAGCAGCATCCATTTTGTGATGCCAGGGCTTTGGAAAGAAGTTACCGGGCTAGCCAGAGTTAACATGTCTTTCCCTCTAGAAGGGTGGAATGCTACCCCCGCCACCAGAATTGGCAGGGGGTAGTATTCCAAGATGTTTGACACCAAACACGACATGTTTAGGTGCAGCCATTCCAAAGTTAGCATTTAACGCGAGGTTATAATGCGCTTAAGAGTATATGGTCAGGCTGCACTACAAACAGCATCAGAGAAGGGTCTCCGAATGCTGCAGAGGGGCCCTGCTCATGCAGGGGCACCCTCTCACATAGGAACCATGCACTCTGCCTTCAGGATTGATAAGGCCTGCCTTAGGAGTGACTTATAGGTTTATATGTGTGTATGTATTTAGTGATATAGGTAACCTATATCACAGTAAGGGGTGCATGCACCACCTTACCCAGGCTGCAGTAGCAGACCTGTGGTGTCAGTTTGGATGGCCTTCCAGGGGTGGCATAATACATGCTGCAGCCCCTGGTAGGCCTCTGAGGTACCTATGCCCTTGGTACATAGTATACCATATACTAGGGACTTATAAGGGCACTCCAGATTCCAATCAGTGATGTGCCTAAGGCACATGGAAACCATTTTAGAGAGGAAGCAGCTAGGCTGGGGTTCTGATTAGCAGGGCCCCAGCCAGACTAATGTCAAAAAACAGTGAAGCATCAGCAAAAAGTGGGGGTACCCATGTGAAGCAGATCCTACTCACCTACACAAGTGTTGGGGAAATACTCTTCTCTGTTCTTCCTTATCTCTGGGACTACACACCTGTGTACCCATGATGTGGACACAGGCGACAACCTCCCTGTTAAAAATAAATCTTACAGGTTGTCAGATAAGGTGAGGTCCAGCATTAAGGCTGAAATGTCCAAAAGTCTGCAGTTGGGGGTGACAGTTCCCTCCAGCAGTCCCTGGTCCAGTCCTGTGGTTCCGGGACCAAAAGCTGCCTACTGGGCACCACACCTGAGCTGAGGTTCTCTGTAGATTACAGAGGGCTAAATTCTGTGACACAGACTGATTCTCATCCCATTCCAATGCCTTATGAGCTGATTAATTTGTTAAGAGCTGCCCAGTATCTCAGTACCTTTGATCTTACATCAGGGTACTGGAAGATCGCCCTAACAGAGGGAGCAAAGCAGAAGTTAGCCTTCTCCACTCCAGAGGGCCACTACCAGTTCAGAGTGATCCTCTTTGGATCAAAGAATGCCCCTGCCACCTTCCAGAGGCTGGTGAACCAGTTCCTTGCTCGTATGGAGGCCTTCTCTTCTACTTATCTGGATGACATATCTGTCTTCAGTAGCAGTTGGAAGGACCACCTTTTTCACCTCAAGGAAGTGCTTCAGGCTCTGCAACAGGCAGGCCTGACTATCAAAGCAAGTAAGTGCCAGATAGGATAGGGCTCTGTGGTTTACTTGGTACACCTGGTGGGCAGGGGGATGGTGCAATACCTTCAGGCCAAGATAGCAAAAATCATGGCCTGGCTGCCCCCCAAAACCCAGATTTGTTCCCCCTTGACTGAGCTGACCTCCAAGAAGCAGCCCAGAAATGTGATTTGGACAATGCCATGCCAAACTGCATTGGACTCCATTGAGCAAGCCATGTGCATAGTTTCTGTGCTCAGGGCCCCTGATTTCTTCCAGGAGTTTATATTTCAGACAGATGTCTCAGATCAAGGCATAGTGACAGTACTATCCCAACTTAATCAGGAGGGCCTAGACCAACTTTAGCCTTTATCTCCAGGTGGGTACTCCCAAGGAAACACAGGTGGAGTTCTATTGAGAGAGAAGCTTTCACTGTGGTCTGGGCACTGAAGAAGATGAGGCCATACTTGTTTGGCACCAACTTCCTAATGCAGATTGACCACAGGTCCCTCAGTGGCTCATTCAAATGAGGGGTGAGAATCCAAAAATGTTGAGGTGGTCCATTTTCCAACAGGGTATGGACTTCAGAGTGGAAGAGAGACCGGGGGTAGATCACACCGATCTAGGTTTCTCTGCCTTAGTCATGAGAACCCACGAGAGGTTAGGCAGCTTTCCCCACTTTTGGCTGAGGGGGGACACGTGTTAGACCTGGCATCCTTTAAGTTGTATTTCTCCTGGATGTTTTGTCTCTTGCCTGCAAATTTTGCTGATTCTTTATGCTGTCCTTAGGACTCTGGGGACTTTACCACTGTCAACCAGTGCTAAAGCGCACGTGCTTCTCGCCTAAGCATGATGACATATTTCCATGTGCTGGAAGGTCCCTTGTAAAGCACTGGACCTGCACTTCAAATGCTACTAGTGGGCTACAGCACTGATTGTGCCATCCACCGAAGTAACCTTTCAAAGTGTCTCAGGCCTGCCACTGCAGTGCCTGTGTGTGCAGGTTAACTATCACTTGGGCTTGGCATTTAAAACTACTTGTCAAGTCCTAAATTCCCCTTTTATTACATATAAGTCATCCCTAAGGTAGCCCTTAAGTAATGGCATGTAAGAAAAAGGTAGGACATGTACTTTCATGTTTGGCATGTCCTGGTAGTGACAGACAACCTATTTCGTTTTTCACTACTGTGAGGCCTATTCCTCTCACATGCTAATATTGGCAATTCCTTAATACAGCTTCAATTCCTGATCAGAGAGGAGTAGCTTTGTCATGTTTCATATTTTTTGGAATGGTAATGATAAATCCTCCCTACTAACATTACTGTTTTTAGAAATTTCACTGTCAGAAAGTGGACATTTCTCTGTACTTATTGCCCTTTGTTCCTGAAAGCCTGTCTCCAATACAAATGTGGGTTGAGTGACACCTACAAATAGTGCATTCCCTCTGGACAGCGACAAACACTGGAAGGTGAGGCTCACCTGCATTCTGAGTACTCATCTGCATTCATCTGCATTCTGAAGGGTCTTCCTGGTCAGGGAGGAATGGGAGGGGTTGAGACTTACACTTCAATAGGTAGTGTCCTGTCCACACACAAAGCACCCTCCCCACAAATAACCTGGTAGACAGGAGTATATTAAAAAGGATTCTTCTGCACTTCCGGGAGTTGCTTTGACATCATCCCCTACTTCGAAGGTGCTTTTGAGTATAAGTACTGGTCAGAAGGACAGGGAAATCTCAAGTGCACCCACCCACTGGGGCAGCATTCTGCCTTCACTCATTTTCTCTGCATACATTTAAATTAGATGCATGCACCTTCTCTCCATGGCAACTAATGGACCTGTGAACTCCTACTTAGGAAGTACACATTATTGCCACATTCCGAGATCTACATATACAGTGTCTATGGACTGTTTTCTTTCTGAGATTGTGTGTCAAGCATGCTTTTTATCTATAAGCAACTGAGTTAAGAAATGATAGGACTATAGACATATGCATTCATTTCAAGGTATGCTAATGAACCATTAATGCCATTCTTGTTGAACTGTCTGCCACTACATTCTACACATTCAAAGATGGTGCTTATTTGTTTTACTCAGGCACTAGTCCTTCTTATATTTTTTATACTTTAAGTTTTTTGATTGCACGTTTACGGTCATGGGATCAAGGACGCATCACAGCCAAAGCGCGTCGTATTGTTTGTACTGGATATGGATTAAACTTTTCCTCACTAAATGGTGGAGTCCTGCAAGTGTATTTATTTCATTGTGGAACTGCATTTTGGTTGTCGCATGGACACAGGTGCATTGTGGAGCTGAAATATATAGCTACATATATAGCTAGCTAGATAGATAGATAGATATATAGATAGATAGATAGATAGATAGATAGATAGATCGATAGATAGATAGATAGATTCATTGATTTAGATAGATTGATTGTGATAGCCTGGCATACAGGACTGGGTTGAAAGAGTTAATTTGAGGTCAACCCCTCCATCAAAGGGTCTTTGGGGTATAAGTTCTGGGTCTCTGACCCCCTGAATTCAGTCACTTCTGGATCTTAAACTGAACTTCTATCAGAAGGACTGCTGTGCTGCTTAAAGGACTCAGCAATACTGTTTTTCTGGAAGGACTGTTTCTCTGCTTGCTGCCCTGCTACCTGCTGCTTCCTGGCTCTGCTGAAAGAGAGATGGGCTCTGCCTTCCTTCCATGTGATCTCCAAGGGCTTGCTGGCTTGCCTTCTGTTTTCTGAAGTCTCAGGGATACAAAATACGTCTTGCAATTCTGCTGGTACTGCTGGACTCTGTTTTCTGTGAGTCCTACCTTTGCCTGAGGTGCCCCCTCCAATTTCTGGGCCTCAGAAGTAGATTCTGCAGCTGCTTTAATCAAAACTGACTCATTGTCACCACTGCGCTGATCGGAACCCACGCATCGCCATTCGTCGCTGACGCAGAGGCTGTTCCACAATAGCGGCTCTACAGCCAGCGCAGTCTGATGGCGACTCTCCACGCAGCTCGATGACGACTTATTGCCTTCACATCAGTGAATCTCGACTACGATGCAGTAACCCTACTGCATGGGAAAGATTGACACATCCTGCCCTCAGTGACGGCGCTTTGCTCCATCCAAAGTGCTTTCTCAGAAGGCCCTGCGTGGGTCCTGTAGCCGGCCTGCACTCCATCGCGGTTGGCCTGAACTTTGTATTTGTACTGGTCTCTCGCAACCTCAAGTAACCATTTGACTGCTATTGACTTCTAAGCACCATTTTTGCAATTAATCTTTCAAAATTCACATCTCGACTTATACTGATCGGATTTTTTGTCATTTTTGTCTTATTTTGCTAAGATAAATATTCTCTATTTTTCTAAATATCTGTGTGGAATCTTTTTATGGTGTATTCATTGTGTGACATTGTGTGTGTAGGGGTGTGTCTGTGTGTGTGTGTGTTGCACAAATACTTTAAACATTGCCTCTTTAGATAACCCTGACTACTCTGTGAAAAGCTACCAGAGGGTGAACACAGATTATCTTTCAGTGTGTAGCTAGCTTATCCTGACTAGAGTGGTGGTTCCTGCCTGGCCTGGGTGCATACCTCAGCCAACCAAGAATCCCATTTTTAACAGCCAGCTTCTGCATTAAAAAAAGTGAAAAAGATAGGTCTTTCTTTTAAAACAGAAACAAAAAAAATCTTCACAAACTGGGCCAGAGCAGAGTGCAGGGCTCTTGGAGGAGTGTACCAGATAAAAAAAATTTGTAGATATACTGGACCTAAGCCATGCAGGGCTTTAAAAGCTGTGCATAAATCCATGAAATCAATGCGCTTAGACACTGGCAGTTAATGAAATTGAACTAGGGCCTGAGAGATGAATTGGTGTTTGGGAATACATGCTATCAGAAGGGCTGCGGCATTGTGCAAAATCCGCAGTTTATTGAGAATATACAGAGTGTTACAATAATCACGTTTTGAAAGGATGAGAGCAGATTTGCACCAGTTGATCACTTTGCCAGAGTATGCTCTGAACTTTGTGATTCTGCAATGCGAGATTGACAGGTTTTTCTCTGGTTGTTTTCTAAACAACATTATGTCGTCAGCATACATTGATACTAT
This sequence comes from Calotriton arnoldi, assembly GCA_963921515.1. Classification (NCBI taxonomy): domain Eukaryota; kingdom Metazoa; phylum Chordata; class Amphibia; order Caudata; family Salamandridae; genus Calotriton; species Calotriton arnoldi. Next base: position 554,931 of record CAWUFW010011502.1, on the reverse strand, counting down.
TAAAGGTCTGTGGGTAATGACAGCACCCCGAAATGCATGATGTAGTCTCAGCCTACACTCCAAGGGTTCCATGGCAATGAAAAAAACAAGCAAAGACTGGGACAAACCTTGTCTCGCACCCCTTGTGAGTGGTAGAGTTTGATGGTGTCCAGTTTATGGGGACTTGAGCTGTTGGGCATGTACATAACAGCCCGATCAACCACAGTTATTGGGTATCCAGACCCAAACTTCCCAGGACACTAAATAAAAATGTTCACTCTAGCAAGTCAAATGCCTTCTCAGTATCTAGGAAGACACCAACTGAGAGCTCTGAGTTTATATTATGCTCTGTTGTAAATAACAGATGGATGCTGTGAATGATGAACCTGGCAGATATAAAGCCTGTTTGGTCCACTAGAACCAGCCCCTTAATCATTTGTGTTAATCTATTAGTGATCACCCTGCCAAGCATCTTGCTATCTATGTTGAAGAGAAAGAGGGGGTGGCAATATTTAGGCAGTTGTGCATCTTTTTGTAGGTTTTAGTAAAGTAATAATATTATAGCCTCTAGTAATGATGGTGGCAAGCAATTTATTTATGATTAAGGCTTGTTATATACCTGCAGGAGATGTGGACAGAGTAGCCCTCTTACGCCTTATATAATTCCACAGTGAGGCCAGTTGACCCCAATGTGCCCATCACATTGCAGTTTTCCAAGTCTTTAATAAAAGATTCTAGCATGTTAACCTGTGCACATATCACTTTCAATATGCTAGCCTGTTTAGCTGTACAGGTTCCTCTAAGTAGAGGTTAAAGATTTCCCACAACAGGGCATATGAATTCACTATTTCTGTATTTAGTGTGAAATATTCTTGCATTGCACTTTCTATTCCCACCGTAAAAGCAGCGTCCAGCAGCGCCTGGAGCAGGAATCTCCAAGGACTCCACTGTCCAATGCTGCAGGGAAAGGAAAATCACCATCATCCACTGCAGCACACTAGATGAGCACAACCAAAAGTCTATTCTAGATGATGAGTTATGGCCAGTATAGTAATATGAGTTTGTTCGTTCTGCCCCATATTTAAGACTGCCAAGTATCATGTATGTATAGAAGCTCCATTTCATACATCAGGGCATTTAGTAGGACTATAGCGGGAGAAGGTGCATGACTGATCTGTCCTTCCTCTCAGCAATCACAAAATTAATGTCTCTGCCCCATATGATCAGACGGTCAGCATTTTGTTGGCATATTTCTTCAAGTTCACAGAAGATACTATTGCTGTTGGTATTGGGGCCCTATATGCTTATAATATTTTCAGGCAGTCTGCCAAAGTATCTAATATTAGTGCTCATCTACCCTGCGAGTCCTTGACCATACTTTTATGCCTATAATGAATGGGTTGGCATATCAGTATGGCTACACCGAAGGAGTAGGTACTATATGATGCTAGGTAGCAGCGGTCCCTGCATTTACCTGAAAATTTGATGGGGCGAGTGTGTTTTCTATAACCGAGATCTGGAAACATTATGCCTGTCTAGGTACGCATATTTTAGTATTAATCAATTTGTTAATATTGAAGGAAATTAGTCATGGAGTATGATATTTGGAACCTACACACATTTTAAATTGTACACATGAGCCAAACCTGTTCAGAATAATGTAGGCATGTATTAATCACATATTGTCTGAATGGCTATCACAGTGACAACTAGTATTAGACGTTGAGTCAAAACATTAACAACGATGACAATGTGTATTATAGAACTGTTACCCTTTGATTTATGGCCCGTGGCGGCTCACTCACTTTGTGGGTTCCAAATGCTACTGCTAGTCAGTTTGCGACTGGAATCCACAGGATGTGGAGGCAACCCCGTGGGCTCCTGCTCTTGCCAGTAAGCTTCTATTAAAAGGAACTCACAGCCTTCACCGTCATTTTGGGGCATTTTCGGATCATATGCTGATTTGTTACTGGGTGTGCCTCACCAATGCAGGGACCGCAGGATCTCTGGAGGTGGACTTGGGGGGGGGGGGCTCTGCACACTGTATGCTGCTCAGAGCACCTGTGGTAGATTTTGGCACCAAGAGGGCCGCGCATAGAGGAACAGCACATGTACCTGACTTTGGGATGAGTCGTGCATCACACCCCTCGCTGGGGTCATTCAACTGTGTACCTGCAGTCTATTGGCTATAACTTCTTCATGCTTGGCATTGCATTTCTTGATGCTTTGCAGAGTCCTCACATGACCTATAACATCATGATGTCGACCCGCAGCGGCAATATTGAATTGGGGCCTTACCAAAAAAAAAGCTATTGCAAATCATCATTTTACAGGCATTATAAACAGTTTTAGTCAGGAGCTTTACCATCAGGAACACGATCAATGCCATCAGTGCGACCCTTTTATGCTCACTACATCAACACTTCAGCAATGGACATCAGTTTACCTCTGTCTGTGGCAGGTCCCTCATTATTTTTTGCTTTGCTCTTAGTTGGGGCTTACAATGGCAAGTGGGCAACAGTTCATTCACCTGACACCATTTCTAGCCCTTCCTGGGAAATCCCATAGACCCTGGAAGATATGGATCTGCTCTTCTGAAAATGTTCTCATTGCAATTGACGCAGAGAGGTTTTTCCCAAAGAGAAAACTTGCCTTACTATTCAGTTATCTGAACCGTGGTGGTCCAACACATTTTTGATAATCTGCCTATATTAAATCCGCCCTCTGGCGAAGCTGAAGATTGGGATGTTAACACTGAGGCACTTCAAAGATTGAGTAAAAAGTTAATGGAACAACCTAGGGGTATATTCACAAGAACGTGCGATAACTACCGCAAGAGTAGCGTAATGCAACTTTAAATATCGCAGCCTATCGCGGGAAATTAACCCCGTGTCAACGTGGAATTCACAACAAGGCGGTAGCAAGCGATAGTCTGCCGAAACCGTGGATTATGTCCGCGATACAACCACCACAATGGAGACAAAAACACAAACCACAACACCAAAAAAAATGCGATGGGCCAAAGCGCGATGAGGAAATCAGCGACAAGCAGCGCCAGGCCTGCAACACACACCTGGCAGGTGTCAAAAATCACCATAAAAGTAGAAAACACACCCACACACAAACTGACCAACACCCAAGCACCATGGAGGCAGCCGGAGCAGGCGCAGAGGACGAGCGCAACACCTCAAGCACCCCGGATGACCAGCCTGGGACCTCGGGGACAGGGAAGGGCACGGACAAGAAGACGAGGAAGACCAAGTTCAGTCCACAGGCGAACAGGATCATAGTCACAGAGGTGATGGAACACCATCAACAACTCTTCATCACCTCCAACGTGTCATTGGGCACCAAAACTGGAATATGGCAGGACATTGTCGACAAGGTGAATGCCGTCGGAGAGCACAAGCGGACAATGGACGAGGTCAAGAGGCGATGGAATGACATCAAGTGGAAGACCAAGGAGAAACTCACCGCCAACCAGAAGGCAGCAACGTAGACCGGAGGTGGGGGCCCAGCGCCACATCTGGAGCTGGATGACATGGAGGAGCTGGTGTCGACAGTCATCAGTGTGGAGACTGTGGCTGGAGTCGGGGGACCGGACACTGCTCGACAGGACACAACACAACCGCAACAGGGTGAGTGACCACCAGGTACTGGGGGGATGGGTGGAGATGGCCACAATGGCACACATGCACAAGCAAGCAGGGCACAGTGCACACCCACAATGACCCTGAGTCCTTGCCCAGACCCACAGACTGTCACAATGTACAATGCCATGCTGTCTGAATGTCAACCTGTACCATGCGACTACATACATGTGGACACATTGTAATACACCATCTCCCCTTCACATCGCAGGGGCATCATCAACACCTCCTGCAGAGCAGTCCCAGCCACTCTCACTGATGACGAGGAGGACAACACCAGCATCGACACCCAAACCATCCAAGACATCATTGACATCATCCGCCACTTAACTCCAGGATCAGGGCAGCCCAGCCACATCGATGAGACCCCACACACCACCCAAACCATCCAGCAGGAGGCACCCACAGCCCCGGCACTCTCCCAAGACCCCAGGAACAAAACATGGCCTTCCAACGCCGTGTGCTGGAGGGCCAGAGGGAGACGGCTGAGCAGGTGCGGGTGGGGTTCGACCTCATGGCTACCAAACTGGACACCATCCATGGGTGTCTACACCCGCCCCATGGTCTCCAACCAGCCCTGACTGACATTGCTGGAGTCATGACGTGGAGAGAAGAACACCTGTCCACTCAGAGTGGCTGCAGCGATGCCAGCCGTGAGTTGGCACACATGCAGAGGCTCATGGAGGACATGGTGCGGATGGAGGCGGAAAGAATGGCAGCCACCGCTGCACACCATCGAAATGTAGCAGGAATCCACCATGCCCTGCAGTACTTCATCATGGCATTGCCGCCACAAGGCGTGTCGCTGATGAATGTGGTTGCCCCCACACCATCCACATCTCCGCCCCCTGGTGAGTCAGTGCCTCCCAGTGTGGCAGGCGTATCCACTCAGGCCCCTGATGTGTCAGTGGCACACAGTGCCGCAGCCAGTACTGCAACACCCACAGGAGGGGCAGAGCACACATCCGAGGACGAGGACGTGGATGGGTTGGCTCTCAGAAGGAGGCACTAGCATACATTTCCGCCACCTGGCCTGTTTCTGCTTGGTCCTGCACATGGCCTCATGACCTTCCACTGACCCCCAATACACTCCGATGCACTCACCTTGGACAGCGACATGGACTGCCACATCCTGTTTGACGACCAATGACACAGTGACCAGACTGCGGACTGTACTCTTCCTCTTCCGCAGTACATGTCATCCCCGGATGGACTCTGGCTGGCCCTCCACGTGCCCATATTGTGTAGTGTGCTCGGCATTGCCCTGTACCGCTCCAGCTGCATAACTGCACTGGATGTGCAATAAACATCCAGTGACGCACTGCTGTGTCATGTCTTTCATCATTCATGTGTGAATGTGTGGATGAATGTATGGACAGTGACTTCCCTTGCGTCAATGATGTTCATCCTGTGGGATGCCAGTCAGAGGGTGCTTCATTGCATTTTGTGTACCGGGTCCCGTGAACACTACAACAGGGACACATGCATTAGTCACTTCCTTATACGGACATGGACTGAACCACGCCCAGAGCCCACGAGTTATTGTTGCAAGCCCTGCGCTGGTCCGGCGTACGGCAGGCCAGACCACTCCGCTAACGCTCCGAGGGGGGCCCTCATTGCTACCCGTCACAGGTGTACTCGCTGTTGGTGTGCAGGTCACTGGTCTAGTTGTCAGCATGTCACAGCCACTCCCTGAGGTAGGTTTGCACGCACACCACACCCATCCGGCACAGGCGTCACAGGCCATGTGACTCCCCCAACATAAGGGGCCGACAACGTCACATTCCCCTCTGCCAGTGGTGACTGGATGACGGATGCTTCACGGTTCTCAATCATTAAGGGCCCATGAGCTTTTGCGCACAGGGTTGAAATTTGTACTTGTAAAGCGCACCCATACCCCCAAAGGGGTGTCCAGGCGCTGTACGCATACCGCTGTGTAACCCTTCCTGGCTTTTCCCTGTGAAATGTCCACTCCTGGGCACCCCCAGGGTGAAGCCAGGCATCCCAGCGCTGTTGGGGCCGTTAGGGGTTAGTGGCACACGAGGCCTTGTGGACGGCATGGGCCTACCACCACGTGGAGCAGACTGGGGTTGCACAGGGTTAGTGGCACACGGGGCCTTGCAGACGGCACAGGCACCCTGCCACGGGACGGTGACTTTGGTTGCACTGAGTCAGTGGCACCTTAAGCTGCTGAGCGGGTGTGCAGCCTGCGATGATGCCCCGTCCCGGCGGTCCGGACAGCTCAGGTTTTGTGTGCCCTGCTGGACCGCAGTGTAGGCCAGAGCCAGCGGGCAGCGCGGGCCTACCGCCACGTGGCGTCGCTACCTGGATCCCAGAGTTGGTGGCACCCATTGGGCTGAGCGGGTGTGCAGCCTGCAATGGTGCCGGGTGCACTGGTATGTCCTATGCCATGGAGTAATCAAGACCCAGCACCAAACGTGAGACCTGGTGGCCTGCGGAGCGGGGCTGCATGATGTGGAGGGTGCCATGTCCGTGGGCCCCGGGCTTGTGGCTTGCAGCAGCACGTGGTGGGACCTCCTGTCTACACGCCGGTGGCAGAAGGCGAGCATTGAGGCCTGGGTGTGCATGGGCGGGCATGCTCCGATGGGCCACAGGTGGGGTTGGGGTGCCTCTGCCTGGGTGTGCATGGGCGGGCAGGCGATGTTGTCTTGTGCAAGTGTGTGTACTGTGCCAGTCATGTATCTGGACTCTGTTTCAGCTGACGGCTCTGACTCAGATGTGTGACCTGGTGTCCTGCTATACATACCGGCACATGGTTGGAGACACACCGGTGGCAGCAGGTGAGCAGTGTGGCCTGGGTGCGCAGGGTCGGCACTCTCTCTCTCTCTCCTCTCTTCCTCTCTCTCTCCTCTTCTCTCTCTCTCTCTCTCTCCCTCTCTTCCTCTCTCTCTCCTCTTCTCTCTCTCTCTCTCTCTCTCCCTCTCTTCCTCTCTCTCTCCCTCCCTCTCTTCCTCTCTCTCTCCTTCGCTCTCTCTCTGATGTGCGCAGGACACACCTTCTCATCATGTTTTTTGTCTTACAGGCTGTGACCTACGTATTGTCCCGAGGGGAGCAGCCATGTGTCTTCATTTCATTTCGGTGTTCATTTTAATAAAGTTTCATTTGTTGCTTCGAAAGTGAATGTGTGCTGCTCATTTCTGTGACGACACATGCATGTCACCAGTTGTGATTGTGCGACATTAAGCGGAATATTTTGTACATGTTTAGGTGTGGCTGATGTGGCATGTCTTTGGTCGGGGTATGCCAGGGAGGGGTGGTCCTGGGGGTGGTGGCGGTGGGTGTTGTGGCCCTCTTGGGTGTCCGGGCCGCATGATGGGTGGCTCCATGGCATCTGTTGCCCTTCCGATGTAGCCCTGGGCTGTGCTCCCTTTTGGTTTGCAGGCTGCCGTCCGACTTTACACCAGGTCAGAGCAGGTGTAGATTTCCTGTTGCTAATGCGCCTTATCGCCTGTTTTGTGTTTTTATCGCCGATGTGGCTGGTCGTTGAGAATGTTGAGGTGTGATGTTGTTGCGCCTTTTAGTACGGGAACGCCCACTCTGCATCTCATTAGCGATAGTTGCGCAGGTCCTCTGTGGCGATGTTTTTTGCGGCTGCTATTGCGGGTAAACTGGTGCTGTGGGCTGTTTACACCAGCTTGTGAATGGGGAGGTATATTTATCACGACTTTGGCTGCGATAAAGTGCCGTTAATTCAGTGATAGCTCCTTGTGAATATGCCCCCTAGTGTTCTACTGGAAAGTTAAAATTCCTCAAAAGGAAGCAGAACTTAGAAGAAAGTTTAGAGGCGTACCTTTCAGCCCTAAGAAATTTAGCGTCAAACTGTAATTTTAGGACATCGCTGGATGTTCACATAAGGGACCAATTTTTTATTGTTGCTCAACAAAAAAGATACAGGAGCAGCTCCTTAGTTGTAGAGAACCGTTGCTCAATGAGTTGATAGATATGGAAAAAGGGATTGAATGTGGCATTGCATCAAGCAAATGCATTGCTAATGAGATATCAAATACTTCAGCAGTTAATGTAATGCAAGATAATGGCTCTGTTAATGCACTTTCTTTCAAAGACAGGTCAACCAAATCTTTACAAAGAAAAGCTGGCACAACATGCTTCAGGTATGGGTCACATTCTCACTTAAGCAATAGTCCCACATGTTCAGCACTTGCGAAGAGATGTCTCAAATATAATAAAACAAAACTTTTTCAAAGTGTATTTTTAAGGAAAGAATGTGATTCAAGTGAGTAATATACAACTGGATGGAGATAGTGTGCAAGATTGTATTCATGATGCTCACAAAAGGGTACTTACTGTTGATGCAGATCCTCCAGTGGGTAGGAATGGAAATAAGATTTGTAGAGCGTGAACATATTCCCATAGGCGTCATGGTGATAACCAGAAACAACAGGAGTCAAAGACAGAAACGGAGGCCAAACAAAATTAAAAAGCCAAGTCTTAGGACACTTCCTGAAAGAAGACAGAGATGTACAGGATTTCAGATGTAATGGAATGGCATACCAACGGTGAACCATACCAAGAACAAAGCTTCTGCCTCCCCAGCGGGCTCTCCTAAATCTAGGGACAACCAGATGGTGGGCCAGTGCAGAGTGCAGGGCTCTTGGGGAGTGTACCAGATACATTTATTTTGTAGATATACTGGACCTACGCCGTGCAGGGCTTTAAAAGCTGTGCATAAAGCCATGAAATCAATGCGCTTAGACACTGGCAGTCAATGAAATTGAACTAGGGCCTGAGAGATGAATTGGTGTTTGGGAATACATGATAGCAGACGGGCTGCGGCATTGTGCAAAATCTGCAGTTTATTGAGAATATACAGAGTGTTACAATAATCAAGTTTTGAAAGGATGAGAGGAGTAATCACAAACTTCCTAAGTTCCTAAGGAATAAAAGGAAACATTTTTCTCAGGATCATTAGAGTAAGAAAGGATGAGGATGTCACCGCATTGGTTTGTTTTTCAAAGACAATTGATCGTCGAAAATTTCCCTAGATTTTTCACTTTTAAAACAGGAGTGGATAAATTACCGTTTTCTGCTGCCCACCAGTCAGGGGACCAGAAAGATGTATTTTTGCCAAGAAGCAATACCTCAGTTTTATCTTAGTTTAGCTTCAGACTATTATTAGTCATCCAATGCCTAATCTATTGCATGCAGTTGCACAAATCAGTAGCAGTACCCTGCTGGTTTCCCAATACTGAGACGACGATCTGAGTGTCATCGGCGTAACTGATCACTGAGAAATCTAACGATTTTTAATGAGAGTAGCAAGGGCCGTGACATACAGGTTAAAAATAGTGGGGCTCAATGTTGAGCCCTGACGAACCCTGCATGGAAGGGAAAATGAACTAGAAAAATAGCTATCCATCACAACAAATTGTTCCCTTTCTGATAGAAAAAATTTGAGCAGTTCAAGAGCTAGACCTCTGATTCCCAGTGCCCTGATATGGTCGATCAAGACCATCTGATTGACCATATCAAAGGCAGCAGAGAGATCTGACAGAATCAGAGCTGCCAGTTTACCCCCATCAAAAATAGTTCTCAGCTCTTCAGATGCAGTAATTCAGGCAGACACGGTGCTATGTTGGCTTCTGAAGCCGTATTGTGTAGAGTCAAAAAGTTTGTTGGATTCCAGAAAGCAGGTAAGTTCTTTATTTATTGCTTTCTCCACAAACTTAGAAGGGAATGGGAGCCGTGAAATGGGCCTGTAATTACTGGGAGCAAAAGGACTAAGATGAGTTTTTTTTTTGCAGAAGTAAGATAGAAGCAATGTTACAGATTTTGGGAAAATAACCCTGCTCAAACATTTTGTTAAAAAAGCCAGTTAAATGACAGGCTATGGTGATGGGGTGTAGAAGTTTTGGAGGGCAAGGGTCCAGCGGGGATCCGGAACCCAGGCTTAGGATAAGATCATACATTTGAGGAGCTGTGAGCCGGGTAAAGTTTGAGAGGGAGAGCAGAGTGGAGTTCTGAAGAGGTGTGGTCATGGTTGATGACACTGAGTGTGAGGGAGGATCTCAAGAAATTGTTGGACAAATTGGTGGAAGAGGTCATAATAATTTCCACAGATTCATCAGAATGGGTCAGTCCCATTGTGGTGGTTCGAACAAAAAACTGGAGATATTCGTCTGTGCACAGATTTGCACACCCTCAACAAAATTGTAGTGGTAAATTTCCACTGTCCTCCGAAAATTCAAGGTCTAATAACCAACATTGGAGATGCAAAAGTTTTCAGTCTTCTAGACTTGAGGTCAGCATACCATCAGATCCCCTTGGTATCAGAATCATGTGAACTCATTACCTTTGTGACATCATTTGGGGCATATACGTTTTTGAGATTACCCTTCGGGTTAGTCTCAGCAGCAAGCAGATTTCACAAACTTATGGATAACATATTAGCAGGGATTAATGGTGTCGAGGAGTATCAAGACGACATGTTGATATTTTCTAAAACTGTGTCAGACTGCAAACAAATCTTAAAGAGAGAGTTGAACATTTTTAAATATTTGGGAATGACACTTGAACATGATGAATGCTGGTTTGTAACGGATAAGTTGGACTACTTGGAACATACCATCACAAGTTTAGAAGTTAAACCCACATTTTCACTTATACAGGTAATTTTGGAGGTTGCACCTCCAAAAGATGAAGATGCTTTATGCTAATTTCTAGGAATGAGTGAATATTACTACAGGTTTTTTGCAGGATACCCCCAAGTGTCGTACAGTTCATACTTTCTCAGTAAAAGTGTGCATTTGTTGGACCCAATTTATGTCAAAAATGCATGAGACTGAGCCCACGCATACCATCAGAATATGCTGGCCTGAGTCCTGACTAGCTCACAGTGCACCATCTGTACCCCTAACCTAGCAAGGTAACAGGTTGTATGTGCAACCTCAGAACATGACAGCTACTTTCTGACAAACATTGGAAAACCAGTCACACTCCATTGCATGTTGTGCTCACACCAAATGATGCTTGGAGACTGGATCGGTTTCTTCCTCACCAGTAGAACACAGCGAGTCACACTACCACCGTTCCTCCCAGAACCCACAGAGATCGCCTGCCGAGTCCCCCAGGGCTCCTCCCTGAGCCCCACCCTCTTCAATGTCTACATGGCCCGCTCACAGCCATAATCAGGGACCACGGACTCAACATCGTCTCCTATTGCAACGACACCTAGCTGATCCTCTCACTCACCAACAAGCCTACAATTGCCAGAAACAACTTCCACGATGGGATGAAGACCGTCACTATCTGGATGAGAGACAGCTGCATTGAGCTTAACTCAGACAAGACCAAAGTCCTCATCTTGGGGCCCAACACCTCTGCTTGGGAACAATCCTGGTGGCCCGCCATGTTAGGACTCCCCCACACCCACGGATCATGCAAAAAACCTCGGCATTATACTGGACTCCTTGCTCATGATGAATAGCCAGATCAATGCCGTCTCCTCATCATGCTTCCACAGTCTTTGACTGCTCTGAAAGACCATCAGATGGATCCCCACTGAGGCCAGAAAGACAGTCACCCATGTACTCATCAGTAGCAGACTCAACTATGGCAACACACTCTATGCAGACGTCTCCCAGAAACTCCTCAGGAAACTCCAGAACATTCAGAATACTGCAGCCAGACTGGTCCTCATTGTCCCATGATGCAGCCACATCTCCAGACACCTGCAAGTACTCCACTGGCTCCCAGTCAACAAAAGAGTCATGTTCAAGGTCCTCACACATGCCTACAAAGCCCTCCATGATGCCGGACCAGAATACCCGAACCACCGCCTCTCTTTGCTCTCCTCTGGTAAGCGTAACTGGCCACATCGTCACCATCCCTCAGATCTGCAAGACCAGAGGAAGATCCTTCTCCTACCTCATCACCAAAACTTGGAACACCCTGCCTCCCCACCTCAGGCTATCCTCTGTCGCTGACCCAATTCAGGAAGATTCTATAGACCTGCCTCTTCGATCTGAACCTCAGCTCCCATCAGGACTTGCAGCTCCCCCAGTGCCTTGAGACCCTCAGGGTGAGTAGCCGTGCTGAACAAACACTGATTAATTGATTGATTGAGTAAAGCCCCTTTACATTTTTCTGGGTATTTGATCTCCCACCTACTGACAAAAATATCTTATTGTATTTATTAACTATTTCTAAAAGTGGGTTTATTTTGAATTTACATCAGCACCCACCACATTGGCAGTTATAATCTTTCTGAGCAAATTCTTTAGTATCAAGGTATGCCCAAAGAATTGGTGATGGATAATGGCACACACTTTACATCTGCACAAATGAATAACCCTGGGTGGAAAAATCCGCTCCGCTCGCGGAGTTTGTGGATTTTTGGCAACTCCGCATTCCGCGTAGAACGTGGAGTTACCGAAAACTCCGCACTCCACAACAGAGCGGAGGTTTTTTTTAGTTCCCGCATTCAAAATGCGTTTTCGCGCGCGCAGGACCGACTTACCGGGATGCCTGCGTTTGCCGACCGGATTTCCTATCAGTTCGCGTGCGCCACGAGATTTGGTAGCCGGTCGTGCGGTCCCCCGAGAGTGTGCGATCGCGAACACGTCATTCGGACGCGCCATCGGACTTCCGGCGGAAGTTTTGTGAAGATCGCAATGCAGATCACGCAGAATTTGCAAGCTGGAGAAGAATATCTCTCGAGCAGCATAAAACCTTCTCGAAATGATGATTTGGATGAAAAAAACTCCTCAGATTGACATTTGGCTGTACTTGTTCCTGTCCAGCGGGCTCCTCCCAGTGCTTTGTCCATCTCCTGTTCACTTTTCATTTGGATTTGGAGCTGGAAGAATCCCTTTTTTTGTCTGCTGCATCATATATCATTGGATTTGAGGACTTTTGGATTTGAGATTTCACAAGTAATTTGGAAAATTGGTGTTGTTTGGTGGATTGGGGCATTGGACCTACATTATTTTTGTACTTTTCATTGTTCTTTTTCAATATATTGTGGTGGGTGGCCTGTAGTTTCAGTAGGGGCCTAGTTGTTTCTTTGTATGTAATTTTTCTTCTAGTTTTCTTTTATAATGGAAACATGTTTCAAAGTTCACTACATTTTTTCCAAATTTTGCAATCAATTTGCAACATTTATTTAATTCACAAGCCCAGTAGTCTCCCAATAGACCTTTTAGCCAGTAGGCCCAGAGCTACACATGGGTGCATGAAACAACTGTTTCTGTAGTGTAGTTGAATTTAAACATCATTTAGGGCATGGATGGCATTGGATTGAATTACAAAATGTGTTTTTTTGGGGTATTTCACTTTTACGTGTGTGTTAAATAAATGCCTTTGTTGGATGTGTGTGGTGTGGTTGTTGTGTAACTTTCAAACCTTTTTTAGCCCTGTAGATTTTCGTTTTTGCATTGTTGCATTAAAGCTGTGTTGTTTAGCATGCCTCCTTTGTCTGGCCATATAGGCCTCCTTGAGTTCATTGTTTTACAGGCCTCCTGCTTGTTGTTGTGTGAGTGACCAACCATGTGGCTGGTGACCATTTTGTGGTGGTAGTTAGTGTGCTGCTTTTGCCATAGGCCTGCATGTCTTTCCTTTGTTCCTCTTGGTTTACTGCTTCTTGTTGTTGTGGGCTGACCATGTGGCTGGTGGCCATTTTGTGAAGCCAGCCAGTGTGCTTTGGCCATAGGCCTGCATTGTCTGTCTTCCCTTTCTTGTTGTTGTGGTGGCCTGGCCATGTGGCTGGTGGCCATTTTGTGAAGCCAGCCAGTATGCTTTGCCATTAGGCCTGCATTGTCTGTCTTCCCTTTCTTGTTGTTGTGGAGGCCTGGCCATGTGGCTGGTGGCCATTTTGTACAGGCAGCCAGTGTGCTTTTGCCATAGGCCTGCAGGCTTTCTTTGTAGTGGCCATGCCTTGCCCTTGTTGTTGTTTTGCATGCAATTCTTTTCTTTTTACCCAGCAAAAAAATGCAGGACAGTTCACTACATTTTCTAATACATTTGCAATATTATTGATTTGAATTTATTCACTTCACTATGTGGCCTAGTCTGCAGATAGGCCTTTTTCAGCCAGTAGGCCCAGAGCTACTCATGGGTGCATGTTACAACTGTTTCTGTGGTGTCTGTTGAATTTAAACATCATTTAGGGCATGGATGGCATTGGATTGAATTGCAAAATGTGTTTTTTTGGGGTATTTCACTTTTTTCGCGTCTGTTAAATAAATGCCTTTGTTGGATGTGTATGGTGAGGTTGTTGTGTAACTTGCAAACCTTTTTTAGCCCTGTGGATTTTCGTTTTTGCATTGTTGCATTAAAGCTGTGTTGTTAATTAGCATGCCTCCTTTGTCTGGCCATATAGGCCTACTTGAGTTCATTGTTTTACAGGTCTCCTGCTTGTTGTTGTGTGAGTGACCAACCATGTGGCTGGTGGCCATTTTGTGGTGGTAGTTAGTGTGCTGCTTTTGCCATAGGCCTGCATGTCTTTCCTTTGTTCCTCTTGGCTTACTGCTTCCATCCCCATTGCCAGCTGCAGCTTCCTGAATGATGCTGCATCCCACATGATGCACAATCACATTCACAATGCCAAACAGGTTCCATTACATTTGTATTTATGTTTTTGTTCTTCTTCTTTCCTATCCTTCCTGAGTGTACACAGTACACCATGAAAGCCCTTGTTGTCAAAGTCTCACAAATGGCTACACTGTTGTTATGTTTTTTTAATAACTGAATTAATACAATTTAATAATATTAATAATAACACTAACAAGTGTGACCACACACAAAGTTATATATTATATTTGTTTGTTTGTACAGTAGTAAATTGAACCACAACAATAAATGCCACGTTTCACTGATGTTCTTCTTGCTTCTTTGCATTTAGGTGCACAAAAGAGGAGGAGGCGTCATCACCCATTGTTTTGCCAGAAAAAAGTCCTGCTGCGCACGATGTCACGTGACTTGTGACCACAGACATCTCTTCAACTTGTGCCACTGCGTGCTGCTGACATCTGAAGAAGATGGCCCCAAAGAAAGGTACCAGGTCCTCCAGTACCAAGAAAGTTGCCAGTGAGATAAAGAAGGATGTGCCACTTACCACTTCTGGTGTGCCGACCAAGATCTTTTTTGGGAAACCAAAAATTGTGCCTGCAGCAGCGGTGTCTGGGGATCAAGCTGGGAGCAGCACCCCCGCATCAGTGGACCCACCCCACCAACCTAGGCCCAAGCCCATGTATGTCGCAGCGGCAGCCAGTCTCATTACGGAAACACCAACGAGCAGCGATGTTGAAATTGACTTATCGTTATCGCAAGGTAGTACCCAATAAACGCAGGAAACTCAGATAAGTGGACAACAAAAACCGCAACCACCGCCCACAATAGTAGTTGTTCCTCACGAAGAAGGGGCAGTTCAGGAAATCAAGCTTCCTGCAGAGGAAGACGAGCAAGCCACTCTTTCAGAAGATCCATTGTCTTCCAGATCCCCAGCAAGGAAAAGGAGCGTTAGTCCATCAAGTTTTTCTACAAGCCCCCCTTCTGATGATCTAGATGCCACTTAGAAGCCACCACCTCAGTCTGAGAGTGAGAGACGCCACGAGACAAGGCTAGGGAAAAGGAAGGTTCGAGAAAGCCTTAGAGTTATGGAGGTAGATGTAGAAGAGGAGGATGATGACGAGCCAGTCATCATGGACATCAGTCCTGCCTCAGTGGAGACCGACATTACCCCATCCCAAATTGCTGTGAGGGATGTGGCACGGATACCCCCAACACAGGTAACACCAACACCACCTCCAGCTTCCATATTTGCATTTGACAAGGCCTGGCAGCAACCCACATCCAGCACAACCACCTCAGTAGAAGTAGGTAGTGGTAGTGCACAGAGTTAAATTCCACACCCACCCTCCAGTTTATCCGGCATTGCAAGTGGCACCTCCAGCAGCTACAGAAAGTTCACCTCCCCAGTTTGGGACTTCTTTTCGGTTAGCAGTAAGGAGGAGAACGTTGCTATATGCTCCATTTATAAACAAGGTGTTAGTCGGGGTAAGCTTGGTACAAACTATGGTACCGGAGGCCAAACAACCCATCTGAAAATACACCACTTGATCCAGTGGGAGGAACACCTTAAAGGCCAAAAAAGTAAAGCTGCACCCATTGCTGTTGGTGGTGATGAAGAAGTAGAAGAAGATACGATCGCGGTGGAAGGTGAAGAGGAGGGAGACATTTTCTCTGGAACACAAAGTAGCCCTGTCCCCAGCAGTGCAGTAGTACCGCCCACATCCTCATCATCAGCCTCAGCAACATCTCAGTGGCACAAGAATAGGAGTCAGGCTGAGAGTGAGACACCAAGGCAACAGAGTACCGCAACGAAAAAAAGTGCAGCGTTGAGCCTAACAACATCTGGCATTAAGAAGTCACCTGCATCAGTGGCACCAGAAAGGAAAAAAATCCAGCCTACCATTCTCAGCATGTTTAGGTCGGAGGGGCAGTACGAACGCAACCACCCAACGGTACGTTTCTACAATGCGAAGCTGGCTAAAATGTTAGCGCTGGATCGTCTCCCTTTTTCTTTTGTGGAAGGGGTGGGTTTTCTTGAATTTGTGATATCCATCTGCCCAAAATGGAAGGTTCCCAGCCGGTCCTATTTTGCCACAGTTGCTGTTCCAGCACTACATCACAACGTGCTGTAATTGCTTGGACAAGCTTTGCGGCAGAGTGCTGTTCACAGTATCCACATGACAACAGACATGTGGACCAGTTGCCAGGCCACTGATTACATGTGCATCACTGCACACTGACTCTCTTTTGTGGGGGTTAGAGAAAAGATATCTGCAGGTGTTGACACTGCTGAGATTTTTAATGCCACTCGGAAACATGCAACTGTAGCCATGTTCGCCATGGAGAAATCTCATACTGCTGCAAACATTTTGGAACAGTTTAACGGCAAGGTCTTTGAATGGCTGCACCCAAGAGGGCTTAACATTGGTTTTGTTGCCACGGACAATGGCAGTAATATAGTTAAGGCCATGGGCGATGGTGGCTATTTCAGGTTCCTGTGTTTGGCACACTGCATTAACATCATTGTTCAAGACTTTCTGAAAAAATAATACTGAGTCAGCAACTTACTGACCACCTGCAGAAGAATATGCACACATTTCAGCCATTCTTTAAAAGCCCGGAAGCAGCTGAGGATCATTCAACGTGAGTATAGAGTGCCAGTTAAAGCACTCATCCAGGAGGTGCCAACACGTTGGAACTCAACTTATTACATGCTTGACCGTCTGTTTGAGCAGTACAGACCAATCAATGAATATGTCATGCAAAGACTAGGGGATGCTAATGTGAAAGGCATGACCCTTGAGATGGACCAATGGGGCCCAGTTAAATGCCTGACAGAGATGCTACTTCCTTTCGAGCTCTTCACACGTGAGAGTCAGCAAGGAGGACTGTACTATGGGCCAAGCTATCCCATTGTTGCACATGCTACAGGAACAGCTGAAGGGGGTGTCTGCAATGTACGCAGGTGTGTAGGAAAAAAAGAAGCATATGAGTTGGTGGAGAGCTTATCCCTTCGCTTAGCTGAAAATACAAGGGTGCAAACTGAGATTGTGTCATCCAACCATTACATTTCTGCCACAATTCTGGATCCACGGTACAAAGCAGTACTGAACATTAACACATTAATTCCTTTTTCACAAGTGGATGTTGCCAAGTACAAAACTTGGATAGCTGCGGTAGCCAGTCTCTTTGAAAAAGACCGGCTGGAAATTAGAGGCATGCTACTCCAGCCCACAACAAGTACTGCAGGGCAGCCGGCGTCAAGTTCAACTTCAGAGCCTGAGGGCAGTGCGGTTGGCTCACAGCAGTCAAAACCACCAACATCAACAACAGCAAGAACAGGATCATCAGCCCCAGTAACATCGACACAGGAATGGTTTCTACAGCAATGGCTTGTTAGGTCCAGTGCTGATGCAAATGCAAAGGCAAAAGAGGCTGGGCAAAGCAGAGCACCTCTGACCATTGAGCGGATGGTCCAGGCCTATCTGGATGACCCAACAGAGGTCTACATTGATCAAAACCCATTGCTGTATTGGTATGGGAAACGTTGCCATTGGCCAGTGCTCAGCAGGCTGGCAATAAACTATCTGGCTTGCCCTATCACAAGTGTCTCTTCTGAGCGTGTTTTCAGTGCAGTTGGTGCCATTGTAACAGTGAAAAGGACCAGTCTCTTGCCCCAAAACGTGGAGAGGTAAACCATGATCAAAATGAATCAGCACTTTATACCACCGGACCTAGTTCTGGGTGAACTACCAGAGTTTGAGGACGAGCTCTACTTTCCCTGACAACTAGGCTTTCAACTTGTTACTTTCTTTCTTCCTTATTTACTTTTATTATTTGTGTGTGTCTCTGTCTTTCTGGTTCGAATCACAACAAATCCATCACCACCGTCTTGTCTTTTTATTGCCGTATTGGAGTTGCAACTGTGCATTTATTATTAAAGAAGTCCACTCCTCCGAGTCCTGCTCCATCCATCCTGACTCACCCTAAATCCATTTCCCTCAAGCCAGACATTGGATGGAGAGAATAGTACAAGAAATGTGTGCCTGCCTCATCGAGTCCCTCCAAAAGAGCATGACTATAGCTATCCTCCTCCTTTCCGAGCCGAGAGGGACTGCCTCTTAAGATGAGAACAGGTAATGATGGCATGCATTGGGCGCTGACTCTGATTTATTAGTGTTTGTGTTGTTGTTGTGCATGAAGTGTACTAGTATTTAATCTACACAATAAAAGTGACTCAAGTCAATGTTTAACTTCTTGTTGTTTAATAACAAAATTGTACTTCTACTGCAGGCCGATCCACTGCATTTTAGAATCTGGAATCTGGACTCACTCGGTACACTACAGACTGACTTGGACACCATGATGATGATGACCACATACTATACTCTTCGCAGTCAGTAAGTAGGATCGGAGATGATTTATGGAATAACTCGGGGCGTTTCATGAAGTGGCATAAAAGGTAAACAAGTCAACAACGACAGCAGACCTACATTCTGTGTAGTGGTGGAGTCGAGTGTAGTGGTATGACTGACAGCGGTGCATTGATTTAGTTACTTAATTTGGAAAATGCTATGTTGCTGTATATGTGTGCTCTGTCTGGCTCAGTCAAAATCTAAGCTAAGTGGAGGTTGGGTGGGTGCTGTGGGCCTGCTCTGTCCTGTTGCTGTTGTAGCCTGGTTAATGCTGGAAACAGAGTAGACATAATTTAGCCATGCCGCCTCTGAAAGTGTTCTTGTCGCACTCATCCGTAATTTAGGCATTTTTTTTGCCTTGATTTTTCAATATCCCTTTTGTTTTTCCATCTTCACTTACAGGCCAGCCTTTACCCTGTGCTATACTGGGAAAAACAACTCACACTTACCTTACCAATCCGCATCCACCAGGCCGGCAGTGGCACCCAAGATTGACGGACGGAGCGTCCATGGAAGGGAGGCCCAAGAGGAATACCGAGATGCAACTTCCCAATTTGACCAGGATAATAATAACATACAGTAACTTAGTATCATTCATCATCTTTTAATTAAATTGATTCAGTTTTTATCTTCAATCATTATGACTGTGTGTTGTTGTTTATTATGTTTGCTCTTAGTCTTTGCTCATATCCCTACAGCTATTTTTTAATTTTCTTTGCTAGCTTTAAAAGGAATCCCGGTACAACAGAACATAAATAAAATGTATGTAATTTGGGTCTCTCTGAGTGCAGACAGGCAAGGCAATTGCATAATAATAATAATTAATAAGATACTGCTGCCATAGGGCTGTCTACTAGTCTACTTAATACTACTTATCATTAACCTCATCATGCATGCATTTCCTTTTTCTCCCTTAACAGATTTATGAATATGATGGTCGTCTGCCAAGATTGTGTGTTGTCCATGTGTAGTGTTTGTCTTTGTCAAACCTTTCCCTCAAATACCCCTTCCCAACCATTTATCAAACCCTAACCCTCTTCTCCCGGGCTGTGTGATTTATTGAGGTGTGACTAAATTAACATTTACACCAATAATTGATCACACACTTGCTGGGGCAGATGTGGTGAAAGCAAGTAAGCAACACCAATTCAAGGCAGGGCGAGGATCTTCTTCTGCTCTAAGTATATATATATATACATATATATATATATATATATACATATATATATATATATATATATATATATATATATATATATATATATATATTATCTACTGGCGGTCGCCAGTAGATAGTTATAGTTACAACCTATTATCCATAGGAAATCCGCGACATTCTATTTGAAATAACTCTCTTGCCGGTTGACGTATCTTCGCGAAATTTTCAAACTTTGTGGCCCGCTCCGGTCCGCTCCTACCCTGAAAGTCTCGGGGGATTCGTCAAGCGGGGCCGAGAAAAAGGGGGTCCCAAAACGTGTTTTCCCCATGCACTTTTCCATAGGAAACTTTAGACACGGCTACAGCCCGAACTGCTGAACGGAATTACACCAAATTTGGCAAAGAGGTAGTTCTTGGTTCAGAAAGAACCCTTTTGTTAAATGGTGTAAATCCGTTCAGTAGTTGCTGAGAAAATGAAAAGTAAAAAGTTAGTGATATCTATGGCCGAGTAGGGTCCGCGTACCCTCAGCGCACCCTGCGCGCACCGTCCCGAGCACGAGCTGCATGTTAATTGGTTGTCAGCTGGCTGTCAACATTCCGATTCAGGAAATGTTGGCAGCCATTTTGTCCCTCGGTAGAACCGAGGGACAGAAACAAGTGCGCAAAGCGCACAAAGGGGGCAGGGTAGAAACACCATGACCCACTAGGTTTGCTCAGGAAGTCCCACAAGGACCCCCTGGGCAAAAAAAAAAAAAAAAAATTTAAAAAAAAATCAGCAGGATGCGCTCAGGGTGCGCGAATCCTGCCGAAAAAAAAAATCGAAGCGCGGTCTCCCGCGTTTCGATGTTAATTGGCCCCCGGGTGGCCCAAGTCCCGGGGGCATGGTGGGGGGGATAATTTAATGGGTGGGGGCCTCAAAGGGCCCCCAAGCCCCGGGGACCGCCACCCCCGGGGCTTCATTTTTTTATTTAAAAACCTGTGTGGGAGGGCTCCAGCCCCCCACACGCCCGGGGACCACCACCTCCCCGGGGCACCTTTAAAATAAATGTGGGGGTCCATTACGGACCCCCAGAGCCCCGGGGACCACCACCTCCCCGGGGCTGTGCAATTTAAGGGAGGGGGGCCGCGCAGCCCCCCTCCTGGAGCCCTTGATGGCCCTGAGGACCGCCACCCCCGAGGGCCGGCTCCTGCAGTGTCCCGGGGTGCCTACCCCCGGGACACTGTAGTTTGCTATGGCAGGACGGGAGCCTCGCGGCTCCCGTCCTGCCATAGCAAACTGCTTTGGATATTGGAAGAGAGAGCAGGGAAACCTGCTCTCTCTTCCAATATCTAAAGCAAATTGCTTTTCCACACGGGGAGCTGCATGTCAGAAGCTCCCCATGTGGGAAAGCAATGCCGGCTCTCGAAGGACGCGGGGAGCCGGCGGGACCGTGGGGGCATTGGGGCTCCCCTCACGGTCTCCATCATTATGTATAAACCCCGGGGGATGGGGTCCCCGGGGAGAATACAAATTAGTGATAGGAGCTATCAAAATTTTTACGGGAAAATAAGGAGTCGCGCAGTCAGCGCGCCGCTCAGCGCGGCCCCTAGTGTGAACGCGTTGGGTGCGCGACTCCCAGCGCGGCCCCCTGGTGTAAACGCGTTGGGTGCGCTCAGGGTGCGCGAATCCTGCCGAAAAAAAAAAAAATCGAAGCGCGGTCTCCCGTGCTTCGATGTTAATTGGCCCCCGGGTGGCCCAAGTCCCGGGGGCATGGTGGGGGGGGGATAATTTAATGGGTGGGGGCCTCAAAGGGCCCCCAATGCCCCGGGGACCGCCACCCCCCGGGGCTTCTTTTTTTTATTTAAAAAAACCTGTGTGGGAGGGCTCCAGCCCCCCCACATGCCCCGGGGACCACCACCTCCCCGGGGCACCTATAAAATAAATGTGGGGGTCCATTACGGACCCTCCAGAGCCCCGGGGACCACCACCTCCCCGGGGCTGTGCAATTTAAGGGAGGGGGGCCGCGCGGCCCCCCTCCTGGAGCCCTTGATGGCCCTGGGGACCGCCACCCCCAGGGCCGGCTCCTGCAGTGCCTACCCCCGGGACACTGTAGTTTGCTATGGCAGGACGGGAGCCTCGCGGCTCCCGTCCTGCCATAGCAAACTGCTTTGGATATTGGAAGATTCTCTCTTCCAATATCTAAAGCAAATTGCTTTTCCACACGGGGAGCTGCATGTCAGCAGCTCCCCATGTGGGAAAGCAATGCCGGCTCTCGAAGGACACGGGAGCCGGCGGGACCGTGGGGGCATTGGGGCTCCCTCACGGTCTCCATCATTATGTATAAACCCCGGGGATGGGGTCCCCGGGAGAATACAAATTAGTGATAGGAGCTATCAAAATTTTTACGGGAAAATAAGGAGTCGCGCACCCAGCGCGCCGCTCAGCGCGGCCCCTAGTGTGAACGCGTTGGGTGCGCGACTCCCAGCACGGCCCCTTGGTGTAAACGCGTTGGGTGCGCGACTTCAAGGTGAACGCGTTGGGTGCGCGAATCCCCCAAATATTTTTTGAAAAACAGTAAATATACATGAAGTATATATGTTTATATCTTGGGTGGCTCTAAAAAGAGCCCTTGTGTTTATTGATACATTATGGTACCTACAAGTAAGTACCGATGCAGAGTCTAAAGTTGATGAGAAAGATTCGGTTACCCTCATCTGTAAAATGAACACCGTCTGTCCTATAGATGCCATCTATATTAAAACGCAGATTGTTGTTGAAAATGGACCCCATCCTATAATCTCTGAGATAAGCAGAAACAGCTTTATTGACATGTTTCCTAGCTTTCTCAAACTGTGGACAAAAATGATTGGACCACTGCCATTTCTGTCTTTGGCATATGTTCGAATAGACAAAGGCAGTTTGGGGGAAAAGTGACATGAATTCTGCAAAGGTGTCCTTCATAAGCATTTCCAGACCTACCCCAGTCAAAGTGCCTAGGTCATTGCCACCACAGTGCACAATTATGAGGTCAGGGTGTTGGAGATGCAAAAGGATTTAACCAATGGCATCAATTGGTGCCACTTTAATCCTCTCTGACCAATCCATTTAATGTCTACATTTGGCAAAGCTAAATCTTTGTCAATACCTCTGCTTTCAGCATACCTTTTGCACCAGAAAACATAGCTGTGTCCCACAATCCACACTGAAAGCATCTTGAAGGGATCAATGTAGGTAATAAAAAGATGTCTGTACCTGAGGTAGGTAGGAGGGAAAATGAAATCTATCTAAAATGGTGGACAACATGCTGTTTTTAAGAAAGTAGAGATTTTATTGGTTGATTAAGAACACTCTACATTCTAATATAGGGTGCATTTTTCAAGGTTTAGAAAGCATGTTTTTTATTGGTTATAATGAAAAGTTTGCAAGGTACAGCAGAAAGGACTAGTGAATGCTTTGCAAAGCCAACCACACCTGCTGTTGTCATTTGCAACATTGTGTGGTGAACTTGTGACCTGGCAGCTAAGTTGAATGTTGCATGAGCTGTTGCTATGGAAACTGATATTCAGAACAAGGGGGAAGATGTCAGTTGAAAAGTATTATTCTCTATGACCAATGGAAATTCGTTTTACAATTTGAAAAACACTGGAAAGTCATGTGTATATGTATGAAAAATTAGAGGGAAAGTTTGCCATTACTGATTTTATATTGGAGAGTGTGCTTATCTACATTCTGTGCGAAAAAGAAAATCCTGACTGAGTGTGTGAGATTTTTAATTGAACAGATTTATTTAATAGGTGAGTTATATATTTTAGATGTTTATTTAAAAAAGATTTCATACTTTAAGGAAACTGTCTTTTTTGAAATATATTATTAAATGTACTGATGTATAGTTTAATTATTTTTATTGTATTTGATGTTTGTTTTAAAAAGAGTATGGGCCAGTTTTAGAAGCCTCTTGCGCCACTTTTGCGTAACTTTTAACATGGGAAAAGTGACGCAAATAAGGCACAAGGGCCTTGTAAATTTGCCCCTTTGTATAGTAATATATATATTTTTAAATGAGTTGAAAGGAATAGTTGAATAAATATTTATTCTACTATCGTGTTGTCTACTTTCTGTAGTATTAGAACTCAGACACTGCTTATGGATTTGCAGAATAATTCAGGCATTCATACTACCAATGCTGTAGTGAAATATGTTGAATGTATGCCGTCCCCTAACCTCTTCTAGAGTAGTGTGTCTCTTTTGCTAAAGCACAGGGAATAGTTTTGGTTCTCTAGAATCACACTGTGAGTATGTGTGCACTTCTGCAACCATTGTGACAGAAGCTTGTGATTACTTTATGTCTTTGCTGACACATAACTGCTTAAAATTCTAACCTGTTGTCAAGTTGTAGTAGTAGTCGAACTTAGTTACTGGTTTTGGATTTGCACAATGAGTCAGGCATTCACATTAGTAGTGCTGTAGTGAAATGTGTAGAATGTACGTAGTCACCTAACTGCTTCCAGGCTAGTGAGTTTCTTCTGATAAATTTCAGAGAATAGTTTGGCTTGTGTAGAATCACACTGTATGTCTGCACTTGTGTAACCATTGTGACAGAAGCATGTGGTTACTTCATGTCTCTGCTAACATATAACTGTTTAAAAACCTATCCTATTGTGAAGTTGCACTAGTATTAGAACTCAGTCAGTGCTTATGGATCCGCGAGAATTATTCAGGCATTCACAATAGCAATGCTGTAGTGAAATGTGTAGAATGTATGCAGTCTCCTAACCTCTTCCAGACTAGTGCGTCTCTTTTGCTAAAGCCCAGGGAATAGTTTTGGTTTTCTAGAATCACACTGGCCTTAGCACATAGACTGCTTCAAACACCTATCCAGTATGCATGTGGTTCTCTAACCACCTACACACTTGTCTTTCACACCTTCAAATCCCCAGTCACTATCCATACACTCCAGCAAACATCCTGACACTCCCTTTGCAGTCCTCTGTTGACTCATTGAGCAACACTGACAAATCCATTTGGTGTGCCAAAACCAAAACACTTATACATTCACCCAGGTACTCTTCTTGTAGTACTCTAATCGTTCATTCAGTACCCAAGTACTCATTCAGTGACTCAGGCCTTAGCACATAGACTGGTTCAAACCCTTAATCACTATGCATGCAGTTCTCTAACCACCTACACACTTGTCTTTCACACCTTAAATTCCCCACTCACTAACCATACACTACAGCAAACATCCTGTCAGTCACCTTGCAGTCCTCTGTTGACTCATTCAGCAACACCTATAAAGCCATTTGCTGCGCCAAAACCAAAACACTTATACATTCACCCAGGCACTCTCCTTCTAGTATTATAATTGTTTAGTCAGTACCCAAGTACTCATTCAGTGACCCAGGCCTTAGCACATAGACTGTTTGAAACCCCTATCCACTATGCATGCGGTTCTCTAACCACCTACACACTTGTCTTTCACACCTTCAAATCCCCAGTGAGTATCCATACACTCCAGCAAACATCCTGTCACTACCCTTGCAGTCCTCTGTTGACTCATTCAGCAACACCTATAAAGCCATTTGGTGCACCAAAACAGTTATACATTCACCCAGGAACTCTCCTTGTAGTACTCTAATTGTTCAGTCTATACCCAAGTACTCATTCAGTGATCCAGGCCTTAGCACAAACACTGTTTGAAACCCCTATACACTATGTATGCGGTTCTCTAAACACCTACCCATTTGTCTTTCACACCTTAAAATCCCCAGTCAGTATCCATACACTCCAGCAAACATCCTGTCACTACCCTTGCAGTCCTCTGTTGACTCATTCTGCAACACCTAAAAAACAATTTGCTGCGTAAAAACACATCCACTTATACAGTCACCCAGGCACTCTCCTTGTACTATTATAATTGTTCAGTCTATACCCAAGTAGTCATTCAGTGACCCAGGCCTTAGCACATAGACTGCTTCAAACCCCTATGCACTATGTATGCGGTTCTCTAACCATCTACCCATTTCTCTTTCACACCTTAAAATCCCCAGTCAGTATCCATACACTCCAGCAAACATCCTGTCACTCCCCTTGCAGTCCTCTGTTGACTCATTCAGCAAAACCTACAAATCCATTTGCAGCACTAAAACCCAACCACTTATACATTCACCCAGGCACTCTCCTTCTAGTATTATAATTGTTTAGTCAGTACCCAAGTACTCATTCAGTGACCCAGGCCTTAGCACATAGACTGTTTGAAACCCCTATACACTATGTATGCGGTTCTCTAACCACCTACCCATTTGTCTTTGACACCTTAAAATCCCCAGTCAGTATCCATACACTCCAGCAAACATTTTGTCACTCCCCTTGCAGTCCTCTGTTGACTCATTCTGCAACACCAAAAAATCCATTTGCTGTGCAAAAACACATCCACTTATACATTCAGCCAGGCACTCTCTTTGTACTAGTGTAATTGTTCAGTCTATACCCAAGTACTCATTCAGTGACCCAGGCCTTAGCACATAGACTGCTTCAAACCCCTATGCACTATGCATGTGGTTCTCTAACCACCTACACACTTGTCTTTCACACCTTCAAATCCCCAGTCAGTATCCATACACTCCAGCAAACATCCTGCCACTCCCCTTGCAGTCCTCTGTTGACTCATTCTGCAAAACCTAAAAATCCATTTGCTGCGTAAAAATCCAACCACTTATACATTCACCCAGGCACTCTCCTTGTAGTACTCTAATCGTTCAGTCTATACTCAAAGAACTCATTCTGTGACCCAGGCCTTAGCACATACACTGTTTGAAACCCCTATGCACTATGCATGCGGTTCTCTAACCACACATAGACTTGTCTTTCACACTTTCAATTCCCAAGTCACTATCGATACACTCCAGCAAACATCCTGTCACTCCCTTTGCAGTCCTCTGTTGACTCATTCAGCAACACCTACAAATCCATTCGCTGTGCCAAAACCCAACCACTTATACATTCAACCAGTCACTCTCCTTGCAGTACTCTAATCGTTCAGTCAGTACCCAAGTACTCATTCAGTGACCAAGGTCTTAGCACATATACTGCTTCAAACCCCTATCCACTATGCATATGGTCCTCTAACCACCTACACACTTGTCTTTCACACCTTCAAATCACCAGTCACTATCTATACACTCCAGCAAACATCCTGTCACTACCCTTGCAGTCCTCTATTGACTCATTCAGCAACACCTACAAATCTATTCGCTGCGCCAAAACCCAAACACTTATACATTCATCCAGGCACTCTCCTTGTACTACTATAATTGTTCAGTCTATACCCAAGTAGTCATTCAGTGACCCAGGCCTTAGCACATAGACTGCTTCAAACCCTTAATCACTATGCATGCAGTTCTCTAACCACCTACACACTTGTCTTTCACACCTTGAAATCCCCAGTCAGTATCCATACACTACAGCAAACATCCTGTCACTACCCTTGCAGTCCTCTGTTGACTCATTCAGCAACACCTACAAAGCCATTTGCTCCGCCAAAACCCAACCACTTATACATTCAACCAGTCACTCTCCTTGCAGTACTCTAATCGTTCAGTCAGTACCCAAGTACTCATTCAGTGACCAAGGTCTTAGCACATATACTGCTTCAAACCCCTATCCACTATGCATGTGGTCCTCTAACCACCTACACACTTGTCTTTCACACCTTCAAATCACCAGTCACTATCTATACACTCCAGCAAACATCCTGTCACTACCCTTGCAGTCCTCTGTTGACTCATTCAGCAACACCTACAAATCCATTCGCTGCGCCAAAACCCAAGCACTTATACATTCATCCAGGCACTCTCCTTGCAGTACTCTAATCGTTCAGTCAGTACCCAAGTACTCATTCAGTGACCAAGGTCTTAGCACATATACTGCTTCAAACCCCTATGCACTATGCATGTGGTTCTCTAACCACCTACACACTTGTCTTTCAGACCTTCAAATCCCCAGTCAGTATCCATACACTCCAGCAAACATCCTGTCACTCCCCTTGAAGTCCTCTATTGACTCATTCTGCAACACCTACAAATCCATTCGCTGTGTAAAAACCCAACCACTTATACATTCACCCAGGCACTCTCCTTGTACTACTATAAATGTTCAGTCTATACCCAAGTAGTCATTCAGTGACCCAGGCCTTAGCACATAGACTGCTTCAAACCCTTAATCACTATGCATGCAGTTCTCTAACCACCTACACACTTGTCTTTCACACCTTCAAATCCCCAGTCAGTATCCATACACTACAGCAAACATCCTGTCACTACCCTTGCAGTCCTCTGTTGACTCATTCAGCAACACCTACAAAGCCATTTGCTGCGCCAAAACCAAAACACTTATACATTCAGCCAGGCACTCTCTTTGTACTAGTGTAATTGTTCAGTCTATACCCAAGTACTCATTCAGTGACCCAGGCCTTAGCACATAGACTGCTTCAAACCCCTATGCACTATGCATGTGGTTTTCTAACCACCTACACACTTGTCTTTCACACCTTCAAATCCCCACTCACTAACCATACACTCCAGCAAACATCCTGTCAGTCACCTTGCAGTCCTCTGTTGACTCATTCAGCAACACCTATAAAGCCATTTGCTGCGCCAAAACCAAAACACTTATACATTCACCCAGGCACTCTCTTTGTACTAGTCTAATTGTTCAGTCTGTACCCAAAGAACTCATTCAGTGACCCAGGCCTTATGACATACACTGCTTCAAACCCCTATGCACTATGTATGCGGTTCTCTAACCACCTACCCATTTGTCTTTCACACCTTAAAATCCCCAGTCAGTATCCATACACTCCAGCAAACATCCTGTCACTCCCCTTGCAGTCCTCTGTTGACTCATTCAGCAACACCAAAAAATCCATTTGCTGCGCTAAAAGCCAACCACTTATACATTCACCCAGGCACTCTCCTTCTAGTATTATAATTGTTTAGTCAGTACCCAAGTACTCATTCAGTGACCCAGGCCTTAGCACATAGACTGTTTGAAACCCCTATACACTATGCATGCGGTTCTCTAACCACCTACACACTTGTCTTTCACACCTTGAAATCCACAGTCACTATCCATACACTCCAGCAAACATCCTGTCAGTCCCCTTGCAGTCCTCTGTTGACTCATTCAGCAACACCTACAAAGCCATTCGCTGCGCCAAAACCAAAACACTTATACATTCACCCAGGTACTCTTCTTGTAGTACTCTAATCGTTCATTCAGTACCCAAGTACTCATTCAGTGACCCAGGCCTTAGCACATAGACTGGTTCAAACCCTTAATCACTATGCATGCGGTTCTCTAACCACCTACACACTTGTCTTTCACATCTTCAAATCCCCAATCAGTATCCATACACTCCAGCAAACATCCTGTCACTCCCCTTGCAGTCCTCTGTTGACTCATTCTGCAACACCTAAAAATCCATTTGCTGTGCAAAAACCCAAGCACTTATACATTCACTCAGGCACTCTCATTGTACTACTATAATTGTTCAGTCTATACCCAAGTACTCATTCAGTAACCCAGGCCTTAGCACATAGACTGCTTCAAACCCCTATCCACTATGCATGCACTCCTCTAACCACCTACACACTTCTGTTTCACACCTTTAATTAGTCATTAGAAAAGAAAGTGCTTACATGTTTTTTATATACAATGTATTTGTTTAGAAATAGAAAAGTATAATTTATATATTTTTTTCAATTAATGTATTTAAAATTATTTTTTACAGATATTCATTAGGATCATTAAAATAAACTTATCATGGCTAAAAAAAACGAAAAGAGAAAAGGAAACAAAAAGGGCTATTATAAGAAGAAAAATCAACACACAATATTGGATGAGCAACAACATGTGGGGAAAAACAATAAGGGGCCGATTCCGATCTCGGTCGGAGGCGCACCCAATACCATTCGGTCGGGAAAAAAGCCATGCGAAAGCCTGTTTCCCGACCGAACCGTACTGCTGGTCCGGCCGAGCGAGTACGATGCGGACTCGCCGACCGACTCGTCCGGGCGTCCCGACAACTCCGACCGACTCGCTCGGACTCGAACCGCTCCGACCGACTCGGTCGGACCCGATCCGCACCGCGCAATGGAGACGTTTCCCGGCCGGGTAAGTACGATGCGCGCCGCGAGCAGTCCGACCGAGCCGCGCACTCCGGCTCGTAAGAGCTGTCGGAGCCGTACTTTGGGGGTCCGTGTCGGACCCCCTGTACGCGTAGCCGCGCGAGGCGCACACAGGGGGACCCAAGGGTCCCCCTACCTGTGCGTGTACGCCGCGGGCGCTCGCGGCGTACTCGCTGTAGGGGCGCCCTTGTCCGCCTCGCACCCATTGAGGCAATGGGAGCCCGCGTCACGCGTTGTACGACCGGCTCCCATTGAGTTCAATGGGAGTCCGACCGACTCGTGTCCGATAACATACGGCCGCATCGTACTCGTTCGGTCGGACTGCACGGGTCCGATTCGGTCGGAAATCTCTCCGGGTCCGGCTCGGTCGGAGAAATTTCCGGCCCGAATCGGAATCGACCCCATAGTCTTCTGGTAAGAGAAGAAAACAATTTATTCAAAAACTTTTAAAGCCAAGAAACAGTGTGCAAAATGTGGAAAATATGGAAAATGGTTCGACCACAAAAAAGAATATGAATAAAAACAATAAAAAAAATGGGAATTTACATTAAAAAAACACAATGTATGGTAAAAGAAGGCAGAGTCAGTATAAAGAAATCAGAAAAAGACTTTTTATAATAGAGTTGTTCT
This sequence comes from Calotriton arnoldi, assembly GCA_963921515.1. NCBI lineage: Eukaryota > Metazoa > Chordata > Amphibia > Caudata > Salamandridae > Calotriton > Calotriton arnoldi. The sequence goes on along the minus strand of CAWUFW010011502.1, from coordinate 524,387 downwards.
TAATTTGTTGAAAGATGTGAGGAAATCTAAAAAAGAGCAGTATTTTATCGAAAGAAGAAGCATATTGAAACTGTAGTTGAAAAGACTTTTGCATTAAAAAGGAAATTATTCATTTTAGTTTTAAACAGAATTCGATCTCTAGATAAACCAATCCATTTATTAAAGGATAAAAGTAAGAAGAAAAGAGTAATTAACAGAACTAATTTTTGTGAATTTTTTTTGGGTGAATGGAAACACACTTCAAGTTCAGAGCCTTTCTTTAATGAAGAGAGTTATTTTCAGACCAATAATTTATTGCATACAGTTGATACAAGTGGTCGAGCTTATGAGGTTAGAAATGGTTGTCCAATTGAGAAAGAGAAGATCGTTTCCAGAAATGTAGAAGAAGTGTTAGCTGATGAAGTTGTAGGGAGACGACCTAAAGCCCCAGTGTATACTTGGGATTGCAGTAGTATTTGTAGTATACGACAAGAATCTATTGATATTTTACGCAATTTCTTACGACAGTATACTAAAAAAGGTGTTAAGCAAAAGATTAAGATGTTGCAAGGACTAGACCCTTGCAGAGTGAGAAAAAATACTGGTTTGCAAGGACATTCTCTTGCTTGTCTTTCTAGAAAAGTATGTCGAAGTGTTTTTCATCATTTTAGGATGTTAGCAGTACATCAGTCTGAAATGCGAAAGTTAGTCAGAAGATTGTATTATGCAAAAAGTCCAGCACTAATGTTAAATGAGTTGAACAGTGCTCTTTTGCGTGGGTCAGTATCAGATGTGAAAAAGGTTTGTGAAAAAATTGAGTTTTGTTACTTTGGTCCTGGAGAAGAGAGTGCAGAAACTGACACATTAATACAGGAAAATGTTGAGGAGAATGTGCAACATACCACTACAAAAAAATTTGAAGACGAAATTACAAAGTTTGAGGTGATTTCATGTGAAAGGCCAAATTATACTTGTATTTGTTGCCGACGTAACTCACTATAAAATTCAGACTAGGACTGTTGATCTGTATTTACAAAGTGAAAGAGAAAATAATGATAAGTGGAAGGAATTTGCAACTTATTTGTTCGTAGAGAATTGTTTTGATTTGAGTTCTGATCAGCGTATTTGTAAATATTGTTATAACAAATTAAACGAGAATAAAATGCCTGCTAGAGCTGTCCATAATAATCTAGAGTTGGTAACTATTCCTCCAGAACTGATAGATTTAAATACGTATGAGTCTATTCTGATTCAATGTGTGCACCCATTTCAAGCTATTGTTCGTATGGAGCCTAAAACAGGTAAATTGCCTCCTACAGATTTACAGAGAGGATTAAAAGGAAGAGTTGTATATTTACCTCTAGATTTAAAGAAAAATATTGAAACTATTGGTGGAGAGAATGTAGAAAGTGAGCCACTACTTATTCTAGTTAATGGTGTTCCTACTAAGAGTAAGAAAATCTGGCAAGAATTAGTGGATGTTACGAAAGTGCAAAAGGCAACATTATATCTGATTCAAAACAATGATTACTACAAAAATGTACATGTGGAACAAGAAGAAATACTTTTAGGAGATGATACTGAAACGTCAAATGGACAAATTGAAAAAGTGGACATGACCAAAAGTGAAGAAATCTATGAACATTATAGTGTACATCCACTTCATTCGAAAGAAGTGATGGGGAATACAATTGAATTATTCCAAATGAAGAAAGCAAAGGGTACTCCCATGAGTGTATGGGAGAAAAGTTTGGAAGCTCGTTGTTTTCCGCATCTGTTTCCAACTGGAAAAGGTGGACGATATGATGAACGACCAGTGCAGATTCCTGCATCTGAATATCGGACAACAAGATTGTATGCAGAAGACCCAAGGTTTCGACAATGTATCCCATATATATTTCATCTTTTGTTTGAGAGTGACTTGGCAGGACTTTCTTATGCAGTCAACCACATTTTGAAAACAGGAGTACATTTTCAAAATGTTTCTGCAAAGCAATTTATGGATAAAGTACATGAGAGAGACGATCATCTAGAATCTCAGTTGATTAATTTGATGGCATGTCAGCGTGGTACTAATGAGTATTGGTACCGTCGTCATGGAGAACTTAAATGCATGCTGAGGAACTTAGGAACTCCTACATGGTTTCTTACCCTAAGCTGTGCTGAATACGCTTGGGATGATTTACTTGAATTTCTTCGTGAGGCAAATTCAAATGTAAAAAATATTGAATACAAGACACCTGGAGAATTGTGCTCTTTGGATCCTGTTAATGTATGCAGGTATTTCAATCATAGGTTTGAAGCTATGATGTCTTTTATCTGCAATAAAAGAATCCTCCTCTTGGAGAAGTTTTAGATTTTTTTGGGAGAAAGGAGTATCAAGCTAGAGGTGCTCCTCATATACATATGCTGTTATGGATTAAGGATGCACCTAAATTTGGAACTGATTCGGATGATACTTTTTGTCTTTTATTGAGGAATATGCGACATGTGCTATACCAAAAAGAACAGATGAGAACAGCTTAAGACAACAAGTGTTACGATTCCAACATCATCGATGTGGAAAATACTGCCAACGGAAGTACAAGTCTAAGGAAAAGTTTTACACCAAATGTCGTTTTGGATTTCCACGTCCTGTAATATCCAAAGGAAGAGTAAACAGTTTTATGTCAGCTATGAGACATACGATCAACAGAAAATCACCCAAAAATACATATAATTTAAGAAGAAGTGAAGAATCAAAATATATTAATGATTATAATCCAGTTATTCTCTCAATGTGGAATGCTAATATGGATATTCAGTATGTTGCAGATAATTCCATTGCAGTTGCCCGGTATGTCACATCTTATGTAACAAAATCTGAAAAGACAGAGTTAAAAGAAATGTAGGAAGAAATTGCTCATGAGAAGAGTCTTAGTAAGAAGTTATACAGTTTCAGTTTGAAGATGTTATCCCATCGAGAAATTGGAGCATATGAATGCTCAGATCGGTTATCATCTGCAAGTTTATACTCAAAATCAAGATCAATTATTTGGGTGAGTCTAGGTCTTGCTGCAACACGAAATCGAGTACTTAAATCTGTACAAGAAATTGAATATTTAGCAGAAAAAGATCCAGAAAGTACAGATATTGTCAAAACAAACATGTTGGATACATATTATCCAAATAGAAGTCATAATCTTGACAACATATGTCTATATGAAGTGCTGCAATACTACAGTTTTAAACGGAATACTACAGAAAACATAAACGAAGGAAAATATGCAGTTATTGGTTCTGAAGGATGTTTGGTGAAACAAAGGAAAGGAAATTTGATTAATCACAGAAAACTGAGTTGTGACACTGAACAGAAAAGGGAATTTTACTATTTAGCACTTTTGCAACTCTTCAAACCGTGGCGTACAGAATTGGAATTACTTGGGGATTTTCAGAGCTATGAAGATTCCTTCAATGCTTGTAAAGATACCATAGAATGTCCAGTTTTTGCTAACTATCTGAAAATGTTGAACGATGAAATGGATCAAGAAGCTACTATTGCAGCTGAGATTGCTAGAGACAGTTCTCAAGACAGTCAAAGTTCTGCTCCACTGAGTGAAGATCCACTAGGAGACCCAATTGTTCAAAATGAAGCAGCAATTGCAATGAATGAGGTGGAAACAGCAATGCATCAAGCTCAAGAAGATATTATGGACTTAGGAAACTTGGAAGAACAACTAAATATTGAACAGAAAGAAATATATCAGCAAGTGACACAACAGATTGACCATGGATTTCTTCATGAAAAGAAAGAATGCACATGCACATCATTTCAACCTATCCGAATGTATGTCAGTGGTCAAGCTGGAACAGGAAAAAGTTTCTTAATTAAAGTATTGACCAGTTATCTGCAGAAATCAACTGACTCACATTTATCTTGTGTTGTAACCGCTCCAACTGGGTTAGCAGCACACAACATTAAAGGGATTACATTACATCGTTTACTTATGCTACCTGTAGAGCACGAAAACAAATTGGAATATCATAAGCTATCAGGAGAAGCTTGTTATGAAGTTTCAAGAGTGCTAAAGAAAATGAAACTTCTAATTATTGATGAAGTAAGCATGGTCTCAAACTTAATGCTTGCTTTTGTGCATTTAAGAATGCAGCAAATTCTTAAAACAGAATATGATGTCTTATTTGGAGGTAAACATGTTATCGTTTTTGTAGATCTTCTGCAACTTACTCCTGTAAAAGGACAACCAGTATTTAAAACACTTGTGCATGAAGACACCAAAAAGTCTTTGGGAAGTGTTGGCAACGTTAATATTTGGTCTTATTTTGAATACAAAGAACTCATTACAAATATGCGACAGGCAAATGATGTTAATTATGGATCTATACTTCAAGATATAAGAATTGGAGTTCTCACAGAACAAGGCAAACAAGCTTTGCAAAGTCGCCTATTTAAGAATTTGTTTCCAAATGAAAATATAGTTCCAGAAAAAATGTATAGTAAAATTGCTGAAAGTAAATCTATAATTTGTTTAATGCCAACACTCCGTGAATGTTCTATTTTCAATGAACAACTTTTGAAGCTAGAAAATCAAGAAATCAAAAAAATGGAAGCCATTGATAAAATAGAGCATGAAGGAATTACTATTATTTTGACCGACAAATTGAAAAAAAATTGAATTCTTTAGAAAAATCCATATCTAAAACTGCTGGTTTAGAAAAGAATTTATATCTATGTGTCAACTGTCGAGTAATTTTACGGCGTAATTTGGATGTGGAAAAAGGTTTAGTTAATGGAGCAATGGGGAAAGTTGTGAATTTTGTTAATTATCAAAAAAGAGATGGAATAGAATTTTTAAAAATTAAATTTGATCAAATTGAAGAAGTAAAACAAATTGGTTGTTGTTCTGTTCGTTTTTGCTTGTTAAAGATTTGTATGTCCGTAGGAAGCAATTTCCACTTTCTTTGGCATATGCAGTCACTATTCATAAATCTCAAGGATTGAGTGTAGACAGTGCTTTGGTGAACATAGGAAGTAGCGTGTTTAAAGAAGGTATGGCATATGTTGCTTTGTCCCGAGTCAGAACTTTATCTGGATTGTTTTTGATTGATTTTGATGAGTCAAAGATTACTGCAGATGCAAACTGTGTAAAAGAGTATAATAGGTTAAGAAGAGCGTATACTCCAAATTTAGGTGAATATCCTGTATTTGAAAAGTCTGTAGTACATCGAAAAAGAAGATATGAGAATATCTGTAGTGAAGTTATAGAGAAGGAAAAAAATAAAGATAATGTTCATATTGCAAGCAAAAAGAAAAAGGATAGTATTGAAGAAATTGTTGGGTATCAGTTAGAAAACAGTTCAGGTATCAACTGCTATGCTAATGTAGTGGTCAATGTAGTATTTTTTCTAGAAAGTTTGCAACAGCAAATTATGGAAAATCGTGAAAAAGATTTTGTTCCATATTGCATTGTTTTTATGAAAAATTGAACACTAATAAAAGCAAATTACAAAGTGTTTCTCATATTCGTAATCTTTTGGATATATGTTCTGGTTGTACACAATTTACGCAGGATATTCAACAAGACGCTCAGGAATTTCTAATGTATATGCTTACAGTATTAGAAAATGAGGGAATACAAATTGAAAATCTTTTTGGCCTTCGTTATAAATGGGTACATGAATGTGAAAATTGTATGTTTACATGTACAACTAACATAGATACTGAAAGATTTATATATTTGACATTACCAGACTGTAAAACAGTGTCTTTCAATAAACTAGTTAAAGCAGCAAATCAAAACATGGAGTGTAGCCAATGCAAATCAAAAATGTTATCAACATTATTTATACAAAGATTTGGACAATACATAATTTTAATGATACAACGTTGTAGAGCTGATGGAAGAAAAATGGAAACTTTAATTAAAGAATTTGTAGCAAGTCAACTATCTATATCTGGAAGGACTTTTGTAGCAGTATCAATTATTTTCCATCATGGTCCTTCTACAACATCTGGACATTACACTGTGTATTTAAAATGCAATAGAGGATGGACATATTGTAATGATGCTCAATTGGATTTTAAACAACGTTTGCCTAGAGAATTACAAAATTCCTACTTAATATTTTTAAAACCAAAGTTTTAGGAACATAATTCAACCTGTGAAGAATTTATTGATATTTCTTAATATGATTACTATTGGACAATTTTAATTTAAAGGATTTCAAAAAACTATTTGGCCAAGAGGAAAAGTATATATTTTAATTATGGACTTTTTCTTGCACATCCTCTCAGCATATATTTTGAAAGAAAAACATTTACTGTGTACACAATTTCAAGTTATAACATTTTCTTAGGAGAGAGCATTTTATATACCTGTAATTTGTATTATATGGTATGTTATTGAGCAGGAAGTTTTTATGAAATGTTCATAAATAGTTAAGTATATTTTAAATATTTTACAAGTAGTTTTGGGTTTTTTAAAACAATCTTATTGATTGTTTTGTTTTTTTGCCCGCTGTTATGTGATGAGTAACATTGTAATCACTATTTGTAGTGAAATTCAATGTATTCTGAGAACAGCAAAAAGATAAAGAAAATAATTTTTAAAATGTGAAAATTATGTTTGTTATAAAAAATATAATATTATATATTATAACGATTTTTTCTTCTCTTTTACAGGTCCTAATTCTACAATTTTAATTATTCAGAAATTTTAGTTAACAAACCAAGTGGGAAAAATAATTAGTGTTTTTTATAACTATTACTGTGAATGAAAAATTAACTAAGTATTAAAATAAAAAATGGTCGGTGAGAGGACACTGGTGAAGAAATGGGGGATGGACGGTGTAGATATCTCTGGAAAGATGCTCTGTTGCTGTTTTTATTTATATAATTAAGTTACCTTGTAGTACAACTAAATTACTGCTTATGAATTTGCACAATGAGTGAGGCTTTCACACTAGCAGTGCTGTAGTGAAATTTGTAGAATGTATGTAGTCACTTAACTGCTTCTAGGCTAGTGAGTCTTTGTAATTGTACTTTTCCAATCAGCCATCCAGCACCATGTACTAATTCATTCACTGTGTCAAAACCCAACCACTTATACATTCACCCAGGCATTCTCCTTCCAATATTATAATCGTTCAGTGAGTACCCAACTACTCATACAGTGACCCAGGCCTTACCATATACACTGATTCAAACCCCTATCCACTATGCATGTCGTTCTCTAACCACCTACACACATGTCTTTCACACCTTCAATTCCCCAGTCACTATCCATACACTCCAGCAGACATCCTGACACTCCCTTTGCAGTCCTCTGTTAACTCATTGAGCAACACTGACAAATCCATTTGGTGTGCCAAAACTCAACCACTTATACATTAAGCCAGTCACTCTGCTTACAATACTATAATCGTTCAGTTAGTACCCAACTACTCATTCAGTGACCCAGGCCTTACCATATAAAATCCTTCAAACCCCTATCCACTATGCATGCCGTTCTCTAACCACCTACACACACGTCTTTCACTCCTTCAATTCCCCAGTCACTATCCATACACTCCAGCAGACATCCTGACACTCCTTTTGCAGTCCTCTGTTGACTCATTCAGCAACACTGACAAAGCCTTTCGCTGTGCCAAAACCAAAACACTTATACATTCACCCAGGCACTCTCTTTGTACTACTGTAATTGTTCAGTCTATATCCAAGTACACATTCAGTGACCCAGACCTTAGCACATACAGTGCTTCAAACCCCTATCCACTATACATGCCGTTCTCTAACAACCTACACACATGTCTTTCACACCTTCAATTCCCCAGTCACTATCCATACACTCCAGCAAAGATCCTGTCAGTCCCCTTGCAGTCCTCTGTTGACTCATTCAGCAACACCTACAAATTTATTCGCTGTGCCAAAACCCAACCACTTATACATTCAGCCAGTCACTCTCTTTGCAGTACTCTAATCGTTCAGTAAGTACCCAAGTAATCATTCAGTGACCAAGGTCTTAGCACATATACTGCTTCAAACCCCTATCCACTATGCATGTGGTCCTCTAACCACCTACACACTTGTCTTTCACACCTTCAAATCCCCAGTCAGTATCCATACACTCCAGCAAATATCCTGTCACTCCCCTTGCAGTCCTCTGTTGACTCATTCTGCAACACCTAAAAATCCATTCGCTGCGCCAAAACCCAAACACTTATACATTAAGCCAGTCACTCTCCTTGCAGTACTCTAATCGTTCAGTCAGTACTGAAGTACTCATTCAGTGACTTAGGCCTTAGCACATAGACTGCTTCAAAACCTTAATCACTATGCATGCGGTTCTCTACCCACGTACACACTTGTCTTTCACACCTTCAATTCCCCAGTCACTATCCATACACTCCAGCAAACATCCTGACACTCCCTTTCCAGTCCTCTGTTGACTCATTCCGCAACACTGACAAATCCATTTCGTGTGCCAAAACCCAACAACTTATACATTAAGCCAGTCACTCTCCTTACACTACTCTAATCGTTCAGTTAGTACCCAACTACTCATTCAGTGACCCAGGCCTTACCATATACACTGCTTCAAACCCCTATCCACTATGCATGCCGTTCTCTAACCACCTACACACACGTCTTTCACATCTTCAAATCCCCAGTCAGTATCCATACACTCCAGCAAACATCCTGTCACTCCCCTTCCAGTCCTCTGTTGACTCATTCAGAAACACCTACAAATCCATTCGCTGTGCCAAAACCCAACCACTTATACATTCAGCCAGTCACTCTCCTTGCAGTACTCTAATCGTTCAGTCAGTACCCAAGTACTCATTCAGTGACCAAGGTCTTAGCACATATACTGCTTCAAACCCCTATCCACTATGCATGTGGTCCTCTAACCACCTACACACTTGTCTTTCACACCTTCAAATCACCAATCACTATCTATACACTCCAGCAAACATCCTGTCACTACCCTTGCAGTCCTCTGTTGACTCATTCAGCAACACCTACAAAGACATTCGCTGCGCCAAAACCCAACCACTTATACATTAAGCCAGTCACTCTCCTAACACTACTCTAATCGTTCAGTTAGTACCCAACTACTCATTCAGTGACCCAGGCCTTACCATATAGAATCCTTCAAACCCCTATCCACTATGCATGCCATTCTCTAACCACCTACACACACGTCTTTCACTCCTTCAATTCCCCAGTCACTATCCATACAGTCCAGCAGACATCCTGACACTCCCTTTGCAGTCCTCTGTTGACTTATTCAGCAACACTGACAAAGCCATTCGCTGTGCCAAAACCAAAACACTTATACATTAACCCAGGCACTCTCTTTGTACTATTCTAATTGTTCAGTCTATACCCAAGTACACATTCAGTGACCCAGACCTTAGCACATACAGTGCTTCAAACCCCTATCCACTATGCATGCCGTTCAATAACAACCTACACACATGTCTTTCACACCTTCAATTCCCCAGTCACTATCCATACACTCCAGCAAAGATCCTGTCAGTCCCCTTGCAGTCCTCTGTTGACTCATTCAGCAACACCTACAAATCCATCACTTATACATTCAGCCAGTCACTCTCTTTGCAGTACTCTAATCGTTCAGTCAGTACCCAAGTACTCATTCAGTGACCAAGGTCTTAGCACATATACTGCTTCAAAACACTATCCACTATGCATGTGGTCCTCTAACGACCTACACACTTGTCTTTCACACCTTCAAATCCCCAGTCAGTATCCATACACTCCAGCAAACATCCTGTCACTCCCCTTGCAGTCCTCTGTTGACTCATTCTGCAACACCTAAAAATCCATTTGCTGCACCAAAACCCAAACACTTATACATTAAGCCAGTCACTCTCCTTGCAGTACTCTAATCGTTCAGTCAGTACTGAAGTACTCATTCAGTGACTTAGGCCTTAGCACATAGACTGCTTCAAAACCTTAATCATTATGCATGCGGTTCTCTACCCACGTACACACTTGTCTTTCACACCTTCAATTCCCCAGTCACTATCCATACACTCCAGCAAACATCCTGACACTCCCTTTCCAGTCCTCTGTTGACTCATTCCATAACACTGACAAATCCATTTCGTATGCCAAAACCCAACCACTTATACATTAAGCCAGTCACTCTCCTTACACTACTCTAATCGTTCAGTTAGTACCCAACTACTCATTCAGTGACCCAGGCCTTACCATATACATTGATTCAAACCCCTATCCACTATGCATGCCGTTCTCTAACCACCTACACACACGTCTTTCACATCTTCAAATCCTCAGTCAGTATCCATACACTCCAGCAAACATCCTGTCACTCCCCTTGCAGTCCTCTGTTGACTCATTCAGCAACACCTACAAATCCATTCGCTGTGCAAAAACCCAATCACTTATACATTAAGCCAGTCACTCTCCTTCCACTACTCTAATCATTCAGTCAGTACCCAAGTACTCATTCAGTGATCCAGGCCTTAGCACATACACTGTTTCAAACCCCTATACACTATGCATGGAGTTCTATAACCACCTACACACTTGTCTTTCACAATTTCAAATTCCCACTAACTATACATACACTGCAGCAAACATCCTGTCAGTCCCCTTGCAGTCTTCTGTTGACTTATTCAGCAACACCCACAAAGCCATTCGTTGCGCCAAAACCAAAACACTTATACATTCACCCAGGCACTCTCTAAGTTATACATATACATTCAACCAACCTTTCACACATTAACATACAAATATAGTTCTTTCTTTAACCAGAGAAGTTAGTTCTGAAAAGAACTTTTTTTTTCTTTTTTTGTTTTATATTTTTTTTGTATTTTTTTAACTATTATTTTTTTTTGGGGGAGTTTTTTTAGGAAATAATAAACAAAAAAAAGGAAAAAAACAGGAAACCTCAGGAATTACATTTCATTCCTGGAAAACACAAAAAAAAAAAAAAAGTCTAACAGTGGTGATTGCGCTGTGCAGCACAAACAGCTTCCACGGATTGTTCGCCATAGGAGATCAGTTTGTTGCACTTGACACAGTGCTGTTTTAAGAATGCAAATTCAGGACGTATGTCCAGAGATGTTGAAGGTGTAGGAGTACCAGATGTAGAAGGAACTGGTTGTTGTTTCCTTGCAGCTCTACGAGACTCCTCCCGAGCCAGGTTCAGTGGGTGAATTGTTTTTAAATGCTTATACATAGAGGCAGTACCACAAGAATATTTCTTGTCGGCACTACCTCTAGACAGCACCCTCTCACAGATCCGGCAGCTGACTTTCGTGGCATTAACCTTCTTTTGGCCCTCCGGAAAAGTGAAAAACTTCCACACCACCGATACATGCCTTTGTGGACGTGGGTCCTCTTGCACAAATTCTTCTTCTGAAGAATGTTCTGACTCCTGTTGTTGCTGTTGTGTAGAAGCCATCTTCTTATTTGAGCTATTCCAGTTCTTCTTGAATGCAGAGATGTGTCTCCAAAGAAGCTCAAAGAAGAATGATGGAAATGGGTGGGGTCCTTCAATAGTTACAATGGGAAATGTTATCAACCAATCAAAAGTTTTTTTTTCAAGTCACATGGGATCCGCGTACCGTGCGCACACGCAGCACGCACCCAACGCGAAGTAGCGAAATTGCATTTAAAAGTAAAATAACTTTATTACATGTAAAAATATATTATTTTTATGCATAAGTAAGATAATGTCTGGCCCTAATATGTGTATTAAAGACATATATATGTCATTTTAGAACATATAAAAATTTGCGGGAGTCGCGTACACAGCGCGTACAGCACGCATATGACGTCACGCGGGGCGCGTGTCCGCGCAAGAGCCGCGTAGTATAATGCGCATGTGTCACGAATGTGTAAACGTAGGAAGCGCGAACCGGTCGCATACTAATCGCGCACAACACGTAACATACGTATATCACGTAACTATGATACACGCACCCATCGCACACCCTACGCGGATCCTTCACGACTTTAAGAAAATGGCGGGTACAGTTCGCCCACTGATCTTGTAAGGTACGCTGCCGGTGCGCGACTCCAAAAATAAATAAATAAATAAATACATTTTTTAACATTTATTAACAAATTATAAAACAAAACAAAAAATATTTATGTTTCAATATTTTTGAAAACATTTTTTTGCAATTTATATTACAAATATATAAATATTTTTTTAAAAACAAAATATTTACATTAAACAGATAAACATCTGTAGAAAATTAGTATAAAAAAAATACATGTAAAAAATATTACAATTAAATATTATCATTTAAAAAACCGTTGAAATTCACTGAAAAAACCATAGGTTTCAGGCGCGTTATAGTTACAAATTAGCATTAAAAAAACCTTTGAAATTCACTGAAAAAACCATAGGTTTTAGGGACGTTATAGTTACAAATTAGCATTTAAAAAACCTTTGAAATTCACTGAAAAAACCATAGGTTTCAGGGACGTTATAGTTACAAATTAGCATTTAAAAAACCTTTGAAATTCACTGAAAAAATCATAGGTTTTAGGGACAGTTATAGTTAGTTGGACATTGCACTCGTACAAAACCCGTGAAATTCCCCGTTATAGTTAGTCCAGCTAACTATAACTCGCGCCCCGCAATGCACTGCTGATGACGTCACATATTACATCACTCATGACATGGTCAGTGACATCACTGATGACATCACTGATGACATCTCAAATGACATCACTGATGACATCATCCACGTGATAATCTGATGCACCTCCTCACACCCCAATATAAACTTTGATACACCCACTCTAAATTACAGACTGCCATTCGCAAAACCATAGACACTCCAACACCAATAACTACATACCCACTCACTGATTCTTAGGTCTACGCACACATCCACTCACTCACCCGTACAGTCACTCATACTTACGGTCACTCAGTACAGGACTATCATATGCACTCATACTCCTATATAGACACTCAAACATCGCCACTCATCCATAGAGGTACTCACACACCTAGTCAGTCATGCAAATAATTAAACACACTACCATTTACTCACCTATACAGTTATACACACACCAGCTCACTTACTCATACAAATAGTAGCACATTCTTACGCTCTTATACAATCACTGATACAAGCACACACTCATCCATACAGCCACTATCACAATCACTCACTCTCGCTTATAGCTATTTATATACTCCACCACACATATATACTGCCTTTCACATATGTAGTTACTCACACATGTACCACTGGGACATACATTCACTCACTAACACACTCTTACACACACTTACCCACCCATACAGTCTATCACAGATGCACTCTTGAAACCATCCACCCAGTGAATCACCCACTCACACATCTATGCACAGAGTCGCACACACCCCTCCCACACAAACACTCAGGCACCCATACAGATACTCAGACAAGCATTCAATAACTCATATAGACACTCATGTAGCTATTCACAAACACATGCAGCCACTTACACAGCAACAGACAGACGGATACAGACATTCACCCAGTTTAGTCACTAACCCATGCATTCAGTAAGATACGTTAAATCACTCACTTATAGAGTCAGTCACGCACCTACTAAATCATCCATACAGACACTTACACACCCACTCATTCTTCAATACGTCTTTTCCTATATATTAAAAATATTTCAACTTTACAGAAACACACAGTCACTGGATGATGTCATCAGTGATGTCATTTGAGATGTCATCAGTGATGTCATCAGTGATGTCACTGACCATGTCATGAGTGATGTAATACGTGACGTCATCAGCAGTGCATTGCGGGGCGCGAGTTATAGTTAGCTGGACTAACTATAACGGGGGAATTTCACGGGTTTTGTACGAGTGCAATGTCCAACTAACTATAACTGTCCCTAAAACCTATGGTTTTTTCAGTGAATATATATATATATATTATCTACTGGCGGTCGCCAGTAGATAGTTATAGTTAGGACCTATTTTCCATAGGAAATCTGCAACATTCTATTTGAAATAACTTTGGCGCCGGTTGACGAATCTTCGCGAAATTATCAAACTTTGTGGCCCGCTCCGGTCCGCTCCTATCTTGAAAGTCTTGGGGTGATTCGTTAAGCGGGGGCCAAGAAAAAAGAGGGGTCCCAAAATGTGTTTTCCCCATGCAATTTTCCATAGGAACCTTTCATCGCAGCTACAGCCCGAACTGCTGAACGGAATTACACCAAATTTGGCAAAAAGGTAGCCCTTGGTTCAGAGTCGTGCCTTTTCCTTAAATGGTGTAAATCCGTTCAGTAGTTCCTGAGAAAATCAAAAGTAAAATCACATATATATCTATGGCCGCGTAGGGTTCGCGCACCCTCCCGATCACGAGCTGTATGCTAATTGGCTGTCAACACTCCAAACCAGGAAGTGTTGGCAGCCATCTTGTTCCTCGGTAGAACCGAGGCACAAGAAAAGACGAAAACAGATGCAAAAAACACAAAAAGGGGTCAGGGTAGAAACACCCCTAGGGTCCCTGGGGGCCAACTAGCCCACCAGGAACCTCCAGTATGCGCCAGGGGGCTGCGTTGCAGAGAGGTGTTCTGAGGCCACGCCCCTTTTTACACCTCTCTGCAACGCAGCTCTGTGGCGCTTAATGGAGGTAGCTGGTGGGCTAGTTGCAACCCAGGGACCCTCAGGATTCAAGGGGAGTTAATCCCCCGACTTAAAACGCGGCACGGGGCGCGTTTGCACAGTGGTGAAGGGAGGGGGCGGGGCCTGAGGTGACAAGTGTGCAAACATGCCCTGTGGCGTGTTTTAAGTTGGGGGATTAACTCCCCTTGAATCCTGAGGGTCCCTGGGGTCCAACTAGCCGACCAGGTACCTCCAGTAAGCACCACAGAGCTGCTTTGCAGAGAGGTGTAAAAAGGGGCATGGCCTTGGACCACCTCTCTGCAACGCAGGGCTGTGGCGCTTACTGGAAGTACCTGGTGGGCTAGTTGGGCCCCAGGGACCCTCACGATTCAAGGTGACCTAATCCTGTAACTTAAAACGCTCCACGGGGCGCGTTTGCACAGTGGTGAAGGGAGGGGGCGGGGCCTAAGGTGACATTTGTGCAAACATGCCCTGTGGCGTGTTTTAAGTTGGGTATTAAGTCCCCTTGAATCCTGAGGGTCCCTGGGGTCCAACTAGTCCACCAGGTACCTCCAGTAAGTGCCACAGAGCTGCGTTGCAGAGAGGTGTAAAAAGGGGCGTGGCCTTGGACCACCTCTCTGCAACGCAGGCCTGTGTTGCTTACTGGAAGTACCTGGTGGGCTATTTGGGCCCCAGGGACCCTCAGGATTCAAGGTGACCTAATCCCCCAACTTAAAACGCGCCACGGTGCGCGTTTGCACAGTGGTGAAGGGAGGGGGCGGGGCCTCAGGTGACATGTGCGCAAACACGCCCTGTGGTGCGTTTTAAGTTGGGGAATTAATTCCCCTTGAATCCTGAGGGACCCTGGGGGCCAACTAGCCCACCAGGTACCTCCAGTAAGCACAACAGAGTTGCATTGCAGAGAGGTGAAAAAAGGTGCGTGGCCTCGGAACGCCTCTCTGCAACTCAGCTCTGTGGTCCTAACTGTAGGTACCTGGGAGGCTAGTTTGGCCCCAGGGACCCTCAGGATTCAAGGGGACTTAATCCCGCAACTTAAAACACGCCACGGGGCGCGTTTGCACACATGTCACCTTAGGCCCCCCCTCCCTTCACCACTGTGCAAACGCGCCTTGTAGCGCGTTTTAAGAGGTAGTTTTAATCCCCCTGCCCTATTATGTACTAGGGACTTACAGAGGAGGTCATGCTAATCACAGGGGTACCCCAACGCATAGTGTTCCCTAGTGTATGTAGGTGTTTTAACTGTATTCTAAGTGTCTTTTACCATAGCACTGGATCTAGGCCTGGTTAGTCAGAGTCAGTTACCACCAGTACACGTCTGGAAAAGTTGTGGGCACAGGATGATTTTGCAACAAGGCCTCTTTCTGCTCCTCTGTTGGTTCTTTCGGCACATGTCTTGCTGCTTCCTGGATTTTTCTTCGTCTTTGTGGACTTCTGTTTCTTTCGACATTTCTTTTGCTTCTTTCTGTGTGTTTTTTCTTATTACTTCACATGTCCTACTTCTGTAGGCATAGTTACAAACTAGCATTTGAAAAACATTTGAAATTCACTGAAAAAACCATAGGTTTCAGGCACGTTATAGTTAGAAATTAGCATTTAAAAAACCTTTGAAATTCACTGAAAAAAACATAGGTTTCAGGCACGTTATAGTTAGAAATTAGCATTTAAAAAACCTTTGAAATTCACTGAAAAAACCATAGGTTTCAGACACGTTATAGTTAGAAATTAGCATTTAAAAAACCTTTGAAATTCACTGAAAAAACCATAGGTTTTAGGGACAGTTATAGTTAGTTGGACATTTCACTCGTACAAAACCCGTGAAATTCCCCCGTTATAGTTAGTTCAGCTAACTATAACTCGCGCCCCGCAATGCACTGCTGATGACGTCACATATTACATCACTCATGACATAGTCAGTGACATCACTGATGACATCACTGATGACATCTCAAATGACATCACTGATGACATCATCCATGTGTTAATTTTATGCATCTTCTCACACCCTAATATAACTTTTGATACACCCACTCTAAATTACAGACTGCCATTCTCAAAACCGAAGACACTCCAACACCAATAACTACATACACACTCATTGATTCTTAGGTCTACACACACATCCACTCACTCACCTGTACAGTCACTCATACTTACGGTCACTCAGTACAGGACTATCATATGCACAGGACTATCATATGCACTCATACACCTACACTTAGAATACAGTTAAAACACCTACATACACTGTGGAGAGGTGTGGTGCAGCGGCCAGGGCAGCTGACTTTGGAGCACAGGGTTCACGGTTCGATCCCTGGCTCCGGCGGCAGCTCAGCACCATGTGACTCTGGGCAATAGCTCACTTAATTTCCACTACGGCCCCCAGCGCCTTGAGACCCGTAAGGGTGAGTAGCTGCGCTATATAAAAACGGACTTACATAGACACTCACACACCGCCACTCATCCATAGAGGTACTCACACACCTAGTCAGTCATGCAAATAATTAATCACACTGCCATTTACTCACCTATACAGTTATACACACACCAGCTCACTTACTCATACAAATACTAGCACATTCTTACGCTCTTATACAATCACTGATACAAGTACACACTCATCCATACAGCCACTCTCACAATCACACACTCTCACTTATACCCATTTAAATACTCCAACACACATATATACTGCCTTTCACATATGTAGTTACTCACACATGTACCACTGAGATATACATTCACTCACTAACACACCCATACACACACCCACCCATACAGTCCATCACAGATGCACTCTTGAAACCATGCACCCAGTGAATCACCCACAGATACATCTATGCACAGTCACACACACCCCACCCACACAAACACTCAGGCACCCATACAGATACTCAGACAACCAATCAATAACTCATATAGACACTCATGTAACTATTTACAAACCCATGCAGCCACTTACACAGCAACAGACAGACGGATAAAGACATTCACACAGTTTAGTCACTAACCCATGCATTTAGTAAGATACGTTTAATCACTCACTTATAGAGTCAGTCACGCACCTACTAAATCATCCATCCAGACACTTATACACCCACTCATTCTTCAATACACCTTGGCATATATATTAAACATATTTAAACTTTATAGAAACACACAGTCACTGCATGATGTCATTAGTGATGTCATCAGTGATGTCACTGACCATGTCATGAGTGATGTAATATGTGACGTCATCAGCAGTGCATTGCGGGGGCGCGAGTTATAGTTAGCTGAACTAACTATAACGGGGAATTTCACGGGTTTTGTACAAGTGAAATGTCCAACTAACTATAACTGTCCATAAAACCTATGGATTTTTCAGTGAATATATATATATATATATATATATGGCCGACGATATATATATATATATATATATATATATATATATATATATATATATATATATATATATATCCTCTCAATTCTCCCACGATGTCAGCAGAAAATACTCGGACACCCTTGCAAGCTTCAAAAATACGTTTTTAATGGCTCCAAACGACGCGTTTCAGCTTTCGCCTTGATCACGCTCATAAGCAAGCTATGGTATCGTAATTCATTTTAAACAGTGAAAGTGATAATCATAGAAAAAGGACTACACCCATGTAGTGTGTTCAAAACAGGTACTACCACGGCGGCCATTTTTGCAAGGTGAAAATAATATCAATTTGCTCTACATCAGATTTTAAAATATTACATGATGCACTGGTTATGGACAAATACTTAACCATACCCAATTAAGACCAAATTCATTCAATATAATAAATCATCATTGTGAAAAACGTTACTAAGATGTTAACCGCTATTCAATTTAAACCACAACATAATGCAGTTAAAAACGATATTTTATCCAATATAGCGATGTACCAAATAATAACCCCCAATTATTGGCACATCAAGTTCATAGCGCCCAAGTGGACACTTCCAATAATCCACCTAATGGTGGTGATGACAATCCAGCCCTAGTGGGCATAAGTCCACATGATGAATTCTGATGATGTGGTCAAACAGATTTTCCGGACTACCAGATTTCATGTCCTTGCCATGGTATACAAAAAGGTGCCTTCACCTACAAAAAATGTGAATTAAAATGTTAAAATGTACAAGAAGAAATATATAAAATGTACAAAGAAAAAGCCAACAGACGATTATACACCATATATTATCATCAAAACAGTTTACTCATTCAGGTGAATAGCCAATTCTTCACTTGAATTCAAACCGTGGGGTACCATGGTTTCGAAATCAATAATATATCTTGACTCGAGTTTACGGAGACAGAGTTCCCGGTTTCCACCCCTAACACTGGCTGGTACTGCATCAATCACCACCATTCTCAGTAGTTTTTCATTCTGATAGTGATGCTCATAGAAATGGCGTGCTACGGGATATTGTCTGTTATTATGCCGTATAGCACGAACATGTTCAAGCACTCTTTTCTTTGCACGATGTATCGTGCTCCCTATATACAATTTGTTACAGGGGCAAATAAGGGTATAAACACATTACATAGTATTGCAAGTAAAGGGTTTCTTGATCTCAAATTATCTGCCTGAATTGAAGAGTGTCAACTTGGTACAGTCTACACTATTGCTGCAAGCTTTACAGTTTTTGCAGCACCGGAAACCAGGACTGCCAATCCCATTACCCCTTACAGAGCTGGTTACTAAATTGTGGCTCAATTTGTCACGCAACGAGCGACTCTTCTTGAAGGTCACTTGTGGATTACTGCTCAGGTTCATCTTCAGACTGTCATCTGTCAAAAGTACATGCCAATGCTTTCCTAGTATTTTTTGTACCTCCTGTGCTTGACCCGAGAATGTTGTTATAAATCTCAGGGTCTCAGACTCGACCTCTTGTCTTATGGGATGTAATGGTTTATTTCTGGTGACCTCTGCCACCCTTCTACTGGCTTCCGCAATAGTTTTATGATTATACCCTCGTGCTAAAAAGCGTTTACACATAACTTCTACGCCGGAATAAACAAAAACCTCACCCGCAAGCTACAGAACATCCAGAACGCCGCCGCAAGACTGGTCCTCAACCTGCCAAAACACTGCCACATCTCCCAGCACCTGCGCACACTCCACTGGCTCCCTGTCGAGGCGAGAATCACCTTCAAGATGCTCACCCACGCACACAAGGCCCTCCACGGCACCGGACCAGCATACATGAACAGCCGACTCAAACTCCACACACCCCAAAGGACCCTACGATCAGCCCAGCTCTCCTATGCCGTCGTCCCCCGCACCAGAAAGACCAGATCGCGAGGCCGCTCCTTCTCCTTCCTCGCGGCCAAAGCATGGAACGCCCTTCCGCTCCACCTCAGACAGACAACATCGCTCCCCATCTTCGCAAGAAACCTCAAAACCTGGCTCTTCGACAGACCCCCTCCTTGATGGATGGAACCTGCACCCCCCCACCCCTAGCGCCTTGAGACCCTTACGGGTGAGTAGTTGCACTTTAACAAACCCCTGATTGATTTATTGAACTTCCTCTTCTGCTTTAAACGCTAGCTCCATAATGCAGTTGCGTTTAGCACGCAGCAACTCCCCATAGGGGATGCTATAAATAAGGTTACGAGGATGAGAGCTATTAGCCCTAAGAATACTGTTACCTGCTGTTGTCTTTCAGAACAGTTTTGTTTGTATCTTGTCACCTTGTACTTCTATTCGAACATCTAGAAAGTCAATCGCAGTTTTACTGATATGTTCAGTGAACGTCAGGTTGTAAGTGTTGACTTTAAGTTTCCCCACAAATTCCCTTGCAGATTCCTCATCACCATTCCAAATGAGGAATATATCATCAATATAACGCAGCCACAGGACAACTTGGCTCTCAAATTCGGTTAATTGAGTGACCACCTGAAACCTATGGTTTTTTCAGTGAATTTCAAAGGTTTTTTAAATGCTAATTCCTAACTTTAACGTGTCTGAAACCTATGGTTTTTTCAGTGAATTTCAAAGGTTTTGTAAATGACAATTTTTAAATGTATTAATTGTTATATTTATTTTTTTGATACTGATTTACAACATTTTTTAAACTATTTATTTTTAGATATTTTATTTTTTAAATTACATTGTAATTACATTATACATTACATTACAAAATATACTTTCTCAGAATGAATTACTTTAGTTTAAATACTTTGCAAATAGGCAATAGACTTTTAAGTACAGTAGTTACAGTTGTTGCAATGGGCAACACAATTTCAAAAACAAAGCAACATTGAGCTGAATGTGAATTTCTACTTAAATGCAATTAATTACTTTATGGATTACTTTTTCTAAACACAGGACTGGATCCTAGATTCAGTCCTGGGACATCTCCTGTAAACAGTTGAGTAAAAGCGTTTTGGTTACAGTAGTGATTTTTAAGGAATATTATTGTATTTTAAAAGTTGACACTTAGAAACTTTTTCACATAGAATCACCAATGTTATCCTACGGGAGGAAATTCACTTAGCAGGTAAGTAGTGTTATCGTTACTTTTTCTTACTCAGTGTTGGATCCTGGATCCAGCACTGGTGCATCTCCTGTAAACAGTTGAAAGAATGCGTTTAAGTCATACAGGCGATTTTTAAGGAATATTTGTAGTTTGTGAAAATCAACACTTTGAAACTTTTCTGCTGAAAACCAGACAATGGATTCCTATGGAAGGAAATATAAGTTACTGGTAAGTACGGTTAGAATTACTTTTCAGGGTCAGTGCTGGGCTAAAAGATGCAGCACTGGGTTCTCTCCTGATAACAGGTGAGTAAATCGGAATTCGTATTTTGGCTGATTTTAGAGGAATATTTGTATGTTTCAAAAATCGACACTTAGAAACTTTTTCAGCAAAAAGCAGGCAATGATATCCTATGGAAGGAAATTCAAGTTACTGGTAAGTACGGTTAAAATTACTTTTCAGGATCAGTACTGGGCTGAAAGATGCAGCACTGAGGTCTCTCCTGATAACAGGTGAGTAAATCGGAATTCGTATTTCGGCTGATTTTAGAGGAATATTATAAAGTTCCAAAACTCCACACTTAGAAGAATTTCCAAGTGAAACCAGTCAATGATATCCTATGGAAGGAAATTCAAGTTACTGGTAAGTACGGTTAAAATTACTTTTCAGGATCAGTACTGGGCTGAAAGATGCAGGACTGAGATCTCTCCTGATAACAGGTGAGTAAATCGGAATTCGTAGTTCAGCTGATTTTAGAGGAATATTTGCACAATGGTGAAGGGAGGGGGCGGGCCTGAGGCGACATCTGTGCAAACGCGCCCCGTGGCGCGTTTTAAGTTGGGGGATTAAGTCCCCTTGAATCATGAGGGTCCCTGGGGTCCAACTAGCCCACCCTGTACCTCCAGTATGCGCCAGGGAGCTGCGTTGCAGAGAGGTGTTCAGAGGCCACGCCCCTTTTTGCACCTCTCTGCAACGCAGCTCTGTGGCGCTTTCTGGACGTACCTGGTGGGCTAGTTCGCCCCCAGGGACCCTCAGGATTGAAGGGGATTTCATTCCCCATCTTAAAATGAGCCACGGGGCCTGTACAGAGCTGCGTTGCAGAGAGGTGTAAAAAGGGGCGTGGCCTCTGTACACCTCTCTGCAACGCAGCCCCCTGGCGCATACCGGAGGTTCCTGGTGGGCTAGTTGGCCCCCAGGGACCCCCAGTATTCAAGGGGAATTACTTCCCCTTCTTAAAACGCGCCAGGGGGCGCGTTTGCAGACTGCTGCAGGGAGGGGGCGGGCCTCGGCACGATGCCGGTCTTTTTTGTTTTGTTTTTTGTTGCTTTTTTCTGCCCAGGGGGTCCTTGTGGGACGCCCTGAGCAGACCTAGGGGGTCAGGGTGTTTCTACCCTGCCCCCTTTGTGCGTTTTGAGCACTTGTTTCTTGTGTTTTTTTTGTAATCAGTGGGATCCGCGCACCCTAAGCGCATCCCGCCGATTTTGAAAAAAAAAATGCTTTTTCTGCCCAGGGGTCCTTGTGGGACCCCTGAGCAGACCTAGGGGTCAGGGTGTTTCTACCCTGCCCCCTTTGTGCGTTTTGCGCACTTGTTTCTTGTGCTTTTTTTTTTAATCGGCGGGATCCGCGCACCCTAAGCGCATCCCGCCGTTTAAAAAAAAAGAAAAATGCTTTTTTCTGCCCAGGGGGTCCTTGTGGGACCCCCTGAGCAGACCTAGGGGGTCAGGGTGTTTCTACCCTGCCCCCTTTTTGCGCTTTGCGCACTTGTGGGGGACAAAATGGCTGCCAACACTTCCTGGTTTGGAGTGTTGACAGCCAGCTGACAGCCAATTAGCATGCAGCTCGTGATCGGGACGGTGCGCGCAGGGTGCGCTGAGGGTACGCGGACCCTACTCGGCCATAGATATATATGTGACTTTACTTTTGATTTTCTCAGGAACTACTGAACGGATTTACACCATTTAAGCAAAAGGCACCAGTCTGAACCAAGGGCTACCTCTTTGCCAAATTTGGTGTAATTCCGTTCAGCAGTTCGGGCTGTAGCTGCGACTAAAGGTTCCTATGGAAAAATGAATGGGGAAAACGCGTTTTGGGACCCCCTTTTTCTCGGCCCCCGCTTGACGAATCAACCCGAGACTTTAAGGGTAGGAGCGGAGCGGAGCGCCCCAACAAGTTGGAAACTTTCGCGAAGATTCGTCAACCGGCGCCAACGTTATTTCAAATAGAATGTCGCGGATTTCCTATGGATAATAGGTCCTAACTATAACTATCTACTGGCGACCGCCAGTAGATAATATATATATATATATATATATATATATATATATATATTTGCAATGATCTCGTGCCGCCAGAGCGCAAGAAAGGTTGCACACAGGATTTCAATTTAGGAGTAAAGTATTTATTGACTTGACGCGTTTCGACAGCACGGTCTTTGTCAAAAAGTCATACTTTATATATATATATATATATCTCGTCGGCCACACTGGCAACAGATTAGATTGCCCAGTGCCCAGTTGCCCACCCATACTCAGTAGTATTCGCTATTCTCTTTTTTTTCCAGAGGAACATAATTATATTAACCCATTATTAATTATTAATTGCCGTAATGGATTTATCATCCTTCTAGCACTAAAGGTTACGCTTGTCCACTTCATAGGTCGATTCCACTTCTTCAGTAACTTGTACTAGGCTATCCCTGCCACCATTATGTTTTATTTTACTTCAGCAAAGCATTGCTTAGTATCAATATCATTCATCATCACTTTCTTCTTGTTTGGCAGTCTTTTTCTTGTGTACTTACTACTTACCTCACTTCTACTACTCGTTCCCTAGTCTCCCTCAGGTGACTGTCTTGTCTCATTTTCTTTTTTTGCAATTGCAACTGTCTACTACTGCTACCACCACCCACCATGGCACCTTAGGAAACCAAACCATCACCATGCAGCCATTGCTTCGCCTAAACATCAATCACAGGTAAGAGAAGAAGTGTGGGGGAGTCAATAATGTATATACTATGGAAATTAATTAATTCACACGCCCACATCCATCCGAGTGCATACTACAAAGGGGTTTTAGTTGCAGAATGCATAGACTAGGAGGAGAGACTGACAGTAGTAGGACAAGTGAGGGTACTGCATCTATCTGTCGGTGTGTTACACTATTGGCAGATTTCAAAAACTGGCTGCGGCCCTGCAGCAAAAGGAGGAAACAAAAACAAACAAGGTGACGTAAAAGAGTAACCCACCCCCAGAAAAGATTTGCATCATATGTATTGGAAAACTATAAATTTATTTCCCTAACAAATATTAACTAGAAGAAAAACCCACAAAACCTGACCCACCCCTCTCCCTAACCCCAACCAATGTCCAGTAAATTAAATAAATGTCCATGTCCAAGTTCAAGAAAAATTAAACCCCAAGGTTCCCCAACTAGTCCCAACATCCCACCCACCAAAAAAAAGATTAAAAAAGGGGCAAGAGTCAAAGACTGAGGTCGGTGATGATGATGACGTCTAGCGGCAGGGGTGCCGGCTAGTTCTCAGGACCTCCTCCAGCTTGGCCTCCAGGCACGCCACCCTGAGGAGCACGCGGCACCGAAAGTTCCTGCAGGAACAACAGGGGTGGGCAGCAGTAGATGTTGGTGATGGGTGGCGGGCGGCTGCCAGAACATGGCGCTGTACCACCGGGGGCACGGGGGGCTGGCATGGCCCTGCGGCATTGGAGGAAGAAGCTGCAGCTGCCTCCTCCTCTGCCAGGACTACCAGCCGGCAATATTCATCTCGAATGGCCTCCAGCTTCCTTTGCCGGGCCCTGGCCACCAACTCCTGCCTAGTGGTTTGGGAAGGAGTAGCTATATCAAGAAGATGAAAAAAAAGAGAATTGTAACCAATACTCTTAGCAGAACAGTAACACAAAATTAAATTACACACATAAAAATTATAGTGGCACAGTAGTAGCACTAGCAGCTGTCGTATCCTCCTCTCATCCTCACTTCCCTCCCTCTGCCCCTAAGATTTGGATGTGATGATTATACTTTCAGGCACTAAGTATGGAGTAGAGTAGAAGTATTCTTTTTCTCTCTCTTGTTTAGCAGTAGCACAATTAATCTTGCAGGCATGCCAGCTCAGTCAGCTTGTGACCTGGCCTAGACAGACATACTCATGTCGCAGACTCATGTACTTTACTACTGTCTGCATGTGGGGCAGCTGTACTACACAATTATATATTTCCATTATGGCCATACTCTGTTAAATCAATGGCAAATGCTCAGACAATTTCAC
The DNA here is from genome assembly GCA_963921515.1 of Calotriton arnoldi. Classification (NCBI taxonomy): domain Eukaryota; kingdom Metazoa; phylum Chordata; class Amphibia; order Caudata; family Salamandridae; genus Calotriton; species Calotriton arnoldi. The sequence goes on along the minus strand of CAWUFW010011502.1, from coordinate 498,995 downwards.
TTTCACCCTGACTACACTACTGCAATAAGGGCCTAAGGCACATGATGATGGTTAATGATCATATGCCTATGGATGATGAGAAACTGCGGCACAACATCATGTCACTCACGTGATGATGATGATGTTGATGACATACTGAGTGATTTGTAAGTACTAGTTACCATGCAGCCGATAGGCCACCCATGGCTGACACAGGGAGGGGACTGGAGCGGAAGTGGGCCTCGGAGTCGGAGGGAGGCAATTATTGGTAGGGTAAAAAATAGTCATGCACAATATATATGTTGTGCTTGCAAACTACTGCGAATCAAGGGAGTATTCCATTCTGAAATACAAGTACAACCTCAAACCTTTAAATCAAAAACCTTGCAAAAAACAGTCCTTGTTCTTCCCAGGGCTTGTTTCTTTATTTACATTCAGTGCATTGCTCTTCTAGCATTATTATTTTATTCTTAATCTTCTTCACCCTTGGCTTTGGTACTCTGGCACGGTTTAATTTTCTTTTACATTCTCTTCATCCAGTCTGACTCTGTTTTCACCTACTATATGATACCATCCAGGCATCCATCCATCCAAACATGGCTATCATAAACCGGCTTTCACCAACAACAACATACATTTAGATATAACCAACCACAACCCATGCCATGCGTCCTTGCTTGCCTTAGAGTTTGATCCCTCAAACCCCCCCGGAGGATTCCTTTCACCCATACAGTTTTACCCACCCAGACAGACATCCTTTCTGCTTTCTCTTTCACCTTTCACCCGTCCTTCAACTACCCATTGATCTTATTCCTATCATCTTCATCCGCCACCTATGCATCCCGAGGCCCCTTCCTTCACCCACGCATCCTTCTCTGCCAGTCATACATGTCGTCTGACTGTTTGTCTTCGTCATAAAACTGTCTTTGCTGAGTTGAAGATAGCATATGCCATTAGTTACTCAACCTCCGCAGCTAATGCTAATGTTTAAGTAAAGGCCAGGGTGTCTTCTTCAACTGTTCAGTGTTCACAACAACTTAGACTCAGCAGAAGTACAGTGTACTAGTACTGAGTGTACACCCTTGCAGCAATTGTATTCATCATTCTCAAAAAGTAATGAATATGACTTACCACCACCCGCCACTGCTGCTGGCTCACCCCCTATGGCTGCCGCATCCGCTCCCTCCGGATTGGGGGGTTTGAGGGGTGGCCCTCACCGCTGGCCCCGGCACTGGTGGTCAGTACGCCTGGAAAATAAGAATCCCATTTTTTAGATGCCATATACGCCTCCCGTATTTATTTTTTTCATTAGCAAGATTGAAAATACATAATTAATAATACATATACACCACACACATCACTATCTACAATTCGGATACTAGAGTACAGTAGACAGTATGTCCAATCAAAAATAACTAAATAATATCCGGTTGGGCATTTTGTTGGTGGCAATTTTTGAAAAGCCTCGCAAGAAGAGGGCAACATATAGGACTGGACTCAATGACTACAGCTATTGGTGAATCTCATTTTTTGAAAAGAAGAAAGAGTGGCCAACAGGGCGGACATGAGGTCTCTCTTAGTTGGAAAATAATGGTGCCATCCTCCTACTCCTCATACTTCCTTCCAGCCATGGTGCACGGTAACAGTTGTTCAGTGTTCACCATCAATTGCTGCTACTAAAAAAAGTACTAGGCCTGGATTAGAAAAAGTAAAATACACCACTTTGGGGGGTCCTGCTCCTATCCAACGTGAGTGACCACCATTACTGATTGAGCATGTTGATGAGACAGTAAAAGAAACTAAAGTCTTCTCGTCATCTCACAATTCACAAACCTGCGGATGTACCTTACTTGTCTTGGGCATGCAATCTTCAGTCTGCACAGCACATTAGTGCAGGAAGGAGTCCTTACTACTAGTACTAGTAGTAGCCTAGGCCCAATAGGTTCTCTGAGTCTTACAGTACCACTACTAGGCAATCCACATAAGGGGAGAGAGAAAGCTCAGTGAAACCCAGAAGAAAGCAAGCTACAGACAGACTGTCTAATGCAGAGTCTGAGCAGAGGTTAGTCAGATGCAGTTTGATTTGATATAAAAATAAAGACACTAGAAGAAACAATGTTAGTAGTACTTAGTAGTAGGTAATGGAGCAAAAACAAGAATTTAGAAACAGATAGATTGAAGAGGATTTTGGAAAAATTAAAATTAGGAAATGGAAATAATAGAGTGGTAAAAGTTAGGGAAATATTAATATATTACAACACCAGGAGGACTTACTGGCGTAGAGCAGCAGAGCCATCTGCACCTGAGGCCGCTTCCTGCTGCTCCTGGGAGGCCCCTCCAGCTCTCGCACCCGCCTGCACTGCCATCTGCCCCAGTCTTCTTCTTGCTCCTGGATGCTGATCATGTAAAGAGACAAAAAATGATTTGTGTTAAATATATAAATATAATTGCTCTAAAAATATTTTTAGACAGGAAACGGCAATTGCAATAACATTGACCTATGCTATCAGATCGACTTATTCGACTAGTAGTAGTCGACTAGTATGTATCGCAGTCGAGTATCATCCGATCATTATTATTCCACAGTTCAATTCTGATTCCTGAATCCTAAACATACCTAGCCCGCCTATTCCTGACTTTGGAATGAATTGCAAAAAAATTATATTTGCTTCTAAGTTCAGATCTCATTCCCAATCATCTCTCAGTCTCAACTCCAACAACCCCCTTTGACGGGCTAGTTACTAAGTCTGCATTTATCTTCTTAATGCATAGATGGAAGCAAGCATAATGCATACACCAGATTGGTTGGTTGCTATTCCACTCACTATAAGAACTACAAAAGGTTCTAGACTGGAGACATGTGAGAGGACGCATCATGAGTCACGACGCAGGCCGCTAAATTACCAAATAATACTAACTAACTAACTACTACCACTATCTTAGTGACAGGAGACAGGACAGCCTGACAGGACAAAGGAAAGGACTGGAGTCTTTCCTATGTGGCTTACCTACCTAACTTAAATTCTCTAACCTCTCTTACATAACCACCCAGCCCAAGTGAGCGCAAAGGTGCAAACAAGTACGATTAGTTAGTAGCGCCGAGCACCTGTCTGGAAGCAACAATCACGCAATAACAGTACACAGAACAGAAGAACACTATTTTGTATAAAAGCTACTCACCAAGCCCCGGGACCTCATAACCTACCAGGTCCAGCAGGTCATGCTCCCGGTCCAGGATATCGGACCACCGGTGCGTCAATTGGTTATGGGTGCGCCGGATCCCAGAGCAGCGAAACACTGCCCGGCGCACCCTTGCCCACCGACGGTGACGCTCCTGGAGCCCGTACCCAGACCCAGGCCTGCCGCCTGCTGCCAGGGTTAAGGGGAGGTGGCACTGGATAAAAAAAAACAGTGTGGCCACCTCCGCCTCACTGAACAAGGCCTGTGCCTGCACCCCTTGTGGGCACCGCCTTCCGCAAGGAAGGCATCGCGGCTCACGCTCCGAGCCCTCCTCTTATTCTTCCCCTGGCCCTTTGCCATGGTTCTGGGTAGGCGGGGGGTGGAAAAGATAAGGTAGGAACTAAGAAAGTAAGTAAAAGAAATGAAAAAAGCAATTAATAGAAAAAGAGTGAAAAACGCAGTAAAAAACACACAAAAGTAGTAAAGAACACAAAATATACAATCAGGAATAGAGAGGGACAGATAATAAATAAAAAAGATCAAAAAAAAGTTTCTAGAAACAAAGGATTGAAAAGATATAGGGAGGATAGAAAAACAGGCCCAGAACCATAGCAAAAAGAGAAAAACAAGATGGCCGCGCCCATTGGCGACCGCGTGGTGAAGTTCGCGCCATATTGCCCCCCGAGCACGCAAAAAGCGTCCCCGAACAAGCAATACATGTTCCCGAACAGGAAAAACGCATCGCGAACGGGCGGAACAAGCGTCTCCGCGCGCTTGCGGAAATTCCCGTAGCTCGCTGAGTTTTTTTGCGGCTTTGCAGAATTCCACGTAGCGCGACTCCGCGAACTCCGCCCAGGGTTACAAATGAATAATTTTTTGGGTGTCCCATCACATCAAACATCTCAGGGTAGTTCTTTATTTCCTGTCTTCCAAAGGTCTGGTGGAACGGATGACCTCATTTTTGAAGGAGGTTATGCAAACAACTGTGGCAATCAATACTCCTGTGGAAGATATTTTGAGAACAAAATTGCGTTCTTATTTGATCACTCCACATTTAACCACAGGAATCTCTCCATTTCGTTTGCTGCGAAAAAGGCATTCCAGATCCATTGTTGTCTGGATTTAATCAAAACATTCAATTCCAAGTCCAGTTGTTGTTCATGTGTAGACAAAAATAAGATGGAACACACCATCTCTCAATAACAGTCTCTACAAAAAATGTATTTTGACACCAAGCACATCGTAAAAGATCAGGATTTTAACCCCTTCGCTGCTAGGCCTTTTCCCCCTGTGCTAAGCCTTTTTTTGGCTATTTGGGGTAGTGCGCGCTTAGGCCCCTGTAACTTTTTGACCACATAAGGTATCCACGCCAAATTTGCGTCCTTTTTTTCTAACATCATTGGGATTGTAAAGGTACCCAGGGTTTGTGGATTCTCCTGGAGGGGACCCAGAAATTAGCCAAAATACAGCAAAATTTTGTTTTTTTGGGGAAAAATGCGAAAAAAGGGCTACAGATGAAAGCGTCTTGTTTTTTCCCTGCAAATGGCATCAAAAAAGGGGTTGTGGTGCTGAAATCACCATCTTCCCAGCTTTCAGGGACAAGCAGACTTTTGTCAGAAAACCAACTTATTTTACACAGTTTTGGCATTTTTCTGGGACATAGCCTATTTTTGCTATTTATTTGCTTTCAACCTCCTTCCAGTTAATGGTAGAAATGGGTATGAAACCAATAATGGATCCTGGAAAGCCATACATTTCTGTAAAGTAGACAACATTCTGAATTCAGCAAGGGGTCATTTGTGTAGATCCTTAAAGTTTTCATTATAGAAAATAACAGTTAAATAAAGGAAAAATTGAAAATTAGTTGAAAAAAACAGCCATTTGTGTCAACGTTTTCACCTGTAACTTCTTCTAATTATGACAGCTATTTGAAAGCAATATACCGTTATATCCGCTGGACCTTTCTGGTTGTGGGGATATATAGGACTTGTAGGTTCACCAAGAACCCGACGAACCCAGAGCCAATAACTGAGCAGCATCTTGCAATGGTTTTTATTATGTACCGGGTATATAGCAATTATTTTGGGAAAATGTATACATGGAAATTTTTTATGAAAGACACCTATGTATTTATGAAATGGGAACAAAATTTAGATTTTAAAAACAGTAGATATTTGCACATTTCCAAAATTGGGAGTACCCATACTAGCATGAGAATTATAGGTCATTTTTCAAAATGACTTATTTTTTACACATTGTCTTTCATTTGGAAGGCAGAAATGCATCAAAAGTCAATAGGTAATAACAGTTGCTCTACAATTCTGTGTTACCCTAAGTCTCCTGATAAAAATGGTACCTCACTTGTGTGGGTAGGCCTTGTGCCCACAACAGGAAATGGCTCAAAATGCAACGTGGACGTACCACATTTTCACAATGAAAAATTACCCTTTTTTGCAAAGTGCCTAGATGTAGTTTTTGAACCCTAGCTCTGCGGGCACTTAGGGAAACCTAGCAAACCTATAAATTTTTTAAAACTAGACACCCAGGGGAATTCAGGATGTGGTGACTTGACTGGCTCTCACCAGGTTCTGTTACCCAGAATCCCTTGCAAACCTAAAAATTGGCAAAAAACACATTTTCCTCACTTTTCTGTGGTGGAAAGTTCTGGAATCTGCGTGCATCCACAAAATTCCACCCATCCCGCGTTCCCCAAGGTCTTCCAAAAAAAATGGTACCTCACTTGTGTGGGTAAGCCTAGTGCCCGCGACAGGAAGCAGCACAAAACGCAATGTGGACGCACCACATTTTCACAGTGAAAAATGACCCTTTTTTGCAAAGTGCCTAGCTGTAGTTTTTGAACCCTAGCTCTGCCGGCACTTAGGGAAACCTAGCAAACCTATACATTTTTGAAAAGTAGACACCCAGGGAATCCAGGATGGGGTGACTTGACTGGCTCTCACCAGGTTCTGTTACCCAGAATCCCTTGCAAACCTAAAAAATTGGCAAAAAAAACACATGTTCCTCACTTTTCTGTGGTGGAAAGTTCTGGAATCTGCGTGGATCAACAAAATTCCACCCACCCCGCATTCCCCAAGGTCTTCCGAAAAAAATGGTGCCTTACTCGGGTGGGAGGCCCAAGTACCCGCGACAGGCAAGGGCCCACAACGTATTGAGGCGACCTCAAAATGGCCTATCACAAAATGACCTGGTTTTGCAAGCGGGGTCCCATGATGTTTTGGCCCGGGGCTCAGCGGCCACCTAGGGAAACCTACCAAACCCACCCATTTCTGAAAAGTAGACACCAGGGGGATTCCAGGGAGGTATGGCTTGCGTGGATCCCCCAACGTTTTCTTACCCAGAATCCCCTACAAACCTGACATTTTGCTGAAAAAATCCCTTTTTTCACACATTTTTGTGTGGTAAAGTTGTGGCATCAAGGGCTGACACAAATTTCCTACCACCCAGCGTTCCCCCAGGGCTCCCGATAAAAATGGTGCCTCACTCGGGTGGGAGGCCCAAGTACCCGTGACAGGCAAGGGCCCACAACGTATTGAGGCGACATCAAAATTGCCTATCACAAAATGTGGTGTGTCCATGTTGCGTTTGGGCCGTTTCCTGTCGCGAGCACTAGGCCTACCCACACATGTGAGGTGCCATTTTTCTCGGAAGACTTTGGGGAACGCGGGATGGGTGGAAATTTGTGGATCCACGCAGATTCCAGAACTTTCCACCACAGAAATGTGAGGAAAATGTGTTTTTTTTTACAAATGTTTCGGTTTGCAAGGGATTCTGGGTAACAGAACCTGGTGAGAGCCAGTCAAGTCACCCCATCCTGGATTCCCCTGGGTATCTAGTTTTCAAAAATGTATAGGTTTGCTAGGTTTCCCTTGGTGCCGGCAGAGTTAGGGTTCAAAATCTACAGCTAGGCACTTTGCAAAAAAAGGGTCAGTTTTCACTGTGAAAATGTGGTGTGTCCATGTTACGTTTTGGGCCGTTTCCTGTCGCGGCCACTAGTCCTACCCACACAAGTGAGATACCATTTTTCTTGGAAGACTTTGGGGAACGCGGGGTGGGTGGAAATTTGTGGATCCATGCAGATTCCAGAACTTTCCACCACAGAAAAGTGAGGAAAATGTGTTTTTTTTGCCAATCTTTTAGGTTTGCAAGGGATTCTGGGTAACAGAACCTGGTGAGAGCCAGTCAAGTCAGCCCATCCTGGATTCCCTGGGTGTCTAGTTTTAAAAAATGTATAGGTTTGCTAGGTTTCCCTAGGTGCCGGCAGAGGTAGGAACCAAATTCAACAGGTAGGCACATTCCGAAAAAAAGTCAGTGCCTAGTGATCTTTCTGCCGCCCTGGGGAGGGGGGAAATCAGGGGATATTGCCCCGATATGCCCCCAAGGGGGGCAGAAAGACTGTGGCTATTCTTTTGGGGGGTCGGGGGCTTTGGGATGCCCATTCTGGTAAGCCCCCACCCTTGCGTATAAAAAAGCCAACATAATCGCTGGCACATAGTGGGCTTTCTGCCCCCCCGGGGGGCAGATCAGGGGCTACTGCCCCCATCTGCCTCCTGGGAGGGGCAGAAAGACAGTGGCATCTTTTTTGGGGTGGGTGGGGGCATTGCCATGTCCATTCTTGGCAGCCCCCACCCGAACTTTGTAAAAAAAAAAATCCCTGTTGGCTAGTGGGCTTTCTGCCCCCCCGGGGGTGCAGATAAGATGCTATTGCCCCATCTGCCTCCCAGGGGGGGGGGGGGCAGAAAGACTGTAGCATTTTTTTGGGGTGGGGGCATTGACATGCCCATTCTGGGCAGCCCCCACCCCTACCTATATAAAAAAATAATCCCTGGCGCTTAGTGGGCTTTCTGCCCCCTCTCGGGGGGGGCAGATCAGGGGCTATTGCCCCCATCTGCCTCCTGGGGGGGCAGAAAGTCTTTTTTCTTTTTTTGGGGGTAGGGTGGGGGCATTTGCATGCCCATTCTGGGCAGGCCCCACCCCGGGCCTATAAAAAAAATAATCCCTGGCATCTAGGATGTTTCTGAACCCCCGGGGGCAGAAAGACTGGAATGTTGTGGGGGAGGGGTGGGGGCATTGGCATGCCCATCTTGGGCATCCCCATCCCTAAATTTATTGAGGGGAAAAAAACCCTGGTGTCTAGTGGGCTTTCTGCCCCCCAGGAGGGGCAGAAAGGCTGTACCTTTGTGTCGGGGGTGGGGGCATTGGCATGCCCATATTGGGCAGCCCCTACCCCAAATTATAATAATAAAAAAAATCCCTGGTATCTAGTGGGCTTTCTGCCCCCCCGGGGGGGCAGAAAGACTGTACCTTTGTGGCGGGGGTGGGGGCATTGGCATGCCCATTCTGGGCAGCCCCCACCCCTAACTATAATTTTTTTTTAAATCCCTGGTATCTAGTGGGCTTTCTGCTCCCCCGGGGGGGCAGATTGGGGTCTACTGCCCCATCTGCCCCCCAGGGGGGGCAAAAAGACTAATTTTGTGGCTGGGGGTGGGGGCATCGGCATTCCCATTTTGGGCAGCCCCCACCCCTAATAAATATCACATAAAAAAAATCCCTGGTGTCTAGTGGGCTTTCTACCCCCCCGGGGGGGCAGATTGGGGGCCACTGCCCCCATATACCCCCCAGGGGGGGCAGAAAGACTAATCATGCCAATTTTTATGGGGGGAGCAAAGGCCCTTGCCCAAGGGGCCGCTCCCCCCTCCCTGGTGCCTAGTGGGTGGATCCCTTCTTGGGGATCGCTCTCCTGGGGCGATCCCCAAGCAGGGATCCTCTAGGGAGGGGTACCATTGGAAAGGGGAGATTCTCCCCTTTCCAACGATACCTCTCCTGAGTTTCTACGTGCTCAGGGGGCTGATATAGCACCCTGAGCACGTAGAAACTGAAACTGAAATGAGCCTCTTGGCTCATTTCAGTTTCAGTTTCACTGAAATGACATCAGCGCGACGTGCGCGCCGATCGTCATTTCAGGAAAACCAGGGGGGGGGGGCCTCAGGAGCTGGGGAAGCTCTTCCCCAGCTCCCGAGGCTTTAGAGAAGAAAAGGGAATCCCTCTGGTGCCAGAGGGATTTCCTGTGCAGGGAGTCATGTCGACCTGGACTCGTCATGAGCACACGACCACTGTGTGCCATGACGAGTCCAGCTCGCCATGAGCATGGAAGGGGTTAAAATTGGAGATTGGGTTATGATTAAAAGCCCGGATGAGGTTAAAAAGCGGGTGTCTATATTCTCGTCACCTGTTCAAGTCTTGAAAGTTTCAAATGGTTCTTTGCTGTTGGATATGAAAGGATGGTGGGGGAGTTAGTGTCTGGTCATGCTATCACATGATCAGGCATGAAGGATCATGCAAGGTAAACATTTATAATATGAGGATTTGATTGACAATTCATATTGGTTTGTCTTCAACTCAGAGTCTACTGCCTGGGATATTTGTGTTTGATCTGCTTCAAATCTTACTCAGTCTGATCAGAATAAGGAACAAGATCTCACTATTAGCTCTAATTCACACAAAGGTTTGCATTCCGCTTCTGCAGATAAGCCTCACAAGGTTGTGGTGGATCAATGTCCAGCTACTGGGGAAACAATACAAAATGAGATGAACACTGTAATTAGAATGTCAAGCAATGTCTTAATGCCTGCAAAGTACAATTAATTTTTCCTTCATTAGGTATGTGTACAAAGTTCTTTTGAAAAGTAGGTGTGAGATGATTGGACACAGTGGCACCCATTTTTGTTTGGCCAGAATTCTGTGGACCTTCTTGATCACGAACATAGCAGCATAATTATTACAAGAAAACATCTCCAGCAGCATATTCTCCACAACTACCTCATGCTTAGTCTTGTATGTTGACTCTGCCAAATCTCATAACCTTAGCATTCATGTGGTTGGACTACACCTCCAGGACTTCATTCTTAGGTTGTACTGCCACCAATCTTCTCCATTACTCGTAATTCAGTTGCCTGAAGTATGCAATCATCTTCCAAATCTGAGATTCACCGCTCCACACCATCCAGGCATACATATTGTCCATTTAGGTGCTCTGCTAGATTATCTATTAGGGCTGTCACTGCACCCAGCTTCCCAACAATTGTTGTCAGATCTGCGTTTAGATCGAGAAACAGTAGTTTGATCTCACCCTTTGTCTCATGGGATGGCTAGGGTTCAATGTCCATCTCATGCACCTGATCCCTTGTGCTCCTCTTCTGTTCATACATCAGCTTATTCTGAAGCTTTCCCCTTATTGAAGTAGTGTGTTGTAGCATAGGTGTACACAATACTAAATCTTTCTCAGCAGGTGATTCAATAGGACACAACAGTCCCACTATGGATAGTGTTTATTACACACCCATGAGAGTACAGGGTATCATTGGGAAGTGGAAGCACAAGCACGGCAATAAACCTATCTATGTGGTCGCTGCAGGTCTTGAGATCAGCAAGACAGACCCATGATGTTGGTGCTTCTCTCTGTAATTGCACAATGTCGGGAGAGGGAAGGAGGCCATGACCCTCCATGCATGGTGGAGTGTAATTACTCTGTTTACATAGCTGTGTTCTAGGCAGGGAAAAAATCTGCTACTTTCACATTCTTCATTGGAGGGAATCTCATTTTAGGATGAGGCAAACTAGCGCTGGCGCATCCCTTCATCCACAACGCTAAGATGGGCAGTGCCTTTCATTGCACCAGTCACAAGCGGACCCAGCTGCCCCTCTCGCTATTACCATTACCGCCGCTCGCACTGTCCAGAGACATGCTCAGGAACCAAGAAGCTTGCGCAGCTGCCAGTCAGCAGGAAGCAGCCACCGCCATGACTTACCGGCTGCGTCTCCAGCGCAGCAGTTCCCCAGCCACATGACGCCATCCAAAATCAGAAAAACAGCACCACCTCCTGCCGTGGGAAGCAGACGCACAATGTATGCAGACCTCAGTGTCCGGGTGAGGTGGATTCCAATCGTTTTTCAAGCCCTTAGAGCAAGGCACCGCATTTAGGTAGTCATCTTGCAGCGCGGCTCTCCACATTCCTACTTATTTTTGCAATTTTATATGGTGCACAGACAGAATATCGATGTTGGAATATCGATGTGCCAGAATATCGAGTTTTTAATATCGAGGTGGCACAATATTGACATGCAAGAATATCGTTGACCAGAATATCGACATGAAGGTAAGAAATATCGTTTTTTTTAATATCCAAGTTAGTAATATCGTTAGTAAAAATATCGTTGTTAATAATATCGACATTTATTTTAGTGTTTTGTATTTTACTATGTGTGTTTAAAGTATGTGAAGTAATTATTTTGTATAAGTAGAGCTTATTTATTATTATTTTTTTTTTTTCTTTTTCTTTTTTCAATTCAGAAAAGCAGTAAGTACAATTAATCCAAAACTCAACACATAATGACCAGGTACAATTCATCGGTTATCCGTCTATGCCATACACTCATACACTCATATATAATTATTCAGCCGTAATTTGCTTCCTGTCAGTTTATCCTGCCTATTATACACAGAGAGGGGAGACAAAGAAAAAAGAAATAAATATTTAAAGACAGAGATAGATATACATAGGGCTACCTAAAAAACGAAAACACCTTTAGCTAAGCTTATTAGTTCTATTTACCTAATTCCCATCTTACTCCATCAGAAGCCCCCATACTTGTCGACCCCTTTTCTTCGCTCTCCTCCCTTTACATTTATACAATGCCTTCTCCAGGTTGTACACATGATGAAGACTAGCATACCACTCCTGGAATGTCGGCGGATCCACATCTTTCCATTTTGTTGCAATCATTATACGAAGAATGGCCATTACCATGAAACAAAAATATACTTGGGTCAGTTCCATCTGCAAACTTTCATCAAAGCCGAATAGCACCATTGTTGGGGTTAATGGGACTGACCGCCCTGTAAATTGATTCAAGAAGGTTTCTATCCCCTGTTTCAAAGCAATCAATTTGCAGCAACCGGAAAACATGTGAACCAAATCAGCCGGGCCATGTCCGCATCTCGGACAACAGTTAGTTTCCCTTTTCCCCCATGCAAACAGTTTTGCCGGCGTAAAATATAGTCTAAATACTGTTTTAAAATGTTGAGCTTTGAGGTTAGCAGATAGAAATATCCTTTTAGACAAGTACAGAGATCTGCACATATCCACATCCTGGTTCCCAAGCTTCACGGCCCATGAGCTTTCTAACCTGGCTATATCATCTTGATTATCATTCATCAGTATAGAATACAGATCTCTGACCCGGGGCTGCCTATATACTAAACATTCCAAGAGTGGAATTTTAGCTAAACTAGTGAGCTGCGACACTACAGGTTTAATTGTCTCACTGATTTGTATATACTTAAAAAATGTCCTAGTGTCTATCCCAAATTGTTCCTGGAGTTCTCCAAATGACATTACCCCATTCTGATTACAAATGTCTCCTAAATTATTTATTCCAGCCTGTTCCCAAATTCTACCTATTTTATCATTAAGTGACGACGAGAAAATTGACGACCGCCATAACAGTGAATATCTCTGGACCTTTGGGATTTTCATATACTTACTGGCTTTTCTCCATACGTTCCAGGCTGCTCTTAGGGATTTAAAGCGCGTTTTCTTATAATAACTCCCCTCAACCTGCCTCAGTAAGATTCCTGGAGCTGCATCACCCATGGCAATCTCATATATAGAAGGGGGAGTCGCCCTGTTATGATTTCCCACGGTAGATTCGGACCATATTTTAGGTTTAAAAAGACTGGTCATTTGCTGCAATGTTATAGCCCAATAGTAATATAACATGTGCGGGACAGCCAATCCGCCTCGATTATGTGGTAAAGTCATCAACTTCAATGATCTCCTGATCTTTTTATACCCCCAAATAAATTGTGAAAAGATCCCTTCTATTTTTTTTAAAAACACGTTAGGTGGTTCCAGTGGTATACATCTAAATAAATACAAAAATTTGGGGAGCATTGTCATCTTGAGGACATTTCCTCTTCCTATAATGGAAAGGTGTAAGTTATCCATTCTTTTTAAGTCGTCACCTATCTTCTTTATAAGAGGCACCGAATTAATGTCCCATATAGTCCCAACCTCCGCAGCTAAATTTATCCCTAAGTATGTAGCTACCTCCGTCCTCCGTGGATCTTGATACGGAGTGGATTTAGAGCAGACGATCTTGTTTTTTTTAGTGTTTAAGCCGTACCCCGACTGCCGCCCGAATTCAGACGCCAGGACTTCAATCCTTCCTAAGGCTTCCAGTGGGTCGGGGGTGACTACTGCAATATCGTCAGCATAAGCTAACACTTTGGTGTTGTATCCCCTGACCACTATCGGTTTAATAGCCTCATCATTTAACATTGATCTAATTAGAGGGTCAATATAAAGCGCAAAAAGGATAGGGGAGCAGGGGCAGCCCTGTCTTGTACCACGTGCAATATTAATCTTTTCCGATTCCCTCCCCATCAGCTGTATTTTTGCGTGTGGTTGTACATATATTGCCCTTAGAGCAGTCAATATGCGAGGGCCAAAACCATTTGATCTTAGATTCTGCCACAGGTAAGCCCATTCGACTTGGTCAAAAGCTTTTTGTGCATCCAGTAATATTAAGGACATCTGTTCCCCTGTAGCTTCCACAATGTCGAATAGTGATATAACACGACGGACAAGGTCCGTAGTGCCTCTGCCGGGAATAAAACCGTGCTGTCATGGGCTAACCAAAGGAGCAATTATTTTTGCTAGTCTCTGCGCTATGATTTTGGAGTAAAGTTTCTCGTCAGCATTTATCAGGGAAATAGGTCTATACGATGCTGGGTCCTCGGCAGGTTTTCCCTTTTTCAGAAAGATGATGATATTAGTCTCCTGCCAAGATTGGTGCGGACTCCCCTTCCCCTGTACCGCTAAAAACAGGTCCAGCAACAGGGGAGCCAGCTCCTTTTGTAGAGCTTTATAGATCTCCATTGGGATCCCATCTGGGCCAGCTGCCTTACCATACGCCATTGCCTGGAGTGCCTCAATAATCTCATTAAATGAGATATCTTCTTCCAATTCCTGAATAATTGGGGGCGTGATATTGGTTCCCATACCTGCTGTTATTAGCAAGTTGTCCCTGGAGCTATACAAGTTCTCGTAAAATTCAGCGAAAGTTTTTACAATATCCTGGGGTTCTGTCACGGTTTTACCATCCTTTCTTTTTACTCTTGAAATATTGTTTACTGACGCCCTCTGTTTCAGACGGAGTGCCAAATGTTTCCCTGTCATCTCCCCATATTCATAATTATCCCTGGCCCGAGTTTGATATATTTCAGCAATTTTCTTGTTGTAAATTCCGTTAATTTTAGCCTTAATACTTATGACTTTTAGTTCTAATTGATTTTGCAATTCCACCTGTCTTCTACCAATAGCTGCCATATGCTCTTCCTCATATTTAGAAAGCTCCACCGTAAGTTGCTGTATTACCTCTCTCTGTTCCTTCCTATGATGCCCCCCATAGCTGATGATCTCCCCCCTAAGCCCAGCATTGAACGCATCCCAAACCATTTCTCTTGATGTGCTGAATCTATTCATATCAAAAAACTGCCTAGTCCACCCCTAATGTGTTCTGTAAATCCCTCAGTGACCAAAAGTTTTCTATCAAAAGACCATTTTGTAAAAGATCTCTCGTGCCCCCGAACCTCAATTTCCAACATCAGTGGGTTATGATCCGACAGGACCTTAGGTAATTTCCTTATATTAGCTCCCTCTTTAAGAGCAACAGAGACAAAAAAATAGTTGAGCCTAACATATTTCCTATGTGGGCATGAGAAATAGGTATACCCAGTGTCCCCAGTTTTTTTATAGGCCCACATATCCACTAATCCATGACTATCCACTAGAGCTTTTAGAGCTTTGAAAACTTGTGGCTTCCTCCCTGATACCCTCCCCATAGGGTGTCGTGTGTTTCTAAATGGATATTGAAATCACCACAAATTATGAGCGGGGATGGCCAGGAAGCTAATTCAAGCTCTAGCTCTGACAATAAGTCTGGGTCATCAAAATTCGACCCATAGATCGTACATACTGTTATTCCGCTAGATAATAATACAATCGCCCACCTTCCCCACTTATCCGATAGAGTTCGCTCAACTGGTAGTATCCGATTAGAGATATGTATTGCGACTCCTCTCGTCGTGGTAGTCTGTAATGAGCTAATTACCTGGGTATATCCTGGGATAACATTAAGCCCTCTCTTTTGCCATGGAATATGGGTTTCTTGTTGACATATAATGTCAGCACTCAATGTTCGTAGCACCGCTGCTGACCTATCTCTCTTACCCCTATCATTCAAGCCCCCAATATTTAATGAACAGATCCTCAGCCTACCCATCTCTATAGTTTGTTTGATACCTGGGTTGCCCCTTAAACCATTCCTTCATCTTTATGTCAATCCAACTACAGCTTACCTCTGCTTTTTCTGAATTTCTTTTTACCCCCTCCCCCCCTCCCTCTCCTCCCCCTCATCCCCACTCCCTCTCACCCCCCCACCCTCCCTCCCTGCTTTATGAGCAACAGACCTACCAAGGTCTGTGGTTGATGATCGGTGAGACCCTCCCGATGGTGATGTATATATACGACGTGTGTGTGACGCATATGTATGGCCTTATAAAACCCCCTCAGACCTTAATGTCACCTCACTCAAAAGGAAAAGGATATACAAACAAAGGACACCAAAAATGTACAAAATCAACAAAGAAAAACAGCTACCTATAGCTATATATACTTGAAACCCTATCTAATCTAGTCTGGGACCCTCTTGGTCCCCTATGGTTAATTTTAATGCCTTAGTCTCCCTTGACGGGAAAGAGGGGAGAGAAAGAAGTCCCCATCTGAAGAAGAAAGTCATCTCCCCCCTGCGTCTAGAAACTCCTTCGCCTTGATCTCCGATGTGAAGAATCTGGTTTGGTTATTCCAGATTATTTTAGTCGAGCCGGGTTAAGAAGGAAGGCCTGTGCACCTTTGTCCTGAAAATACTTAATCATCTGGCGCAGACGCCATCGTCTTTCCACAGTAATATGGCAGAAGTCTGGTCTGGTGAAGAATGAGAACCCATCCACAGTACGTTGTGCTTCTGGTCTTGCCTTTTCAAACACATTTTGCCTCAACAAATAGTTTCCAAAATAAACCAGAAATGCCCTTGGTTTAGCATCTGTGCGAGCTGGCAGTCGGATAGTGAACGGTACTCGATGCGCCCTTTGTATTTCCTGCTGCCAGTTCCAACCTTCCAATTCTGGAAAGGACTTCTGGAGCATCTGGACCATGTATGACCGTGCATCGGACCCCTCCTTTCCCTCCGGAATACCCAAAAAACGTAAGTTATTTCTCCTTTGTCGATTTTCGCTCTCTTCCAGCTTCCACTGGATCTCCACGAGTTGTGCTTCATGGGCTTCTACTTGTCCCTTTGATCCCGCTACCTCTGTCTCCAGAGAGGCCGTTCTTGACTCTATCTCAGTCATCCGGTCACTTATATCCTTGCAGGTTCTTGCAACCTTCCTTATTGCCCCTTGTAATTTACGGGAAGCGATCTGAGATCTTTTACTCTCCAGACGAGATTCGTCTCGGTGTGCTACCACACACTGCAGGATGGATTCCAGAGTTGGGGGTGCCACAGTAAGTTCTTCACTGGGAGATTTATTGCTGTCCCCCATCAATTGATCTCCGAGGGAGTAATCCCATCTCAGTTCCTTCTGCCCTTGGTTTTTGGTTCTACCCACTCTGGATTGGGTCTTCCGTGTCGTTGAAATGGTGCCCTTCCCTCCTGTGCCCATGCCAGGAGCGCCGCTCTCCTCACTTGATTCTGTGTTAGACCCGGAATCCGACCCCAGGCCTGACCATGTGGCGTCCGATAATGAGAAATAGTCGTTAGCCTCTGAGTCGATATCTCTTTCCCTGCGATCCTGCGGGATTCTGTGGGTCCTAGAGAGACCCTCGGGTTTTAACTTCCCCCTAGGCACTTGTATGGGGGGATTCCGTTTGGCTGTCTCCAATAAATCTGTCAGGCCCATTTTGAGCCCCTTTTTTCCCCCATAGGTCTTAGATTGCTTGGTAGAATTTTCTTCTCTTGACCACACCACCGGCTGACCTATTCCCTCCGGACCTGTCAAAGGGGCCCCTGTGTCTTGGGCATTTTCCTCACTATCTGTGTTGCCGGGAGGATCTTCAGTCTGCCCTGCCACCCCTACTGCCTGATCCTGGCCCGTCCCTTCCGCCTGCTGTAGATGTTCATTGATCGAATTCCCACTGCCAGCTTCCATCCGTTCCTGTTTATCCAGTGTCTCTGCCACCACTGACCCCTCCCCGACATCCCCTGGATCCTTATCGGCCGGAGTTGGGACCTGCTCCCTTTCTTCACCGATAGTCTCAGTCTGCTCACTCCCCTGTTCCTCTCTTTGAGCTATGGAGCAGCTCCCTGTTCCTCTGAGTAGCTCGATGACAGAGACGGTGGTGCGATGCGGCTGGGGCTGCGCGCCGGCGCCCCTCCCCTTCCTGTCAGAGGGATTCTCCTCTCTAATCCTCTGTCGGCATCCCTGAGCTGTACGGGAGCAGACTCAGCTTCCACTGCGCTTCTTTGGGGGGAATCCTGGGGGCCGATGTGGAGCGCTGCACCTCTGCCTTTTGCTCCTGCTTTTGGACCCATGCTTCCTGAGCGGGTTGAGGATCCCCAGCACCACGTCGGGATTAGAGTCAGTTCCTGCTCGAAGGCTCTGCAGCCGGTGATCAGCTGCTCCGCGACCTCCACCAGCACCGCAACCCAGCGCTGCAGGTCAGGTAAAGTCTGGCCGGTTTCGGTACAGCCGCTGACTCTTACACTTCCTGCTGAAGGGTTCAACATTCGTTTTTGCTTTTAGCCGCTTATCATATGTCTCCTAGTCAGTTTCCACCATCACATCGGGAGACACCTATGGCCGACTCAACTCACTCGGCCACCATCTTGCCCATCCCCGGACACCAGAGCTTATTTTTTTAATGTATGTGTGAAATTTTTAGAAGTAATTAATTTTATGTTAATTAATTTTTGTGTATTTTAGTTCCGTAGTGGGTTGTGGGTTTATAGGGGAATAGGGTGGGAAGTAATTTAATTAGAATACATTTATTAATAATTTTTAGAAGTTATTAATTTTTTTTAAATTACATTTTGCGCTTTAGTTCCGTAGCGGGTTGTGGTTTTTTAGGGGAATAGGGGGGAAGTAATTTAATTCTAATTAATTAATTAATATTTTATAGTATTTAATATTTATGTATTTAATATTTTATATTGTTATTTGTGATAATTGAATTGTTATTAATTAGTTATTAATTATTAATAATTAATTGGTAAATATGTAAATTTTGTTATTTTTTTAGGAGTGGGTTGTGGGTTTATAGGGAGTAGGGTGGGAAGTAATTCAATTATAATTAATTAATTAATTAAAAAAAAGATTAATTAATATTTATGTATTTAATATTTTATATTGTTAAATGTGGTTATTAATGTGTTATTAATTAGTTATACATTGGTAATTAATAATTATTTATTAATTATTAATTATGTTAATTGTGTCTTTTTTTTAAGAGCACGTTGTGGGATGATAGGGGAGTAGGGTGGGAAGTAATTACATTTTAATATATTTTTAAATATTTTTTATATATATTATTTATTTAATTTTATTTAATAGTGTTAATTCTGTGAATTAATTTATTACTGATTGTTTTTAATTTGCTTGTTAATTGTTATTAGTTAATTAATTAATTTTTAATTTATTTTGTTAATTGTGTTATGTTTTACAACATTGGTGGCCCATTCTCCTTCAACTGGGCACGCGGACGGCAAATGAGGCTGTTCAACAGTTATACCTGCTGGACACAGTGAAGCACATGGCCAACTTTGCCAAGTTCATTTACTATGCCCGCTTAGCTCTTATGGACAGGTCATCTTTGGCTGCGCATGGGAATTATCTGGACGAGGGGCCTACCTAGTTTGGCCCCCATTGAAAGTTTTCTCTGGTGCACCTAAAGGACCGTTATTAATTCCAATGTATAAACCAAAAACACTAAAGGAGGTTTTAGGAATAAGATGTGTACATATATTATTTTATTTTAATTATTTCTTTTATATTGATCGTCCTTTTTGTATTGGTTTTTATTAATCACACAAATAAAGAAACATACATACATACATACAACATTGGTGGGGTTATTTATAGGGGAATATGGGGGAGGTAAATTATTTTTAATTAGTTAATTATTTGTTTATTAATGTTCATTCATTTCCTTACTGTTGCACGCTGGAGTGGGAATAGTAATTTTATCCCCTCAGCTATCCAACACTTTCCCTACTGTTGCACTCCCTGGAGTGGGAATAGTAAATTATTCTCCTCCGCTATCCAACACTTTCCCTACTGTTGCACTTGCTGGAGTGGGACTAGTAAATTATTCCCCTCCGCTATCCAACACTTTCCTACTGTTGCACTTGCTAGAGTGGGAATAGTAATTTTAACCCCTCCGCTATCCAACACTTTCCCTACTGTTGCACTCGCTGGAGTGGGAATAGTAATTTTATTCCCTCCGCTATCCAACACTTTCCCTACTGTTGTACTCCCTGGAGTGGGAATATTAAATTATTCCCCTCCGCTATCCAACACTTTCCCTACTGTTGCACTTGCTGGAGTGGGAATAGTAAATTATTCCCCTCCGCTATCCAACAGTTTCATACTGTTGCACTCGTTGGAGTGGGAATAGTAATTTTATCCCCTACGCTATCCAATACTTTCCCTACTGTTGCACTCTCTGGAGTGGGAATAGTAAATTATTCCCATACGCTATCCAACACTTTCCCTCCTGTTGCACTTGCTGGAGTGGGAATAGTAATTTTTACCCCTCCGCTATCCTACACTTTCCTTACTGTTGCTCTCGCTGGAGTGGGAATAGTAATTTTATCCCCTCCGCTTTCCAACACTTTCCCTACTGTTGCACTCGCTGGAGTGGGAATAGTAATTTTTTTCCCTCCGCTATCCAATACTTTCCCTACTCTTGCACTTCCTGGAGTGGGAATAGTAATTTTATCCCCTACACTATCTAACATTTTCCCTACTGTTTCAGTTAATGTAGTGTAAAATGTTGTTTTAAAATTAAAACATTATTTTAATATTTTAATTTATTATATATATATATATATATTTCATTTTTATGTTTATGTTACAGGTGTATGTATATATATATATATGTATTTATAATTTGTATTATGTTTCTAACATTTTATAATTTATTATAATAATTATTTATTAATATTATTAAGTAAATATATATATATATATAATTTTTATATATGTATGTTTAATTTATTTTTACATTATATTTATTATTTATAATTTTTTTTTTAATTAATAATTATAACTATGGGGCCGATTATGATGGCGGGCGGACTTTATCCGCCCGCCATCGCCCCGGTAAATGGGACCGCCCGCTATGTGTGCGGCGGTCCCGCACATGTGATTAGGATGCCACCGCCACGGTGGCGGTGGCATCTCCCATTTCCAGCATTGTGGCGGGTGGTGCTCACAACACCGCCCGCCACAGTGCTGGAAATGCATGTTGTGCATCTGCATGCACAGTGTGACAGGCACTGCGCGGTGCCTGCCACCTTGTGCATGCAGATGCAGGGGGGTACCATAGGTACCCCCCCCATGTGCAGCCCCCACCCCCCCAACACCCTGGGGGCCCGCAACGGGCCCCCAACAGCAAAGACCGCGAGCCATTCCATGGCGGCGACGCCACCATGGAAAGGCTCATCTCCGCCGGCATCATAATATGGATGGCGGTGTCTTGCAGACACCGCCACCATATTAAACCCTTTCCGCCCGGTCGACTGTTCGGCCGGGCGGAAGACATGCGGACGGTCTTACCGTCTGCCGGGCTCCCCTCCGCCATGGTAATATGGCGGGGGGGATTGTTGGCGGACGGGCGATTATGGCGGGCGGATCGCCAACGCCATGCGGGCGGTGGCGATCCGCCCGACATCGTAAACGACCCCTATGTTTTTATTAATTATATGTATTATTTAATTTATTTATAATTATTTATTAGAGATTTTTAAAAAAACGATATTTTGAACAACGATATTTTTAACAACTATATTTTTGTTTTGATATTTTTGTACTTACCATTGTAAAGATAGGAAGTCGATATTCTTGTCATCGATATTTTGAACACGATATTTGTGTAGGTCGATATTCCTGTCGTCGATATTCTGTCAGTGATCCATTTTATATAGTGCGGACATGACCCAAAGGCATCAGAGTGCTTTATAACAGTAGCAGGATACATGGGTTACAGTGGGTTACAGTTACAGTAGTTAAATTTAGACATCTACATTAGTAGAAGTGTGCCAGGGTTACCACAAGAGACAGTTACAGCTGTTGATCAGAGGACATACACAATTCAAACATCGATTTAGATGGTGGAGTCATATAACGAAGGTAGTTCAGTGTGTGGTGGAGAGAGTACTTATGTCTGGTCGAGCGTGATTAACCAAGAAGTCTGTCAAATAGGAGGAGCATGAGGTCCTTTTTGAAGGTGACCAGGCAGGTGGTTAGGCGGAGGCAGGGAGGCAGGGAGGCAGAGAGTTCGGATTATAGTGGCACTACCAGAGAAATACTGACTCATGTATCATTCTCGACTGAAGGTAGGGGGTTCCAGGAGCAGAGATAGGGCATATTTGCTCCAGAGATTTTCAGTTTCTTACTTAGATATGAGGGTGAAGAGATGTGGGGCACCCTGTGGGTAATGCAGGCAGTTTTAAATTGAGCATGCGCTTCAATGGAAAGCTAGGAGGGTTAGCAGGGCAGTGGAAATTTCTTTAGACCTAAAACGAAATGCGTCTAGTGTTGCTCTCAGTGGGCCTAGGTGAACTTTGGGAATGCCTGAGAGAAGGATAATTCCATAGTCTAATGTGTAGAGTACGGGAGACTGCACCACCGTTTTGAGGCCTTGGTCCGGAATCAATTATCTGATGCCCTAAAGCTGCCTAAGGTGGAGACGTGCGCTATTGGCCATGGCTGCAATGTGGCTGTGAACATTGAGATTATTATCAAGAGTAAAACCAAGTGATCTGACATTCTAAACATTGGCAGGGCAACCATCCAAGCCAGGAAGGTCAGCCATCCATTCCTGTCCTGGTGTTTTTGCTTTCAGAGGCGAAATCAAAAGAACTTCTGTTTTAGTTGAGTTTACTGTGCCTATCCTTCCGGTCGCAATGCAAAATGGAGCAATAGGGAGGACGTAGAAGGTCTAGAGTGTGGCTAGATGAGGCATTGAACACATTTCTGTGAGGATCAGGATGTCAAGATTATGAGTCAGGATCGAGTCTGGTAACTCTAGACAGTGATTGACTGCAGACTGACAATTGTGTAGCATGCAGTTCAAGGAGAAGCTATTGTCTTTCTGACTTAGCAGTTCAGGGAGGGTAGTTGGGAGTTGTACCAAGTTTAGAGGGGATGATCGTGCACTGGAAAGGTGTATGTGAGTTTGACTGCGGTCAGAGATGATCGTGGAAATCAGGCAGTCCACTGTGGGTAGGTAGGATGAGGGGGTAGAGGAATTTGATGCTATGTAACTCTCTAGTAGTTAGAGTAGGTCTGAGTTGTCCAGGGGTTATTGTGTCCGTTTGGCTCTGGGTGGATGGCTATGTCTCAGTATGCTGGAAAGATGAGGGGAAAGGGTCCACAGAGGGTGATGAGGGGAGCATCAACAAGAGGACAGAGAGTTAGTTAGATGGAATAGAGCCGATGTGAGGATGTCCATTCTTCGAGAGAGGTGTGACAACAAGGAATTTGTTTTTTGAATGGAGGCCAGTTATGCTCAGCAATTGTGGGGGGATTGGGGTGGCATTTCAGGAACAGACTCTGAGGGGTTGAGGTGCAGGTAGGGGGAGGCGTGGGTTGTTGGTATCTGATGTTGGGAGATGTTAGGGCAGAGGGCGATAAAGGTAGGGAGGGAGGGGTAGGCTCATGGGCCAACTGTGGGGCGGTGAAAAGTGTGGTGGAGGCAACCAGAGGGAGAAATAATTGTTTGTGGGAGGTTGGAGGGGAACGGTGCGGAGATAGTCTGTGGGAGGGATGTTCAAGGTCTGGTGCTGGCGGAGAGTTTTGGATTGTAGGTTGCATACTGGATTGTAGGCAGTCTGGGGTGAGAGGGGTTGTCTGGGTGTACCAGAAGGGGAGGACAATGGGTGAAGGGTGTTATGGAAGGATGGAGAAGGGGAGCATGGAGGATCATTGGAGGGCTTGAGGGTGAGATAAATAGAGCCGATCATGGCCAGGATTGTGGTGTTTGCTTGGAACATGATTTCTCCATTGATGTAGATGGATATAGAAAGGTTGTCCAAGAGGCCAAAGGGGGAAAAGCATTTGAGTTTGCATCTAATTTAAATGTTAGAGAGAGAGGAGGATGGGAGAAAATTGCAAAAGGACCGGGTCCATATGTTAGTGTTGTGTGTGAACAGGAGGAGGTCGGTTTTGAAGGCGCCTTTGCGTTGGTATTGGTATCTGCGCAGAGGGTTTCCCACATTGAAAAACCTGTGTTTCAGGTTTTTCAATGTGTGTTTGGAAAGATTTGGGGGGTATTTGATCTTGAGAGCATTGGCACCAGATCTGGAAAGGGGAGATGGGTGGGAGCTAGGGCCAACGAGTGTCCTCGTTATGTTAGAGGCTGATACCGGTTAGGAAGTTATTGGTATGACCTAAACAACCATTGTTAGAGCAAAGATGGTTGTCACTTGGTTGCCCGCCACCTTGCGGAGCTCACGGTGTTCTTAAGGTTAGACGGAAACCTAATTTAATTGCCTTAGGTAGAGCTATAGATGGGACTCAGATTAGGATCCCAATGTCATCGATATGTTGAGCAGGTGGGGTTGGGCAGTTATCTAAAGTTGTTTTGGCTTGTTTTGTTGAGGTTCTGGTATCAATGCTATTGGAAAGTTGCTGCAGTAAGGTGTGGTAGTAGGAATATAGGTAGAGGAGAAGAGGGATGTTTGAATGTGGTTTGAGGAAAACTGCTGTAGTGCAAATTTGTTTTTCTCGAAATGTTTCAAGCGGCTGCCATATTGGAGACAGGCAGGTCAGTGTTGTAAGCAGTTTACTAGAACCAGTTGCACAAGAGCAAAAGGGCCTCTTACTGGTGTCTGAGTAAAGGGGCCACAATGAGGAGAGAGGTCCCAAGCAGGATTAAGATACCTGTTGGTTGAGCATGTTTTGTTGAAATTCCTTTTCTCTAAATGTCTCAAGCAGTGGCCATATTGGAGTCAGACAGGCATTATAACAGTGAGCACTATATTCCATTGCATAGTTTCATTCTACAAAATATTGTAATCCAGTACTTTTAGTTGAATACGTTACCTTTGCATAAGCCAGCGCACCAGTTCATGCATATTGGCAGGTAGTTATCAAATAAAGAACCTGCATCCTCGAATTCGCCATCGGAATCCCACTTCTAATGAAGAACAGGGTCATTTGGTGGTTCACTGTTGTGATGAGCCGTTCTTCACTCAGATGACTTATCTGGCAGTAACCAAGCTGGCTATGCTGGTGCTGCCAGTTGCACACCTCCCTCTGCTGCCACTAATGGGCCCCGGGATTCCAGCCCACGGGGAGGTGCTCTGCTATGCACTGTCCATGGCACCTCCAGCTGCTGCTACTCTCAACACAGGGCACTTTAAAGTTACAGTATACCTTCTAACAAGTAGAGACATATGTTGAGGTAGAGAAGCATCACGTCCTTTGAAGGAGCTAATTTGGTAAGCCAGCTGGTAATGTCGGCATTGGTACAGGCATTCTTCCAGAGAACAGAGCAGTTGCTGCCATCTTGATTGAACTACCGATGGTGATCGGGAAAAGAAACGCCACCAAAAACAGCAGAAACGCTGAATTCCAGGGCAGCAATCATGAGGGAGGACACTGCTGCTACCTAGATCACGGTAGGAGATCACATTCAGACAGCTAGCTACGGTCATGCTGAGTGCTGGTTGGCACCGCGTGAGTGAGGGGAAACTTTGGCTGTGCCATCTCAATGAGTTGTGAGTGCTTAATGCACAGGAAGCTCTGGGGAGGCCAGCGTATGAGGTGGGTAGTGTCAATCGCTGGCTACAGAGGACCAGAGGACAGTGGCAACCTCTGTATGCAGCCCGCGTGCAGGCTGGTTGCTTTATAGAGACCTGCTTGTGGTGAAGCGGAACCCAATTATTCCTTCCTGGACTAGCAGCTCCAGCTTCCTGCCAGCTCTTCTAGAGTACATATAAATATTTTGAAAGGAAAGGCAAAAGGAATGATCAAAATACAAATTACATGTGCTCAGCATGGTCATGGCAGGGTCTTACTTCTTAAGATAGGTTTCGCCATAGTTGGCAGCTCTGGCCCTCACACCACATCCTCTCCGAAGAGGATACTATACTGTCTTAAATCTCTTAAATTGACAATGAACTTAAATCAGCAGAGACTGTTGTGCTAGTGAGTGACTTCATGTCTAGATAACCTCAAATGGGGGAATTTGATAGTTTGACTTGGAAATAGGGGATGCTTTGAGATTAATATTAGACTCCTTCCTACGATGTGTGGAATCTCAGAATACCAAGTTTTAGGCATCCTAAGACTCTCTGTTCTAGTGTTATTAGTATAGTCTTGTCCTTGTTCTAGGCTTGAGAACTTAGAATATTGACTTTTTACTCCACAAACATTTTTTCAGGTATTGCATTGTTAAACAGTTGTCTGCAATTTTGCTAACACATTTTGTACCCGTAATTCAGGGGAAAACTCAGTTCAGAATTATGGGGGTACTCACATTGAGGTCATATGAATGCTGCAACGAGCAATTTTAGTGCAGCGGTGTAAGAGTCTCAAAAACAAGTTGGTCTACTTTGAAAATGCCAAGTCCCAATTTTTGGATGGCACGACCATATATGGTGGTAGGAATCACCTCACAGAAGTTTAGGTTTTTATGTTTAAATTTCTTTATTCAGGTATATACTTCAACAAAATAATCACAACCATAATGCAAATTGCTTTGTAACATCCCACTAGCGTAGGAGAAGCGATAAAAGCTTCTCTGTTCAACAACCCCAACTTCCTCTCCCCATGTCCCTCCACTACTCCCTCTCTTTCCCTCTGGCCATTAAATGACAGAACTTGTTGTGTTGTATCCTAAGGGACTGATTGTGCCTGGTCTGTGAGTCGCAATAGTCGCAGGTATTTGGGACAGGTAAGTTCTTTAAATTCGGAGGAGAGTAACAATACGAAACCCTTCCAAAGAACAGGGAATTATGCACTCTGATTGTTAAGTGAGAGGGAGATCCGCTCCATGCCGAGTATGTGCCACATCCGATGCAACCATCCTGTATGGGTGGGTCAGCGGTTAGTTCCCCAATGTGCGAGAATGTTTTGGAGAGACGCGCCTAGGGCCAGAGCGATTTGGCGTCCTCTGCGCAATTTGAGAGGAAATATAAGAGCGTTTGGTAGACCTAATAAAATATATGCTGGAAACCTGGGCAATTCTCTGTCAAAATGAGTATCTATATCCTTAAGTACCTGCGTCCAATAAGGAGTTAAGTGAGGGAAATCCCACAATATGTGTGTCAGGGTGCCTGGTGAGCCGCATCCGCGCCAGCACAGGTTTTTTTTTGTTGAATTGCCCCTATGAAGTCTGACAGGAATAAAATACTAGCAGGTTGCTATTTTTGTGGCAGTCTCTATACTAGAAACATTACGTGCCGTGTGTCTGGCTCTGTAATAGATGTCCTCCCATTCCCGCTGCAAAAGTGTCCGCTCCAGTTCTAATTACCATCTTTTTTGACTAGGTGTCTTGTGGGGTGTTGGAGCATGTCTTATTAGACAATAGATCTGTGATATAAGGTGGGCGTCATCAGATTTGGATAATAGCCATTTTTCAAATGCAGTGAGATGTCGCTGCGCTAGCGGGCGGACATTAGGGTGCATGACCCAAAGTCTTATTTGTTGATAGCGATATCGTTCCGATTCAGGGAGACCCTGTTGGTTTCGGAGGTCTTCGAAGGAGAGCAGGCCCTCTTCATTGAAAAAATGTCCAATCGATCTAGTCCCCTCTCTTGTCCACCATGTGAATCCCTTTGCATCCATCC
Source organism: Calotriton arnoldi (assembly GCA_963921515.1). Classification (NCBI taxonomy): domain Eukaryota; kingdom Metazoa; phylum Chordata; class Amphibia; order Caudata; family Salamandridae; genus Calotriton; species Calotriton arnoldi. Next base: position 471,683 of record CAWUFW010011502.1, on the reverse strand, counting down.
CAGGGGAGAAGTAGGTGTTCTCCACAACGGGGGTCAGTGGAGAAGGGAAGGTGGTAAGACCCCGTTTCTCTGCTATTCTGTCCCACGCCTTTAAGGGGGTCCGCAACACAAGTGAAAGATAAAGGTTATTTGGCCTCGCAGATTTTGGCAGGAAAGGAATCTGCCATAGTGACCTCCCTGCTAGGGCCCTATCCATGAAAAGCCAATGCATTTCGGACTTTGAACGCGACCATTCGACGAATGCCTTAATCTGGGCCACCCAATAATAATCCAGGAGATTGGGAATCCCGTGACCACCCCCCTGGGGGCCTGTAGCTAAGATTACGCTGCATACAGGGTCTTTTACCCGCCCAGATAAAGGATTTCAGTTCTTGTTGAAGCGAGCGAATCATGCCCGGGGGCGATTTCAGTGGGAGGGCTTGAAAAAGGAATAATATCTTTGGCAAAATGGACATTTTAATAGCCGCAATTTGGCCTAGCCACGAGAGTGTGTGCAGGCGCCAACGGCACAGCTCCTCTCTAATGTGACGAAATCAATTGGAATAATTTAACGTTATGGTGCTAGATAAGGACACTGAGAGCTGTATCCCTAGATAGGGGATCACCACCGGGCCCATTGTTTGGGGTGTGCAATTCTCAGGGCATCTAGAGTGAGTGGTTTCAGGGTAAGGCCCAGGGCTTGCGATTTATGAATGTCAATTTTGAATCCTGCTGCCTGGGAGAATATCTCCAGCTCAGTCAAAATGGCTGGGAGGGAAACCTGAGGATTTTCCAAGGGTCACTATTACATCACCAGCGTATAAACTAAGTGTGTGTGTGTCCCCCTCAAAGTGTTTTCCTGAGACGAGTGGGTTGTCACGGATACGTTGGGCCATTGGCTCCATGTATAGGGCGAAAAGCAAAGGGGAGAGAGGGCAGCCCTGGCGTATTCCTCTCTGTATGATGAAGGGGGCAGACGTATGACCATTCACTCGGATAGTGGTGGAGGGATTGGTGTATCTGCTAAAAACCCAAGCTATGAATCTCTCGGGGAACCCAAAATGTTGCAGTGTTGCTTTTAAATAAGGCCAATTGACTCTATTGAACACCTTTTCAGCATCCATCGATAAAAGCATCTATTCCGTGTCAAATCGTTGGGCTTTATCTATTAAATGTAATAATCGTTTGGTGTTATCCGTGCATTGGCGGTTGGTGACAAATCCTGCTTGATCAGGGTCGATCAATCCAGGAAGGAGAGGTGACAATCGATATGCCAGGATGCCAGTGAATATCTTAAAATCAACATTAAGGATTAAGAGGCACACTGACGTTTATCTTTCCCAGCCTTAGGTATCACAATCACGGAGGCCTCTAGCATTGTTTTAGAGAGGGCGGATGAAGTTCCTATTGCGTTATATACCCTAGTGAGGATGGGGGCCAATATGGTGCAGAAGGTTTTGTAGAACGAGGCGGAAAACCCATCTGGTCCAGGGGATTTAAGTGGTTTCTACTTAAAGATAGCTGAAATTACCTCCTCGATTCCTCTGCTTGTTCTGGTGTGATCGTGGATGTGGGGGCTCCCTGAAGGTACTGAACTTGGGCTTGCGGGAAGAGGCCCTGCGCTGTGTAGAGCCCTGCTTAATATTGTTGGAATGTTTTGGCTATTTGCTGGTCAGTAGCCACCTCTCCTCCTGTGGAACTTATCACAGAAGTAATACTGGATGCTTGTCTCTGTGTTCTCAGTCTGTGAGCTAATAACATTAAGTTTAGGTTTTTAAACAAAATTGCGTAAGCAAGAGGTTTTAGGGATAAATATGTGACATTTTACCCCCTAAAACCATTACAAATTTATATAGATTCCTAATTAACATGTTTAAAAAAATTAACAACATAATGTTATAGTGCAAGCAAAATTAGCACAGTGCTATGTATGAGTGAGTGTGGTTGCATGTCTTTAAAGCATGCCCCTGTGGAAAAGATGCCTCTGCAGGTGGCTGTGAATGGGCCCCCTTGGTGAAACATAAATGGAATAAAGTAACATTCCTTAATGCTTTTGAGAGTAGGTATATCGCTTTTAAAGCTCTGGCATGTGTAGACAGAGAAGAAGCTAACAATAACATGTCAGATCAAGCTAAACATGAGTAGGACAAAAATGATAGAATCTAGACCAGGAAATCTGTAAAATTGGCAAAATTGAACAAAATACGAAGACACTTTGCCAGTAGTGGCAAAGACACACCTCAATCAACCAAAATGGAAGAGTCGAGGTGCATGAGCAAACGTGAAAAAACCACAGCCAGCTTCATTATTACAAGTGCTCTGGAATAGTAGTTGGTATCTGAGTCACTCCAGCTGAATACGAGCCCGACCCTGTGGGGTCCCTCATGATTTGGACTTACCAACTCAACAGCTTCCTGGCCTCTTGCTTGCTGTCTGATCCGGGTTGCGGCTTAGCTAGTTTGGAACTCGGTTACCCAGTATACTCTTTGCTGAATGAGGAGGGGCCACCCCCCATATATCTGCAAATCGAAGTGTACAACTGGCGTTTTTATCTTGTTCCTACTTTGTACAGTGGTGGGATCGTTCTCCCCAGTGCTTGATGCATGAGAAGGAAGGCGAGTGAAACTGAAGCTGAACCAACCACAAATTTGGAAGGCACGACCCTTACAGAGACCTTACAAAGACTTCCATCCTGTTCCTATTAATGTGATTGGCGTGAAGTTTGCCAATGTGTAATTGCCACTTTATTGTCGGGGGTCATCCTTACCATAACCCATTTATTCCTTCTGAAAGTTGAATCCGCTCATTATGGGGAAAAAGAAGGATGCAGGATCTGGCATTCTTTTCACAACACTTTATAAACCTACCTCTATTGGTTGAAGTGCTGGCGATGCTCAGACCAACAGTACCAGCCCTGGTCTGCCAAACTCCTCCCTGGTGGACTTTTTTTTGCCAATAATACAGGAGCATGAGGTACCCAGCCTTGTACATCTTCATTAAATCTTCACACCTTGAAGTCGCCAATGCTCTCACTGCCATCATCAAAAAAATCCACAGCTCCACCTAGAAAGTTTACACGGGGGACTTGTAAGGAGTGTAGCGACAACTCCGTCCCAGACCTGGTGGTTTCCTGGTCAAACTCCTATCAGACTGATGACTGGAAGACTTGCCCTTTTTCTCCTCCCCCTACTTCTACATCTCTTTTAAGGGGGGAGATTTCTCCGAAACTTCTGATTGATAGTCTATTGCCACACCTGGAGGGCCTTTTTGATCAATTTATGACCCGGTTTAAATATGAACTCTCTCCTCTGTTGTTACGTTTGGACACTCTGGAAACTAAATTGGCTTCTGCGATGTTGTGTTTTTGTCCATCAGCTCCTATCTGAAAAATACCATCTGTAACACAGAGGCTCAGGAGTGTGCAAGTGTAAGTTTCGGCTATGGATAACCCTATAATGGCTAATGTGGAGAGGACGACAGGCTAGTCTCAGTTAGAAACCTTTCATGAGGAGAACATACCAGCCAAAACCAACAGAGTTGAGTGCCGCCTGGGGGCTAACAGGCAAGCGATTCTAGATGGCATCTCAGCAGCAGCTGGCCTGGGGATCCCTACTGTGACCTCTCTAACCATGATCTCAACCAAAGGGTCATCAGGGGATGAACTGGCACCGAGCAGTGTTGTAGTTAACCTCCTGCCTGCAGCATGCCAGAATGTGGCTGTTCTTACTAACGTTCCACCTTTGTTCAAGGGCCAGACTGAAGCTTATGAGGAGCTATATAACAAAATATTGGGCTGGCTAGCGAGGCATAAAGGTTTCCTCTTAGGAAATGCCAAAGACAACTTAATGGTGGGCAGATGCACATGGATTGGACCTGACCATGAAGACCGCAGTGACTGTGTGATAATTAATTTTAGATTCCCATATTTAGTTTATAATTTGTTTTTTGGATCTTGTGTGCCTACCTCTTTAAGGAGTGCTATTACACTGGTTCCATTGTTTGTTTTTTTACAAGCCACAGTTTGTTTGCCATCAGAAAAGTGCCATACCCAGGGGATTTGAACTTAACCACCCTAATGCTGCTAGAGATCATTGGAAACCATTTTTCTCACATCAATTTAAATCCCTTTTATTAGGTATGTCGACCGGGGCCCCTTTCCAAGGTCCTGAAGGTATACCGCGGGGGCCTACTACACTCTTTAACATTCCAACAGCAAACAGATTTGATGTCCTAGCAGACATTGACTGACTCCCGATCTAGGCCATTGCACCTACTATTATCAGTCCAGATCACATTGGTGCTCCGCTGGAAGGAGATTTAGTTTGAGACCTGGGCAGTCACTCATATCACATTGAATGGTTATGCTTGTTATTCTTGTCAAGCAACTCCTTCCCCCCATAGAAGAGCCCTGGGTGGATTAGTAATATGAGTTTGTGCTAGCCTATGTGTTGATGTGTCGCCCATTGACTCTGGGTCCGCGGCCCTTCAAATTTTTAAGGTACATGCTAGATCCTCACATTTTATTTTTTATTTAATTTCTTTTTCTAACAATGACTTTTCTAATAGATCTTGTTTTATTTTGCACAGCTATTTAACTCTATTTATAACTTAAAATCCTCTAAGGATGTCAATATTCTGCAGCCCCCTTTCATTTTGTGTGGAGTCTTCAATGTAAAGATGGCTGGGGGCGGCTCACTGGAGTAGGGATCCCGAGGGGAGCTTAGCGAAACACGGGGCATCGATTTAGGAAAATATTTGGCCTCTCATGACCTTATCAATTCAGTTGGGTACTTGAATAATACTAAGTGCCTTTTGCCAACATTTAGGGAACATGGTAGTGCCTCTACTATTGGCTGCATTTTTGTAACAAGGAATTTTATCAATTGCTTTTTCTCAGGGGAGTTTGGCAAACAGTGTGGGGGGATCACAATGCACTCTCTATCTCGGGGTTGCTCCCTGTAAGAAGATCTAAACTAACCGCTAATATCAACTCCACATAACACTCCATGAATCGTCTTAGACTCGTATGACTACTTAATGATCCATTAGAGACCCTCAGTTTCATTGCAGCTCTGCACCGGGACCTGTTCCTTAATTGGTTGTCAGTAGCCTCTGGGAGTACCATGTTAGCTCATTATGACGCATTAACTCAGTTTTTAAACATTTTCTCTCCAAACCTGTGCGGTCAGAAAAGGGGGACCCTTGGTGTTTTGATGAGCATTGTTTAGCTGCAAATCGATGTTTAAAGTTAGCCTTGACTGCTTTCCCGAGAGTCCTCTCTGATGATCGGTCAGCCCGCCAAATGTATAAACTTACCCTTAAAGCTAGAAAGGACACCCTGCATAAATTGGATTGGGAAGCCCTGGAATCAGCTACGGTTGGTAACAATAGTAAATCTTTCTGGGACACCCTTAAAATCAGATCGAGAAATTCCCCAGATAAGTCTCTGTTGAAATGTAACATTTTAGGCTCCGACTGGAAGGCCCATTTCTCTACTATATACTATCTAGAGGAGGATGTTGAGGTGGTTGGTCGCTTACAAGGCAAGTTAAATAGTTCACCTCCCATGATTAAATCCTGGCCAGATGTTGAAGCGGCTATACACAAGAGTGAAGGTGGTAAGGCGCCAAGCCCAGATAGGACCTTGATTGATTTAATAAAATGTAATGTCGCTCTTTGGGGTCCCTTGATCACCAATGTTTTTAACAGTTCGCTGAATACATCTATTCCCACTCTTGGAAACTTGCAACCATTGTACATATTTTTTAACAAGGCGATTGTATGTCTAATAAGTGCTTTAGACCAATCTCCTTATTAGATAGCACTGTGAAAATTATTGGTAGGATTATATATAATCGCCTCGCGACTTCGACACAGGAGCAGCATATTTTGTCCCCCCTTCTATTTGGGTTTCGCCCAGGATTAAGAACTGTTGAGAAATGTCTCAACTTGAGCTTAATGGTCAACAAGTACACTTTAGTCAAGCGCTGTCCATTATATTTGGCTTTTATGGATCTCTCAACAGCGTTTGACTCTGTTAATGGAACCAAGCTATGGCTGAGACTATTGGATTTAGGCTTCGATGTGAGTCAGGTGAATTTCTTGTATGACCTGCACACCGACCTTGCGACTAGGGTACGTTTGACCCTAGCTGGTGATTTGTCTAGGTCATTCAGCCTTAAGAGCGGTGTATGCCAAGGATGTATATTGGCCCCAATACTTTCTATTTTTTATATCAATGATCTTTGTCCTCTCTTAAGGTTGACACTCCGAGAGTTGCTGCTACACAGGTGCCGTCTCTGATATACGCGGACAACTCGGTCCTACTAGCCCAGGCGCCTATTGCTCTACGAGTGCTGGTGGACCGCTTTGCCCAGTTTATGAACAGCCTTTATTTGTCTACTAATTATGGCAGATCTCATATTATGGCCTGTGGCTCAGGTAGGACTGAGATTCGTAAAATCTCAATTAAAGGCCAGCTTTTGCATGGTGTAAAAATGTTTACTTACTTGGGTGTTAAGTTTAATTCCTTGGGTTCTTGGCAGCCTCAACTTACTAGTTCATACCTAAAATGTTGTAGGTCAACTGGAGCCATTTTGAATATATCAAAATCAAGGAGGAAGGGAACTATTTTACTTCTCTTAAAAATTTACAACGCTTGATGTATCCCAGCCGCCACATATGGGGCAGCAGTGTGGGGCCACTATAAGTGCTCCCCCCTTCACACAGAAGAAAACCATATATGCAGAAGATGTTGACATCTCCTCCTGGAATACCTCTTGGTTCATCTTTCACTCAGAGTTCAAGCAGCGATATATTGAGTATTCGTTGTGATTAGCTCCTTTGCTACTGTGGGTGAGCATATGGACGGACCCCTTAGCAAAGTTTTGTAGAGATGTTATACTAGACTGTACCAGTTTGAATAATTGGCACCTCATTCCTTGGTTGAATAGCATGTCTACATCTTTTCAGGCATTTGGGCTGAGCTCATGTTTTTGTCCCCAAAGGAAATAATCAAAGGAGATAAATCTTTTTAGAAAAGTGTGATGAAAGTAGAATGCAAGTAGAGCTGGGGAAAATCCTTGTGATGACTTATTATTGGACCCTTGCTAGGTATGGAGCTGGTATTTTATCTTACACTAGACCTAATGCAATGGGAAATGTCTCTCCTCTTCCGCTTTAGGTCTGGTTCAGTTTGGCGGCTTATGAGCACTGGAATGCCTATTTTTGTATTGGGAGCTACTAATTGGGTATGCTCTTGAAGTGGGGTCTCTTCACAAACGCTCCCGCATTATATGTATTTCTGTAATCACTTTGGTTACCCACGCAGAGTTATTCTCAAACCCCCATTAAAATCGTTTGGATACCTGAGATGCTCAGAGGCCCTGCATCACTTGCAACTGTTAAACTCCCCAATAATTTGCCACAGGGTGAGTTCTTTTCTTAAGGCAGCAGTTAGAGTGAGGAATACTGTGGTTGGATATGCCTGTATGTTTTATCTTATGATGATATTGCTTTTAAGTGTATTTTATGATTTTTAGATATTTTATCGTATTTAATTGTGTGATATGATTTTGTCATGCACTTTGCACTATATATTGATGTTGATTATTCTTCGATCCATATGCCGTCCCCAGCATCTGTTTACAGGTTTAGGTTATTGTACTATTTTTTATTTTGCTTGTTTGTATTGTATTGGTACATCTCTTTTATGGCCTGGATTAGCCCAATAAAGATTTCTTGAATTGAATTGATTTGGCAATTCAGGTCATGGTTCCTCTTGCTCTTTTTGGCTGAGTATTTTGCCAGTTACTGCAGATGGCATAATTCTGATTGGGACCCTTGAAATGAAAAATCAGCAAAAACTGCAAACACCCAAATCATGCACAAGATCAAAAATAAACACAGATAAAGTGATATACAAGGAAAAGAATCAATTGAGGGCTTAAAAAAATCAAAATGTAAATATTTATTAATTTCAAGAAATAAAGCAAACTAAAGAATGTGTAAAGTAGCAAATTCTATGACCTGTGCCATTATTGGTGTAAAATACACATAGAGAACATAATAAAGCCTCATCATGTGGAATTTACAGGTGCTTAATTCACCGATCCTTTAGACGTTTGGGCTTTGGCATGGGTGATAATGTGCTAATTGCATGGGCCTGTCTCTCTCTGGAGGAGAACCAACTCCTATTTCAGACATTTTGATCGCACAATTTAAGCCTGGTTTTAGCTGGTATAAATATACAGGTAAACACCCGCAGAATGGACATCCATATCATAATTCTGATTTGGGTGCAAAAGACAGTTTGCCTAGTCACTCTTTATTAGAACTGACAACCTTGGCGTGGTATTACCCCCAAACCTTTTGCCTTCTCCACTCCTGTTTTGCGGAATTTGTTTTTGGTGGCTTAAAGACTCTGTGCATTTTACCACTGCTAACTGGTGCTGCAGTGCTTGTGCTCTCTCCTTTAAACATGGTAAAATTGGTGTACACCGAATTGGCTCATTTAATTTACTTGTAAATCCCTAGTAAACTGTAGTATATGTACCCCAAGCTTGTATATTAAATGCTACATGTGGGCCTGAAGCACTCATTGTGCCACCCACAAAAGTAGCCCTCTACAACTTATTTATAATGACTAACTGTACTGTTAACCATTGAGTTATTTTTTACTACAGATCTGGTTGCATTGAGTCCAGCTACATAAGTGCCAAAAGAATTACTGGGTCAAGTCTAAGGACATTTTCAAAATATTTCTATAGCCCAATGAGGCTCTTTGATACAGAGAATGTCCTGATGAAAGCCCACAAGCACCTCTTGTAGGGCAACTTAGGAGCTGAAACATGTTGAGCATCCATAAGGGTTGAACAATTCTCCTTTTTATTTTAAATCATACCACACCGGAACAAGAATAAAACTGTTTAGCCCACTGTGTGGTATTTGTAATCATATGCTGCCTCTGTATTTGATGTACTAGGGATAGTTTACCCTTCAATATTACACTTAGCTTAGTCCCGCATCACAGGAATACAGTTACATAACATCAAGATATCCCCTGTTTCACATGGTAGTAGCCCACGTTTCTAGCATGAGTAGGAGCCTTATGATAAAGCATGGTATCTATTTGGTTGGTGAGGACTGCTGTCCTTAATGAGAGTGATTCCCCTGCATCTAGCAACTACAATGCTTTATATTCAAAAAACACAAACTCTCTACCTGTGAGGGAAGTATCTTCCATCAAATCCAGGGAGTCAGCATGGGCGCGGCGTGTGCCCCCAGTGTTTCCTGTCTCTATATAGGCCATTTCGAGAGTTTGAACATCTACAATGAGCTGGCTCCTTTTTACGAGAACATCAGTAATTGGTCCCGCTACATAGACAACATTTTTTTCGTCTGGAAAGGGGACCAGAACATCCTTGATGAGTTTATTATGTGGATCAATGCGGCAGATTCTAACCTTAAATTTACCGCACATATGAGTAACAACAAACTTGAATTTCTTGACGTGTGGATTGAACATCTTAATTTACAACTTACGGTGTCCTTATACACCAAGCCCACGTCAAGAAACACCCTTCTGCACTTCAGCAGTTTCCATTCGAGATGTCAAAGGGACGGAATACCGTTTAGTCAATTTCTGCGTCTTCGCAGAAATTGTACTACCATCAAGAACTATCTGACCCATGCAGAAACTCTAAAAGAAAAACTGATCAAGAGGGGATATCCTCATAGGCTCATCAAGGATGCCCTGAAAAGAGCGCAATATTATGATCGCGACACGATGTTCCAGCCTAAAAACAAAGAAGTGGCAGACAAATTAGTATGTGTTACTAAACACTCCCAGTTTGATTACACAGTGCGCCAAATTATTAACTCCCAATGGCACCTTCTTAATTTGGACCACCAGTCCCAGCCTATACCAAAACCGTTGTTTGCATTTAAGAGGAATAAGAACCTCAGAAACATTCTGGTTAAGGCCAAAAGACCTGAGAAAACCAACTTTGTACAAAAATCTATAACGGGAGCCCAACCGATCAAGGGTAACCACAAATGTGGTTCATGCCAAGCCTGTGCCAATGCTATTGTCGGTGATCGTATTCGGATCAACGATAGGACAGTATTCCTGAAAGAAATGACGAACTATCGCACGTCCAACCTTGTGTATGCCATCTTATGCCCCTGCGGTTTGGCCTATGTAGGGGAAACCGCTAGAGAATGCAGAATCCGTATGGGCGAGCATAAATCCAACATCAGACTGCACAAACATGCTACTCCTTTAGTCAGCCATTGGATGGAAGCAAGCCACACTGAAGGGGACTTTCGTTGGACCATTCTTGAAAAAATTAGTCCTCAAATGGGTACTGACATCACTGCAACACGGAAGAAACGAGAAGTGTTTTGGATATTTTCTCTTAATACCAAGAATAAGGGACTCAATGAGACCCTTCTTTGGGAAAATGCCATCATCTGATGTAATCTTGAATACAGATGTATGCCGTACTGGGCCCTCTCCCTGAATTGGGCGCTGGTTACTGAGTATTTATCTATGTATGTATCCTTTTCCTTTCTTCTTTATGCATTTTTAAATGTGGCGTTTTGTTTATTGAAAGCTTTTACCTCTTTTTGGGTCTTTATACCACTTCCCGCCCCTCTGCTTAGTCTGAATCAGCAAGGCTGACTCTGCACATTATCGGGTTTCTTAACTGGGGGTGGAGCCTGTGAATGTCCTGATGACGTCAGACGCCCAGACGCTCAATTGCACAGTATTTAAACCTGCTCCCTCCCACCTGAAGTTTAGACCGCCCGGCATATCGGCCGACTCCGTCCATTTTTTGTCATCGCGTAGCTCTCTGTGAAGGTAAGGACTATTATACATTCTGACCCGGCGGTGATTTGGCGCTGTTACCGTTTTTGATATTAGGTCCGTCTGACCTTTTCTGTCCCGTTCTTTTATCCATTTTTCTTGTTCTTTATTCCCCCCTAGGAGCCCTGCATCAAGGCTTCTATGATTGCCAGACATATTTTTCTATCAGATTGAACTCTTTCCGTCCTGCCGATATATACATCGTTGCCTGCGCCTGCTTTAGTCTCCATCGCAGGTGAGAAATGTAACCTATTGTTAGCTGTGCTACCTGCGATAAATTACTATAGGACTGACAGATTGTATAAAATCCTGTTGCTTCTTCGAACAGAGCCTGGAGCAATTCCACCATTTGTGGATGTTCGCCGCCCCTGCTCACGGCAGTCTTCATCTCACTTTCACCACTCTGGCCCCTCCCGTTGGCTCGAGTCATCCCTCCTCTCCTCTGCCTTAAACGAACCAGAGAGCCTAGGCCCTAGGCTATACGGCCTCGATGAAATTTTGCATATCTTCTTGCGGTAAGCGTATATCCTTTAACCCTGGGCGAAGTGCTACGCTACGCTCGCGTAGTTTGCGAAGCTTGCGCTACTTCGCACAACGCGAATTGCACGTAGCACAGTGCGAACACGCGTAGCGTAGCGTAGCGTAGTGCCGCGGTCATTTTTGCTTGCTCGCGGTCCTCAACGTCAAGTTGGCGACCGCGAGCAAGCAAAATGACATCCCGGCGAGACTTTTTCCTCGTTCGCGATCAGCAACATCAAGTTGCCGATCGCGAGCGTGGAAAATAAACCTCCGGCGAGATTCTCAACGCGGGAGGTCAGGTTTCTCATTGCGAGTGGTCGCGTATGCTCGCGACCGCTCGCGATGAGAAACTACCAGTCCGCGTTGAGGAAAGCTGCCGCTCGAGTAAAAATCTACTCGAGCAGCAGTAAAAGACAGCTCGCACTGTGCAAGTTGCCGTTTTCAATGATTGCACAGTGCGGACAAGCATCCGGCACTGTGCAATCATTGCGAACAGTGCGCTACGCAGTTCGCGTAGTGCTACGCGAAGCTTGCGTAGCGCGAACTGCACTTTGCGTAGCTTCGCGAAGCATTACTTCGCGAACTACGCCCACCCTTAATATCCTTCCCTGTACCCTCTGACTACTCACTCCCTATTAGCAGAATCTCTGGGTCGGTCGCACGCATTTATTATTCCTGTGTTCTGTATCTTTGCAGGCTTTATCGTCATTTTGCTGCCTTCCGATAGCTTTCAGCAGTTTGCCTGTTCCGATTCTCAGGTATTCCTGATTTGTCTTATTCTTACTGTTTTGTTTAACCCTCTTCTTTTTCCCTGTCCTATATCTAACGAACTGAGACCTCTGGATAAGTCTACATTAGAATGCGATTGCTGTTAATGTTAGACGTCTAGGCAACTTCGTGTAAAATCCTCTATTAGCAGCATATGTCTTTGAAGTCTCTAACTTTATTGTTGCGATATGTTAAGCTCTTTTTCACCTATTAAGGGAATGTGTTTTTGTGTAATCTCTGTTCTCTTCTGCGTGTGCACACGTATTCAAAAACTTTTTAATCAATTTATTGCAACTACCAACCCGTGCATTTGTGACCACATTATGTGACCAATTAATTTTAATGCGCATATCATGTAGCATTGACTTTTGTCTTTTCACCATGTTTCATAATGATATTTATTTTCACTGTTTTGTAAATATACTGATTTATGTACACTATTTGTTGTAGGCACGACACACCGCTACTGTTTTTTGATTCATGCGCCCTGAGGAAGGTGAGACCCACAGTGGGGTCTAACACCGAAACGCGCGTCAGCGCTGAAATTATGACGTGGATATTTCTGAATATTTCTGAATAATTCTGTGTATCTCTCTGATCTGTCTCATTATGCCATGACACCAATTTGATTTATTATTGGATGACCCCTTTTTAGATTATCATTGAAATATTGCTCTAATCACCTTATTAGTTGCATCCATAAGATTTGTAATAACAGGACAATATTCTTAGATCAATTGCTCCCTTTGGGAGAATTGTCCACGTCTATTTATTTATTATCTTTGCAGTGTGGAATGTTTGATTTGAATGGACGTATGAGTATGTATGGTCATGAATTTGAATGTCTGATGTGATGAGCGAATGTGGTCTGGGATGTGTCTTATGTAAATTTTTTACTATGTTTAAATAAAATCAGAATTGCTGAATTAACATATGATACAACAATAATAAAAAATATGTTTTGATACCAATTTTGAGTGTCTTGGTCACATGTTCTGACATGGGTTGTTAGTTGATTACTCACTAGTGACTTATCAATCAATCATATCACTTGTAAAGTGCACTACTTACCCGTGAGGGTCTCAAGGCGCTGGGGGTTGGAGGGTGCTGCTACTGCTCGAAGAGCCAGGTCTTGAGGAGTCTTCTGAAGGTCAGTAGGTCTTGGGTCTGCCGTAGGTGGGTGGGGAGGGTGTTCCAGGTCTTGGCGGCGAGGTGGGAGAAAGATCTGCCGCCGGCAGTCGTTCTTTGTATGCGGGGGATTGCGGCGAGGGCGAGGCCGGTGGAGCGGAGCTGGCGGGTGGGGGTGTAGAAGCTGAGTCGTCCGTTGAGATATGCTGGTCCGGTGCTGTGGAGTGCTTTGTGTGCGTGGGTGAGGAGCTTGAAGGTTAGCCTCTTGTTGATGGGGAGCCATTGCAGGTCTCTCAGGTGGGGTGTGATGTGGCTGCGGCGGGGGATGTTGAGGATCAGACGTGCAGAGGCGTTCTGGATGCGTTGCAGCCGTCTCAGGAGTTTGGCCGAAGTTCCTGCGTAGAGGGCGTTTCCGTAGTCCAGCCTGCTGCTGACGAGGGCCTGGGTGACCGTTCTTCTCGTTTCGGTGGGGATCCACTTGTAGATCCTGCGGAGCATGCAGAGGGTGTTGAAGCAGGAGGAGGAGATGGTGTTGACCTGCTTAGTCATGGAGAGGGTGGAGTCGAGGATGACCCCTAGGTTGCGTGCATGGTCGGTGGGTGTTGGAGCTGTTCCCAGTGTGGTCGGCCACCAGGAGTCGTCCCAGGCCGACGGGGTGGAGCCGAGGATGAGGACCTCCGTCTTGTCCGAGTTCAGCTTCAGTCCGCTGTTCCTCATCCATTCGGCGACGGCCTTCATTCCTTCGTGGAGGTTGGTTTTGGCCGTGTGAGGGTCTTTGGTGAGAGAGATGATCAGCTGGGTGTCATCGGCGTAGGAGATGATGTTGAGGTCGTGCTGTCGGGCGACGTGGGCGAGAGGTGCCATGTAGATGTTGAACAGCGTTGGGCTGAGGGATGAGCCCTGGGGTATGCCACAGATGATCTCGGTGGCATTGGAGCGGAAGGGGGGGAGGCGGACGCTCTGTGTTCTGCCGGAGAGGAAGGATGTGGTCCAGTCCAGGGCCTTCTCTTGGATCCCGGCGTCGTATTGCACTTTTGGATCTGCACAGGTAGAGAGTTTGTGTTTTTTGAATATATTGCTGTTTTCCCCTGTTCTCTCTACCTTATTCCTATCAGGGGCCCCCTATTTTTGAGTGGAACTACAATGCTTTACCATTTCCATGATACCTAGGGTACCTTTAGTTGTTATACAATGAAAAGGATCTGTATCCCAGCGTGCTACCTCACTACCCTTAGTTAGTAATAGATTGTGGGTGGGGAGAAACTCCTGGACTCTCAGTAACCAATATGATAAAAGTTCTCAGGGGTAAACCTATCCACCTTTGCAGCGTGTCCTGTGTTCCCTACTGCATACAACCCCACACTGCCCCTCTCTAACTAAAACCAAGATGGCAGAACCTTTCTTCTCCTGTGCAGAGCTTGTGTGCCCACCCCTGAGGTGTGAGTATGGAACCTTTGGTCACTGTAAAGCAGTTCTGGAGGCCGATCCTTTCCCACAGGGATTGGTGCCTATCTGACTGGTTGCGGTAAAGAAAGGGCCTGCGCAGGTGTCAGTTAACAATTGCTTTTGACAGGATTGGCCTCTTTGAAGTTAATCAAAATCCTGGGCACAGTCCACTGTCCATTATGTTATCCTATCAAGGGAACAACAACATTTCCCCACAGCCAAGGATGCAGTTTTCACACCTCATCAAGTGGGATATTCAGCTGCAAGGTGACAGCTAGAGCTCATGCACATGGGTCTCCAAGGGTTTTATGCAGGGAAAGGGTAACTTTCTAAAGGTTTTCCTTAATAGTTATTAAAATGTTGATTTGACCATGAATTGGATTTTGGTTAAGTGATAAAATGAGTCTTTGAGTTATGTTTTGTGTTGTTTCCTAATGAAAATAAGCATTATTAAATATAATAATGTAACCCAGTGTTTTTTTTATGGAACGGCCAGCTGTTATATTCTATATGGGTACCCCAATATTGGCTCAGGTAACATCCTAATCTTTCACCAATATTCTCCCCTACATTACACACATAACGGTTCTTGGGGACTGACCTTTTACCTAGATACGACACTGCACACAGAACGCAAGACATACATTATGCATACATTATGCATGAGGATTCTTGAAAACTCAGCAGGACCATCATCTCCTGCATAATAACTATGTACAAGGTTTATTCCCGACGTCATCCTAAGTCCGACAATGGCACAGCAAGGTAGAACCCCTGGGGACACCTTTTAGGTATATAAACATCACATCTTGCTGAGATAGATGGAGGAGAACTAGGACTTCCATGCCGACACACTGACGCGAGACGCTGAGGCTCCTGCATACAGATACTCCAGCTCGCAGTGGTCTAACATCCCTTGCGGGGGGGGCCAACTCGAGACCAAGATGGGGTCCCACAGTCTCTCAATTCAGGTAATGGGGTTGACTTTATCCTAGAGGGATTCTTGGCTTAACACCTGCATACATGCTAGGTACACTTAGGTACATTTAGTTAGGATTGCATCGTAGGAGTACGCATTTTATTGTCATGTATTTTATATACCTGCCTGTAGTCATGGTTTTAGCATAATGGTAGAAATCTACCATCCTTTTACTTTCCTAGTGCTTCTAATCATTTATATCTGTTTCTGTTTAGTGGTTGTTTCAGCACACCTATTTTACACTAGAATGACCACTGTTCAATAAATGCTTATTGAAAAACGCCCATATAATTAATTCTGTGTATCTCACTGAGATAAAGTGAGCATGAGTGACTGAGTGAAAAGTATTGCACTGTCTCCACAGTCCTGAGAGATCAGGTTTGTCATGTTTGATAGTTGCCAAGAACTATTCTCTCCTTGGTAAAGAGGGGTTTTTAGTGGCACTGTGAGCTAGCCGGTATACAGGCTAATATACCCATTACGGGGTGTCTAGAATCAGACTGGCACCAATCCTACAGTGTATGTTGTCTAAACGCGCAGATCCTATATAGGATTAATAGGAACTACACAGCACAGCTTTGTCATTGTGAAAACATGTTTAATATTAAACATAAATATTTATATGTTAGGCCTTTTTATTAGTAACTCATAAAAATATTTAAAAGGAAGGGTTTGACCTGTGAAAATGGGTTGGTTTAACAGGTCCAATTTGCAGTTTAGAATTACAACCGATGGTAAGCTTACAGTCATCTATGCACTGCCACTGTAGTGGGTGGTACAATGAATGCTGCAATCCACTAGTGCATTTAGCTTACAGGTCCTGGGTACACTTGGTACCATATACCAGGGCCTTATTGGTAAGCTAAATATTCCAATTAACGGTATTCCACACACAGGCATTTTACCATTCCTGGTTAGCAGGAGTAAAATGCAAGAAGTTCACCAGCCAGCAAAAACAGTCAAGGCAAAAACATGTGGGTACACCAATCAAATGATAGTATTTTTCTGCAGGTTTCCATACATTTGTAGGGCAGCACTAATATGCATACCTACATCTCACTGGGCCCTCATTAAAATGGCCTTTGACATGTTCATCCCCTATCCTCTCCACCCCTGCTAAATTCCAATTTCGTCCTCAATGGCACTGGTAGATATATTATTGTTGTAGCTTACAAGCTATATGTTTTATTAGCTGGAGTGTGGAGTCAGTCATCCCTGAGTGGCTACATATTGGGCCCATCAACACCCCATAGTCATAGAGGCTGATTTGTTTTTATTTATTTCACCGTGTGTGATACTGGGTCTGAACACAGTGGGATGTTTCTGTGAAAGTAACAGGGAGGGTAGTGGTGAGACACCTCATTCAAAGAAAAATGGGTGAGTGGGAGGAATCAGTAAAAGTCCTAAGTCCCTACACAAGCCCCTAAAATATCTCACCCAGACAAGGAAATAGAGGGTTTCTTTGATCTATGGGAATGGCTGGTTTTGGAACTAGCCGTGTCGAGAGACCCAAAAAGAACATCTCTCTGCCCGAGCCATTTCTAGGAGTCCACAACATTAGATACCAGTAGAATGTAGATGAGTCAGATCTACCTTAAGGGGGATCTGCAGTCTGGCATAACTTGACAACCTGCCTGAGAGAGTCCAGGACTGGGTAGTTAAAGAACCCTCTGTGCCTCATTAGCAGTACATAGATCTTCTCATGCTCCCTCTCGTATACTAATTGCCTGACTAATTGGGAAGACTCCAATTTCACAGAAGACTAAAGATCTTCCACTGTGAACAGTAGAGGGACCAGCTACACTGCCTCCACAAAACTTAGTATCCCATCTCATCTCACTACCCCATTGGTCTATCTTCCCCTTCACTCGAAATGTCCTAGACTCCTGCTCTCCAGAAAGTACAAGGGGCTCTTTAGTGTGCTTCCAAACCACTGTCCTCCAGAACTAAGGCTCCACCATTATCTTTGTACACCAAAGTGGTTGTATGGAAATATGTAATGGATTCATTGATTTCACACAAATTATATGGGCTTTGGAAGTCATTGTTTCCAGTCCCCAAAAAGTATTTGAATCAGCTTAGCAGTGACGAGCACATCACAATAAAACTCAGGTGGCTAGACCAATGAATTGAATGTTTTCTTACAACACACATGGAAAATGCAGCTAGCTGGCAAAAAAAGAGAAATCTCAAAACTGATATGAATTTTATGGCACAGCCTTGGGATCAGCATTGAGGTACTCCACCAAGTGCCACCAAACTCCCTACTGTTGTTCAAACAACTCTGTTCCGCTTACCAGGCCTCCATGCAGATCACATAGGGGCATTATCCTACTGATCTCAGAGAAGGGTCCAGTCTTCTTATAGCACTCAGTACAGGTGGACGGGAAGACAGTCCAAGGCACCTTTATGGGTGATGGTCATACAGAGTTACATGCTGATTCAACAGCTCTGTAAAGAGAACCACAATAACAGCACATTTATCTGGCTTATTTTTGGAAGAGGTGTGCCAGTTTTGAGGCATTTAAACAAGTTTTGTCGTCAGTGGTGCAATAGGGTAGGAGATGCCACTGTTCATTGGGCTGGAGTAGTAAGAACTAAGCAGAGCCTGGGATCTCATTTAAAGTGATGGAATAAATGGTATTTTATAGAAATGATTTGCTTTGTTTGGTGGGGGTGGAGGTAGTTTGCTAGAGAAATGAGGGGATATATCTTCTCTTCATCTGGCTTCAGGCAGTGTTCTGTTATCCATTGATAAGGACTGAAGAGAGTTGGAAGGTTTAGAGAATTTAGAATGCAAGTGAACCAATATTTATCACATTTGAACACAAACATGGATTTATGGTTTTGCTGCTTCATCAAGCAGCACAAATATGAATCCTTTTTTGTGTTCAGTATAAACTGATTTGCAATGTAAACTGATTAGCAAAAATGTACTACAAAGAAAATATTTCTGCACAAAATAACAATAAGCTGTGCTGCACTGCCAAAATACATTTATACAATTGTAACCAGGCTTAGGGCCTCATTGCAAGTATGGGCGCTATTTATAGCACCTGGCAAATAACAATACCACCAGGTTTGTTATTTACCAGGTGTGATAAATAGCACCTATTATGAGTTTCTGAGGAATAACATGCATATTTTGGTGTTTAACACACCTAAATCCGCATGGTATGGTGAATACTGTATTTTTTAAAATTTCAGCAGGTTTGACCTGCTGAAATTTAATAACTGCTGAAATTTAATGACTGTTGAGTTATTTAACTCATTCGATAATTATTGGATGTAGTAAATACTTTCAAACTGTTAATTCCAACCAATGCGTAATCAGGGGTTTATGCATGGGTTGGAATGTAATGAGCAACTTGTAATCAGGGCCTAACAGTTTTATTTTTATTTTTGTCTCCAAACACATTTTTCCCCAGTAACAATCATACCTATTTTTCATTTATAGGGCTGCAATATCCCGATCTTTTACCTCATGATTTTGTAATGTTGCTGAACTGAGAAATTGCCCATTTGCCCATTTTGCACACTCTCCATGGGACACTGAAAAGACAGATTGATACTACATTAGCAGTCGCTAAAATACGCACAAAGCGTAAATGGAGACCTAGCCACAGTAATGTCAGTTAAATTTGGGGGGGGTGAATCTCAAATTTCTGAACTAAAAAAGCGTTGTGCCGCACAGTGGAAAGGTGACAGGAGCAAGAATCGGGATAGACTCTTCCAATGAGGAACAGGGTCAGTACTGAGTTGCATTAGGTGTGCATTTGTCTGTAATGAAAAATATGGGTTGGAATGCTACCCCGAATGATTGCAAGTGGTTATACTACTTGCAAGCATGCGTCCTATCAATTTTTGGGTGTTTGATTGGTAGTAGTACTAAGACTGGTGCAGCTTTCCAACTACTGCCAATGTTCTAGAATTCCAAAAAGAAGTGAATTTGCACACATTCGGTGAATACTTCTATGGGTGCAGATTGTTTTTTTTATGGAAAAAATGATCTCTATATGTACTTAAGTTCCTGTGCCAAAAACGAACAAGTTAATACCTCTTAGTGACAGCGACATAGCAGACTTGAATAACGGCCCTCCAGTCCTAACTACCAAGTCAAGAATGCATTTATTTGTGTACGTGATACACCAAAACCATCCTTGAAGCTCTGCCCCTGCCTACCCATGGGGAATGGCCCTGAGAACTACCAGTAGTGGCATTGCATGAAAAGCTTGTATATAGTGAAAATATTTCCATGCACTTTTTGATCTGATTTGAGCCCCTTTTCTAACACACCTTTGGTACTATATCATGTGGAACCACGGACAATAGTATTAAGGATCCCTAGGAGATTATTCTGATTAATCATGTTACCCATGCCCATATATGCAAAACACCTGTATAATCAATCAATCAGGTGTTTGTAGAGCGCACTACTCACCCATTAGGGTCTCAAGGTGCTGGTAAGGTAATGGACCTCATGGTACACTAGCTTCTTGCCACATTTCCCTATTAAGAGACCATTAAAGTGTATGTCTCCCATGTGGTCACTCTCGATCCATCCTAGACCTATCAGCGTTCTCTTGCACTACTTATACATCACAACCCAGTACTTAACCTTCCTTTATATGCATTTATCCTTTTCCCACTCATAGATGCCACTCTCTGTCCTGTCTCTGCACAATTTATTTCTATAATATTACTATCTTATGCATCTATGTAATAATGAAGTATGACTGACTAGTCTGCAACATACAGTACCAATAAATATGTGTTTATGAATTTATTTCTTTAGCATTTGTTTCATTTTCTAGAAGGTCTAGCGCATTACAGGGTCTCAACAGTTTTGTTGCTACACACTGGCAAAATCAAAAGACATATAAGTAGATAGCAGAAGAAGGGCTCGAAGTTCTGAGTAAGGACTACATAAATTAAAATTTCACTTGATTATTAAGGAGTTTTCTAACACTGAAATATAGAGTGATGTAAAAAAGGGCTATATAACCATCATGAATTAAAATGAGGATACATATAAGTAAGATGTAGGGAAGCAAATTTCCATACACCACATATATATAATAGCATTTTGCAGGGAGATCCGAGGGTTCATATCTATGGTGGTCTTTGTTTCTTTTTTAGCTCTTTCTTAAAAGAATCATAGTTTGGATTATTTCCCACCCTGTGTGGGATGGATTTCCCGATCTTCATGACACTTCCAGTGAAGGATTCACTTAATGTGCATTGACAGTAGGAATTTCCAGGAGCTGTCAATCTGTGCTTTAGAATGTTCATCGGGCTTCACACATTGTGGGTTTTGAGGGTACATGTATGGTGTGCTTTGTGTACAATTGAGCCTAGCTTACAATTTTCAATGGGTAGGCATTGAAGAGTCTTAAATAGAGCTGTGATATGCTCAAAGCCTTTGGCAACTGAGAATAGCCTGACTGCAGCATTAACTATGGCTTTGTGAGAGCAAGTTATGTCTGTCGGGAGAACATGTGAAGACAGCGAATGCACATCAGGTTGGGCAGAGGGTGGAAAGTTTGGAGGATGGGGAATTGCAAACTGTGGGCCTAATACACAAAGGTGTCTTCAGCAGCTGAAGCTTTTGAGTAAGTTTAGTACGCTTTGACTATTCATAAAATCTAACTGTAAATTTACTCCAAAAGTGCACTTTACATGGCTCGCCTTTGGACTTTAAGACTTGAGAACGCAGCAGCTTCTCAAGCATGTAGCCAATATTACAGTGTTTGATGCCATTGTGGCTTCCAGTAACCCGCACGTTAAACAGCGGAAGACCGGGGCTCAGATTGCCTATACACATGCAGACCTGAATAGGTTGTGGCCCCAAAATGTGTGAATGTCACTGCCATGAACACTGGTGTACATATGGCTAATGTCCTTCAGCAACAAACCCTGGAATTGGACCAGTTAAGGACAAAGAATGCTGCCCTTTGCCAAGCAAGCCATTCTAGGTCTTGTCATCTTCCTGCCATCAGCCCTTCTACTTCAAAGTACTCTGGAGATCCTTCGAGATTAAAGAAGGTTTTGGGCAACCTGGTAATTTATTTTGCTTTTTGGCCTTCAACAGGTCCAAAGTGGAGTACCAGATTGGTGCCTTAACCAATGCAGCTTTGGCTTAGACAACCCCCTGAGTTGTCACACAAGACCCTAGTCTGAACCACTATGCTAATTTTTTGGCAAACTTCAAGAAGACGAGAGACCCAACTGTGAAGCTTCTGCAGAGGATGCCTTGTGTGGAATATCCCATGGGTATTCTGATGTGCTGTCATATTGTACACAATTGTGTGAGCTTGCTGCTGAAACCACCTTGTTGGAACACACTTAAATGTCCTTATTCCAAAGAAGGTTAAAAGAGAAAGATTTCCTGAGCTTCCTCATTTCCTGAACATCTGGATCAAGTTATTCTGATTCAAGATGGACATCATTTGGGCACTATGAATATCGGGTCATGCCCTTTGGCCTTATTAATGCTCCAGAAGCTGTCCAGTTATTTGTTATCACCATATCTGACATTGTGAGCCACTTTCTTGAGATGTACCTGGACAATATCCTGATCTTCTCTGCTTCCCTTCCTGAACATAGAGTCCTTGTTAACTCCATCCTTCTACATCTCAGGAAAAACCATACATCCTGTAAAGCGGAGAAGTTGGAGTTTGAAAGATCAGAAGTGGAGTATTTGGGGTATCACCTCATTGAGAGTGGTTTAACTGTGGACCCTCTTAAGATGTCTGCTGTATTGGAATGGCTGACTCCTAAGTCCTTCAAAGAGACCCAGAGTGTCTTAGAACTGGCTAACTTTATGGGCAGTTCATACAGACATTTGCTGGCATATGTAGCCATAGATCTGCCACGTTGAAGAACGAGAACCTAACTACAGGTTGGTCTTGCACTCTTAAAGCCCAGGAGGCCTTTATCAACCTCAAGAAGGCTTTCACTCAAGTTCCTATTCTCAGACACCCAGATCCATCCAGGAAGTTTATTGTGCTTCCTGATGCATCAAATTTTGCTGTTGAAGCAAAGCGACCTCAGCTTCAGGAGGACAACCTGGAATATCCCATTTTTTTTATCTCTCCCATGTCCTAAATCCATGTGATTAATGGTATTCAGTTAAGGAAAACAAACTCATGGCCCTCAAACAGGCTTCTATGGAGTGGCGGCATCTTTTAATGAGAACAATCAAACCTTATGAGGTTTGGATGGACCATTGAAACCTCCGGTTTTTGCCCATCATCCAATGTAGAAACAGCAGACAAGCTCACTGGGAGTATTTATTTTCTCAATTTGATTTCTATGCTAGTTACATCACTGGCACACAGAACGTTCTTGCCAATACTTTATGTATTTGGGACATTTTAGTGACACGCCTGTCCTTTTGCTTCCAGACAAAGTTGCGTGTTTGTTAGAAATGGGATCTCTAGTTGGCAAGGGCTCGCACCTTTGTCCAAGTAGGGACCCGTCTTCCTAGTCAGGGTAAGGGTGTTACACTCGTGAAGTAACCCCTGCTCACCCTCGTGGTAGCTTGGCACGAGCAGTCAGGCTTAATTCAGAGGCAGTGTGTAAAGCATTTGCACATAACCAACAGTAATACAGTGTAAGCACTACAAACGGACACCACACCAGTTTAGAAAAATAACCAATATTTTATATACTCAAGACAAGACCAATTACGACAAAAATCCACAATACTGTACTTTAAAAATGAATGCTTGATAAGGTAACTTCTTCTTTGCAAGAATAGTTCAAAGACAAAGTTCGTACGAGTTGGTAGCTCCGTCCGAGCCTACCGTGATGCTGAAAACCACAGAGTCTAACAGTTCCAGCCGACCGCGTCGATACGGGCCAGCAGAGTCATGGACAGACTCGGTTACAGTACCTTTCTCGTTGTGGCTGGTACGGAGCGTACGAGCCGGTCGGCGTTCGTCGCGGTTCCGGTGCAAGACGGAGCGATGCAAGGTGCGGTGTCCCTCGATGCGGTGCAGGCAGCGGCTCGATGAGCGTCGTGCAGACGGAGTCGGTGAGTCCAAGGCGTGCGATGCAGGGTGAGACGATGCTCGATGCGGTGCTGACAGGTTGCGATGCAGGTGACCAAGCCGGAGTGCGGGAGCTGGCGTCGGACAGCGGTGCGAGTCAGAGCGGTGCGTCGCAGACGTGCGAGCGGTGCCCCAAATGCGATGCGGTCACGACTCTTGAGCCAGTTGCAGCGACCGCGTCGGTCGGGTCCGGCTGGTTCAGTGAAGCGATGCGATGCGAACTGCGGTGCCCACAGGTCACGGTGCAAGCAGCGGCTCGGTGTTGGCGGCGTCGGACGTCGCCCACGGTGAGACCAGGGTTGCGATGTGAAGCGGGGCGATGCGGTCTGCAGTGCAAACAGGTCACCGGCCAGGAATGGATTCGGTTGACGGAGTCGGTTGCAGTTCCCTTCCTCTGTGGCAACTGAAACAGCATTCCAGAAGCGGTACCCAGAGGCTTGTGAAGTCTTTGTAGTCCCTGAGACTTCTTAACAGGAGGCCAGCTCGGTTCCAGGCCCTTGGAGATACTCAGCACAAGTTTGTAGAAAGTTCATTTCAGTCCTTTCGCTGCCCAAGACAGAAGCAGCAACTGCAGGCCAACCCAACAAAGCAACAACACAGCAAAGGAGCAGTACTCCTCCTGGCAGCTCTTCCAGCTCTTCGTCTTGGCAGGTTCCTTGATTCCAGCGAGATCTAAATTCATGGGGTCAGGGCCCCAATATTTATATCCCAAATTCCTTTGTTCTCTGAAGGCAGAGAGGCCTTTGCCTAGTCCAAACCAGTTCTGGAGCACTTTGTTGACAAGTCTCCGTCCCTTCTTTCAGTGAGTAGGCCAGGGACATCAGACGCACCACAGGAGGTGGAGCCAGCATTGTGGAGGGAAGGCACTGTCCTATTCAGGGCCCAGGTGCGACCCCTCCCACCCATCTACACGTAGATCTTGCTATTCAGCCCTGTGCTGACTCACCCTGTCTCCTGGCATCCCCCAGCCCCTGTCACTCACACTCCAGACAAGGAATACACAACCTCGCAGAGGCAGGCTTGGATGGTTAGACAAGAAAATACCCACTTTCTAAAAGTGGTATTTTCAAACACAGAGGGGCCGATTCCGATCTCGGTCGGAGGCGCACCCAATACTATTCGGTCGGGAAAAAAGCCATGCGAAAGCCAGTTTCCCGACCGATCCGTACAGTACACCGAACGAGCAAGTACGATGCGCACAACAGCAAAAATCCCGGCCGAGCCGTACTCACCCAAACCAGGTCCTGTTCTCCGACCGAGGCGAATCCGGAAACGCCGAATCGAGTCGCACGGAAGGGAAAATGCAGCCCCGTCCGGCCGGACAAGTACGATGCGCTTTCCGTACGCGCCGAACCCGTCGCTACGCACGGCACGTCAAAGCATCCGGGAGAGGCGCACATAAGCTCCGAATCGCGCCACAACACGATCCACGGCTACGAGACGAACACAGCACCGACGAGGACGACGCGAAGCGACGAGGACGAAGCCAAGCGACGAGGACGACGCGAAGCAACGAGAAGGACGAACGACACGAACCAACCATGAATCCCTTCGTCCCGATCATACCAATATTCTACATCTACTACCGGAACAGGCACGGACGCGTACGGCGCAGAAGGTAAGTCAGACACCAACCACAAAACACATACAACACGTACACGACACATCACACACATACACTGGGAATCTGAATATACTTACACCAGCAACAGCAGCACCATAGGGGCGGGATGCCCATCACCAATGCCACATATGCACACAGGGGCCTGAATGTGCGCCACCACCCCAACCCAGGGGGGGCCGGATGCCAACCACCCTCAACCAGGGGGGCAGGATGCCTACCACTACTACCACCCTCACCCAGGGGGGCAGGATGCCCACCACTACTACCACCCTTAGCCAGGGGGGCTGGATGCCTACCACCACCCTTAGCCAGGGGGGCTGGATGCCTACCACTACTACCACCCCCACCCAGGGGGCAGGATGCCTACCACTACTACCACCCTCACCCAGGGGGGCAGGATGCCCACCACTACTACCACCCTCACCCAGGGGGGCAGGATGCCCACCACTACTACCACCCTTAGCCAGGGGGCAGGATGCCTACCACTACTACCACCCTCACCCAGGGGGGCAGGATGCCCACCACTACTACCACCCTTAGCCAGGGGGCAGGATGCCCACCACTACTACCACCCTTAGCCAGGGGGCTGGATGCCCACCACTACTACCACCCTTAGCCAGGGGGCTGGATGCCTACCACTACTACCACCCTCAACCAGGGGGGCAGGATGCCTACCACTACTACCACCCTTAGCCAGGGGGGCAGGATGCCCACCACTACTACCACCCTTAGCCAGGGGGGCTGGATGCCTACCACCACCCTTAGCCAGGGGGGCTGGATGCCTACCACTACTACCACCCCCACCCAGGGGGCAGGATGCCTACCACTACTACCACCCTCACCCAGGGGGGCAGGATGCCCACCACTACTACCACCCTTAGCCAGGGGGCTGGATGCCTACCACTACTACCACCCTCACCCAGGGGGGCAGGATGCCCACCACTACTACCACCCTTAGCCAGGGGGCTGGATGCCTACCACTACTACCACCCTCAACCAGGGGGGCAGGATGCCTACCACTACTACCACCCTTAGCCAGGGGGCAGGATGCCCACCACTACTACCACCCTTAGCCAGGGGGGCTGGATGCCTACCACCACCCTTAGCCAGGGGGGCTGGATGCCTACCACTACTACCACCCCCACCCAGGGGGCAGGATGCCTACCACTACTACCACCCTCACCCAGGGGGGCAGGATGCCCACCACTACTACCACCCTTAGCCAGGGGGGCTGGATGCCTACCACTACTACCACCCTCAACCAGGGGGGCAGGATGCCTACCACTACTACCACCCTCACCCAGGGGGGCAGGATGCCCACCACTACTACCACCCTTAGCCAGGGGGGCTGGATGCCTACCACCACCCTTAGCCAGGGGGGCTGGATGCCTACCACTACTACCACCCTCAACCAGGGGGGCAGGATGCCTACCACTACTACCACCCTCACCCAGGGGGGCAGGATGCCCACCACTACTACCACCCTTAGCCAGGGGGTGCCAGATGCCCACCACTACCACCCTTAGCCAGGGGGCAGGATGCCCACCACTACTACCACCCTTAGCCAGGGGGGCTGGATGCCTACCACCACCCTTAGCCAGGGGGGCTGGATGCCTACCACTACTACCACCCCCACTCATAGGATGGACAATGCATGACACAACAAGCACACCACAACCTAGGGAATGCAAGATTAAGACATCCCCCCCACCACCATGACAAGCATGTGAGCAGGCTGTGTCAAATGCCTACAACACCGAACATGACATTGAACATACAATGTGACCCCCTAGCACATGTGCCACACATATATGTGTGTGGCACCCACAATGCAAGCAGCCCATGACCATTGTGGCAATGGGGCCTAAACCCCCATCATCACAGTGACCAAAAGGCAAGTGTGGGGTCCATAGCTGAAGCACATTTTGACCATTGTGGCAATGGGGCCTAAACCCCCATCATCACAGTGACCAAAAGGTAAGTGTGGGGTCCATAGCTGAAGCACAGTTTGACCATTGTGGCAATGGGGTCTAAACCCCCATCATCACAGTGACCAAAAGGCAAGTGTGGGGTCCATAGCTGAAGCACATTTTGACCATTGTGGCAATGGGGTCTACACCCTCATCATCACAGTGACCAAAAGGTAATTGTTGACAAAGAAAGAGCTGCAACTGCCAAACTGCATGGATCATTCCTGGTCACAGAACCAAAAACTCATCTGTGGCAAAGTAGTGTATGTGTCCCATTGCAACATAAATTGGGGGAGCCAAATACTGCAGTGCAAATGAAACATTCCTTTGGCCATGTGCAGACAAACAACACCCATGGTGGCTGAGACCGTCAACAGTCATCAATGACACAATGACAGAAGTGACCATCAGAATGCAGAACCACATATTTGCACCAATGGGCACACAAATGCAGATACCCTGTGGAGACAGCAGATGTGAGGTGAACAGATACCATACCATGGCAGCAATGGGACACACAAACCATGATCACTGTGCTGACCGATGACCTAGGAGTCCCAGGGACAGCAGGGGAAACACACCAAACAACATACAGCCAATGGCACACCCAAGATATGCCAATGCAGTGGTGCAGATGCACAAACACAAACAGGCAGACCAACACTGTCATCATACACAGCAGGTGAGGGGTGGGGGTGCCATTGTCCCCAGGCAACAACACAACACATGAGGAGAGCTGAATACCAATCATACAGATGTGCATACACTGCCACACTAAGGTAACTCATGGATCCAAATCCCCTATGTGGGCAAGCAGGCATTGACAGGTGAGAGGGAGCACAAAACACACATGTCACACAGGCACGTAGGAACAACAACTGACACAGCAAGTCACAGACACACCACAGCACCACCCCCAGGGCCCCCACAATGTGGTGACCCTGGGCTGAAGAAAAATACCACTGTGATGACAAAGCTAAATGTCGTTTACACTGTGAACCACAGTCAGGTGTCCTGAGCAACTAACTACCATCACACCTACACAAGCACAAATCAATCAGCATGGCCAGTAAGCCAAGGCCAACATGGAGGCAGGGGACTAGCCGGGCAACAACTCTCATCTGCACACACTCAACACCACACCCCTCGACCTCCAACAATGTGCAGCAGTGAAGTACACATGCACTGGTGACATTGCACATGCACCCATTACTATTCCAGGGTGGTGGGTGGGAACCAAGGTGTAGAAACACATCACACATGGACACTCAACAAGACTCCTGAATGTCTGACACACTGCACACTACGCTGTACATGGACATGACGGCAATACCACACCGACCAATGGGATCCCAGCCACAGTCACACACCAATGAAGAAACCAAGGTCACCCACAAAGAACACACATAGACAACAACCAACATTGCAGCCCGGACCCTAAGGAGTGCCAGCAGTCACACACACAACGTGTCACAATCACTGAAAGATAACACAAACTGGAAATCACATGACAGGGGCAAACAACAAGTGCCAAAGGGAAACCTGACTGTGACCCATCTGCGTCAGCACACAAACTCTGCCCTGACAGCAAACACACCTATGGGTGACACCCTGATGACCAGTAATGTGCCATGCACCCACATCACAGAGAACACAGGGAGAAGACTTTGGGGGAACATAGCTCAAGTCAGCAAGCATCACAAACAGGTACAACACTAGGGATCACAGCATGCGCAGATGAATGGAAGTGAACACACAGACATGCACATACAACACACACCTTGGGCGCAGGCAATGTCACACGTGTACACACTGCCATGAGGGGACTCCACTCCTGTGTGAGGAAAGCTGTGCCATATGTTGCCTCAGTAGGGCCCCATCATGTCAGCTGAGCACTTGGTCACACAATCAACAATTAGCACCAAATGAGGGCTCCCATCACATCAGCCTGGTCATGGATGTGCCAACGGAATCATCAGCACAGATCCAACACACTTGTATAGCAATGTTGCACTGACTACACGGATGAGTCCCTCCCCATTGATGCCCAAACCTGCATGTCCACTGGAGATGGCAACACGGTCAGGGAAGTAGACAAATGCAACGATGGCAGGCACAACAGATGTGCAGGGGTGGAAGCCACAGATGTGAAATTGCCAATGTAAGTAGGAAACCCATTGCCAAATACTGAACACATGACACCCTCAGATGCTGCTATTGATGACATGGATACACCACATGATAGGACACATTCCCCCTGGACCACATGGGTTCCTGCACAGTAACACTTCATAATCATGAGACCAGATATCACCATCACTGCAGCAAGGGCATGGTTAGCTGCACCAACAACATGTACATCTGAAGCATGAGCACTAGAGAAAAGAAAGTTGCTTTATTCAGCATATGTGTTGAGGCCAAACGAAGTCCTGAAAAAGAGCAAAGGCCAATGGCCAGTCCATTGTCAAAGTTCAAACAGGGTGACACTGGCAGATGTCACCCTACGCATGCCTGCACAATACCAGGGACAATCCACTAGGAGGGGCAACCGGGGGGCAGGCCAGGCACCGCAGGGACAGGATCAGGGCTCACCAGGGGGAGTCAGGGAAGGGGTGGTGGGTGCTGGAGAGCCACTGACAACTGCAGTGGAGGTGTCTGACATGGTGTGTGCCGGCACAACTGGGGGCATGACACAGATGTCGTGGGTGCCGGCACAACTGCAGTGGACCCTGCAGATGGGGTGGACAGGTCCGCCACTGCAGTGCCCAAGTCAGACAGGGCGGTAGTGGACTCCACTGCAGTGCCTACCTCCAGGGGAGGAGAATGGGGAACAGGCAAGGTGGGTTGGACAGAGGGGGAGGACACCCTCACCACATCAGTGGCACAGACAAGCGCAGCGGGGGTGTGGTGCTGGGAGAGCAAGTGGCAGGGGGAGAAGGCCGGAGCATCTTGGGGATGGTATATCTGTGGGTGGGGGAACCTGGGGCAGGGTGTGGTGGGGGCACCTGTGCAGTGGGGGCCTGAGGGATGGAGGACGGAGACCTTGTGCCTGAGCTGCAGGGCGGTGGCGGGGTCTTGCTCTTAGCACTCCGGGGGGACTTGCGGGTGGGGGCCTCAGTCCGTCTGCGCCTGGGGGAGGGTGTCCGGGGGCGAGGGGCACTCTGCTCCGTGTGGGTGGGCTTCCTCTTCCCCCGGGATGCTGGAGCAGCTTCATCGGTGGGGAAGAGGCCGAGGTCACAGAGGAAGAGCTGCTGTGACTTTGGGGTTGCAGGTGAGGCAAGGGAGGGTGCTTTGGAGGGAGAGGGAACTGAGGACTGCGCAGTGCATGTGGATGCGTGTGTGTGTTCCAGGGCCCCATCCCCTGTGAGTCTGGCTTCAGTCCCCTGAATGTGCTTGCGTGTGCGTTTTGTCATTGGCGTGTGTGTCAGTGTGCTGGATGTGTGTGTGCTGGTGTGTGCCAGTGTGTGTGTGCCTGGGATGGGTAAGGTGCTGGGGAGTGTGGATGGAGCAAAGGCAGGAGGGGTGAGGGACCGTTTGAGGAGGGACACTGCTGCCGTCAGGGAGGAGTCCATGGACCTATTGCCCCTCTGTAGGTCAGACATGCCCGATGAGATGCCCTCCATGAACGACACCAGCTGAGTCAACAGCGCGGTGTGCGCATGGAGGACACTCAGCATGGCTGTCTGCCCTACATGGAGCTGGCGAAGGAGGTACACAGACTCCTCACTCAGGGCAGCAGGGGACACAGGGGCAGGGGTGCGGTGCCTGGCCCAAAGGAGACACGCTCCCGGACATGGGAGCCTCCACGGACCTGGGGAATGGGAGCCAATGGGAGGGCGGTGGTGGTGCTGGTGGTGGCGGGGACAGCAACACTAGCTGGGGTGTGGTGGCTGCTGACACCCGCCTCCACAAGGGAGTCATCCTCCGAGTTGCTCTGGTCCTCAGCTGAGGTGGATGCTGCTGAGGACTCCTCGGTGTGGCTCCCCTCGCCCTCCGTGCCACTGGGTCCCTCCGACCACTCCTCGGCTGCTGACCCAGTCTGGCTCTCCGGCTCCTCCTGGTCCGTGGAGCTGTCCCCTTCCGTGGCCGTGGATGTATCTGCAAACAATGGGGAAACAGACAGACATCAGTCACCTGCACATAACGCACACACCACTGTGAGCACAGCACATCACAGAGCAAGCCCTGGCATCATTAGTTGTACATTGCTAAAAGTGCACTAATTGAACAGGAGAAGTCAATTGTCAGTCTGATGCCAAGCATGGCACTCACATCCCACATGGCCTTGCACCCATCTGTCTGGTGTCTGTTGGATTGCAACACCCCAGTGTTGACACATGCACCAAGTACACAGTAGTTGGACAGTGCAGAGGACACGGTGTGGACACATCACAGCTCTTGCCACTGAGTCAGTACAGGTTTACGGATGTAAGGGATGCCCAGAGTCAAATAGGAAATGCATGTGATGCATACCAGCGACAGACACTATGATGCACCCATGTCCTGATAGCCAGCGCCACTATGGTGTGCATGTAGCACATGTCACTCCCCTGCAGGATCACCAATCAGTAGACACATGCCATGGCGGAGGCATGACTGCAAAGTCATACATCACTGTCTCAGTGATGTATGACTTTGCAGCCAGATCAACAACACTCTGCACTGTGTCACAATAGTAGGTCATGGGGAATGCAAGTCCTGGAGCTGCACAAGTGCACATGTACATCCCCCCACAACACATCCTCTTAACCCTCATCTGTCCAGGTCATACCTATTGGACATATGGGAGACCTGTGACACTACCCTACATGTCAGAATACAGGCATTGTGTAAGCAATGGACCCACCCATGATGCCCACCACAGAGTCAGGGAAACAGATGCTGTCTCCCACCTTGAGTCAAGCAAACTGCAAGGACACAGTCCTAAGTGACAGAATTCCCTGCATGTAAGGGCCACACCTGGGTATCAGATGAGGAGTGGGCAGTGCACAATAGAGGGACATGGCTCCTGGACAACATGACTGCTGTACTGTGGCAGTTCAACCTGGCCCGAGGAGGGCACATAACATGTTAGACAGAGTACACAGTGCAGTCTTTGACTCACCCCCTCCTTGCTGCTCTCTGGCCTTCAGCTGCCCATCCAGGTCTGGAAAGACCACCGCCAGGATCCTGAGCATGTGGGGGGTCAGGGTCCGTGTTCCGCCCCTCCTGCGAGGAGGCGACAGCTTCAGCTGGACCCGTGCAATCCTCCGGGTCCAGCCCCGAAGGTCCTGCCACCTCTTTTGGCAGTTGCGGATCCGGCGCTTGTAGACCCCCACGGACCGGACAGCCCGGACGATGTCCTTCCAGATCTCATGCTTCCGATGGGCAGAAGCCTGTCAGGATGACAAAGTGATAAGGACATTACTACACATGCAACATATCCGTGCATGACACAGTTGCATATACATGTCGCAATCACAGGGGCACTTGGTGTACCCAGGCAGTGCACGGCTGCCCATGGACAGTTTTCCAGAAGTCACTACATGGTATCATAGCATGGGGAGTAAAACCCTGTTCAGAAGCACTGTCACTGCACCATACCTGTCCAGTGCAAGTCACTACACACTATGGGGGGTGACAACTACTCAGTGAGCCTGCTAGCCAGTGGTGTGCTGACTCTCAGCCTTGCTAGTCAGACAAAATGCACATTCAGAAAGGCAGTGCACAGAACACTCACCTGCTCCCCTGGTGTCCCATACAGCTTGCTGTACTGTGGAAGTAGGCTGTCCAGCAGGGCCTGGTTCTCTTCAAGGCTGAAGGCTGGGGCTCTCTCCACAGTACGTGCCATTGCAGGGTCCAGAGGGGCAGAGACAGCAGCAGTGCAGTGGCAGATGTCGTCCTGGAGCATGTAGTGCAGGCAAGTGGGCTCTCAGGGGAACATGCAGCAATATATATGTGCTGGAGAGGCAGATACTGTCCCTTGTGTCCAAAGTGATAGGTCCAAGTCGTTTGCATCTTCTGAATCTGGCCAATCCATGGAATAGCAGCACCAAAACACGCCCACAGCATCCTTCAAATCTTCAACTTCATGACATACATGATTTTGCAACATTGTTGTGGGTGACCAACTGATTTTCCAGCAACCGACTCGTTCGAATATTCAAAAACGCGTCCGTTGCCAGGCAAGCCCATTGTCAATGGGTGCGCACCGATCGGTCCATTGCTGTTCAACGCGCACAGGGGTACAACGCGTACCCGCACACATTGAAAGCAATGGGCCGGCCGGAGGCACCGATCGGTCCATTGCTGTTCAACGCGCACAGGGGTACAACGCGTACCCGCACACATTGAATGCAATGGGCCGGCCGGAGGCACCGATCGGTCCATTGCAGTACAACGCGCACAGGGGTACAACGCGTACCCGCACACATTGAATGCAATGGGCCGGCCGGAGGCACCGATCGGTCCATTGCTGTTCAACGCGCACAGGGGTACAACGCGTACCCGCACACATTGAAAGCAATGGGCCGGCCGGAGGCACCGATCGGTCCATTGCTGTTCAACGCGCACAGGGGTACAACGCGTACCCGCACACATTGAATGCAATGGGCCGGCCGGAGGCACCGATCGGTCCATTGCTGTTCAACGCGCACAGGGGTACAACGCGTACCCGCACATTGAATGCAATGGGCCGGCCGGAGGCACCGATCGGTCCATTGCTGTTCAACGCGCACAGGGGTACAACGCGTACCCGCACACATTGAAAGCAATGGGCCGGCCGGAGGCACCGATCGGTCCATTGCTGTTCAACGCGCACAGGGGTACAACGCGTACCCGCACACATTGAATGCAATGGGCCGGCCGGAGGCACCGATCGGTCCATTGCAGTACAACGCATCACTGTACATGTGACTGGCATATGTCAGCATGCCTGTCTCAGATGGACATATGCCAGCCACAGATAGCTCCCAGGGAGTGAGGGGCACACCTACATCACGACAGCCTGTCCAAACCTTATCATAAGGCATGTAAGGCTGCATTTCCTATTGTGTGTATGTTGGTGTACATGTTGTCCTGTGGGTGTCACCTGTGGGCAGCCACCCCCAGGCTGTGCACGTGTTCATGGGGACAGGATCATGGGTGTTACGTGTACGTGACCACTGTGATGTGCAACTGTTCATATCTGTGCATGTGCCATGGTCACATTTCACAGTGGTGTTTGTGTATGTCATGTCACATACCCCGTGAGTCCCATGTGGGACGGTATGTTTGAGCCAGGGTGTCCCAGTGGCACAATAGTGATGGCCCTCCACAGTCTTTGTGCATGTAGTGTTTACAATGTCTCTGATTTCATGTGCACAATGGGAGACAGTCTCCACATCCACGTTGTGTGTGCATGGACTCTGATGTTGTGCGTGTGTGTCACAGACGTCCATGGCTCTCCTGCCATGGCAAGTGTGGCCACTACCTGTGGGGGTCATGTTTGTTTTGTTGTGGTGTACACATGATACTCCAGGTGATGCCAGTGTCCATGTGGCATTACAGGGTCCCTGGGAATGTGCCTGTCGTTGAGCTGTGGTGCCTGGGGCACATCTGTCCTCACATGTCACTGGGGGGTGACTGTGACACAGCATCATGATATCCAATGGGCCAACCTGGGACAAATTGATGCCACCTGTAGGACCGTGTTGACAGATGTTGGCCATGTATGTACCATAAATGTCGTTCCGGTACTGCACACTTCATGTAGTTGTGCCTCATGATGATGTATGTTGGGATCTTGAGTGTGTTCAATGCCGCATATGTGGGGTGACTGACGATCTTGCTTACTTCTCCTCTGCACTGCAGGGCTCCTGCTGTCCATCGGCCATTCCCAGACCTGGCAACGATGGTGGAACGGGACAGCATCCGACGGTACCGCTTCACCAGGCAGCTGATTGAGGATTTGGCAGTGCAGTTGTCCCCACATTTGCAGCCTGGCCGGCCGTATCCTACAGCGCTGACCCCCAAGGTGAAGGTGATGGCAGCCCTACACTTCTTTGCCACCGGTACCTTCCAACATACTGTGGCGTCTGCTGGTGGGATGTCACAGACCATGTTCAGCCGTGTGCTCCGCGATGTTTTGGCGGCAATGTTGCTCTTCCTGAACCGGTACATCTATTTCCCTAGACTGCGACGACTCACTGACGTGAAGAGTGACTTTTATGCCCTGGGGAGGATGCCGCATGTCATTGGCTCCATTGATGGGACACATGTGGCTTTGGTACCACCACAGGCCCAGGAGCAGGCCTACAGGAACCGCAAGCACTACCACTCGGTCAATGCACTGGTGGTGTGTCTTGCAGACATGACCATCACACACGTGTGTGCCCGTTTCCCTGGTTCAGCACACGATGCCTTTGTGATGAGGAGTAGTCGCATCCCCAGGTTGATGGCACAGATGCAGAACCAGCGTGCCTGGCTTGTCGGTGTGTACTGACTTTGTGCCATTGTGTGTGATCTGATCTGTAGTATTCCGCCCACTTTTCCAAGTCAGCTGATGTGCACTTGTCTGTCCGTAGGTGACTCGGGATACCCCAACATGCCGTGGTTGCTGACACCCCTCAGGAACCCTGTGACACCTGCCCAGATGCGCTACAATGAGGCACATGGTCGGACCAGGAGAGTGATTGAGCGGACCTTTGGTCTCCTGAAGAGCCGCTTCCGCTGCCTGGACAAGACCGGAGGGTCCCTCCCATATGCCCCTGCGAAAGTGTGCAAGATTATCATCGTCTGCTGCATGCTCCACAACCTGGCAGTGCGGAAGGAGTTGCCTCTCATCCAGGATGACGATGACCAACATCCGCCACCTGTGGAGGATCCTGGCCTGGACCACGATGCCAGTGACGATGATGATGATGATGGTGATGGTGATGTCCGCACACAGCTCATCACCAACTTCTTTAGCTGAATGTGAGTATCCTGAGGTGTCATGTGAATGATGTGAGTTGGCATGATGTGTGGGTGGTGCTCTGGTGCTGTTGGAGTGTGTCCATGGGCTACTTGACAGGATGTGTGTTGCGATGTGTGGTGACAGGTGGGCTGTACTCCCCAACAGTGTTGACATGCTAACTTGGTTCTGGGTGGGTATCTTGTAACATGTATTGTGCATGAGTTTTGCTGTTCTGTCCTGTACTGCATTGCTTTTGACTGTGTGTCATTTCTGTCCTTCACAGGGTACTTTCAGATTCGTTTGGTGAACTGTGTCCACCGACGACGTGATTGCACATCCAGGCTGGTAGCTGTTGTGTCCCTACAGGTGATGTGCGCCACACCCATGGACTTCCTTCAGTCTACAGTTGTTGACTGTGTGCCCGCTGCCAGGTGGGATTACCTTGCATCTGTAGTGGTTACAGCATGTTGCAACTGTGTAATAAACCTGTGCTTCACTTTGTGATGTGCGTTGTCTGTGGTCACACATTTGACTGCCATTTGCTTACTGCACCTGTGGGCTACTTGACTACAACTGGGAATGGGTGTGGTGTCTGTGCATTGCACCGTCTTCCCTGGCAACATCAGTGTAGGCAATGAGTCAGATGGCCTAGGTGTGTATGTGTTGTGTAGCCCTGGTGGTGTGTCTCCCTCATATGTGTCACGTTGCCTGTACTCACATGCCTGTGTTGTCCTTGCTGTTGCAGTTCGCATACACTGTGTAATTTTGCAGTTCATCATCCCCATAACAGCACCCACGTTGGAATCACGACAGAGGCAAGTATGGTGTATTAGTGTGTTTATTGTGATAATAGTGCATAGGATGGATTGTGCTGTACATGAATCTTGCAATCCCAAGTTCCTAGATGAATAGAAAGTCCAGGTAGACAGGATCCCCAGTATCGGGGCCACTGTTGTCTGACACATTGTTCCAACTTATACTCCCCATGCAATGTGTGGGAGTAGTGTTGCCATCAACAGGGTGAACAGTCTGTGCACAAAGGCGAAAATCCAGAACAGGTTCAGGCTTCCTGGGAGTTGCGCTTGGCCATCAGCCTCTCACTTTCCCCTCCTCGGACGACCCCTCTTCTTGGGGGGGGGCCCTCAAGTGCAGGCTGCTGCGGTGCAGGGGACTCTCCGCCAGAGTCCTCCTCCCTCCCTGTGGCAGTTGCAGTTTGTTCGGTACCAGATGTTGTTGGCACACAGGGAGGTGTGGACTGGTTGCTGTTCATCTGGCGGAGGCATTGTAAAATGTCCCTGTGCACCGCCGTCATCTCATGTAGTACATCCCACTTGGACTCCACGCGGGTCATGTGGGAGTCCACACGTGACATGTGGGAGTCCACACGTGACATGTGTGACTCCACTTGGGACATGTGGGAGTCCAAGCGGGCATGATGGGCAGCCTGCTGCTGTTTAATGTCTCTGAGGAGCCCCACTACCTGGCTGAGCTCTCCGGTGCTGGACTGGTACGCATCAGCTATGCGTACCAGTTGTGGGTCTTCATGCACACCAGCAACGTCTGCAAGCAGCGACCTCTGTCTCCCACCCCTCCCACCACCCCTGCTGACATGTGCAGTGTGTGCAGTTGCACGCACAGATAACCCTGGTCCACCTTGGGGGTTGGTGGTGGTGGTGGTGTCCATGGCCCCAGGTTGGTCCAGGGTCACTGCGCTGGTGTTGTTCCTTATTCTGTCCATGTCGGCAGGGATGGTATTCGTGGTGACAGTCGTTGGAGGGGTGGGTGCAGGGGGTGCAGCTGGTGGACCTGCTGGTGCTGCAGCTGGTGGTCCTGCTGGTGCAGCATGTTGACTTGCACCGGATGTGCCAGGTTGTTCTTCATCGTCCGAGGAGGACAGAGGCTGTACGACGCCAGTGAGCTCGGCATCCTCTTGAGCCTGGGACTGGGACTCCTCAGCGTCTGCTGCTGTGTCCCTATCATCACCTGTTTTTGGGAGACACAAACAATGTATGTCATGTTTCTGCAGGCATCAGTGGTTGACACACCTGACAGTTGTGACTGTGCCTCGGGGTGCGGGCCTGTACATTGTATTGTCCTAAGTCGTCACAGTCAGGGGTTGATATTGGTGTGGCACATTGTCCTGCATTATTTGGGCATTTCTATGTATTCTCTGGGGTGTGAACATGGTCTGCATTGATTGTGTTTGGTTGACAGCCAGACCTCCTTCCCACCCACCCACCCACCCAGTCAGTTATCCCACCATGGAACGTGCTTGCATTGCAGGGAGTGTAAGTTGTCTCTCAGGATGTCAGTCAGTGGTGTCCTGCTGTTTGTTGGTGCACAGTTGGCAGCAGGGCCTTGTGCTCCCCACAGCAGTAGCCAGTGTCAGCCATCTTGTGAGTCCTTCTCCACTCCCTGTGATGTGAGCATGGTTCAGGGTGGTGTTGATGGGACAGTTGTGGGGGTGAGCTATGTTTGTGACTACGTCTCCCATCATGCTATTGCCTCCACCCCCCTTCCCAGCATGCCCATGCTTCCTTCCTTTTGACTCTGCTTCCCTGTGGGGTGGGCTGGCTGTGCTGACAGGATGGCTGGGAGTGTTGTCCTGGCAGTTGTTTGGCTAAGAGTCCCAAGAGTGTCCCTGTGCTTCACACAACATAACCCAGGGTGGTGGTGCTTTGTGGGATCTTGTGTTAGGATGGAGGGCATTGCATTCTACCAGGTGGGTACTGTGGAGTTTGTGTTGGGGGGGTGTGAGGGGAGGTGCTGGTGACTATAGTCAGTGCTGCAAGTCCCCCTTCCCACCCAGCCAGCCAGATAGCCCAACATGGAACGTGCTTGCATTGCAGGGAGTGGAAGTTGTCTCTCAGGATGTCAGTCAGTGGTGTCCTGCTGTTTGTTGGTGCACAGTTGGCAGCAGGGCCTTGTGCTCCCCACAGCAGTAGCCAGTGTCAGCCATCTTGTGAGTCCTTCTCCACTCCCTGTGATGTGAGCATGGTTCAGGGTGGTGTTGATGGGACAGTTGTGGGGGTGAGCTATGTCTGTGACTACGTCTCCCATCATGCTATTGCCTCCACCCCCCTTCCCAGCATGCCCATGCTTCCTTCCTTTTGACTCTGCTTCCCTGTGGGGTGGGCTGGCTGTGCTGACAGGATGGCTGGGAGTGTTGTCCTGGCAGTTGTTTGGCTAAGAGTCCCAAGAGTGTCCCTGTGCTTCACACAACATAACCCAGGGTGGTGGTGCTTTGTGGGATCTTGTGTTAGGATGGAGGGCATTGCATTCTACCAGGTGGGTACTGTGGAGTTTGTGTTGGGGGGGGTGTGAGGGGAGGTGCTGGTGACTATAGTCAGTGCTGCAAGTCCCCCTTCCCACCCAGCCAGCCAGATAGCCCACCATGGAACGTGCTTGCATTGCAGGGAGTGGAAGTTGTCTCTCAGGATGTCAGTCAGTGGTGTCCTGCTGTTTGTTGGTGCACAGTTGGCAGCAGGGCCTTGTGCTCCCCACAGCAGTAGCCAGTGTCAGCCATCTTGTGAGTCCTTCTCCACTCCCTGTGATGTGAGCATGGTTCAGGGTGGTGTTGATGGGACAGTTGTGGGGGTGAGCTATGTCTGTGACTACGACTCCCATCATGCTATTGCCTCCACCCCCTTCCCAGCATGCCCATGCTTCCTTCCTTTTGACTCTGCTTCCCTGTGGGGTGGGCTGGCTGTGCTGACAGGATGGCTGGGAGTGTTGTCCTGGCAGTTGTTTGGCTAAGAGTCCCAAGAGTGTCCCTGTGCTTCACACAACATAACCCAGGGTGGTGGTGCTTTGTGGGATCTTGTGTTAGGATGGAGGGCATTGCATTCTACCAGGTGGGTACTGTGGAGTTTGTGTTGGGGGGGGTGTGAGGGGAGGTGCTGGTGACTATAGTCAGTGCTGCAAGTCCCCCTTCCCACCCAGCCAGCCAGATAGCCCAACATGGAACGTGCTTGCATTGCAGGGAGTGTAAGTTGTCTCTCAGGATGTCAGTCAGTGGTGTCCTGCTGTTTGTTGGTGCACAGTTGGCAGCAGGGCCTTGTGCTCCCCACAGCAGTAGCCAGTGTCAGCCATCTTGTGAGTCCTTCTCCACTCCCTGTGATGTGAGCATGGTTCAGGGTGGTGTTGATGGGACAGTTGTGGGGGTGAGCTATGTCTGTGACTACGACTCCCATCATGCTATTGCCTCCACCCCCCTTCCCAGCATGCCCATGCTTCCTTCCTTTTGACTCTGCTTCCCTGTGGGGTGGGCTGGCTGTGCTGACAGGATGGCTGGGAGTGTTGTCCTGGCAGTTGTTTGGCTAAGAGTCCCAAGAGTGTCCCTGTGCTTCACACAACATAACCCAGGGTGGTGGTGCTTTGTGGGATCTTGTGTTAGGATGGAGGGCATTGCATTCTACCAGGTGGGTACTGTGGAGTTTGTGTTGGGGGGGGTGTGAGGGGAGGTGCTGGTGACTATAGTCAGTGCTGCAAGTCCCCCTTCCCACCCAGCCAGCCAGATAGCCCACCATGGAACGTGCTTGCATTGCAGGGAGTGTAAGTTGTCTCTCAGGATGTCAGTCAGTGGTGTCCTGCTGTTTGTTGGTGCACAGTTGGCAGCAGGGCCTTGTGCTCCCCACAGCAGTAGCCAGTGTCAGCCATCTTGTGAGTCCTTCTCCACTCCCTGTGATGTGAGCATGGTTCAGGGTGGTGTTGATGGGACAGTTGTGGGGGGGCAATATGTGTGACTGCGACTCCCATGATGCTATTGGCTACACTGACTTGGCCAGCATACACAGAATTCCTTCCTTTGAGTGGTCTTCACTGTGTGTTGGTGTTGTTGTGGTGGCTACATGTGTGGATGTGTGTGTTAGTTCTATTTGTGCCACTGCCTAGCTGTAGTTGTGGTTGTGTTTGTACATGTGTTGGCACAGTTGGATGTGACTTTTTTGATGGCATGTGTTGTGTTTATCTGACTGACATACACATTTTGGGATGATTCTGTTCTAGTTGCTGTGTAATTGCTATGTGTGCATGGTTTGACTCTCCCCTTGACAGTGATGTGTGTGTTTTGTGGCAGTTTATTGTGTACATTTGTTGTGTACTCACCAGGCTCTGGGATGTTCTCTAGTCCATATACGCTCACTGGCGGAAGGATGGCCCGCACCTTCTCCTCCCAGGGCCTGAGGTATATTGGCTTGGCAGGAGGGCCACTGCCGGTCTGTTGGCTGTTGCTGTAGTCTATCTTCAGCAGGTCCCGTACCCTCCTGCGCACGTCATACCACCTGTTCTGGATGTCCGTCTTTGTGCGCCGACATGATGATTGGGCGTTCACCCTGTTGATGATCCTCTCCCACATCTTGGTTTTCTGCGACATGGGGGTCTGTTGGACCAGAGTGCCAAACAGCTGTGGCTCCACCCTGAGGATCTCGTCTACCAGGACTTCCAATTCACAATCTAGGAACTTGGGATTCTTCTTGGGGGGCATGGTGATGGGTGGTGATGGTGAGTGATGTGTGTGTTGGTGTGCAGGTGAGGGTGTGTGAGTGTGTGTTTTGCTGGGTGTATGTGAGGTAGGTATTTGTTGGTGTGCTGATGGTGTGTGGCTTGTGTGAGGGATGAGCTGTGGGTGTGTGGTTGCTTTCTCTTGGGTGCTGGCAGTGAAATGGCATTTGCAAAGGCTCATGGTAGTGATTTGTGTCCTTTATATAGGTGGAGTTGTGGGTGTGTCTTTGTTCTCTGTCCCCACCCCCCCAGTGTTTATTGGCTTGGTAATTGCTTGTTTGGCCTTTTTTTGGTTGATTTTTCCTTTGTGCTGTTTGTGTATGTTGGAAACGTTCTTGTGACCGAGTCGGACCCTGCATTGGTCTCGTACGGTGTTTTCCGTTTCGTTCACGCTGTGTTTGTGCAGTTTTGTAT
Organism: Calotriton arnoldi; assembly: GCA_963921515.1. Classification (NCBI taxonomy): domain Eukaryota; kingdom Metazoa; phylum Chordata; class Amphibia; order Caudata; family Salamandridae; genus Calotriton; species Calotriton arnoldi. Next base: position 429,516 of record CAWUFW010011502.1, on the reverse strand, counting down.
GCTGCGTACGCGTCGGTCGCGGTGTATTGTGTTGCTTCGGCTCGGTTTTGTATGCGTGTCGGTCGTACGGCTTGTCCTCCGTCCGACTCGGTCGTGTTTTTCGCGCCTTGCATCGTACTTTGCGGGTTGGAGTTGGCGGGTACGATTCGGTCGGATTTGTTCCGGGTGCGTGTCGGTCGGTTGGATTCGCGTGTTTTTCCGGCCGGATTGCTATTTTCCGAGCGGCTCGGTCGGTCGGCTTGGTTTCCTGACGTGTCGGTCGGATTTATCGCGGCTTGCATCGTACTTGGCGTGTCGGGCGCCACTGGTACGTGTCGGTCGGTATTTTTTCCGGATCCGAGTCGGTCGGTGCTTTTTCCGGCCCGAATCGGAATCGACCCCTAGGAGTTTCGTGTTTGCTCTATAACTATCTGCAATCTACTACGAAGTAATCCTGTACACACAAGAGGTAAATACTTCCACCTCTGTCCAGTGTTGCCTGACCTGGGCGATGTAAGTGAGTGCTCCTGGTGGGGCTACTTCACAGGAACATACCAGCTTGTAACTAAAATGTAATAAATCTACCTAAAGTACATCTCGGCTACTGGACTTCATTGCTACATATTTTTGGCGACGAGGATGGGAAATGCTAATTCATTGTGCTTTGCACGCGTGGATTCGCATCCCATCCTCGTCACCAAAAATATGTAGTAATGAAGTTCAGTAGGTGAGATGTACTTTAGGTAGATTTATTACATTGTAGTTACAAGTTGTTATGTTCCTATGAAGTAGCCCCACCAGGAGCAGTCTGCCTGCTGCTCAGCCCATACTCCAACTGTCACACTCAAGTATCCAGGCACCCAAACATTCCATTCATGTCCATCACACCAACATTCCATGCATCACATTCACACTGGCTGAGCTGCTAGGGAGAAATTAACCAGTTAATACAATACAGGTTACTATAAAAGTATATACATATACATTTAAAATGTAAAAAACAATGTACTACAATTTGTAATAATTAATGTCAAATTTAAAAAATGTTAGTAATTGATAATTTAAATAAATGTCCACAGTATACTCCCACAAACCTAGCAACACACAATTAAAATATTAATAAAATAGGTATATATAACATGATTAACATACTAAGTAATCAGTAAAATAATTCTTAATAAATGAATAATGAATTGTTAATTAATTATTACTTACATACCTTCCACCCTATTTCCCTACAAACACAACAAACTGCACCTAATATATAAAATAAAACATATAATTATTAAACAAATTACATAATTATAAATGAATTCAATATTTTAACACAAAACAATAAATAATTGTTAATTGATTATTACTTAATTAGCTTCCCAACCTGACCCCTACAAACCCACCAACCCACATCTAAAATATAACTAAAAAAATAAAATAATTGTACAATTTATATAATCATCAATTAAATAATTAATACTTAATTAATAATCAATTATTACTTAATTAACTTCTCACTTATAGCCCTACAAACCCAACAACATGCACCTAAACTATGGCTCAAAACATATTATAATGACACAATTTACTTAATTATCAATTAAATAATGAATAATAAATTCATAATTAACTATTAATCAATTATTACTTTATTAACTTCCCACCCTATAACCCTACAAATCCAACAACCCACACCTAAAATATGCCTTAATAATATAATAATTACACAATTTACAGAATTAATTATACCTAATTAACTTCCCACCCTATACCCCTGCAAACCTCTCAACCCGCTACAACACTATAAATAACTATTAACAATTAAATAAAAATTATAAATAAATTAAAATTGAAATATATATTTAAAAATATTAACAACATTTATACAAACAATATATAATATATACAATTAAATTATGAACTAAAACACATAACGATAATTAAGAAAACAACATTTATTACAACTATATTATTGTAAACGATATTAAAAACACAGGTACTCTTGAAAATGATATTAAAAACACAGATGTTCTTGTAAACAATAATACTTACCTAAAAATCGATATTTTTGTCCACAATATTTCTGCATCACGATATTAATGAGTCACGATATAAAAAACGTTTTGTGTAGCTCAATATGAATGATCCGATATTATGTCAAAATACCATTGGTACATCTGCATTTCTAAGAGAATTCTAGCATGTGTGACCACAACTAGCCTGATACACAGTAATTTCAGTGAGGAATCCATGGAACACACTTGGTAGCTTTGTTATTGTAAAACAATTAACTAAGGGTCTTATAACAAGCTTAGGGCTGCAGGAGCGGGGTGGTTCATTACTGCCCCGCTCCCGCACTGCCAAACCTGAACGCTGCCTGCCTGATTATGATACAAATTGTTGTCTGGAGGGCGGGCAGCGTGGTGGTCCCATGACGGTGCAGTAAAAAGGCTCAATGAGCCATCAATGCTGCTCCGTGTGGGGGACACACGAGGGAATTGTGCAACATACAGGGCTCATGCAGTGTAGGTGCCGGGTCAGCGTTCTAGTGACTGGACCCGGCACACAACTGACGCACAGCTGATGCGGTAAATACACCAGATGATGCGACCGCGCAGTGGACGCGCGCAGCGGGCACACCGCTGGCGCGCCAAAGGCACGCCTAAGGCAAGCCCGTCTGCGCCTGTCCGCGCCCGTCCGCACCCGTCCGCGCCCGTCCACGCCCGAACGGGCCCAGGGGCCAGAACCCCTGGGTCTAGGCCTCCAAAAAGGCTCTGCTACTCCAGGTCGTCCCTGAAGCAGCTAAATAGATCCTCAGGCCCTAAGTGCACCCATACCATCTCTCTGGAGGAACTCCAGGACAGGTGCTCACACTGTGGTTTTAGACTTACCCCGCGAGATCCCCCTTCACTCTCAGCGGAGGCCCCCTTCAAACTACTCCTACTCAATTGTAGATCCCTGCCTAAGCACACAGCTGAGATACATATGTTGTTAAAGGATTTTGGTCCTGAGGCTCTGTTTCTCACGGAGACCTGGCTCACCTCCAGCTCAGAGCCGGACATCGTCCAATCTGTGCCTCCTGGATATCTAATCCAGAGGAAAGACAGAACAACAGGGATGGGCGGCGGTATCGCCATTATTTATAAAGACCATCTGACCTGTGGACAATTTGGGAGTCCGCTACTAGACTGTGAGAATTTCCATTTTTCAATTGAATTTACGCCCTCATTGTCATTTTCAGGCTTACTGATCTACAGACTACCTGGGTCAATGGGACAATTTGGTAAATCTCTGGTGGAAACAGTTATGACTCAGGCTAGCTCCTCGGCGAATTTCACTCTCCTTGGATATTTTAACCTTCATTTTGATGACCCTTTGGCACTCACGGCGATTGAACTTGCACAAGACCTGATGACATGCCAACTCCACCAGAAGGTCTCTCAAGCAACTCACATTAAGGGTCACCTTCTTGACCCAATTTGTTCAAACCTGGTGGAATTAAAAGGGGAAGCCCCCAGCCCCTTGCCATGGTCGGATCATTTTTTAATTCCATTTGTATTGGCTGCATTGAAACTGGTTGTTCATGCCCAGTCTACACGAATATTAATCCGCCCCTGGCCTAAACTCTCTGTAGAAGGGTGGATCCAGGAACTGGAAAACTCCAAGCCAAACTTGGAATACAACCCAATTACGGACTATCAAAACTTTACACACTGGATTGAGAGTCACTGAACACAGTGCTCCCAAAGAATCAATCCAGAAGAAAGCGGGTCCTAACAAATCTGCATGGTTCTCCCCTAAGCTGCGCGTTCCTAAAACAACAATGCAAAAGATTGGAGAGGACATGGAGGAAAGATTTCTCACACGTTAAGAAACAGGAATATAGGGCAGCCATCGGAACCTACAAGGCCGAAATAAAACAAGCCCAGGCCACTTACTATCAGGAAAAGATTTCCTCTGCAGCCAACTCCGCCAGAGAGACCTTTCTTATAGCCAAAAAGCTTCTCAAAGTCCCTGACCCACCACTGGCACCCGATCCTTTGGGGTACCGCTGTAACGAACTCGCGGAATACTTTGCTGCCAAGGTACATAATATTCTCAAGCAGCTCCCACAAAGAGATGTTGACTCACCAGTACCGACTGTCGTGGGCCAGCTGGGAAACTCACACCACCTGGAAACCTATATCCCGATGACTCAGGAGTCATTATTAGCCACCTTAACCTCTGTTAAATCGGGGTCACCACTGAACCCTGCACCACCTAACATTCTAAAACTGATAGCACCCACAGTTGCCCCCATCATGACCAGCCTTATTAATACCTCCCTTGCATTAGGTATAGTCGCCCCCGAATGGAAGAGAGCAATGGTAAAAGCTTTGCTAAAAAAAACCAACCTGGATCTTGCAGATTTGGGCAACTACCGTCCCATCTCGCTCCTTCCGGTAATTAGCAAAATTGCAGAAAAACATGTTAACCATACTCTCTCCACCTTTCTTGAGTCTAACAACCTGCTTCACCCTTCACAAACTGGCTTCCGCCCTCGCCAAGGCACTGAGACTGCTTTACTAGCGGTGGTGGAAGAAGCGAGAAGAATTCTCGACACTGGAGGTACGTCGGCTATCATACTCCTCGATTTAAGTGCGGCCTTCGATACGGTGAATCACTGTACCCTGGTTCACCGTCTTAGGAGATATAGGAGTGGCTGGCAAGGCGTTATCATGGCTCCAATCCTTTTGAAGGATAGGTGTTTTCAGGTTTTGAAGGTGACATCTCCTCTAAACCTATCCCCCTTAGGTGTGGAGTCCCACAGAATCATCTTTGAGCCCGACCCTCTTTAATGTCTATATGTCTCCACTGGCGGATATCATTTCCCCCTTTGGGATTTATATAGTAACATATGCCGATGACACCCAGCTAGTTGTGTCTTTAACCCAGGCCGACCATACATCCTCCGATCTCCATGCCTGTCTGGAGGAAGTTACCAAGTGGATGAGCCTGTCCCACTTAAAACTTAACGGTGATAAAACGGAGCTCATGCTGCTTGGCAACCAGCTAAATTTTAAATCCAACACCATGTGGCCAGCGTGCATGGGTCCGGCACCTAGCACTAAAACTGAGATAAAAAGCCTGGGTGTCTGGCTGGATCAAGATCTTACTTTTAAAGTCCAAGCCAGGAAGACCGCTGCTTCTTGTTATGGCATGCTAAGAATGATCCGCAAAGTGCTGCCCCTCCTACCGGACCAAGCAAAAAAATGCTGGTCCAAGCGCTTATCATCTCGAGGTTAGATTATTGTAACGCCCTTTACCTGGGCGCCCCAAATGCAGTCACCACAAAATTGCAGATTGTACAAAACTCTGCTGCAAGACTGCTCATGGGAACCCACAACCGCTGCTCGGCAAAGCCAGCACTACGCGCCCTCCACTGGTTACCGGTACAGGAGAGAATACATTTTAAAGCCCTCTGCGTTGTTCATAAGGCTCTAGGAGGGTCTGGACCTCCTATTATTAAAACCATGATGCGCCCCTACAAGGCCAACAGAAGCCTCCGCTCTGATGAGCTGTACCCAGCAGCGGTACCTAGGATTAAGAAAGCCAAAAGTGGCGGCCGGCATTTCTCATATAATGCCTCAAAACTATGGAATAGCCTGCCGCTGCATCTTCGTAGGGAACCCAACCATTTAGCATTCCGGAAACAATTAAAGACGTGGCTCTTTCCGTAAAGGTCCTGTCCAACTCTAGTAACCACTTCAGTGCTGGGATTCTCCCGGGTAGCCATGCGCTATATAAAAATCTTTCCATTCCATTCCCGCAGTGGGACCGCTACAGTGTGTTCCAGCACCTCATGGACTGAAAAGTGCTGGAAATGGGGGGGGTGCTTGCACACATGGGCACATCATGAGCCCCCCTGCATGCACCTACATGCATGGGGCAAGGGGCGCCCTGTATGACCACCTTTGTTTTCCCATACCAGCTTTTACATGGCGGTGCAGACCCCCATCTAATGCTGGCAGTGGGGAAACTCAAAATATGCTACAGCAGCACCACCAGCATATTCTGAGCCCCTGTCCACCGTGACACCACCAGGGAATGAGGTTCCCTGGCAGTTGCGGTGGTCAAATGGCAGTCTGACCGCCAATCTTATAATACGGCGGTTGGACCGCGAGTGCAGCGGTGGCTGGACCACCACCCCTGTGCCCCCACGAGTCTAGTGGTCCAATGACTGCCAGATTCGTAATTAGGCCCTAAAATAAGAACTACTAAAAGAGAACTTAAGTGAGTTAATTAAGGAGAAAAAATTGAAAATGAGACACAAATTAAGATTGGATGTAGACATAATTTTATCATAAATAAAGCCCACTTCACTGCAAAGAAAGAAAACTAACAATCCATTGTTCATCTATGTAGTGTGGTAGACTCGGATATAGACACCCTTTACAGCCTGCATAGGAAGGTCCACAGTGGAAGTCTGATGGCTTGCAGCTAAGGATATTTGACTATTACTGTTTGAAGGTTTCTAGGTAGAACAACTGCATCTCTTTTGTACATAGGCAAGAACTATGAAAAATATGTGCGGAGATTGCTTACATGAAATGTGATACTGCTTTAAAATACGAAAGACTGTGATGTTTAAGAATGCATGTAAAAACAACACAAACTGGAGTCTCAATGGAGACTAAGATTGATGTACAGGTTGGCCAATTTAGTAAAGACCATCAACGTGGCAGAGTACTTTACATCCATTAACCTTCCTTTTCTCAGCCCACTAAGTTTAGTTCATGTGCCGGCCCAGAGGAAAACTCTATAGGTTTGTATGAACCACTTTCACAGCAGTTCATACAAAGCTATTTAAAAGTTTGGTGTGCATCCCTCATTGGTGACCAAACTTTCAAAAGATTTTTCTTTCTCAAAAACAAAACTGCCAAACTGGGAGTTTGTTGTTGGAAAGAAAAAAACTAATGGCCCTAACACCATGGGCATTTGTTCGCATGGTGTTGGGGCAATTTTTTCATGTTTACTGTTCATCAACACAAAAAAATTCCTGTTGGTGTTGGACCCAAAACAAAGCCATCCAACAGCCCACAATAAATAAGTGGATGGTCTGCTGGCTTAGCTCTGATGTCCCATTCTCTCTTGGTACCTGGAAGAGGGTTTAAGTTGATGGAGTAACTTTTACTCCATTGGCATAAAAGTGATGGTACACCTAACTCGTAAAAGGGCAGGAGGACCAAGAGTTCGGTGGACAGGTTACTCCATTGCAATTGCAATGGAGTATCTTGTCTGCCAAATTCTAAATCTGGCCCTCACGCTTCAATATATAAATTGACACAATGTGAAAGACTGAAAATATCAGGATACATTAGAGTCTCCCCTAGGACCAACACCAAAATATCATACATGCTGAATAAGCTTTACATGAGGGGAATAACACCGATTCTTCAAACATTTTCTGTGCTGTGAATTACTGTATCCTAGTTTTCTGTTGTGGGACTGCAACATTGCTTCGGAATGAAGGTATTTGGCAATTACTTCTTGAAACATCAAGACAGAACTAGTGCTGTGATATTAAGTTTATGTTGAGAAAAAAAATGTGGTACCATCATGTGTTCCAAGTAAGGCTAACACCTGAACACTGTAAATGCTGAAGGTGTTATATATGAGAGCAATGACACCTTACCTTTGAACATTTTCTGTGGGTGGGTGTCATGCACTTGAGGGGGTGTAGTTGAGGGAATACATGCTAGGTTCTGAAACTTTGACTATTGCTCTGACAAGCATTCAAAGTGCTGAAAGGTTGAACTCCTAAAAAGATTGGTAGAAAAGGTGAAGAGCATATTAGGAGATTGAATACATACAATGTGAATGGAAACAGTAATTACAACGTGGACTAAATCACGTATACCATTACAATGCAAGCAGTACAATGCATGCATCTTTACCGTGCATGCCTTTACCACACACATTTTTCCCACAACTTGCCTTTACAATACATGCCATTACCACGGAAAATGTAAGCATTAAGGTAAGTGTATTATATACGTAATTATAAAGGTAATTTTATATATATATATATATATATATATATATGACAAAAGAGAAGAGCCCACAGCTTCGGCGTCATTTCAAGGCTGACATCTTTATTGTGTCTCAGATACGTGGCAGCAAACAACTCTTAAATACCTTACTAGTTTCGGCGCGCAGCGCCTTGTTCACAGGTGAGTTGAATTCTAAAATCCCAGTGGTCATGTGGCCTCAGTTTCAACCACAGTTCCCAGAATGCATTATTATGCAGATTTCCCAGCCTGGCTCGACATCGTACCTTTAATAGCATTAGTAGCTTTTCATTTCTGTCAAAGTCCAGTATACTTTTGCTCTTTTTATGCAATGCATTACAGGAAAGTTTTTGTAACAGCACAGTGCTCCTCGCTGCCACGATATAATTGCTGCTTTGAATTGAAGCACGGAGACTGCTGAAAAGAGGTAAGACCTCCTTAGTTCCCTTTCACTTCAGCCACTCAAATAGTCACGGCAATCCAATTTCAACTGCAGTGGTCGGAGAGCGAGTCATGCCCCCTCCATAAAATTCACAAAATTTCCTCCACTTTGCCGGGGGCCGCCAACTCTGCAGGGCGGGCTCTCATTTATCAGGAATGGAGAATCCTGTTTGATAAACACGACAAAGAGAAGAGCCCACAGCTTCGGCGTCATTTCAAGGCTGACATCTTTATTGTGTCTCAGAAACGTGGCAGCAAACAACTCTTAAATACCTTACTAGTTTCGGCGCGCAGCGCCTTGTTCACTAGGTGAGTTGAATTCTAAAATCCCAGTGGTCATGTGGCCTCAGTTTCAACCACAGTTCCCAGAATGCATTATTATGCAGATTTCCCAGCCTGGCTCGACATCGTACCTTTAATAGCATTAGTAGCTTTTCATTTCTGTCAAAGTCCAGTATACTTTTGCTCTTTTTATGCAATGCATTACAGGAAAGTTTTTGTAACAGCACAGTGCTCCTCGCTGCCACGATATAATTGCTGCTTTGAATTGAAGCACGGAGACTGCTGAAAAGAGGTAAGACCTCCTTAGTTCCCTTTCACTCCAGCCACTCAAATAGTCACGGCAATCCAATTTCAACTGCAGTGGTCGGAGAGCGAGTCATGCCCCCTCCATAAAATTCACAAAATTTCCTCCACTTTGCCGGGGGCCGCCAACTCTGCAGGGCGGGCTCTCATTTATCAGGAATGGAGAATCCTGTTTGATAAACACGACAAAAGAGAAGAGCCCACAGCTTCGGCGTCATTTCAAGGCTGACATCTTTATTGTGTCTCAGAAACGTGGCAGCAAACAACTCTTAAATACCTTACTAGTTTCGGCGCGCAGCGCCTTGTTCACAGGTGAGTTGAATTCTAAAATCCCAGTGGTCATGTGGCCTCAGTTTCAACCACAGTTCCCAGAATGCATTATTATGCAGATTTCCCAGCCTGGCTCGACATCGTACCTTTAATAGCATTAGTAGCTTTTCATTTCTGTCAAAGTCCAGTATACTTTTGCTCTTTTTATGGTGATGTCACTGACCATGTCATGAGTGATGTAATATGTGACGTCATCAGCAGTGCATTGCGGGGGCGCGAGTTATAGTTAGTTGAACTAACTATAACAGGGGAATTTCACTGGTTTTATGCGAGTGAAATGTCCAACTAACTATAACTGTCCCTAAAACCTATGGTTTTTTCAGTGAATTTCAAAGGTTTTTTAAATGCTAATTTCTAACTATAACGTGTCTGAAACCTATGGTTTTTCAGTGAATTTCAAAGGTTTTTTAAATGCTGATTTCTAACTATAACGTACCTGAAACCTATGGTTTTTTCAGTGAATTTCAAAGGTTTTTAAATGCTAATTTCTAACTATAACGCCCCTAAAACCTATGGTTTTTTCAGTGAATTTCAAAGGTTTTGTAAATGACAATTTTTAAATGTATTAATTGTTATATTTATTTTTTGATACTGATTTACTACATTTTTTAAAACTATTTATTTTTATATATTTTATTTATTAAATTACATTGTAATTACATTATACATTACATTACAAAATATACTTTCTCAGAATGAATTACTTTAGTTTAAATAGTTTGCAAATAGGCAATAGAGTTTTAAGTACAGTAGTTACAGTTGTTGCAATGGGCAACACAATTTCAAACACAATGCAACATTGAGCTCAATGTGAATTTCTAGTTAAGTGCAATTAGTTACTTTATGGATTACTTTTCTAACCACAGGACTGGATCCTAGATTCAGTCCTGGGACATCTCCTGTAAACAGTTGAGTAAAAGCGTTTTGGTTACAGTAGTGATTTTTGAGGAATATTATTGTATTTTAAAAGTTGACACTTAGAAACTTTTTCACATAGAATCACCAATGTTATCCTATGGGAGGAAATTCACTTAGCAGGTAAGTAGTGTTATCGTTACTTTTTCCTACTCAGTGTTGGATCCTGGATCCAGCACTGGTGCATCTCCTGTAAACAGTTGAAAGAATGCGTTTAAGTCATACAGGCGATTTTTAAGGAATATTTGTAATTTGTGAAAATCGACACTTTGAAACTTTTCTGCTGAAAACCAGACAATGGATTCCTATGGAAGGAAATATAAGTTACTGGTAAGTACGGTTAGAATTACTTTTCAGGGTCAGTGCTGGGCTAAAAGAAGCAGCACTGGGTTCTCTCCTGATAACAGGTGAGTAAATCGGAATTCGTAGTTCGGTTGATTTTAGAGGAATATTATAAAGTTCCAAAACTCCACACTTAGAAGAATTTCCAAGTGAAACCAGTCAAATGTTAGCCTATGGAAGGAAATTCAAGTTACTGGTAAGTACGGTTAAAATTACTTTTCAGGATCAGTACTGGGCTGAAAGATGCAGCACTGAGGTCTCTCCTGATAACAGGTGAGTAAATCGGAATTCGTATTTCGGCCGATTTTAGAGGAATATTTGTATGTTTCAAAAATCGACACTTAGAAACTTTTCCAGCAAAAAGCAGGCAATGATATCCTATGGAAGAAAATTCAAGTTACTGGTAAGTACGGTTAAAATTACTTTTCAGGATCAGTACTGGGCTGAAAGATGAAGCACTGAGGTCTCTCCTGATAACAGGTGAGTAAATCGGAATTTGTATTTTGGCTGATTTTAGAGGAATATTTGCACAATGGTGAAGGGAGGGAGCGGGGCCTGAGGTGACATCTGTGCAAACGCGCCCCGTGGCGCATTTTAAGTTGGGGGATTAAGTCCCCTTTAATCATGAGGGTCCCTGGGGGCCAACTAGCCCACCAGGAACCTCCAGTATGCGCCAGGGGCTGCGTTGCAGAGACGTGTACAGAGGCCACGCCCCTTTACACCTCTCTGCAACGCAGCTCTGTGGCGCTTTTAGAAGTACATGGTGGGCTAGTTGGCCCCCAGGGACTCTCAGGATTGAAGGGGATTTAATTCCCCATCTTAAAACGCGCCACGGGGCCTGTTTGCACACATGTCACCTGAAGCCCCGCCCCTCCCTTCACCACTGTGCAAACGCGCCCCGTGGCGCATTTTAAGTCGGGGATTAACTCCCTTGAATCCTGAGGGTCCCTGGGGGCCAACTAGCCCAACAGGTATATCCAAAAGCGCCACAGAGCTGCGTTGCAGAGAGGTGTAAAAGGGGCGTGGCCTCTGTACACCTCTGTGCAACGCAGCCCCTGGCATACTGGAGGTTCCTGGTGGGCTAGTTGGCCCTCAGGGACCCCAGTATTCAAGGGGAATTCGTTCCCCTCTGCAAACGCGCCAGGGCGCGTTTGCAGAAGTGCTGTCAAAGAGGGCGTGGCCTCCTCGCGATGCCGTTTTAAAAAATTTTTTTAAAGGGGGCTGTGTGGCCCCTTTTTAGTAATTTTTGAGCCCTGGGGACCCCATCCCCCAGGGCCTGTCCCCCTTTAAAAAAAAAAGGACTGGGAAGGGGACCGCGTGTGCCCCCTCCCGTGGCCAACTTCGACCCGGGGACCCCATCCCCGGGCCATTGCCACCTTTTTTTTATTTGATGGAGGGGGCTGCCTGGCCCCCTCCTAAGGCCTCCTTAGGCCCGGGGACACCATCCCCGGGGCCGGCCTTGTTTTTTTTTTTTTTTTAAATTTGGGGAAGGGGGACCGCATGGCCCCCTCCCGGGCCACTACTTGCCCCGGGGACCCCATCCCCCGAGGCTGGCCCTATCCTTTTGGGGTCCGTGGGGGACCCCAACTCCCCCACGGACCCTGCCGGCTCCCCGCCTCCTGCGCGAGCCGTGCATTGCTTTCACATGGGGAGCTGCTAATATGCAGCTCCCCATGTGAAAGCTAATTCTGCTTGAATTTTGGAAGCAAGAGCAGCTTTCCATGCTCTCGCTTCCAAAATTCAAAGCAGTTTGCAATGACAGGACAGGAGCCGCGAGGCTCCCGTCCTGTCATTGCAAACAGCAGTGTCCCGGGGTAGGCACCCGGGACACTGCAGGAGCCGGCCCTGGGGGTGGCAGTCCCCAGGGCCATCACTGGCTCCAGGAGGAGGCCGCGCGGCCCCCTCCCCACATTTCAAAGCCCCGGGGAGGTGATGGTCCTCGGGGCTTGGGGGTCCAAAACGGACCCCCATTTTCAATTTGTTAGTGCCCCGGGAGGTGGTGGTCCCGGGCGTGTGAGGGGCTGGAGTCCCCCACACAGGTTAATTTAAAAATAAAGAAGCCCCGGGAGGTGGTGGTCCTCGGGGCTGCGGGAGGGCTCAGAGCCCTCCCGCAACTTTTCTAATAAAGCCCGGGGGTGGCGGTCCCGGGGTTTGGGTGGCCCTTAGAGGCCCCCCTTACATAAAATAAACCCCCATCCAGCATGCCCCCGGGACTTGGCCCACCCAGGGGCAAATTAACATCGAAGCGCGGGAGACCGCGTTTCGATTTTTTTTTTTTTTCGGCAGGATCCGCGCACCCTGAGCGCATCCTGCCAATTTTTTTTTTTTTTTAAATGCTTTTTTTTGCCCAGGCCTAGGGGGTTAGGGTGTTTCTACCCTGCCCCCTTTGTGCGTTTTGCGCACTTGTTTCTTTTTTTTTTCTCAGCAGGATCCGTGCACCCTAAGCGCATCCCGCTGATTTTTTAAAAAAATGCTTTTTCTGCCCAGGGGTCCTTGTGGGACCCCTGAGCAGACCTAGGGGTCAGGGTGTTTCTACCCTGCTCCCTTTTGCGCTTTGCGCACTTGTTTCTGTCCCTCGGTTCTACCGAGGGACAAAATAACTGCCAACACTTCCTGATTTGGAGTGTTGACAGCCAATTAGCATGCAGCTCGTGATCGGGAGGGTGCGCGGATCCGACGCGGCCATAGATATATATGTGATTTTAATTGTGAATTTCTCAGGAACTACTGAACGGATTTACACCATTTAACAAAAGGGTTCTTTCTGAACCAAGAACTACCTCTTTGCCAAATTTGGTGTAATTCCGTTCAGCAGTTCGAGGCTGTAGCCGTGTCTAAAGTTTCCTATGGAAAAATGAATGGGAAAACACGTTTTGGGACCCCCTTTTTCTCGGCCCCGCTTGACGAATCACCCCGAGACTTTCAGGGTAGGAGCGGACCGGAGCGGGCCATAAAGTTTGAAAATTTCGCGAAGATACGTCAACCGGCAAGAGAGTTATTTCAAATAGAATGTCGCGGATTTCCTATGGAAAATAGGTCCTAACTATAACTATCTACTGGCGACCGCCAGTAGATAATATAATATATATATATATATATATATATATATAATACACTTGCACTATTTATATATATATATTCACTGAAAAAACCATAGGTTTCAGGCACGTTATAGTTAGAAATTAGCATTTAAAAAACCTTAGAAGTTCACTGAAAAAACCATAGGTTTCAGGGGCGTTATAGTTAGTTGGACATTTCACTCGTACAAAACCATAGAAATTCCCCGTTATAGTTAGTTCAGCTAACTATAACTCGTCGCATCCATAATGCACTGCTGATGACGTCACATATTACATCACTCATGACATGGTCAGTGACATCACTCATGACATCACTGATGACATCTCAAATGACATCACTGATGACATCATCCTTGTGATAGAGTGGCAGACCTCCTCTCACCCTAATATAACCTTTGATACACACACTCAAAAATACAAACTAACATTTTCAAAACAATGGACATACCAATACCAGTTACAACACACCTATTCAGTAATTCCAAGATCTACACACACATCCACTCATTCACCAACAGTCCCAATACAGTCACTCATACATGTACTCACTCATCATATGTACTCATACACCTATACATCCTGTTACACACCGCCACTCATCCATAGAGTTACTCACACACATAGTCACACATGCAAACAAAGTATCAAACATCCATTTACTTGCATATACAGTTATACACACACTACCACACTTACTACTACAGAAACTTACACATACTTACTCTCTTAAACAATCACTTATAGAAACACCTACTTATTTGTACAGGAACTCTTCCAATCTCTCACTCTCACATATACTCACTTATATACACCAATACTCACATATACTAGTTTAAAACATATGTAGTTACTCATAAAGACACTATTGAGACAGTCATTCACTCACTAACACACCCATACACATACTCATCCACCTATACAGTCCTGCACACATGCTGTCTTCAACACATACAAACAGTGAGTCACTCATTCATGCATCTATGCACTAAGTAATACCCCCACCGAACCATACAGACATTCAGACACTCATACTGATACTCAAAAAACCAACTAATAACCCATATAGACACTCATGTAGCTACTCAACAACCCATGCAGCCACTTATACACAAAGTGAGAGACTGATACAGATATTTTCATATTTAAACATTACTCACTAACCCATGTATTCACTAAGATACACTTAGTCAGTTATACAATCAATTTTACAAAAAAATCATCCATTTAGACACTTATATACCCATTTATTCTTCCATCGACCTTGAGATATACATATATAAAACATATTTAATTTTCAGAAAAACACACATCCACTGGATGATGTCATCAGTGATGTCATTTGAGATGTCATCAGTGATGTCATGAGTGATGTCACTGACCATGTCATGAGTGATGTAATATGTGACGTCATCAGCAGTGCATTGTGGACGCGCGAGTTATAGTTAGCTGAACTAACTATAGCGGGGAATTTCTATGGTTTTGTACGAGTGAAATGTCCAACTAACTATAACGCCCCTGAAACCTATGGTGTTTTCAGTGAATTTCTAAGGTTTTTAAATGCTAATTTCTAACTATAACGTGCCTGAAACCTATGGTTTTTCAGTGAATTTCTAAGGTTTTTAAAATGCTAATTTCTAACTATAACGTGCCTGAAACCTATGGTTTTTCAGTGAATATATATATATTTATTATACTATGTATACATGTGAAAATGTCTCGGTCCCCTGTTTGCCTCGGTGGCACGGAAAAAATGGGTGGAACTGACGTCAGCACGCCGACGAGGTCCTCTAATGGCTCCGACGACGTCATATGGTGTCGCGAGCGGAGCCGTGCTCGTTGACGTGGGAGAGCTAGGAAAGAATTTCCGTGGAATGCTGGTGCAGGGGATATTCACCTAAGTGTTCAGGCTAGTCCTTTTTTGGAGCAACTGTTTATGTTGCCACTCCAGAAACCGAAACCAGTGATCCGAGGGCAGAGGCCCTGCAGATGGCACACGAGGTGGGGTGCCCAGTCGTGTGCACCGGCAGGGCAGCGAAGTGACAAGCACCACAACCCACAAAAAGGTAACGAGGGCACTGAATAACACAGGATCTTCTCTTTGTATCTGGCAGGAACAACGAAGTTAAAATGCCCTAGTACCAAAATGTAGAATTAGTGCTACAACGGTCTTCAAGAGGACCTGCAATGCCGCTTCTGCCTCCCGTACCCTGGAGGCGGCACATGGGTCACGCTGTATGGTCATACTGCGGTGGGACGCACACTCGTTGACCTCTCATGGCACTGCTCCACACTTCAGGGAGGACGCTTTCCATTAGCTATGTTTTCTGATGACATGTCGCGCCGGCCCCGTCCAACAACAGAACTCCTTTAGATCCAAACAGACTCTTCCACTCTCTCACCGGAAGTGAAACCAGGCCACGCGGACACTTTCACAATACAACAGCCGGGAATGCACTTTTCGGTAAAAAACCTCATTCCTTCCTCCTAATTAATCAAATAAACGTCTCACTGAAGAACAGGGGCCAGCTTCGATCGGTAAACAGCCGTTACAACGACTTTTTACTTTGCGATACCATTACAACGCATGCATTACCACGCATGCGTTGTACATCACGAAGTCATTACTACGCATTTTTTAGAACGCATGGTCATTTACCACGCATGCCTTTACAACGAATTTTGTTGTAAAGGTATGTTTGGTAAATGACCATGCGTCTAAAACATGTAGACGATCCATGTCGTTGTAAGGAAACAGAGGCTGTTCCGTTTCCTCACAACGACGTGCACCGCCCCTCAGAGATGACCTGAAGCAGGAACCATGAGGAGAGAGGAACCATGAGGAGTGAGAGGTAAGGGGGATTGGGCATGGGGTGGGGGTTTCTTTTATAGGGTTTAGGGTAGTGCAGTGGTGTTTGGGTGGTGTAGGGGTCGTGCTGGGGATAGTGTTTTAGGGTTTAGGGTAGTGCAGTGGTGATTGGGTAGTGTAGGGAGTCATGCTGGGGTAGTGTTTTAGGGTTTAGGGTAGTGCAGTAGTGTAGGGGTCATGCTGGGGGTAGTGTTTTAGGGTTTAGGGTAGTGCAGTGGTGTTTGAGTAGAGTAGGGGGTCATGCTGGTGGTAGTGTTTTAGGGTTTAGGGTAGTGCAGTGGTGTTTGTGTAGTGTAGGGGTCATGCTGGGGGTAGTGTTTTATGGTTTAGGGTAGTGCAGTGGTGTTTGGGTAGTGTAGGGGTCGTGCAGGGGGTAGATTTAGGGTTTAGGGTAGTGCAGTGGTGTTTGGGTAGTGTAGGAGTCGTGCTGGGGTAGTGTTTTAGGGTAGTGCAGTGGTGTTTGTGTAGTGTAGGGGTTGTGCTGGGGGTAGTGTTTTAGGGTTTATGTTAGTGCAGTGGTGTTTGGGTAGTGTAGGGGGTAGTGCTGGGGTAGTGTTTTAGGGTTTAGGGCAGTGCAGTGGTGTTTGTGTAGTGAAGGGGTCATGCTGTGGGTAGTGTTTTAGGGTTTAGGGTAGTGCAGTCGTGTTTGTGTAGCGTAGGGGGTCGTGTTTTAGGGTATAGGGTAGTGCAGTGGTGTTTGGGTAGTGTAGGGGGTCATGCTGGGGTTAGTGTTTTAGGGTTTAGGGTAGTGCAGTGGTGTTTGGGTAGTGTAGGAGGTCATGCTGGGGAGGGTGTTTTAGGGTAGTGCAGTGGTGTTTGTGTAGTGTGGGAGGTCATGCTGGGGGTATATTTAGGGTTTAGTGTAGTGCAGTGGTGTTTGGGTAGTGTAGGGAGTCGTGCTGGGGGTAGTGTTTTAGGGTTTAGGGTAGTGCAGTGGTGTTTGGGTAGTGTAGGGAGTCATGCTGGTGGTAGTGTTTTAGGGTTTAGGGTAGTGCAGTTATGTTTGGGTAGTGTAGGGAGTCATGCTGGTGGTAGTGTTTTAGGGTTTAGGGTAGTGCAGTTATGTTTGGGTAGTGTAGGGTGTCGTGCTGGGGATAGTGTTTTAGGGTTTAGGGTAGTGCAGTGGTGTTTGGGTAGTGGAGGGGGTAGTGTTTTAGGGTTTAGGGAAGTGCGCCCAACCAGCCACAATATCCCTAGGCAAAGGGGATCCTGACTCTTTGGAACGCTTCGTCAATTGAATAATTTGGGTCAAGGGCCCTACCACGTCCAAGACCTATCAATTCCTTTCTTGGGATCCCTCATATACTTGGAGAAAAAGCTACATAGTTTCTCATCAATTTCAGGCGTGTGTGCCACCTTCCCCTTCAGTCAGGGCCTGGGGCATTCTCCCCTCATCCTATTCCTGACCTCCCTTTCAAGGGGTTGATGGATTTTCCCCACCACATACTCTGCCACTTTGGCGTCAGGTGTCCACTCTGCCGACCTAGGATGATAAATTTGGGTAGGCTCGAACATGTCTGAGTGGACCCCGTCCCCAACCGGGGACTGAGAGAGTGGGACTCTGGACGCCAGGGACGCCCGAGTCCTTATCCTCATCGGAGGAGAATTCGTCCTCCGATACACCCTCTCCCTCTAAGGAAACCCGCCGTCGGGGTCTACAATAGTGGTGACAGTGTCGCAATTTTCTCCGGGCCCCTCCTCCTCCCGGCAGGGTGCATGTTTTAGCGTTCGCGCACTCTTGAGGAAGGTCTCCGTAAGTTTATCAAATCCTTCCAAGTGCCCCGCGTTATGCTTAACGGCCCTTTTATTCCCCATCTGGGAGCTACTTGGACCCGCCACCACCAGATCTGGGTCACTGAACTCCCCAGGGATGCTTTTCGCCAGCTTATCAACCTGATCCCTAAGAGGAGCCAGCGCCCTAGAAATAGCCAGAGAGAGGGCTTGGTCCACTGCTGGAGGGAGAAGTTGGGGGGGCCATTCCTCCTCCACTTCCTGGTAGGAGGAGTAAAAATGGTCTTCTGGAGAATACATGATAGCAGAGGGTGTGAGCACAGAACAAATGCCCTTAAAATCCTTAAGACAGCCCCCTCGCCGGTGCTCCAACAGCTGGGCTTTCCCCGAAGCTGTTATAAGAATAGACTGAGGCGCAATACCAATTACCACCACCAGGTGGCGCTGGTCACTAACGTGGCCGTGTGGGGAAATCACCGCGTAGCGGTGTCAAAATTAGGCGAGGGTTGGTCGGGAATCAGCGGACACTAAAGGAGTGACCGGATTCCCAAACGCGTGTAAAGACCAGCGGGAGCGCTCGACGGAGCTGCCTCGCTCGGACCAGACGCGCCTGACAGGATCTCATCGCGCGCAGAGCACACAGCGGGAGAAACTGCGAGGGGAGAACGCGCTCGGGCAAGAGCCTGCTGCGCAGGGAATATGAAACAATACCAAGGCAATAATGCTAATAACGTGCACAAGAAACCGCTATACAAACAGCAACAACGTCAGATTAAGCCAAGAATGTAAGGAATGCACTTAATTGACGAGCAGTGAAGAAAGAGGAAGCGGAAGGGACGTCACGATATTATATACGATGGACTGTGATATGATTGGACTATAGTTGCCTTGGAGACTACCCCCTAATGGTTCATGGGTTGTGTAGTCTTTTGTTTAATGATTGTTGTGTTACGTTTTCTTTGAACTGCTATGCAAATAAAGTGAGGAAAGATATGCCTAATCCTCGCCTCCGTCCTGCCATAGAATTCATTAAACTTTATTTGATCTGATTTAGAAACATAGATCATAAAAGTGTACATAAAAACAGTAAATCCTCTTTCCTAATACAATACAGTGAGAATTAATTAAAACCAGTAGGTAAAAGCGGGTGTTACAAAGCCCGGTTCAGAGCAACTTCAGGTTAACAGAATCGTAAAGTTCAATGTTTCGCAAGATCAATCTCATGTACTTCGTGCAAAATACGCAATAAGGGGTCCAAGTAAGATGTAACGCTCCAATACCTGACCAGTTTGCACTATATAAAACTGCAGAAAAACTCAAAATAAAAAGTGTTTTGCACACTTCTGTCATTGGGCTATATGTGGGCTACATCTGGGTGATATTTGTGCTACATTTGGGCTCTTTTTTCTCTGGTGGCCATCTTGGGAGACTTATTTGTTATGAAGTTTCCTAATTTTGTCATTTACTGCAGTCTCCTCAGTAGGAAATGCTTTCAGTTTTTACTTTGATTCCATCAAGAAGGCATTCAGATGTGTCACACATTTGCCATAAATTCAGAATGTTAGCACTCTAGTTGTTCATTAGATCACTGTAGTAAAGCTACTGCTCACCAGGGAGTTAACTGGAAGTCTACTGCTGGTATTGAAAGTGATTGTTTCAGTCTGCATGTCAGAATTTTCTAATGAAATAGAAGAGGATTTGAGATCTCACTTAAAACATGCCCTAAATTTTCTTTCTGCAGCACTAACCCTCATTTCTATGGCAAAATGAACCCCCTCATTTTGTTCCTTTTTAAATTAAATGTTTTAAGTGTTACTAGTTTATTCCAATCAAGATGGCTTCAGGTGTGCCATACTTTTGTCATAAGTAAGACTGTTAGCGCTCTAGTTGTTCTTTAGAACACTCTGGGAAGCTGCAGTAGAACACAAAGGCATCAACTGACAGGCTGCTCCTGTTGAAATATAACAGGAAGATATTTGAGATCTCACTTAAAACATGTCCTAATTTTTCTTTCTACAGCACTAACCATAATTTCTATGACAAAATGAACCCCTCATTTTGTTCCTTTTAAATTAAATGTTTTAAGAGTTACCAGTTTATTCCAATCAAGATGGCTTCAGGTGTGCCATAATTTTGTCATAAGTAAGACTGTTAGCGCTCTAGTTGTTCTTTAGAACTCTCTGGGAAGCTGCAGTAGAACACAAAGGCATCAACTGACAGGCTGCTCCTGTTGAAATATAACAGGAAGATATTTGAGATCACACTTGAAACATGTCCTAATTTTTCTTTCTACAGCACTAACCATAATTTCTATGACAAAATGAACCCCATCATTTTGTTCCTTTTTAAATTAAATGTTTTAAGTGTTACCAGTTTATTCCAATCAAGATGGCTTCAGGTGTGCCATACTTTTGTCATAAGTAAGGCTGTTAGCACTCTAGTTGTTCTTTAGAACACTCTGGGAAGCTGCAGTAGAACACAAAGGAATCAACTGACAGTCTCTGCCATTGTTGGATGTACATGTTTTACTGAGAATGTCAGACTTCATTCTCACATGACTGAGAAAGATAATGTGAATTTACAGAAAATATGCTCTCATTTTAGCTTCTGGAGCACCTTCCAAAACTGTATGGGACAAGCATGTGAAAATAGTTTTCTCTCAAACATGATTCATGATATCCCAGCAGAAGGTTTTTCACAGGGTAAAATCACCTTAGAACACACCACAATTCCTGAAATTAGTATGGTACCATCAACAAATGAATTCTAATGTAACTAAAGTCTGTTATCACCCTTTATAGTTCTCCTTTTGGTAACCCTCAAAATCTTCGATTCACTACAATGCATTTCAATGGGGTACTATCATTTATATTGGTCCCAAGATGGCTGCCAGCAATTCCAGGATGAAGTGCTGACAGCCAATCAGATCTCACAATGACATGTGTGGTTAGGCTCCGCCCAGATATATATGTGTTTTCTTTTTCAAATTTCTCAGGAACTACGGAACGGATTTACACCATTTAAGCAAAGGCACGACTCTGAACCAAGGGCTACCTTTTGCCAAATTTGGTGTAATTCCGTTCAGCAGTTCGGGCTGTAGCTGCGATGAAAGGTTCCTATGGAAAATTGCATGGGGAAAACATGTTTTGGGACCCCCCTTTTTTCTCGGCCCCCACTTGACGAATCACCCCGAGACTTTCAGGATAGGAGCGGACCGGAGCGGGCCACGAGGTTTGAAAATTTCGCGAAGATTTGTCAACCGGCACAAAAGTTATTTCAAATAGAATGTTGTGAATTTCCTATGGAAAATAGGTCCTAACTATAACTATCTACTGGCGACCACCAGTAGATAATATATATATATATATATATATATATATATATATATATATATATATATATATATATATATATATATATTATCTACTAGATGTAGATAATATATATATATATATATATATATATATATATATATATATATATATATATATATATATATATATATATATCTACTGGCGGTCGCCAGTAGATAGTTATAGTTAGGACCTAGTTTCCATAGGAAACTCGTTTTTTGTTTTCTCAATATCTTTGGCGCCGGTTGACGAATCTTCGCGAAATTTTCAAAACTCGTAGCCCGCTCCGGTCAGCTCCTGTCTTTAAAGTTTCGGGGTGATTCGGCAAGCGGGGGCCGAGAAAAAAGGGGGTCCCAAAACGTGTTTTCTCCACGTTAATTCCCATAGGAAACTTTAGACACGGCTACAGCCCGAACTGTTGAACGGAATTACACCACATTTGGTAAAAAGGTAGCCCTTGGTTCAGAAAGGGACCTTTTTTTTAAATGGTGTAAATCCGTTCAGTAGTTCCTGAGAAATTAAAAAAATAGAGGTCGGAAAATCAATTTTCCATATGAAACTTTAGACACGGTTACAGCCGAAACTGCTGAACGGAATTACACCAAATTTGGCAAAAAGGTAGCCCTTGGTTCAGAAAGAGACCTTTTTTTTAAATGGTGTAAATCCGTTCAGTAGTTGCTGAGAAAATAAAAAAATAAAAGTTTCGATATCTATGGCCGCGGTGGATCCGCGCACCCTCCCGATCACCAGCTTTATTGTAATTGGCTGTCAACACTCCAAACCAGGAAGTGTTGGCAGCCATCTTGTGCCTCAGTAACCGAGGCACAAGAAAACAGGGAAACAAACGCAAAAAAAAAAGGGGGCAGGGTAGAAACACCCTTACCCTCTAGGCCTGCTCAGGGGGTCCAACAAGGACCCCCAGGGCCCAAAAAAGCATTTTTGTTAAAAAATAGAAGGGCAGACTGAGGTGGGGCTGAGAGATCCTGAGGTAGTGGTGTAATGGTGCGGAGGTGGTGCTCAGGTGATGCTGAGTGATACTGGGGTGGTGCTGAGTGATGCTGTGGTGCTGAGTGATGCTCAGGTGGTGGTGCTGCATGGGTGCTAAGGTGGTGCTGAGTTACTACTGTGCTGAGGTGATGCTGCGCTGATGGTGAGTTGATGCACTGATGCTGAGGTGGTGGTGCTGCGCTGATGCTGTAGCGGTGCTGCGTTGGTGCTTAGGTGATGCTGAGTGATACTGAGGTGGTGCTGATTCATGCTGAGGTGGTGATGCTGCACTGATGCTCAGGTGCGCTGAGTTGGTGCTGTGTGATGTTGAGGTGGTGCTGTGCTGATACTGAGGAGGTGCTGCATTGGTGCTGAATTGCTGCTGAGACGGGGTTGCGCTGCTGGTGGTGCACTGATGCAGAGGTGGTGCTGTGCTGATGCTGAGATAGCGCTGTGCTGATGTTTAGGTAGTGCTGCACTGATGAGGATGTGGAGCTGTGCTGATGGCATGGTGGTGGTGCTGAGCTGCTGCTGCGTTGATTCTGAGGTGGTGCCGAGTGATACTGAGGTGGCGGTGTGCT
This sequence comes from Calotriton arnoldi, assembly GCA_963921515.1. Classification (NCBI taxonomy): domain Eukaryota; kingdom Metazoa; phylum Chordata; class Amphibia; order Caudata; family Salamandridae; genus Calotriton; species Calotriton arnoldi. The sequence continues at coordinate 406,281 of CAWUFW010011502.1, read as the reverse complement.
TGTGCGAAGGTGGTGCTCAGGTGATGCTGAGGTGGTGCTGAGTTCATCTCCTGGGCTCCAGCTTCAAAAAACAAATATTTTGCATTTCATGAAGTTAAAATGCAGGTTAAGGTAGTGGTTAACAGCTTTAAAGCACAGTGCTGCAAAGTGCTTTAACAAACTATCTGTTTGAGGACTGCAGCAGTCAGGTGGGATGGAAAATAGGGATTGTGAACATAAAGGGCAACATCTCCTATTCAGAACACTTCCGTTAAATTTAAGATGGTTGCACACTGCAACAGGTCCATGAAATTGTGCTCCTATTACAGTATCTTTTCTAACAGTTAGTACTTTTAAAGAGCACATAATAATGAGGCCAGTTCAGGAAACGTGCTTTTCATGAACCAAATAAGTGAATAGAGGTTACAAGCTGATAATGCCTAAAATTCTAGATTGGTCTCTTCTAAAGCCAGACTGCTAGAAAAACGTACCATAGAGCATTCCTTTGCAAAATACGGTCTCCTGTAGAGGTCTACACTGGCATGATGATATAATGGGTTAAATGCTTGTAACCTGGCCAAATTCCAGCAAGGCAAAACCAGCCTTCCATTCTTTGACGGTCAGTACATTGAGTTGCACTGTGCTGGTTTGGCATTTATATAGCACTTAGTAACCCTGAAGAGGTGTTGACACGTAGAACGCTACCACTGAATTGGGTTAACAGTAACATTTGCTGTTTGAAGCAGTTAGAAAAAGTGGAAGTGCAGTATAATGGATATTATTAACAAGCACGGAATCGAAACCTGTGGTGCTCGAGGAGCCGAACACGGGAATCGAAACCAGTAGTGCGCGCGCACCACAGAGGAGCGGGGGGCGAGGGAGCCTGTCGTCTGTGCCGCGGGCTGATGCACGTCCTAGACACGGACGGGAATGGGCGGAGCAAAGGCGGGACATGCGCCCGCCTTTGCCCAATTGAGTGCCGTTTTTTTTTTTAAAAAGCAAGCTACAGCCAATGCCAGCCTGCGAAAGCAAAACCACATGCACGAGCATGTGGTTAGCTTTCTGAAGCCCATACAAGAGGTCTCGCGCTGCGCGAGCAGAGCTGAGCACTGCAACGCTAGGCGCGAGACCTAAAACGAAGCGCGGGCTCACGCGCTTCATTTAATTAAGCCCCCGGGTGGGCCAGGTCCCGGGGGCATGCAGAAATAAAATTGCGGGGGCCCAGGGGGACCCTTGCAGCCCCGGGGACTGCCACCCGGGGCTTTGATAAAATATTTGCAGGGGGGGCACACTGCCCCCCCCCCCGCAGCCCCGGGGACCGCCACCCCACGGGGCTTCTTTTTATAAAAAAAATATATATACCTGCGTGGGGGGGCTAGAGCCCCCCCACATGCCCCGGGGACCGCCACCTCCCCGGGTCACTAAAATGCTAATTTGGGGGTCTGTTACGGACCCCTGAGCCCCGGGGACCACCACCTCCCCGGGGCTGTGCATGTGATGGGAGGTGGGCCGCGCGGACCCCCTCCTGGAGCCTGTGATGGCCCTGGGGACCGCCACCCCCCAGGGCCGGCTCCTGCAGTGTCCCGGGGTGCCCAGCCCCGGGACACTGCTGTTTGCTATGACAGGGCGGGAGCCTCGCGGCTCCCGCCCTGTCATAGCAAACACTGGTTTGGATTTTGGAAGAGAGAGCAGGAAACCTGCTCTCTCTTCCAAAATTCAAACCAGATTGCTTTCCACACGGGGAGCTGCATGTCAGCAGCTCCCCATGTGAAAGCAATGCCGGCTCCCGCAGGACGCGGGGAGCCGGCAGGGACCGTGGGTGCATTGAGGCTCCCCCCACGGTCCCCAATGAGAGGCCAGGCCCCGGGGGATGGGGTCCCTGGGGCCAAAAGTGGCCAGGGAGGGGGGGGCCGCGCAGCCCCCCTCCAAATAAATAAAATAAAAAAAAACACTGGCCATGCCCCATGGGATGGGGTCCCCGGGGCCGAATATGGCGTCGGGAGGGGGACCACGCGGCCCCCTTCCATTAAAAAAAAAAAAGGGGTCAGGCCCTGGGAGATGGGGTCCCCAGGGCCCATAAAATAGGAAAGAAAGGGGGGCCACACAGCCCCCTTCTTAAAAAAATTTAAAAAGACGCGATCGTGACGGAGGCCCCGTCCCCTCCCAGCAACACTCTGCAAACGCGCCTTGTGGTGCGTTTTAAGTTGGGAAATTAATTCCCCTTCAATACTGGGGGTCCCTGGGGGCCAACTAGCTCACCAGGTACCTCCAGTAAGCGCCACAGGGCTGCGTTGCAGAGAGGTGGTCCAGGCCACGCCCCTTTATACACCTCTCTGCAACGCAGCTCTGTGGCGCTTACTGGAGGTACCTGGTGGGCTAGTTGGACCCCAGGGACCCTCAGGATTCAAGGGGACTTTATCCCCCAACTTAAAACGCGCCACGGGCGTGTTTGCACAGTGGTGAAGGGAGGGGGCGGGGCCTGAGGTGACATGTGCAAACATGCCTGTGGCGCGTTTTAAGTTATGGAATTATGTCCCCTTCAATCCTGAGGGCCCCTGGGGGCCAACTAGCCCACCAGGTATCTCCAGTAAGCACCACAGGCCTGCGTTGCAGAGAGGTGGTCCAGGCCAAGCCCCTTTGTACACCTCTGTGCAACGCAGCTCTGTGGCGCTTACTGGAGGTACCTCGTGGGCTAGTTGGACCCCAGGGACCCTCAGGATTGAAGGGGACTTTATCCCCAACTTAAAACGCGCCACGGGCGCGTGCACAGTGGTGAAGAGAGGGGCGGGGCCTGAGGTGACATGTGTGCAAACACGCCCTGTGGCGCGTTTTAAGTTGGGGAATTAAGTCCCCTTCAATCCTGAGGGCCCCTGGGGCCAACTAGCCCACCAGGTATCTCCAGTAAGCACCACAGGCCTGCGTTGCAGAGAGGTGGTCCAGGCCACGCCCCTTTTTACACCTCTCTGCAACGCAGCTCTGTGGTGCTTACTGGAGGTACCTAGTGGGCTAGTTGGACCCCAGGGACCCCCACGATTCAAGGGGACTTAATCTCCCAACTTAAAACAGCCACAGGGCGTGTTTGCACACATGTCACCTCAGGCCCCCCCCTCCCTTCACCACTGTGCAAACGCGCCCCGTGGCGCGTTTTAAGAGGTAGTTTTAATCCCCCTGCCCTATTATGTACTAGGGCCTTACAGAGGAGGTCATGCTAATCACAGTGGTACCCCAACGCATAGTGTTCCCTAGAGTATGTAGGTGTTTTCACTGTATTCTAAGTGTCTTTTAGCATAGCACTGGCTCTAGGCCTAGTTACTCAGAGTCAGTTACCACCAGTACCCGTCTGAAAAAGTTGTGGGCACAGGATGATTTTGCAACAAGGCCTCTTTCTGCTCCTCTGTTGGTTCTTTCTGCACATGTCTTGCTTCTTCCTGCACTTTTCTTCGTTTTTGTGGACTTCTGTTGCTTCTTTCTGCATTTCTTTTGCTTCTTTCTGTGCGTTTTTCTTCTTTCTTCACATGTCCTACCTCTGTAGGCATAGTTAGAAACTAGCATTTAAAAAACCTTTGAAATTCACTGAAAAAACCATAGGTTTCAGGCACGTTATAGTTAGAAATTAGCATTTAAAAAACCTTTGAAATTCACTGAAAAAACCATAGATTTTAGGGAAAGTTATAGTTAGTTGGACATTTCACTCGTACAAAACCAGAGAAATTCCCCCGTTATAGTTAGTTCAGCTAACTATAACTCACGCCCCCGCAATGCACTGCTGATGACGTCACACATTACATCACTCATGACATGGTCAGTGACATCACTGATGACATCACTGATGACATCATCCATGTGATAATTTGATGCATCTTCTCACACCCTAATATAACCTTTGATACACCCACTCTAAATTACAGACTGCCATTCTCAAAACCATAGACACTCCAACACCAATAACTACATACCCACTCATTCATTCTTAGGTCTACACACACATCCACTCACTCACCCGTACAGTCACTCATACTTACGGTCACTCAGTACAGGACTATCATATGCACTCATACACCTATATAGACACTCACACACCGCCACTCATCCATAGAGGTACTCACACACCTAGTCAGTCATGCAAATAATTAATCACACTGCCATTTACTCACCTATACAGTTATACACACACCAGCTCACTTACTCATACAAATACTAGCACATTCTTACGCTCTTATACAATCACTGATACAAGCACAAACTCATCCATACATGCACTCTCACAATCACACACTCTCACTTATAGCCATTTATATACTCCAACACACATATATACTGCCTTTCACATATGTAGTTACTCACACATGTACCACTGAGATATACATTCACTCACTAACACACCCATACACACACTCACCCACCCATACAGTCCATCACAGATGCACTCTTCAAACCATGCACCCAGTGAATCACCCACTCACACATCTATGCACAGAGTCACACACACCCCACCCACACAAACACTCAGGCACCCATACAGATACTCAGACAACCAATCAATAACCCATATAGACACTCATGTAGCTATTCACAAACCCATGCAGCCGCTTACACACCAACAGACAGACGGATACAGACATTCACACAGTTTAGTCACTAACCCATGCATTCAGTAAGATACGTTTAATCACTCACTTATAGAGTCAGTCACGCACCTACTAAATCATCCATTCAGACACTTATACACCCACTCATTCTTCAATACGCCTTTCCCTTTATATATTAAACATATTTAAACTTTACAGAAACACACAGTCACTGGATGATGTCATCAGTGATGTCATTTGAGATGTCATCAGTGATGTCATCAGTGATGTCACTGACCATGTCATGAGTGATGTAATATGTGACGTCATCAGCAGTGCATTGCGGGGCGCGAGTTATAGTTAGCTGAACTAACTATAACGGGGAATTTCTCTGGTTTTGTACGAGTGAAATGTCCAACTAACTATAACTTTCCCTAAAACCTATGGTTTTTTCAGTGAATATATATATATATATATATATATATATATATATTTTACTTTACACCAACTCCGGTTACGGGATCTGCCTGGCAAATTCACGGGCGGTCCGAGTTAGGGCTACCGGAAGCCCAATACATATATTCTGCTCCTCCAACAGACGTACTCGGACTCAACACGTATGCTTGTGAAATAATTTAATTGCAGGAAACAACGCGTTTCGGCTTCCGCCTTGATCACGTTTCAAAGTTGCAACAAACAGTGATTGAATTTAAACTATGCCTAACATAGACATAGGACTAACACCTCATACGTGTCACACCCACTAGAAAATGGCATCTATTTTGGAAGTTCTTGATACAATCAATATATATATACAATTTAAACTTCCCTCATTGTTTGATAATTTACAAAAGAGAATTATAACTCCCATAAGTGTTTCATGTAAAAACATACAAAATTCATTTTTAAAATATTTTTTCTGAAATAATGTTTACATTTTTATTCGTCATTATGTTTGCTCCACAATACTCGCAAATGCGTATTTTGCTTAAAACGAGATTTTCACCCAAGCCTATTGGTGACTGATGTGTATGTCATTCTACTAGTCATAAGGTATCAACTAATAAAGTTTTTCTGCATTGAATACCTGCTGAAAACATTGTGCCATAACACAAACAAACACCAATGATGTATAATTGCAACACTAACGGCTCTGTGGGCAGATATACCCATAGGTCTCTACACAGATGTACAATTAGTTATTTATACATCACACTTCATCTCGCCCCAGTGGGCAAATATTCCAAGGACAATATTGCTGTTTAAATCGGTTGTCCCAAATGCGTATTTTGCTTAAAACGAGATATTAACCCAAGCCTATTGGTGACTGCTGTGTATGTCATTCTACTAGTCATAAGGTATCAACTAATAAAGTTTTTCTGCAATGAATACCTGCTGAAAACATTGTGACATAACACAAACAAACACCAATGATGTATAATTACAACACTAACAGCTCTGTGGGCAGATACACCCATAGGTCTCTACACAGATGTACAATTAGTTATTATACATCACACTTCATCTCGCCCCAGTGGGCAAATATTCCAAGGACAATATTGCTGTTTCAATCGGTTGTCCCAAATAAGTGGAACCCATAGCTGGAAAACATGATTAGACACTCGAATCATTGTAGCCCCAAGATCAACAAGATGCCATTTCATACCTAATAAAAAACCAAAAAATAAAAATGTTAAAGTGTTTAAAATCACAAAAGGGTCGAATACCGTCTAATGCTCATACATATACAAATTTCATTCCATCAAGTGAACAGCTAGTTCCTCACTCGAATTTAACCCGTTTGGGGTCAGACAATCAAAATCAATAATGTACTTTGACTCCAATTTACGCAGGGATAATTCCCGATTCCCTCCCCTGACACCCATAACAACCGCATCAATCACCACCATTCTCAAAAGATTTTCATTTTGGAAATGACAATCATAAAAGTGCCGTGCTACTGGATACTGCTTGTTATTATTCCTAATAGCACGAACATGCTCCAATACTCTCTTCTTCGCCCGATGTATTGTGCTTCCCACGTACCACTTGTTACACGGGCATATCAGAACATATACACAATACATAGAATTGCATGTCAAAGACTTGCGTATTGTAAACTCCCTGTCAGTGTTAGGAATAATCAATGTACAGCAGTCAATACTCTTACGACATGCGTTGCAGGTTTTACAGCATCTGAACCCAGATCTAGTCTTGTTCCTACTCATGTCCTGTTTCCTCACATGATTGTGGCTCAAGTCATCCCTCAATGATCGACTTTTTCTGAAGGTGATTTGTGGGTTGGTGGATATATATGATTTGAGATGTCCATCAGTAGATAGCACATGCCAATGTTTTTTAAAGATCTTTCTGATCGTTTCGACCACTACTAGAAACGAATTGCTTCATCCTAATAGACAAGATACGAATGAGGAGACAGTAAGATTTGTGACCACTTTTTCGGGACAAGCCCATGAGATCAGAAAGATCTTTAAAAAACATTGGCATGTAACTTTTGCGTCGTTCGATGAATCCTCATGAAATTCTCAAAACTAGTTTGATGCTCACTTCAGCTGCTGTCTTGAAAACTTTGGGGTGATTCGTCAAGAGGGGGCTGAAAAAAAGGAGGGGGTCCTAAAACATGTTTTTCCCAGGTTAATTTCCATAGGAAATTTAGACAAGGCTACAGCCCGAACTGCTGTATGGAATTACACCAAATTTTGCAGAAGGGTCGCTGTTGCTTTTACAAAAAAAGCCACCACCTCCCCAGGGCTTCTTTTTTTTTTAAATAGGGGGAGGCCCATATGGCCTACCTCTCTGCGCCGGGGACCACCACCTCCCTGGGGCTTTTTATTTTATAAATGGGGGTCCTTGGGGTCCAGGAACCCCTTCTGTTATCTCCAGTAAGTCCCGCAGGATTTCTGAGAGGCCTCGGGGGCCACGCCCCCTTTCTTCACCACTTTGTCAGCGTGCCTCCTGGCACTGCTGGTTGGTGAATGAATTCCAACTTTACTCTTGAGGGTCTCTGGACTAAAGTGGACTTCTTACCCCAACCAGTAGTGCGCCAGGAGGCGTGTTTGCAGAGTGGTGGAGAAACGGATCGTGACCTTTGATGACCTCTCAGCAATACAGCTGTGTGGGTCTTACTGGAGGTAACAGGAGGTGTAGTTGGCCCCCACAGACCCAATAGCCAAGGGGACTTCATTCCCCTACTAGTAGTGTGCCAGGAGGAGGGTTTGCAGAGTAGTTGAGAAAGGGTACACCATTGTGGGGCCAACTACCCCTTCTATTACCTCCAGTAAGTCCCACACAGCAGGATGACTAAGAGGTCTTCGGAGGCTGCACCCCCTTTCTCCACCACTCTTCAAACATGCCTCCTGGCACACTACTGGTTGGGGATGAAGTCGACTTTACTCCTGTGGGACCTTGGGGGCTAGATAGTCTTTATATTCAAATTTAATTCTATTCGCACTGTTTTTTAATGTAAATTGTTGTTTTTATGTGACAAACCTTTTATGGCGATTTGCTGAATAAAAGGTTTTGATGATGAGGATGATGCATGGGGGAATTTTAATTATTTGAGTGGTAAGAGCTCTGAAATTTCCTGTTGCATTTGTTTTCCTCAGTGCTATGAGTGGACATGGTCTATTGGGCACAATCATAGAGACATTAGAATATTGTTGACTTTTGGCTTTGTCTTAAAACTATAGCTGCAAATTTGGATAAGATAGCATCTTTTTTTAAAACAATTTTAAACATTTTTTGTCCTTATATCACCTTATCTGCAAGATCAGGCCATTTTTACAATTACTTTCCAGCCCTCTGCCTGCTGCATTTTTTAATGGCCCTCGTCACACCAGTCAAACCAGTTACTCGGTTTCTGGCTGAACCCAGGTATAATCATAGGACCCCTAATTGGATCTAGACTAAGTGTCCATTTGGCAATTTCGTCTTACAGCTTTGAGCCAGTCCACCGCACTAGGAGATAATGGATCTGTCCAATGTCCCTTCTTCCAGCCCTCTCTAAAGTATTAGAGAAGCATGTAAACAAGGCCCTCCAAAAACACATTGAAGATGGGAAGCTCCTTCAGGAGTCCCAATCTGGTTTCAGGGCTAATTACAGCACGGAGTCCGCTCTGCTGGAAGTGACTGAATTTATCAAGGGTAAGCTGGACCAGGGAGGTAAGGCTGTTCTGATACTGCTCGATCTGTCAGCGGCCTTCGATGCGGTCCCACATGAGGGGCTCATGGAGAGACTTGCTAACATCGGCCTGGGGGGGACCGCCCTAACATGGATGTCCTCCTTTTTGGAAAATAGATCTCAGGACATCTGGCATCCCCCTTTCTCATCCCCGGTTCCGGCCATGAATGTAGGTGACCCTCAGGGCTCCATTCTCAGTCCTACCCTTTTTAATATATATCTCTCCCCCCTTGCATTTCTGGTAGAGGATGAGGGCGCCAAAATTGTTTCCTATGCTGATGACACTCAGCTGATTTTTACATGTGATAAAGGAACCGACTTTGACGGGGAAATGATTAAGTCTTGCTTCACAAAGGTTTTCAACTGGTTTAAGATCAACCAGCTGAAGTGCAACCCTGATAAAACTGAAGTTGTTTTCTTTGGTAAACCAGAAATACCTGACTGGAGCTCTTGGTGGCCAAAAGATCTGCCGCCCCCGCCCGCGGAAAAGGAGAAAGCCAAAAACTTAGGAATTGTCATTGACAAGACGCTTTCCATGCGCTTTGAAATCCAAAACCTAACTGGCGCCTGTTTTGCCACACTCCGGATGCTAAAAAAATTCCTGCCACTGTTACCACTTGAGAGCAGAAAGATCGTGGTGCAGGCTCTGGTGACATCTAAGCTTGACTATTCCACCTGCTTGTACCTCGGTCTTACCAAAACCCTCATCCAGCGCTTACTAGTGGTTCAAAACGCGGCAGCCAGACCCTTCCTGAGACCTAAACCTAGATTCAGTATGACCCCTATTCTTAAGTCTCTACACTGGCTCCGCATAAAGGAACGGATCGACTTCAAAGCAATGACCATCTTCTTTAAAGCTTTCTATGGCTTAGGAGCCGGCTACCTAAATATGCGTGTTAATCGCTACATAACATTTAGACCCCTCAGATCTTCCAACGCCAACCTGGCCATCGTGCCCAAAATATGCTGTGCCCGCTCTGGTAGCAGAACCTTCGGCTTTTTGGCGCAAAATTGTGGAACAGTCTCCCCGAGTCTCTGAGACAAACCGCAGACCTACTCTCCTTCAGGAAGAACTTAAAAACTTGGCTTTTCAACAACTGATGGGTCTTTTTATGCACGTCTTCCTCCCGCTGTCACGTGCCAGGACACTCTAGTCTGAGTAGCTGTGTGCTTTATTAAATACACTATTTCATTTCATTTCATTTCAATGCTTGCAAATCTCCCTCCTGGCTAAAAGCATCAGATAAAACAAAATAGCCCTCTGTCTTCTGAAAGGTTGGCTAAAACCGATTTTCACGTCCATTAAATCCAGCGTTAAGCTTAACGTTATATTTGCTTCAAGGATGCTGTTAACCACGTTCTCCTCATCCTGCCCGTAAGCCGGTATCTCTGAACACGTGAAAAAGACGTGTAGGTCATCAGTTCTTAAAAGACCACAACTATGAAATCTAGGAGTCAGCTCTTGTACAAACTTCGCAATCTTTTGAGGGGGCAGTATAATCTATTGATGGTAAAGAAGTGGTTTCGCTTAAGATCAGATGGCTTTACCACTGAGGACAATAGTTTTAGAGAGGTTTGCCATACTGTTTGAAGGTCAGTCTCCTGGGTAGCTCCTTCCCAGACAGAGTATGGCGCCTTCAATTTCCTATCCTCAGCATCCTGCAACTTCCAGTGCCACTGAGCGACCTTCTTACTCTTAGGAGACCCATCCTGCAATTCTGACTCAAATTCCATTGCACCCCAAATCTCCTGTGAGTTAGTTGCGAAGCAAGAAGACAACTGTAGGTATCTAAATCTAGTGAGAGAGCTACCAGTCTTAGCCCTTAAAACTTCCCAGGGTAATATGCCCTGCCCTGTTAGCAATTCCCCCCAGATTTCCATCCCAGCCCTCCGTAGTGGAAAACTCAACCCATCTCTCAAATACTCTGGAGTACCCAGGGAATCCCAAATCGATGAAAAATCTGAATAAGAACCCCTGCCCATAGTTCTCCTAACTCCAAGCCTTAGAGTCAATGTTCCCTTTAAGACTTTTGGTTGAAACTTTCTTGCCCCCAAACTTATACAGAAATCCTTCAGATCCCCAATCCCTTACCATCTCTTTCAACACACCTCCCCAGGTTGAGGCATCTGGCTTTCCCAGGAGCATCCTACAATTTTTAAACTGAAAGGCTATGCAATTCAAATTCAAATAGGGAGAGCTAAGCCGCCCTTTTCGAGCCTATGCCTCAGTTTCTTCCATGCAAGCTTAGCTCCTCTAGATGCCCACATAAAACTTACTGTTTTCCCCTGAATCTTATCTATGGTGGGTCTTGAGAATGTCAAAGGTATGCAATTGAAAAGATATGTCATTTTTGAAAGTATCATCATCTTAATTAGATTTACTCGCCCATATATTGTCAAGGGGAGATTCTTCCATCTAACAAGCAAAGCATCTACTTCCTTTGCCACCCTCCCCAAGTTATACTGCGGTATTGCCTCCAATGCATTTACAATTGTAATACCGAGATACTTAATCTCTGCTTTTACTTCCGCCTTCCAATCTGTTACATTCCAACACATCACCTCTGACTTCAAGTAATTTACTAAGTATCACAATAGGACCCCAAATTCCTTCACCAAGCTTTCCACCCTGGGGATAGTCTGATCAGGATCCGAGGTATAAATTATTAGGTCATCTGAAGTGACTCTAAAGAGCTGAGCAAATGGCTCGATATATATATCAAACAATAAAGGAGAAAGGAGGCACCCTCCCAGGTGCCCCTAGAAATAGCAAAGCTCCAAGTAAGTGAGAAATACAGCAGGATTTTAGCAGTTGAATGTTCATATAACCATTGTAACGTTGCAATGAAACAGGGGCCAAATCCCAATACAGCCAACACCTCCCACAAATAAGCTCAGCAGACACAGTCAAATGCCTTGGTTGCGTCTAAAGTGACTACAGCCAAGGGGATCGACTGGGCCGTGGCAAGATCTCTACATCCAATCATATGCTGAGTAAGTTCATGGATATGCTTGTGAATATCTTATAATTTGCATTTAACAGAGATATTGGCCGATATGAATCAGCCTTCCTAGAGTCCTTTAGGAGTTTATAAAGCTTTGAGGGAATGGCATCCGGGCCGGCCGCTTTTCCATTCTTAATACGCAACAAATGCCCACTGATTTCCTCCTGAGTGATCGGTGTTTCCATACATTTCTTTCCTTCTTTAGTGAGCCTGGGGAGGCCAACAGGACCTAACCACGCTCTGAGTCTATGGGGCTCCAGGAAGACCTCTTCCTTATACAATGTTGAAAATAAGGAGACAAGATGACTCTGCATACCTTCAAGTTTGTTTTGTAACATCCCCCTGGGGATTCACAACCAGTTTCTTTATCATTTTCCTGATTTCTCCACCCTCATCTTCCATGCCAATAAAGCCCCAGCTCGCTCCCCGTACTCAAACTGCCTCATACATCTAGCATACCACCTCTCTCTGCACTTCATGTCCAATTTAATTTTATAATTTAACTGTGCCTCTTCTGGCTCTTTTATTCCCACTTCCTTGTCCTCCTGGCTACTCTGTGTCTGTAATATGGCCTCCAGAGATCCAACCACTTGCTCCAATTAGGCCAGTTCTGCTCTCTCCACCCTATTTTTAAAGATAACATCTGTTGTAGAATTCACTAGTTGGGTCCCTGTCCTTGCAAAGTAAAACTTTGGAATACACCATAAAATATTTAAAGAGTTCTATTGATGTCATGCCTTTTGTAACATTAGGTGAAACTTGGCATGAATAGCAGTGGGGAAAATGCTGACAGAGTAACAAGCCATAATGCTGCAGGCACAAGGAGACTTTGTGAGTCAAAGAGGATTTCAAGTACAGGTCACTTAAAGGTACTGCATTAGATTGGAACTCTGCAAGCATTTTTCACATGCACATTTATTTGCTGAAGGTAAATTTGTGAGAGACATTTATTTGGAGTAAAAAACAGTGATATCAGCAAATCACTGTTTAGTTTATTCTCTTTGAAAGAGGATTGCTCTGCATTATTTAGCCAAAGGACTAAGGGCCTGATTTAGATTTAGGCAGACAGGTTACTCTGTCACAACTGTGCTGGAATCTAAATCCAAAAGGAAATAATGATATTTAGATTTCGGCAGACGGACATCCGTCACCATTGTGATGGAGTAACCCGTCCGCCAAAATCTAAATCAGGCCCTGAGTCACCTCTTGTTGACAAAGGGATTTCTAAAACTTTGATGGGAATTGATGTCTATTGAAATTCCCAAAAACTATTACTGCAAACTCTGGAACAGATGGTAGCTTGCTGCACCCAAAGTCAGGTGTTGATTGGTATGAGTTTATATCACCATAGCAACTGCAGGGCATCCATGCAAAAATATTAGGTTAATGACGAAGCATGGAGAACTAAAGTATCAAGTAGTAAGTGTTCATAATAATATTTGGAAATTTTCACTACAAATCCATATATTTGTAGAGAAGGTCAAGAAAAAGAGATATTGTTCAATATCAATGTTTTTGAGCAATCTCGTGAAATATTGTTTTATGACATACTATAAGTCTCACCATTGTGTGAGGAAAAAAAGTTAATTTTTACCTTGATTTTAAAATGCTTATAAACTATAGTGTACCATTGTATTTTCTCAAAGGACATTTTCCTAGCTTGCCTTTCCATTTATATATTCACTAGTTGTGGCATCCTTGCCATACTAGATGTGGCCGTAACAATGCAGAAGGATGTAAATGACTGGTAAGCAGTAAGTCCATCATCTTCCAATTTATAAGCAACAATAACACCTCTGAAATTAGAAATTACAAGTTTGTAAGGTATACAAAACTAAACAAAATAACAACCACAAATATATCCTTTGATGAAGGATATTTTATCTACATGTTAATATTTTCTGGAAGACGAATACAAATAGTGGTTACTTGGACCTATGCTGAGAGCACAATCTATTGCAGGAGCACTCACAACAATAAACATATTTCACAGCATCAGCATGTGGCAAACTAGAAGGTGGTGCTATTTTTTTTAACAAAAGAATAAAGGTTCATCTACTCCTGATCATTGCAAGATGTGTGTCTTTCCCAAGAATGAAGTAAGTTCTAAAATGGTGGGCACAGTATGGCAAGGAATTAGGTGGTTTCACAGCTTTACTTGTTTCTCTGAAAGCACCAGTGCTTGTTCAAATAGTTCACTAGTGAGGCCACATTGCAGGACCACAATGAAACAGTTTGCAAGTAATTTATTTAGCAAATCTGTTCTGAAAGCAAATAGTAGGAGTGGCCCATTTGAAAAAAAATAACTTTATTTCAATTTTCATAAAGTGAATGTTATGAAATTTAAAAATGTTTCCAGGGCAAATTCCATTTGAATCTAAAAAAACAGTATTGTTTTCGTTACAAGGAATAATTGCAGCAAAACTGTTCTGGAAGGAAATTTTAGAAGTGTCCATGGGCTGAAAATGATGTATACCTTTGCCAGGAATTTCAAATGTATATGACACTCTATTAAATGATGGTGTACCTGTAGCATTTCTATAGGAGAAGCATTTATTAACAAAAGGTCATATTGCTATAGATAAACACAATCTTTAGAGTTTAGAGTTTAGAGTACTAATAATCCATCATCTGCTACCTTAATTGCATGGTATGTAAGAATCTTTTGGTCTTTGGTCCAATGTGGACTTTAGATGGATTTGTGCTACAAGGTAGATGATTTACAATGTCATATACACTTGTCTAATCTTATTGTTAATTCTAAGCTTCAGATGAGTGCAAGGCATCCAAGCTTATTTTGAAACCTAGATGACAGCCATACCTCGGGGGCATGTTCTCCTTATCTCTTTCTATATCAGATGCAAAACTCAATGTCACACACTCAAGGCTGAACAACAATAAAGGTGATTAGTTTCATACCCTTATCTTGAGTGCATCATCCCCAGGATCATGACAACTCAATGACAATTGATGTAGGAAGATTTCTAAAACTGTGTGAGCATAGGATCACATTGTATTGACCAGTCTTATGGAAACTTCCAACCTTTTGCTCTTGGAAGACATAAATATTTCTGATGTGCTCCATGATCTGAGTCATTGAAAGATATCTCACAACATGTTTTTTGTATAAGGATTAAAGGATAAAATCCATACATAATTTAAGATTAAGTTTACAAGTTCAAAGGTATGTGCCTATTCGAAATTATGTAACCCAAAAGCACAAGAGTTTACTTAATTTCAACAAGTCCATAAATCACATTGTTTAGTTGCATTTTTAATAGACAACTACTCACATATTCACTAGAAAACCCCGACAATGGCACAGTTGCTTTCTTCAATAAAATGCTTCTTGTCGAAATTTCTCAAGATAAAAAATTTATATGAACTCACTTAAATGTCATCCAATAAGTTTATTCCTACATTTGGAGTAAGTGTCCAACTTCTTTGAAATTTACAGTTGATTTCAGTAGCACCCAAAACAAGCTACAGGAGCATCTAATTCCCAGGAGTAGTTTTGCAATTGTTTTGCATATGTTTGCTCCCATTCCATTCAGATTATATTAGTAACTTTTTCCTGCCTCATTTCCATTTGTAGTTATGAGCATATTTTGTGTGGTGTACCTTTAGATTTTGCCTTGACTATTTTTTTGCGCCTGTAGAATTCTGTGCACTTTATCCCTGCTAACCAAAGTGCCTGTGCTCCTCCTTTCAATATCACAAAATTGGTATACTCCTAATTGGCACAATTAACTTACTTATAAGTCCCTAGTATAAGGTAAAAAGTGTACCCAGGGCCTGCAAGTTCAATGCCACTAATGGACTGCAGCACCTTTTGCACCATTCACTACAGCGACAGTGAAATCAGGACTTCTTGCTTATCATTTTCGCCTGACTAATGCAGCTTTTAAACTGCATTTCAACCTGTCAAAATAAGCCCTTTTGATAGGCCTAAGCCTTTCTGTTAAATATAAATAGGTCACCCCAAGTAGGTCATACTACCCGTAAGGCAGGGTGCATGGTATTTAAAATTATGACATGTAGAAATGTAATCTTAAACATGTCCTTATAGTAAAACAGCCCCAAATTCTATCTTCAATGTAGCAGGGCTGGCTGTTCCTAGCAAAATACTGGGAAGTATTATTAAATATAATAATGGTATCTCCAGATAGGAAACAAATAGAAATTTCATTCTTGGACTTTTTGAAATATTTATAAAAGCCCAATTAGCTAGTGAAGTCTGATTTGTATCATGGAAAAGGTATTTTGAGAAAGTTAACTTTTCCTTGCCTAAAGCCTCTGTAGCCTATATTGCAATAACCTCCAGCTGCTGCCCTCCGAATGTTTAATGCTGAATATAATGTGAAATCTGCTCCCAGAGCAGGTGACCAATGCTTGGGTGTGGGGATTTGATTCTGTTCCTCTGGCAGGATGACCACTTGGGCAGGTCCCAGGAATGCAATTATCCTCTAAGGGACCAAGGGACCCTGGAGTGGGCACACAGGCTCTGCAGAAGGAGAGAAGGGATTCATCATCTTGGATTTAGGCAGAGTGGAGCACTGTTGGAATGTTTGCTGTAGAGCATACAGGAAATGCTGCACAGGGAAATTCTACCATATTGGTCAGGGGGGTGCCAGTAGTTACGCACACCCACAAACAGCTGCCAGACATAAATATGGCACCCCAGTACCCTACTCACAATGCTACTGGATCTGTGGAAGATCAAAAGAGGACTTAACATTCCATCTGAAACCTCAGAAAGCCCCCGAAGAACTGAATGTGCTTTTACTCTTGTACCCAGGACAAAGAAGTGATCACCAAGGGTCATAAGGCAGACCTCCTGTTCAAGCTACCGGAACACAAAAAACTAAAAGAGGCCTTTGCTGTAGATGCCCAGCTGACCAGTTCCAAGAAGCCCTGCCCTGAACCCTGCTGGGGGAGTTTTGACCCCATGGTCTTGGACCCTTGTGTGATGATAGAAATGTTTTGGCTCTAAAGATCTACAGAGGATTGGGACAAAGGTACCAAGACAATTTGACAAAGGTGTGATACCTTTTAGCTGAAATTTCAGCTTTCTTCCACCCAGAGGTTTTACTATAGCGGTTTAGCTGGACCTTGCAAAGAAAGTATCCGCCTCATGGAGCCCCCTTCTGCTACAACCTTCTACCTTTCCCCACTAGAGGAATCCAAGCTCCAAAAAAAGTCTGAATGTAGAAATCTTCACACTTGGGAAGGCATCAAAAGTATCTGGCCAGCAAGGGACCTTCTCCGGGCATGAAATTCACATTACTTCCTCATAGATTTCCCGTCAAAAGTCAATGGCTTAACTGAGATCACATCTAACCATTATTCAATGTCATGGAGCACTCCTTGGCCACATCTTGCTGCTTTGCCTTGCTGAAGATATTTGACTTGCATTTCAGAGACTTAGGGCCTAATTTATATGTTGATGGAGAGGGAACTCCATTGCAATAGTGACAGTGTTCCCTCCCCACCAACATAGTGATGTGACCACTTAATTTAAATGTGGGTGAGCAATAGGATTAATCATGGCAGAGATAACTCTGTCTCTGCCATGAATAAATGCCTCTGACGGTCCTGTGGAAAAAGGGCAGTTGGAGGTAGACCTGTAAATCCACTCACCTTATTTAGATAGGCAAAATCAGAGGTCAGTTTTCACTGCCCATTACCCTGGCGGTAAGGGGCAATGAAAATTGCTAAATGCTTCCCTCGCCATTGGAGGGAGCGCCCATGGCGAGGGGAGCATTTTCTTTTTTCTATGCCCGCTTCAGGATGTTCTTCTTGAAAATAAAAATAAAACGCTTTGGTGGAACTTTCCATTATGGTGATGGAGCCCTTCACCAAACTGCGAAAAGAATTGCCGTAAACCACCATGACAGCGGTTCCTGCCAATGCTTTCGAAATAACGGTCAGCTTGGTGGTCATTTCTAAAGTAGCCTGATGGCATCTCTGTCAGGGTGATGGAGCGGTTTACTTCATCGTCCTGGTGGAGAAATGGGCTGTCCACTTACATTTGAATTAGGCCCTAATTCCAAAGGTAAAACTTCTGATGGGGGTCAAACATGGTTTCTGTATCCGACCCACATTTCATCGTGGTTGACCTTAAGTCGCAGCTAGATGCCAGTCAAGAGCAACCAGATGACCACAGTTGGTGTTTAGCACTTTTTGGCTCTATTTTTAATTTCAACTCTGTCCATATAGCCAGTTTCCTTTATTTAATTGTGTTGTTTTGGTGCCATTTTATTTTTAAAAATATTTTCTATGTTCTATATTTTTCAAAATCGGTTTGAGTATTTTTCCTGTGTTGTATTTTGATTTTGTTACTACCGCATACATTCTTTACATCTTGAATCTAGGTTAAGCAGGTCTGCTTTATGGCATAGCTACCAGGGGATTGTGCTCCTCTAAGTTAAGTCACTCTGCTCTATGGCATAGCTACCAGGGGGTTATGCTCAGGTTGTTTACAATGTATTTATTGAGTTTTAAACAATGATATACCAGCATCTCTTCCCCGATAGAGCCATGTGTTCTAATACAACTCACTGCTATGAATTCATATTTGAATTCACAGAAGATTTGCCATCTGTACAGTTTTGCAATTGAGTATTCAAACACACAATGCTTATGTCATCTCCACCGCATTTCTTGCAGGCAGTCTCTAGTTAATCTGTGCCTTTCACATCTCTCTTGGGCTGATCACCTAGCAGGTTTTGTTTCTTTGATATGTTAGTCTGTTTCATGCTTGGCGTGTCATAGGTATTGGCGCACTGGGGTCCATATATCGTTGGTTCTGTTTGTGAGGGGCATTAACTCCCAGTATGCCACCAGTTGCTAATTGCAATGTACTACATCATGTAGCCATTCCATGGCTTTTGGCACCAGACTTCTATCCTATTGCATAGCTACTCTGCACTTGGATAGCACCAGAAGCAGTGATGTGAGCTTCCTGTCGGGAGGGGGAGGTCTTTAGTATATCCTAGCAGCCAGTATCAGGGTCTTGTAAGTATTCAAAAGGAGGTTTAGGCTTATAAAAAAGGTTTATTTTTCCAGGTCGAATAGCACTTTTAAAACTGCACACCCAATCTGCAGGTGCAGGACTGAAGACATGCTATGCACTGTCACTTTAGCGGTGGCACAATATGTGCTGAACTTCTCTAATGACATTTAACTTACAGTCCATGGGTACACTTTTCTACATTTGCTAGTAGCTTCCAAGTAAGTTAAATATGCCCATTAGAAGTAAATGGTCAGATTCGACCTGTTTTAGAGGTCAGGGCACATGCACTGGGATTTGATTAGCAGTGCTCTAAGTGTGCAAAGTCCAACAAAACATCAGCACCAGTCTAAAAAACAGTGGGGTGACCATACAAAAGGCATTTACCCACATTTAGCATTCACAAAATTGTTTACAATCACAAAATTAGCCGTGTGCAATTTAGCAGGACTCTCAAAGCAATTGTTTGCAATATTTGGACAATGTTGTGAACACTTAACGATTCTTTAATTTATGACTGAAATTATGGGTTTTAATACCAATTGCCGATTGGCAATTCACACGCACTAACCATTTGACAATTGCGAATAGTTGAAAAACAAGCTAATTGCATGTGTAATTTACTCCCAAGTAGAATCAGGTGGTAACCAGGTGCAAAGCATAAAAGCTTACCCAAACTCAAAGCAACCTTTCTCAATTGCTGCATTCTATTCTATGATGAGGAGGATGCAAAGCAGGAGAGAAGGAGAAGGGAGAGAATTTTCAGATAGAGGATGATATTGTTTGAACAAGTTGAGGAGGTTTATTCTAAATATGGATTCAGTAAGCAGATGATTTTAAATCTGATTTATAAGCTGCAGCCTGCTCTAGGAAGGTAAACCAAATGCAGGAAGGAAATTACCCACACATAAGCAGGCTTTGTTTAGCTTACAACTTCTAGTGTATGATAATTAGCGGCACAGAGAAGCAGCTGGTGGGGATGTATCAAAGAGTAACATAGTAAGGGTTTCTAGGATATTTCTTGATGCTATGGTGGAATTAATATGCATGTATGTTTATATGTATGTATGCATGTATGTATGTATGTACATATAAATTGATGTGTGTATTAGTATTTATTAGCCCTGGCCGAAATTTAAAATACAATGGTATAATTTGCATAATTTGAGGAATGTCAGGAATATGCATCATTTGAGGAATATGCTTGTTAAATGAAATTCTCCAAATTACGCCATTACATCACTTTACGTAATTACGTGAAATTTGTGGTAAAGATTTACTGCGAATGTACCATTTATGTTAGAAAATTACCACAAAAGCATGAGAAAAACAGAATGCGTGCGGCTGTTGTTCGCAATGCAGTTGTTTTTTTACCCTTTTTTTTAACACAAAATGCATCCTTACAGCAAAAATTGACACAAATATGCATTTCACACTAAAATATAGTGCTAAATGAGAGATTTATATTTCACTTATTTACCAGTAATGTTAAAAATGCACATGTTGTGCATTTCCCTGCACTATGTGGCAGGCACCACGCAGTGCCTGCCACCTGGTGCAGGGAACTGTAGGGGGGCACCATAGGTGCCCCTCAAGTGCAAATCCAACGTGCCCCTGCACAAGGAGGGCCCGCAATGGGCCCCCAAAGTACATTCCCGCCAGCCCTTCAATGGCGGTTGAACCGCCATAGACAGGCTGGCGGGGATGCAGCATCAAAATCTGGCGTACGGTGCCTGCTAGGCACTGCCACCATTTTGTAGATGCGGGGTCCGCCAGGCAATCATAACGATTGCCTGAGTCGGACCCGTGCCGTCCGCCAGCACACCACCCGCCATCGTAATCTGGCGGGCGGAAAAATACTTTGCGATGGCTGTGAATCCGCCACTGGCAGGCTGCCGGTGGCGGGTTCACCGCCATTGTAATGACCCCCTTAGTATTCATATAACATGAACCTAGCTCCGGAACCGACAGTCAATCTTGTAGATACTATACATCAAGTGAGGATTAATATTTTTATCCACAGCGAGATCAAGTGAGTTGATGAGAATCACATGACGTTGAACCACGGGCCTGCTCAAGATAGGATTTGAACCCTGAATCCTAGGTTCCTAAGTTGGCACTTCTAGCTATGTCTCCTCTCTTATAAACAATTAGCATACATATTTTACCAATACCCTTTCTAGGTTACAGGTTCCAAAGTTGCATTATTATACTACTGCACAGTTTCCACGTCATTGAATGTGTTGATGGAACCCATGTCCTCCTAGCCCTTCCTCAGGAAGTGAGTTTATGATCACCCTAGTTGTTGTAAAATCATAGCAACATGCACCATTTTGCACAATATTGCCATTATAAAGGGAATGCCTATGGAACCTGAAAGTGGTGGCTCAGGTGAAAATGAAGAACCTACTCCTCAATTACCAATCCCAGGACAGCTTGCAGCAAGAGCCGCAGACAGATGTGTACACCAGACTGATCTGACAAATAATTACTTTAAAGGTATATAATACAGAAACATTGTAGAAACAAACTTTGTTTGCCAGTTCATATCATATAGGCATATTTATTCATATGTTTAATGAGTAACAAAAATGTTTGATCCATATTTTCCAATGTCCTCTTTTTATAAATGAAGTACAAAAATAACATGACTTTATTATAAGATACATGAAACAACATTTTTACATATATACTGTTCAATTTACATCTTGGCCTTCTAATACTTGTTCTTTTTGTAAATGCTGAGTTCCACTACCCTCTCCTTGCCAACTCTGGCTTCCCCATTCCTATTAACATCTGCTTCATTTGTCACGGAAATGCTACCAACACTAGACCTGTTGGCTGCATTGACTGTCTGTATTTCCTCAACTGCAATAGCCATTTGTGCATAGCATTTGGCTATATCGCCTCTGTAGAGCTCTATCTCTACATAATTGTTGTGTGTCTGCACCTTCTTGCTGTAGCTGTGAACGCTTTCTACACAATAACACAGCAACCTACTTACTCTGTTGAACATCATTCCAATTTTCACTTATTTACACACCAATCCTTTCTTTATCTTACCAATCACCACCTATTTGCTCAGATTTGCATGACTGTTCGGGAAGAAATATTATTTTGCGTACACTCTCCACACATTTAAGCCCTGGTGAAGTCACTGGATTACCCTTGTTTGACAAAGCACGCGGCAGGCTAGAAAATTATTTATATGGGAGGAAAAAAGAAGATCTGGTTTGATGTACTTGCAACTACATGTTGTGTTCTGAGACTTTATTTTCTAACCTAGCAGAGCATGGAGTCGCTGCTTCCCCCCTTTTGCTAAACGTCCAGTAAATACATTTTGAATAACTATTTATATGGTACAGATGTGCACTGACATTTCTCTGGTCTCCCAATTGGTTATTGCAGCCTTTCTACATTTATTTATTTATTTATTTATTTATGCGTTTTTATATAGCGCGGACTTTACCCGAAGGTGTCAGAGCGCTTCACAATAGGAACAGTAACATTATATGAGGAGAAGGTTACAAGTGAGCATAATCCAAAAGCAAGCGTTACATTACATGAGGAAAAAGTGACAATTGTGCAAATAGCAAAAACAAACCAGATACAAAAAGAGGTATACGTTCCAAGAGGAAAAAGTGACAGGTGTGCATGATACATGAGATACAAAATACAAATAGAGGTATAATACTGCAATAAGTGGCAGTCACTCAGAACACACTGGGAAGGCACTTCTATAGGCATGGAGTACAGAATTTCCTATAGTGGAAGGACTTCCTTGAGGGAGTAGAGAGGGCGTGAATTAAACAGGGGACTTAAAATGAAGGGAACACACACATAAAATCCAACACAGCACGCAAAGGTGAGGAATGTACAGGAAAAAGTACAAATTTACAATGAAGAGCGAACTTCCTAGAGGGGCCTGAGAATGAAAGTATTAGTTCTGAAAGTGTCTTTGGAAGAGAAGAGATTTGAGGTCAGCTTTGAAGATCCGGGTAGAGGCGGTGGCACGGAGCAATGGGGGAAGCGAGTTCCAGATTCTCACCGCATTGCCTGAGAAGGATTGCGCCATCGATCTTTCCCATTTGAAGATGGGGGGCTCAAGCAGAAGCTTTTCCGCATTGCGAGAAGGGCGAGAGCCACCGGACAATTTCAATTTATTCGCCAGGTAACGAGGGGAGGACGTGTGTAAGGCTTTGTGTGTGATGCAGGCAGTTTTGTAAATAGATCTTGCCTCGATCGGAAGCCATCGAAGAGAGGACATTGCAGCCGGTTGTCCATATGTAGTTCACTTACGCATTATCTTATGTGTATGTGACTCGTAACCAGCAGCAAATATTGGAACAGCTGTTTCACTGCTTTTGTAATACAGACATAGAAGATCTAATGGCAGCATATGACTCATACGTAGTATTCACAACCTCCTCTCCCTCCAACTGATCTTGCATGAGAGCTGAAACTTTTCAAAAACTCACCCCCAGTCACAGATTTGGGTTGAATCCGTCATCGTTCTTTAGCTCACTTCACCACCCCAGTTCAGACCCAGCTAAATGCAAATCAGTCTTGACCCTGCTCCTCATGGGAACAGTCCAGCCCGATCTGCCAAGTCAGGTCTTCCCTGGACTGGAAACAGGCATCCTGAGACCAGTTTCGGGGTAACACCCCTCATCAGCCAGGCTAGCTTGAATCCAGTGGCAAAATGAGCAAGGGATCCACGTCTGGGCATACCCTGCCAAACTAGGATGAACAAAAAGGCCTGCTCTGTCTGCCTAATAGCAGTTGTCTTTCACTGTCTCCATACATTTGTGGTGTGATTGAGGGTTTTGATGATTGTGTATTTGTGGTTTAGGCTAACCTGGTGGTTTGTGTATTAGAAGTCTGTAATGGTTGGCATGTTTGTCAAGTGACTTTTCCTCTGTTGCGGCAATGTTTTCAGAAGCACATGTTAAAGCTGCACTTAACGTTTTGCTGTTCAGAAGATTCTCTCTCTTGGCGTTTGGCTCTTTATTGAATACAAAAACCTTTATATCATATCATTTTGTTTCTTTAATGTATATGCCATGTTAATATTAAATATTATTTAAATGATAAAATACAAGTTAAATGTAGTGAAAAGAGACATTAAAAATGTGCATGCAATATGGGTGCACAATATAAATGTTGAGCGTTTAGGGTGATGTTATGTTTGAGTTGAAATCAGGCCTTATTCAACAATAACTACATTACATATCATATATTGTTTGTGATATTCAAAAGATCTACCATGGGATGTTCTAAAATAGTTCTTGTTTTATTTTTTAGCACTAAGTGCACTTTATAGATATTACTATCCAGTTTTAAAGGGTTAACAATTTGAATTAAAAAATATTTTAACCACACCTGGTAATTTTTACCTTGGAGTTCATGTGTTGATGCAGGATCTCCAGTCACCACCTGTGGCTGGAAAGTTCATTCGATCAATTCCTGCACTGGTGATGGTGTTGACCTGGTGCTGAGTCCCCTCAATGTAGTTTCCACGTCACAGTCCACTCTCTGGTCCTAGGTCATATGATGGTTTTTTAATTTCCTCTGCGCTACTTTTGATAACTCCTGCAGTGTTAATGCAGCCTTGAATCTGCCTCCATATATATTTTTTGTTTATTCAGTATCCTCTGGGCTGATTAATGAGGCCTTTTCAAAATGTCTGTTGTTTTTAGAGACATACTCTTCAACCTGGATCTCCAGTTCTTGGTCACTGAACTTACTGTTTCCCTTTGTCCCCACCTTTTCTTGTGGTTGCATACTTGCAAGCCTCTACAATTGTGTTGGTTAGCAAATGAGTGAGAACTTTAGTTTTCTCTTCTCTAATACCCAGTTAGAAGGCTTCTAGCTAATTTATGGGTCTGTGTGGTCACCAAACACTGCAACGTATGTTGTTTGCAGCTCAAGATTCGCAATTAGCGAGCCAGAACAAATCGCTAAACAGAAATCATTATTTAGAGATAGCAAAGTTCAGCATTTCTTCACTAATAGCAGAAAAATCCCTTCTAGAAACTACCCTAACTCTAACCCAAGCCTATAGAAAGGAAAAGAAAAGTGAGATTAGCCAGTTTTCATGCATGCACATGCTCACAATGGTAGCACTTACTTTTCTGTGACCCAGCAACTGCAACACAGCTCCTGCTCCAAACCCAGTGGCAATAATGTCTCATTGATGCTGTGATCTGCTGGGCTCTTTGCTCTGTGGGACACACAGACAAGAGCAACAATAAACACCTTACTCAGGAGCGGCTCGTATTGAGGAAAATGGCGGGAAGAGGCCGGGGAGGGGGACACAACAGAGATTAAAACTTTTTTTACAAAAGAGGCTGGGAGGGGGGGGGGACAAGGAATACAAAATTAAACTTACCTGCTGCCCTCCAGCATTGTGTCCCGCTCTTCTGCTCCTCTCCGCCGCAGCAGGCAGGCACAGGCTCCCAGCCTGTCCTGCAGCCAATCCTGAAGCTGCTCTCACATGAGAGCAGCTTCAGCATTGGCCTGAGTGCCAATGATATGCGCACTAGGACAGACTGGGAGACTGTGCCTGCTCTCTCCAGCCCCAACAATGCAGCTGGGGTTGGAAAGGGCTCCCTGCGCATGTGGTTTTCGTCTGGTCTGAGACACCCGGCCAAAAACCGCATGCACAGTGTAGGTAGATCCCACCACTCCCCCTCCTGCCTATCATAACCCTGGCCCCACCGAAGCAAAATAAAATGATAATAAAACAGGTTTTAAACCCGTTTTATTATTGTTTTAATTTTAAATTTTTCTTAAAGGGCTGGCAGGGGGGGCAACGCTCCTCTGCCATAGCGGAGGAGCCGCCGCTGACCTTACTGCAAATAGAATTATCATCTGTGAACTAAAATCTTGGGTCAATAGTCTATGCGCCGTTTGCAACATTATCCAATGCATAAAGTTAAAGCAAGAACATGACTATATGTGATAATGATGATATACTGTGAAAGTTTTGAGTAATTCTGCCTACTAAAGCCATAAAGTGCTGTAAAGGGAGCACACCCATTCCCGGAGTACCAGATTGTCATATGCCCTATGTGAACACCCAGTGAGGTATGATCCCTAGACTCAGCCACCCTCAAGATAGCCAGAAATGTATACAGAGGCTACACTACAGGCCCGGATGACAGAAATGGCATACTATAACATCTCACGGAATGAGCATCCCCATGGGTGGAAATGGGCGACCAGTGATTACTAACCTGTAATGGCTGTTGTTGTTATATCCTAAAGCTGATTACTATCTTGAGGTGTGCTCAAACCAAAAGAAACCAACTCCTGACAAATCCCTGAAAGATTGATATGTGCTGCCCCCCGAGTCGAGTCTGTCTCTCAGATGCACCCTTCCTCTGCTCATGTGTGCCCTTCTTCAGTCTAGGGTTGTGTTGAAAGGTACTGACGAGAGAAGGCGCTAGGCAGTTAGAACACTCCCGAAGGTTCCAGGCAGCATAGTTATCAGGTTACTAAGTGCCCTCCCTTCCAGATAAAGCTTTACTGGTGACTTCCACTGCCACACATGGCTCGTGCAACCAACAGTGACAATAAATAATGTCATCCTTCGAAGACAGATTGGGTGCAATTAAACTGTGTAAGGCTAACACCTGTTAATCAAAGCATTTGGGGGCATATTATCAAGGATGTGCGATAATTATCGCAAAGCACACTTAGCGCTTATTTTTTTATCGCCGGCTATCGCTGGATTATATCGCGGAGATAACGCGTTATTATCAACGCTTATCTCCAAGGCGATAGAAAATCCGGCGATAGCGGCGAAACCCAGCAATAACGCGCGAAATCCAGCGATAAATTTCACGCGCTAATGAAAAGCTTGCTAATAGGCAGGTGAGGACTTAACCTCACAATCCACCTCCCATTGACTAGAATGGTTAAGTCAAGTTTTAAAGAGGTGTTAGATTCCAGCGATAATCGCGGTTAGCGCGAATTATTTTATCGCTTCGCGGGCCTTGATAATAGGGGGAAGTTGTGTTTGCGACTGTGTTCAGTCGCTTGTAGTTGGGAACGCCTACTTTGCATGTCATTAGCGATAATTATCGCTGACATGCAAGGCGGCCAGGAAACGGCCACTTTCGCCATAAAGCTGTCGCTAACAGCTGTTAGCGACAGCTTGCTAATAGGGCAATAAAAATATCGCCGCTTTAGCAGCAAAAAGTGCCGCTAAAGAGGCGATACTGCCCTTGATAATATGCCCCTTAGAATCCGCATAAGTGTGGCATCTGCGTTAAATTACAAACATTAATACGGTAAGAGTCCACTTGTTCAGATCCTTGTGCTTACTCCAAAACAAGCATGTAATATTTATTTCCAGTCATTTAATTCATAAGATAGCTGTCGGGACGTTCTTTTAAATATTATATTATCAAAATATTTTTTCTCTAAAGGTTTTCGCTCCATTAATATCTTGTAATTATTTGTATTGACAGTGTTTTTTTTCTCCAGCTCTTTTTCTCTTTCTCACCTTATTTCCACGAGGGCAGAAAGGTCTGGCTCACGTTCGTAATGCATCATTCATGCCACAGGTTCCCTGGTAGGCTAAAAATAGGTCATTCCACCCAGGACTTTTTTGAATGCATAGAGCAATATATCACATAGTAACTCAAAAGAACTGCACAATGGCGCAACAGAATGACTTGTTTAGTCATTTGCATTGCACTCTGCCCGTTACAGCACTGTCTTTTGTTCTTTGAAAACCCGACATAAAGAAAGGGCCCTGATGTTTCCTTGCTTCTGCATAACGGCTCAAAATGCAAGCCTGCAAAGTTCAATTTTCTTTGGGATTGTGGGATGTTTTTTTTGGGTGCTGCAAGCAGTAAACGCCTGTGCGTGGTACGAAGGAAGAATTGTTAATGTTTGGTAACACCTAAAAGTTGTAAGTTGGTTAGTTGTTACATCAGTAACACTAATATGCACAGGAGCATATCTATCCACCACAAAGTCTATTAGCAGTGGGGCGCGCTGATGCAAATAAGCTCCTTCAACTTGGAATGGCGCATTGTATATTTGTGAGGGATTTATAAAGATACACAAAGTTGTACACAAATGAGCACCATTCACTTTCGGTCCTTCCAAAGTGCATGCAGGGCAGGCAATAGCTCTAGTAGCTCTTAAGGCTCGGGAAGGGTGGCAAGTACCCCTCCCCTATTATTAGTGTTCGGTCCTGGGAGATGAGGTCCCTGGGGCCCAGGGAGGGGGGTTATGTGCCCAATCACCTACAATAAATGTTTTTCACCTGGGGGTGGGTTCCTTTAGGCCTCTTAAGGCTCTTATATTTTATCTATGGCCCCAGGGGCTGAGTTCCCGATGCAAATTAAGGCTCAGGAAGGGGAGCCACGCTCCCCACCTTTTGCAAATGTTTTTGGCCAACAACGATGGGGTCCCTGGGGCCTCTCCAGGTTTTGGGAGGGGGACACATACCCGCTCCCTTAATATTATATTTTTCTGCCCAAGAGATAGGATCCCCGGGGCCAATAGTGACTTGGGGAGGGGGGCCGTGTGCTCCCTTCCCTGTATTAAAAAAGAAGGCACAGGGGAATGGTGTCCTCAGGACCTAAAGAGGCTCAGGGAAGGGGCTGTGTGCCCTCCTCCCCTAACATTGAGAGTTTTGACACCAGGGGATGAGGTCCCTGGGGCCTGTGGAGGATTGCAGAGGAGGCTGCATGCTCCTCTCCGCTTATTTAAATAAATTGGCACCAGGTGG
The DNA here is from genome assembly GCA_963921515.1 of Calotriton arnoldi. Taxonomy (NCBI): domain Eukaryota; kingdom Metazoa; phylum Chordata; class Amphibia; order Caudata; family Salamandridae; genus Calotriton; species Calotriton arnoldi. The sequence goes on along the minus strand of CAWUFW010011502.1, from coordinate 377,765 downwards.
TGGGGGTTCACTGGGCCCTAAAGGCTTGAGGAGGGGGCCATGCACCCAGGTGGAGTGTTGGCTGCCAATGGGAGGGTTGTTTCTAGGGCCTGGAAACAGCGTTCATTAACTTGCCTATAACTTTGGCGCAGATTGAATAATCTTCGCAAAAGTTTCCCAAAACAGTGCGCTGGAGATTCTTGTTGTGCATGGAAAGTTTTGGGGTGATCCGTCAAGCGGGGGCTGAGAAAAAGGGGGGGCATAAAAAGCATTTTTCCCATCTTAGTTTCCATAGAGATTTTTAGACACAACTACAGCCCAAACCGCTGGACAGTATTGCCCAAAATTTGGCAGAAATGTAGCTCTTTGTCCAGAAAGAACACTTTTTGTTATTTGTTGTTAATCCATTCAGCAGCTTTTGAGATATAATTTTTTTTTCCATATATAGGGATGCAAATCCTCTGAGGATCCGACAGTCCTCAAGCTGAAATCTGATTGCATGCCAACACTTCAACCAGGAAGTGTTGGCAGTCATCTTGGGACTCAGTTTCAGCCGAGTCTCACAAAAAAGTTTATAAAAAAGAAAAGGGGGGCACGGTAGAAATACCCTGACACAATAACTATGGTCCTCGGGTCCTTCTGTGACCAGACAGGGCCAAAAAACACTTAAAAAAAAATAAGCTGCCGCTGGAACGCGACGGAGTAGCAAATCCAAGGCAAAAATTAAAAAAAACAAGCGTGGGCTCCCGTGCTTGTTTTTCATGAAGCCCCAGGGTGGGCCGGACCAGGCCCCGGGGGCATTTATTAAAAAAAAGAGGGGGGCGCATGGGGACCCCACCTTTGGCTCTCAGAACCCCGGGGACCACCACCTCCCCAGGGATTTCTTTACATATTGGAGGAGGGCCGCGCAAACACCCCTGCCATGAGCTCTCTTGAGTCCCATAGACCACCACCTCCCCTGGGCTTAATTTGAAATATTGGAGGGGGCCGCTTGGACCCCTGTGGGGGCCACCACCTCCCCGGGACTTAATATGAATAATTAGCTTGGGCCACGTGAACCCCCATACCCTGGGGACCACCACCTTCCTGGGGCAGCAAGTAAAATACATGTGGGGCAGGCCTGTGAAAAGAGCTGCCCTCCTCCTGGAGACAATAATAGCCCTGGGACCGCCAGTCCCAGGGCCGGTTACTGCTATGTCCCGGGCTGCCCACCCCCGGGACATAGCTGCTTGCTTTTGCTTGGCGGGAGCTTTGACAGCTCCCACCAAGCAAAAGCAATCAGCCCAGTTCCAGCTGGTGTGAGCTGACAAAGGGCTCCCGCCCGCTGGAAGCAGAGGTTTGATCTCTCTCCCTGCCCGCTGAGATGCAGGCAATGAAAGAGATGAAACTATTGCTACTGGAGGGAGCTGCCTTTCCAGCATTAATGCCAGCTCCCGAAGGAGGTGGTAAGCCGGCTGAGACCACGTCAGCTTTGAGGCTCCCCTAGCTGTCCCATGGGAAGGTCAGAAGGGAGCAGAAACAGGCAGAATTAAGGTGAGAAACGAGCAGAAAAAGGAAAAATAGAGGGCAGAAGCGAGGAGAGAAAGGTAGAAAAACTAGCAGAAAACAAGTGGAGGAGGCATAATACCGAAGGTAGCAGAGGAGGAAAGCTGGACAGGAGGACCGTCACAGGGGGAGCTGGCATGAGGACCAGCTCCCTTGTGCCCACCTACTTTTGTTTACCACACATGTAGGAAGCTGGCTCTCTATACAGTGTACTAAAACAAAGTACACTGTGCAGAGAGTCCAGTGAGTCCCTTATTGGTTGACAGAGGCAAAAGTAGATAATACAGACAATTTTGATTTACGTGGGAACTGTATGTTTCAGAAACTGCTTTACCAGCTTGCTCACCCTTGCAGTCTTGTTAAATCTTGTGGGATGTAGTTTTTTGTAAGATCTGATTTTTGCCACGACACAGTCATGCTAGGGTGGTAGCTGCGGGAACGAGTTACAGCCTTGGGGCTGCTGTCTCTCTCCTCATGCCAGCCAACTTGAGAATCCTCTGTCAGGGTCAAACACTTTTTTTGGTCAAAGCCTGGCTCAGGCACAGGAACTTTTGAACACTTAGAAGCATGATAAATATCTGATATTGTCTGATGTGTTTTCTGTTTTTTTCTGATGTACTTGGGACTAACGGTGGTGTGTATTTCCCCAGAGCTTTATGGCCTAATGGTAACATGTTTTGTAATTTTTTATGACTACCATAGGACTATTCCTATCCCTCCTCTGGCCTGTCACTGCCGTTTTTCTATAGATGCTACAGCGAGGCGGGTTGGGGACTCCTTCAAAATCTGAAAATTGTCTTGGGTTATGGTGTGTGGGGCACAGAAGAGCCTCGTTTCCTGTGGAAAACCAGGATAGATGTGGGTACTGGAGTGTGGTTTGTGGAGGAGGTAGAAGTGGGGGTCAAGGTTCATGTCAAGACTACTGACTGCTTTCCGGTAGTCTCGATGTAATTCTTTTTAGGGAATGTTTTTTATTTTTGTTATGCTGGCAATAGAAAAAGGGAAAGTATCAAAGAGAGTGTTTAAATGCATTGTCATGCACAACGTTGTGCTCTTGACATTTATCTATGGCTAATAATTCTCGTAGTGGTAGCCAGGTTGTACATTTACTTAGCTGGAATGTCAATGGCTTTATAGCAGCTGCAAAGTGCCGCTATGTCAAGGAGGAACTCATGGCACTCAAACCTCAGTTTCTCTGTATTCAAGGGACTCACTTGTCTCTACTAGAGGCTAAAAATATTAATAGTCTGGGCTATAACATTCTGGCCACACCTGAGACTGGTTAAAATGGGGTTAGGGTAAAAGTTTATTACCTCTGTCAAATCTCTCTATACCTCATTAAGGGCCAGACTAGTTAGTATGGGAAGAATATCGGATAGCGTTATGCTTCAACAAGGCACCGATAGGGCTGTCCGCTGTCTCAGCTGTTATTTGCACTGTTTTGGGACTCATCCCCCACTGCGGCTTAATCAGTGCACTGTTAAGGCAATGGCATATGCTGACGATATCACTATTTTGTCATCATTACCGGCTAAAACAATCATTGGCATTGAGGATGCAGCCTGTTCTTTAGGGACGGTGTCAGGGTATAAGTTGAACATTGGTAAAACCCAGATTATTATTAGCTTATCACCTAGTTTCTCTGATTCCCGGTACATCAAAGAAGCCATGTATTTTAGGGGTTCAGATCTCCCCCTGTATCAGGGATACTGTTGACCTTAACTACAAGGGGCTATATTATGAATAAATGACTGTCTTTCGTAAATGGTATAAGCTTCATTTGGAGCTGATTGGGAGGTGCAACTTGATTACAATTGTCACTTTGCCACGGTTTTTATACCTATTTAGGTCAATAACTTTATATCTCCACAAGCTTTTTTAGGTCTCGCCTGCATAGGGGGGACCTCTTGTAATCGGTTCGGTTTTGAGGCCAAAAACGTGCATGCATTGCATTGCTTTCAATGGCAACGCGTGCACGTTTGGCGATTCCCTTGCGGGAGCGAGCTTTAAGAAACCATCTGTTTGTAATTAACTTGCAAACAGATGGTGCTTTTGCTCGCTCCCGCAAGGGAAACGCGCTGTTTCAGCAGCCCTCAGCGTCGCTTTAACTTTCGCGGCCGCGGGCCGCGCTTGTTTAGTTAACTAGCGTGCCAGCCTTAGAACTAATGACACTTTCCTTTTGCTTCTTGATCACTGAATGCGGTGCATGCCATTTTTTCTATTTATTTACTTTTTTTTTTAACAATGCCAGCACCAGCGCTTTAGCTTTGAATATCTTAAGCTAAAATGCGGGTGCGGCGATTGCTTCAAAAGCAAAGTAATCGGACAAAAATGTATTCTCTTTTTTACCAATCGTGGCACCCGCGCTTTAGCTTAAGATGTTCAAAGCCTAAGCGCGAGTGCCGCTATTGTAACAAAAGTAAACAAATAGGGGGGAAAAAAGCATGCAGGCGCTATTTTTTTCTATTTGCTTACTTTTGTTACAATCGCGGCACCCGCGCTTTAGCTGTAAACATCTTAAGCTAAACGCTGGTAATGTCAGCATTTCTTAAAAGTACAAAAAATAGAAAAAGTTTTTTCTAGTTCTTTACTTTTTAAGCAATCGCGGCACTCACGCTTTAGCTTACGATGTTAACAGCTAAAGCGCGAGTGCCTCAAAGAAACAAAGCTGTTAGCTGCCAGCAGGAGCCCAGAGTCACCAGGTCCGGTTAACAAAGGAGGGCCGGGAGAGTAGGGAAGGAGGGCAAAAGCTTGCGCCTTTCAGCAAACTAGCATTGCCCGCTGGCAACAGACCCCGGCTTCTCACCTCCCATGCTGCGCTTCTAAACACACTCAATCAAAGGACACTTCCTCGCCTTTGTCACCCATTTGGAAATTACGGCTCTTCAACGCACACAAGTTAGGTAAATAACCTGTACAGAACTCACTTACGCTACAAACACGCCCACCCTTATTCCCTTGAAGTTTACGCATTCCTACATTAAGATTTTATCAAGCTAAAGTCTGTAGTGAGCCTGCAAAGTATTCTTTGATTCTGCCCCTTGGTAGACTACATTGGCCAGCGTAACTAGTTTTAGGCGTTGTATTAACCCGCCTTTCGATGAGGCTGCAGAGTGTCAGTCGTGCAAGCCCAGCAGGCAGGACAAACAGCCTGACAAAAGCAAAGGGACATGGAAGGTCACCTCATGCTTGACAGCGGCAATAGGAATCTTCAACCCAGCACACCGCGCATCAAATAGCAAACAAAAAAGAAAGTAAAACAATCATACGAAAAAAAACCTGACACGGATGTATTCCCAAAACAGCAGACAAAAAATGTTTGTTTTTAACTTGGCATCTTTGGTTTCCTGGAAGTGGAAACGTTTCCAAGGCAATACAAGCATTGGCATAGCCAATAGGTCTCGCTTTTGGGACCTTATAAGTATTTAGTTATGCAGCACAATATCCTTGGTGCAACAACATCAACGGTTGCATGGCTAAGCACTTATAAGGTCCAAAGGCGAGACCTATTGGCTATGCCAATGCTTGTTTTAAAAGGTTGAGGCCAGCTGGCAGAAATTCATATGTGGCTATAAAAATCTCACTGTGCCATTCAGTTTCTGCAGCTACCACGTGATATGGGTGGTATGGCCCTCCCCTCTTTATGGTTGTACTTCCTTTCTTTGTTTGGGTGGAGACCCTTGTCAGTCATAGGCATGTTTGACTGGCAGCTGTCTTGTCGTTTTCGGGCATAAAATATTGAGCCGCACCCTGCCGCCTGATCAATTTAGTCTATGTTAAACGCACTAGGTTTAAGACACTTTTTGTCTGTAACAAGATTTGACTCTCCAATAAAATGCATTGTAACATCTCAACCTACAACCAGTACACATGCCTAGCTTCAAACCTTAACATGCTGTTGCAATTGCACGAGGGTTAGGTACAGTTCTGGCACCAGACTGGTATAAAACAGCTCAGTCAATTGTTTTCCGATGGGATATTCCTTTCCTTCAGGTCATTACAGCATCTATGTGGCACTCATCTGCAGAGCATTTTCAGGTCTTTGCAGCTTAGGGGCATATTCTCAAGGACTTATCGCCGAGTTAGCGGCACTTTATCGCAGCCAAAGTGGCGATAGATTTATCGCACCATTCACAAGCTGGTGCTAGAAGCCGATATCGCCAGTTTTCCTGCAATAGCAGCCGCAAAAAACATCGCCACGGATGACACCGGCAACTAACGCTAATGAGATGCAGAGTAAACGTTCCTCTGCAAAAAGCCGCGAAACAACACTTCGCAATATTCTCAACGACCAGCCAGATCGGCGATAAGATCCCAAAAACAGGCGATAAGGCGCGTTAGCAGCAGGGATTTAACACCTGCTCTTACCTGGTGTTAAGTCGGACGACAACCTGCACCACAAAAGGGAGCCCAGACCAGAGCCACACCCAAAGAACAACAGATGCCATGGAGCTACTGATCATGCAGCTCGGAGCCCCAAGAGGGCCACAACACCCACCGCCACCACACCCAGGCCTGCCACCCCCCCGGACCCTCCTGCCCCCCCCGGACTACCACAGAGGCAGCGCAGACAAAGACAGTGGACCTTCAGAAAACACACCAGCTTCACAGACTTAACACCAGAGGATGTCATTCCCCACTACAGGCTCAAAAGGACAACCATCCTCCGCATCCTGACCATCATTGCCCACAGGCTGACGGTACCAACACAGCGGACAAACAACATCCCTCCGCAGACAAAGCTGCTGGCTGTGCTGCACCTGTTGGCCTCTGGTACCTTCCAACCAACAACTGCCAGAGTCGGAGGAGTCTCACAGCCAGCCCTATCCAAGTACCTCACACCTGTCTTGGATGCCATCATCAGCTTGGTACCCCAGCACCTTCACTTCCCACACACTGCGCAGGAACAGCTGGAGACCAAGCAAGGCTTCTACACCATAGCTGGCTTCCCGCACGTGTTGGGGGCAATCGACTGCACACATGTACTCCTCGTGCCCCCTGCCGCCACTGCACACAATTACCGCAACAGGAAGCACACGCATTCCATCAATGTGCAGGCAATAGTGGACCACCTGCTGACTCTTCACCAATGTCGTCACCAACTACCCAGGCAGTGTGCATGATTCCTTCATCTTCCGACAGTCCATCATCAACCAGCGCTTTCAGGATGGCACCTGTGGGAATGCATTGCTCGTTTGTAAGTACCAAATGAACACACCACACACCTCAACTCCACAGTCATGCAACTCACAACTCTGGGAATGCACACGTTACAAACGCACATACAACATGCCAAACAACTTGCCCACCTACCAGACACGACAGCACAACTTACTGTGGTAACCTGGGCCAGCCATGTACACAAGCCATCAACGGCATGGCACCTCAGCCACACAATAGCAGAATGTGGGGAGAGGTGGGAACCAGGCATGTGCGAAGGAGGCAAGTGACCCATGAATGATAATGTACACAATGCCAAGTGTGGCGTGGATGTGCTGGCCAGACTGCAGTATGCAGACCACAGACATGTCCATGTCGACATATACTGCTGGTGTTTGGAGTGTAGTGGACAGTGGACGCAGCCATGTCACCCCAGGCAGTGGGGAAGATTGCGGAAATGTAGCTTGTTACGCCCCCCCCTGTAAGCGTGAGCGGAGTGGGCTGGCCGGCAGTACGCCAGGCCAGCGTAGGGGTGTGAATAAAAAGCCCGTTGCTCTGGGCGTGGTTCTCTTCCGGAATGGCCAACGTGTCTGCCAGGGCGGCGCCTCTCAGCCCACCACGAGGCCGACACCGTGAGCGGCAGTGCCTGCGATCCTGTGCACCTGCTGCACCCCAGGCCGCTGGTTCCCAGACCCGTCTTGGCCGCCCCTGCGCAACCAGGCCTCACTGCTCACCTGCCGACACCGGCGTGTGTCAAAGAGGGCTCACCACATGCCGGTGCAAGCTCCAAGCCTGAGGCCCGCGACCTTGGCAGCCTCCTCAGACCATCACGGCCTCCGCGACACAGGCCCCCAGCACTCCTTTCTCGTTGACGTACTCCACCGCTGCCTCCGGCCTACACTGCAGTCCAGTAGGTCACACATTTGGAACTGAGTCTTGATTTTTCAATGGCCGAGTTCATATCATTGCACGCAAGGAGAGGTGTAAGAGGAAGACGTGGTTCAGTCCGGAGGAAAAAAGGATCATCGTTATGGAGGTGATCGAACACTACCAACAACTGCTCTGGTGCCACTAACTCTGTGCATCGCAAGCCAACGACACGTGGCTGTGGGCCCCTGCTGACCGCTGCCTCCGGCCTACACTGCGGTCAAGTAGGTCACACATTTGGAACTGAGTCTTGATTTATTTATGGCAGAGTTTATACCATTGTACAGGCATCATCGCAGTCTGCATCCCCTTTCAGCTCTGGTGCCACTAACTCTGTTCCCCGAAATTCATGGACACTCTCTGGTTGAACTTTGGTGGCGTCTGAGTCTATGGCCTGGGGGTTGTCTTCATCATCATGTAGCTGATACTGACTTGGTGTTAAAAATGAGTCTGTAGCATTCATCTCCTCCATATTGCCTGTTTCTGCTTGGTTCTGCCCTCTGCATCATGCCCTGGAAGAACACCTTCCACTGTCCCCCGAAACACTCCGCGACATCCACCTTCGACATCGACGAGGACCCGCTCAGCTCTCGTGGCCCCACCTCAGTGCACTGCAAGTCACCGTCCCGTGGCGGTGTGCCTGTGCCGGCCGCAGTGCATCCGGGGCCACTAACTCTGTGCAGCTCAAGTCGTGGACCCTTGCTGTTTGAACTTTGAACTTCTGATTGTCTGATCACTGTTGTAGTTGTTGCCAGCACCAACCACTCCCTGAGGGCTGGCTTACACTCACCCCACACCCATCCAGCACAGGCGTCACTCGACGTGTGACCCTGGCAATAAAAGGGGCCGGGCGCACGTGCCCGTAGCCAGTTCCACAAACTATCTAAGTGTGTCTGTGTGGTCATTGTGTATGCATAAGGGCCCCGGGCCCTACCACATTACATTGTGCTGTGTACAGTGGATGCAACCATGTCACCTCAGGCAGTGTGGAAGACCTGGGACATGTAGCTGTGTCATACCCCCCGGTAAGCATAAGCGGAGTGGGCTGGCATATGACAGCCCAGCGTAGGGGTGTGGATGATCAGCCCGGGGCTCTGGGCATTGCTATGTGTTGGCCTTGCCAAGGAAGTAACTAATGCATGTGTCTCTGTTGTAGTGTCGGCACCACCCGTCCCGCAATGGACAATGTTGCAATGTAGCATGCCCCCGGAGTGCGGGCTCGGCCGAAGGGATAAATGAAGGAGCGCAAGCCCGCTCGGGGTTCGGGATCATACATGCCAACTGTTGTGTGTGTTGCTATTACCGCAGCATAGGCCATTGGACTACCCTCAACCGCATCGCGAGCTCATCCATTCATGAACTCTACATCTGTGTCCGCCCTATCCTTACCGTAGGCCTACACACACGTGGCCGCCCACCTTCAGCGCACAACATCACAGTGTCGTTGTCAGGCTTGTGGACATGCGCAGACAGGCATGACAATGTTGTGCCGTAGGAGTGCAAGTGATGCAACCGCGCTGCTCACACTAGTGAATAGGCTCGGGGGGAGGGAGGAGCAGCAGTGAGGCTACGTAATACAGATTGATGCTGCTCATTAGCTATAAGCAGTACCTGTCAAACAGGAATCACTAAGTCACACATATCACACACCAATGAACTAGTGAGCCTGCCAACACATCATGACTCATGTCTCTCTACACTGTCACAGGTGATCAAGGATATGCACTCTGCCCTTGGATGATGACACCCCTCCGAGCCCCGAACACACAGGCCCAGAGGCAGTACAATGCGGCCCACAAACGCACCAGGGGCATCGTGGAAAGCACATTTGGCGTGTTGAAGTCATGTTTCAGGTGCCTGGACATCACAGGTGGAAGGCTCCTGTACAGCCCAGGCATCGTGTGCAAGATGATCGTTGCATGTTGTGTGTTGCACAACATATGTGTATGCACCAATGCCCCATGGCTACAAGTGCCAGATGCACCGGACGATGATGAGGAAGATGAGGCAGGTGGACCACGCCCCACTGCAGCAGCAGGAGGAATAGCCCGTAGGAAACCATCATTGACAATTTCTTCACATGAGCACGTCACATTGTCACAGTCCTTAGCAATCATGGGACAGTACAAAATGACCACAGGCACAGCATGTGCAAATAAATTCATTACAACACACATTCCCTGTGTGCATGTTACTCCTCTGTTCAAGCACATCACTCTGACAAGTGTAAGTGCAACATGTAGTGCTAACAATCTCATAAATTGGAAATAGATGGTGAGTGTGTCCCCTCTGTACAGAGAGGCTATTTAGGGTGTCACGTATTCGAAATGCCATTTCTCTGTGTCAAAGATAGTACGGAATCCCACTCATCAGCGTTTCACATGTGTCCCAAATCATTACATGTAGGCTGTCATTTGTGACCTACAATTGACAACAGGGCTTCTTTTGGGGTCAAATATGTACCACCATGATGCAGAGATGCACCCTGTGACTCAAGTCTCACAACATGAGCTACATGGACGTAAGGGGGAATCACGGCCCCTACATTAGTCCATGCTTTCATACTTGTTCAATCATAGACATGACACATCTGTGTGTATTAGAATGTATTATTCACGTTCAGTGGAGTGTTGAAGCTGTCTTAGTACTGGGCCATGCAGACAACACTTTACAATGTTGCCCCGTGGAGGGCCAGCCAGAGTCCTTTAGGGATTGACAAGTTACTCGAAAGGGGAAGAGTCCAGTCCGCAGGCTGATTGCTGTGTCATTGTTGAGCATGCAAAATATGGCAGTCCATGTCGAGGTCTAAGGTTAGTGTCGCAGAGTGTGTCGGGGGACAGTGGAAGGTGTTATTCCAGGGCATGATGCAGATGGCAGACCCAAGCAGAAACAAGCCATATGGCGGAGATGAATGCTACTGCTTCCTCCTTACCACTGAGGCAGATTTATCCTCATCTTCGTCCTCTGACGTTTCATGTGCCTCACATGTGGGTGGTGGTGTTTGGTTTGCAGCACTGTGTGACACTGACACATCAGGGGCCGGAGATGTGGATGTCGAAGTAGCAGCAGCATTCATCTGCGCAATGTCTTGTGGCATCACTCCCATGATGAGGATCTGCAGGGCATGGAAGATCCCATCTACAGCTTTCTTGTGTGCAGCCTTGGTAGCCATTATTTGCACCTGCATCCGCTCCATGTTCTCCATGACCCTCCTTATGTTTCCCAAATCACGGATGACATCGCTGTAGCCACTCTGACTAGACATTTGTTGTTGTCTCCGAGTCATGTCTCCAGCGACGCCAGCCATGGATTGTTGGAGGGCATGGGGTGGACTGTGGGTGTCTGTTAGGGAGTGTAAGTGGTCCCTGATGGGACTTAGACACCCACGTATGGCATCTAGTTTGGCTGCCATGAGGTTGAAACCCACCCGCACCTGTTCAGCCAGCTCCTTCTGGCAGTCCAACACACAGCGTTGGAATGCCATGTGTTCTTCGGTGAGGTGCTGGGAGCCAGACGTGGTGGTGGGTGCTTCCTGCTGTGTGGTCTGTGCAGGGGGTGGGATCACCTCGATGGTGCTGGGCTGCCCTGCTACTGGAGGTGGGGTGTGGAGGTTGTCCATGAACCGTTGGAGTTCGTCGTAGTCGATGTCCTGGAGGTCATCTCCATCATCGTTGACGTGATGTAGGGTCTGCTCTGCAGGAGGTGTTGATTGTCCCTCTGCAATGTAAAGGGGAGATGCAGTTTCACAGTGTGTTCCATGTATGTTGACGCATTTGCGGAGTTTACATACAGTCTGCATGACAATGTACATTGTGACTGTTTGTGAGGAGATGCCTTTTTGATGCGGGACAGTGGACATTTGTACTACATCACGGATGTGAGGTTGTAATAAAACATTGTCATCTCACAGTTTCCTGCTTTGCCAGATGTGATTGGCCATTTTGTACACACATGCGGCACCAGTTGTGTCATGTGTTCTGTTGTGAAAGTGTTGCAGTTTGTACCACATTGTTGTCAATGTTGAGGTGCTCTTATTCTTATGTGTGTGCTGCATTGTGGGTGAGTCGCCCCTGCAGCTCAGATTTGGCTGCCCCTTATTCCTTTCAGGCGGTGTGCCTTTTACTTCTGTGCTTCTAAAGTGCTGAGATGTTGCGGACTTGGGTGAATTGGGCTCTTGGTCGAGTTGTGACTCTTGGGCATGGTTTGTCCGCAGATGTGTTGTTGACGTCAGGGGTTGTTTGTGCACGTGGATGTGTCAGAGTGCGACCTGCTCCTTTCCGGATGTGGTCCACACTCAGTCACCTCAGTGTTATGGCGTGCACCATGTCATGATAATTGGACTGCAGCCATGCTAATGGTCATGCAGTGTCACTTGCATTGTCAGTGTGGCACACGGACCCGCAGCTTTGCTGGGTTCAGCACATGTGTATGGGTTTGTTGTGGGATTAGTGATGTGTGGGGAGGGCCCCTCCGGGCACATTGTCGACGAGGGGCCTACTTGCTGTTTCTATGTGTGCTGCAGTATACCAAGGAGATCAGGGACATGATCCAGAGTCATTGTGGGTGTGCAGTGTGCTCTACTTAATTGTGCATGTGTGCCATTGTGCCCATCTCCCCCGTCCCCCCAGTCCCTGGTCGGTACTCACCCTGTTGATGTTGTGTCAGGTCATGTTGAGCAGTGTCCGGATCCACTACTCCTGGCACCATATCCCGACTGATGACTGTGGCCACCATTTTCTCCATGTCATCCAGCTCCTGGTGTGCCGCTGGACCCCCACCTCCAATCTGCGTTGCTGCTTTCATGTTGGCATTGAGTTTCTTCTTGGTTTTTCCCTTCGCATCATTCCAGCGCCTCTTGACCTCTTCCATTGTCCTCCTCAACTCTGTAACTGCATTCACATGGTCCAAGATAGTCTGCCATGTTTGCGTCTTTGTTGCCAATGACACGTTGGAGGTGGCGACCAGTTGTTGGTAGTGTTCTATCACCTCCGTGAGGATGATCCTGTTTTCCTGCGGACTGAACAACGTCTTCCTCTTCTCCTTGGCCTTCCCCAACCCCGAGGTTCCTTGCTGGTCATCTGTGGGGCTTGTGGGGTTCGCGTTGTCCTCTGCACTCGGTCCGGGTGCATCCATGGTGCTACGCAGTTTATTTTATTTTATTTTTATTATTTTTCTGCTTTTATAGTGCATTTTCCAGCATGATGCGTGGGAATTGCAGGCCTGTCACTGGTTATCGCTGATTTTTGTATCGCGATTTGGGGCATCGCAACTTTTTTCACGTTCGTGTTTCGCAGTTTTTCAGCATCGCGTTGATTTTAACGCGGTCATTTGCCGCGTTATCGTGAGACTATCGCATGGTGCCGCCGGGTTGAGAATACAACGTTAACACAGTGTTATTTTCCCGCGATGGACTGCGATGTGCAAAGTTGCGTTAAGCTAATTTTGCGATAATTATCACACGTTCTTGAGAATATCCCCTTAGAGTCTTCATTGCCCGTCACCCGGCTAACACAATCTTAATGGTTCATAACCAATATCTTGATTGGTTTTGTTTGATGCCTAAACGCAGCTCTATCAGTACCTTGTATCAGATTCTTATTAGTTGCCGTTCTAATGACCAACACTTTCATCAATTAGTGACTAAATCGACTAAGAATTTAGGCCTGCCGGTGTCTTTTGATGATAGTTTTAGTGTCCATCTGGCCCAAAGCACGCTTAATGTATCATGCTTTAAATCCTTCCTGCTCTACAACATGGCTAAAAATCATTACCAAAGCCAAATGCTCTCACATAGGCTGGCTTAACTGGCTTTGCCAATGCTTGTTGAGTTTTTTCCTTTTTATGACAGTTATTTATGTTTCACATGTTTAAAATGTTATTTTTGCTATTTCCAATAATAAACATCAGGGAGGTTTTGTCGTATTCATATATAATTTTTACTATTTGTATATGTTCATCAGTAATTTTGGAAAGGGTATCTATCTTATCAATAAGTCTGAATTGAGTTGTATGTTTTAAAAGTAGATAATTTTGATGTCTACGTTTTTCCAGCCTATTTCACGGTATTCTCTATATTATGATTTGTGTTATTTTTGGTGTTGTTATAATTAGTGTATTTTACACAGAGAGCTTTAAACGCCGACACAAATGCAGACTTCTCCTCATCCGAAAAATTCCATTTAAAAGTGCGTTCCAAGCAAGGCAAGTGCAGATTTTCTACTTTGTTTCTTGATTGGGCCCTGTGTTTTTTATGGACAATAGAGGGGCTGATTACAAACAAGCATTTATGAGAAGAGGGTCACTTTGTTACATACTATTACATGAATTTGTGAATCGACCCAAAAACATGCAGCTACTAGTAGTTAAGGTTCAAAGAGGGCACACATCGAATTGCACTAACTGCATAAGAATAGTCCCTGGCTATACCCATTTTACTCCCATTTTCGACATTTATCTATTTGCAGTTTCACGCAAAATATAATTACGCTTTGACTACTTTGACTAGAAGACAAAACAGTTGGACATATCCCTATTACAAAATACCAAATTATTCTCAAATATAAAGCTAGAGTACTCTAACCTAACAAAGGAATTCTGTCTGCACTCTTTTGTTTCCATACTGACACAGAACTCTACGGTTGCTTGCAATTTCATGACTATGCTGATGAGTGCTCTTTTCCTTATACAATATATCTTCATTATCTTATAATCGAATTCATGTCTCCCAGCCATATGCTTAGATTAGTTTATAGGCTTTTATTAAAGAAGTCAGTGATTTCTCTTTGTATGACAATTTGAGGTCTAGTATTCTAAACACAAATCTGTATTCATATTATAAAAATAACAAGGCATGCTTTCAGATGCATTTAACATCTTATTTAATGCGAATATCAACACACAGGTGCACTGATTTATATATAACAACAACAACTTTTAGATTCTGTCAAATATACTATCTTAGTTTAAATGCTACTTATTTCCGTTTACTTTCACCAGTATTTGAATTTTTTATTTTTACATGGCAGACAGAAACATGCATCCTTACTGTGGCAGCGTACAGCTTACAGTATACCGGTATGGCGTACAGGATACATAGGCTGGCTTTAGACAGCACAATACATTTTCTGTTTATTACACAAGGAAAATAATTTCATGTCATTTAGTCCATTATCATAGGTAAGCATAGTGCCATCTGCCATAATAGTTATGACAGTGAATGAGAACAAATTGGCACAACGAATGTATGAAGTTCACGATAAATTATCTGCAACTCATCAAGCCTTCATAAAAAATATTATTTTGAGCCAGCATAGATTTTCAACAAATATCCATCGGACTATCTTTGATGTATTGACAACACAAATTACTTGTGTTTATCAAAGACCTCAAACTTTTCTGATCAGTTTCCATGCCAGAATGCTCTAGCGAGATTGTTAATCAGTGAGTTGCTAATTAATTCTGGACAAGCGCCTGTAAAACTTTGGACACCGTGATGTGTTCATTCTATTTAAACCCATATTAAACAGAAGCGATATTAGTGGTAACATGTATTCCCTGTAACCCTCTTAAATGCATCTTTTACCTAATAGAGATTATGAACAAACGCCACTAACTTTCAAGATTAATGGTTTGGCCATCTAACAAAGTTTCTATTTCGCTTTCAATTATGATTACCATTTTCACTAAGCATGTCCTATTATTAGAATGCCAATGTGGCATTCTACTCGGCTGAGCTTAGTGCTGGATTGACCATTTACCCTACCACGTATTTCCCAGGGAGCTGGTACAATTGGAATCTGATTTGGAAGCCCGGGTAGCTGCATCTGTCACTCTCTCCACCCCCCCCCCCCTTATAGCATTCGGCACAGTGGGGATGAGGAGAGAAGGGAGCAATGGGAGAGATGGAGATAGAGATAAACAAAGAAAGAAAGTAAAAGTTTGTCCGGTTTTGATTATTTTTGCTAAGGATACTTTGGATCCCAGGCTGAACCTGACCAAGCAATCCTTTCTTAATTTCATGTACAATAAACTAGTTTCTATACAATTAAAGCAAAAACCTAGGCACACATAATAATAAACAAACAGTATGTAGGTAAATACAAAAACTATGGTAAAGTAGCCACAATTTTGAAAGAAATATCTTCAGATGAGTTGGATAATGTTCAGTCTTTTAATTTTTCTTAAGCTTAGAGCCAACGAACAGAAGAAAACCAGCCGACACGTGTTTCGTCGCATTAAGAAAGTAATTCTGCGACTTCCTCAGGGCTGTATACATAGGATAGTAGTCTTGGTCATCACTCAGCCGGTGATAATTCCAACCCGGCTGGGCTAAACACTCATGCAGATATGGCTGACTCTAGGGGTACCAATAGGCCGTAAAAAGAAACATCCGGCACGTTATGATATAGTCCAAGAGTAATGGACAAGAAATGTTTGTGACCGGGGTATCGGTAGTGCTTCGTTGCGGGCGCCGTGAGGGAAACTGTATAAAAAGGATAATTCCAGTAGCGTAAGAGATCTAAGGCGTGTAAGCCGGAACCCCTCACGGCCGATCACTGTGTTCCGGGTTGTGGACATAGGGAGTAAATGTGTGAGTGTGTGAATAACCGACGCTGGTCGTGGGTCGTTGTGTGCAGAATTTAGAACGGTTGAATCCTATCGATTGTATTAGAGGTGATTGTCCGGTCGTTCGCGGACAGACAGTTGCCAGATTGAGGTCAACAATTTCGAGAGGCTGATCGGTCAAGGGAGGATCGACAGTCAGAGAGGTAATTTGTTCGGTAGTACGGACCATTGCTTCAGAGTGTGATTGAGACACGTGCGAATGAGAACGAGAGAATTAGCAAGGAGGGGAACTGCTGCGAGCGGAGGAAGAGTGATGTCAGACAGTGCCGCGCTGCGATAGGCCGGTTGGTGTGAGCCGCGCTGGCATTGGTGGATTGAACCAGGAAGCGAAAACAAAATATTGGGTGCGAACAGATATCTGCTTTACCATGAAATGTTTTAAAGTTTTACGAGAACTTTGCAGAGGTGACAGACATGTGGTTACTCGGGGTGGAGAGGAAGCCCCTCCCGAGGATACGCCGGCACATTATATGGCTACAAATGTAGGATTGCATACCATAATTTGGCTTGAGAACTGGCATAAAATGACAGAAGGGGAAGGAGAATTGACTTTCCCACGCTATGGCACTTTCAGGTTAGAGGTGTTGTACCAGCTAAAGACTATAATGGCTTCTTTACAACCACTGCCTAGACCGACACAATTTGAGGCGATACATGCATGGATTAGGGCAGCGTATGACAGGAAAAGAGATAAGAGCCAGGAAAGGGTGAAGAAATCGATCAGGGCCTTTCAAGATGCGAGGTGGGACGCACTGGAGAAAAGGTGGAGAGTGGAAACGATCGAAGGAGATAGGTTGTACCCACTGCTAATAAAAAATGGGAAAATAACAAGAGTTGAGGAGGACAACAGTGATACAGATGACAGTCTGTTAGATAGGTTGCTAGCAGAGAGACCACCTCCATTTAATCCAGATTCAGAAGAGGGAAAACCAACTTCAGCAGTAGAAACTGGTGAGACGCAGAACCAGACTAACATGAGGGTAGTGGGAAGAATTTCCACAGGAACAGAGGGGGGCAACAACACAGCCTTCCATTGGGAATACCCGATTACCGGACTCCCTGACAGTACCGGTTACCATTGGCCCTATAGTACCGGTATATGACCCAGACCGAGTAAGAGAAGGAAGTTCAGTACAGATGAGAGGAGAAGAAGGAACCAGTGCTAGTGGGAATGGGTTCGGAGTACAAGTGGTTCACTTCCCAAAGCCATTAGACACAAGTACGCCATTACCAGCCACTGCAGACTCCTCTTTTAGACAGGAGGAGGAGAGACCAGTCAGACCAAGATCTTTGCACAAATCTAAGTCAGCTTTGAGGATGTGGACAACAACAGTAAGAACCCAAAGTGATAGAATGCCAGGTGACAGGGAACGAGAAATTTCCGAAACCAGACCAAGCTTCAGGAATACGATAGAAGAGAGCAGGTCACAAGAACAAAGTGGTGACTATGATGAGCAGAATGGCGCAGCTTGTCGAGAAATACTAAAGAGTGCAGTACAGGCAAGGCTGCTGGACGTAGTAAGATTAAAAGCAGAAGTAGACGAAATGATTAGCGGAAGTCTGCCTTTGGAAAGAATTGAAATCTATGGGTCAGATGAGCTGCTTTTCATAGCAAAAGATGTGACTCGGAAAGCCAGGATAGCACATGAGAAATTGACAGCATTAGCCAGGAGATATGAGGTAGATTTGAATAAAACAAAAACGTTGCAAGGTCCGCATAGGTTGCAATATAGTGATCAGGAACTGGAGGAGAAAAGAATCACAGGACTAAGGACGCATACTAAAGATCTGATAGTAAGGATGCGGATATGGAACTTGTTGGACAAATGGGAGGAAAGCTGGTCAAAGAAGAAAATAGCAAAGAAAATAGAGGGAGAAACGCCGCCTCCGGGGGAGAGGCAACGGGTGTTGGAAACTTTCCTTTACGGGAAGTACAGAACGGAGGGTACGTATATGTACCGTGGAGTAGAGGAGACTTGGCTGCATTTACAAATGACTTTCCTCGGCTGAGGGAGAAACCCTTAGAGTGGTACAAACAGGTTGAGCGGTTTGTTAAAATCTCGAAGGTGCTGTGGACTATTTTGAACACCTTGTTTGACATAGTGGTGCCGGGAGATTTGTGGACAGCTTGTAAAATCGCTGTTGAGTGGCCGACTGTTGAACCTGAAAGGGATGCTGTCACGAATAGTCCGTCACCCCTTGTTATGAAAAAATTTGAGCAAGTGATTACATGGTTGAAATTGAAGATTTCCCCTCAAGATATAGATTGGGTTAAGATAGACCGAACTGTGCAGGAACCTAAAGAAACAGTGCATGAATATTATGAAAGACTTTTGCAAGCTTTTAAACAGTATAGCGGATTAGATGCATTAGACCCCAAGGATATGGGACAGTTTGTCTCAAAGTTTGTGTTAGGCCTGAGACCAGAAGTCAGCCTCATGATACAGCACCATTTGATCTGTTGGCAGAACAAGCCGGTAGATGAAATCTTGCGGTATGCGAGGTATTGTAGCGATGAGGTGGACTCGAAGCATCGGAAGCTAAAAGATAAACTGATGCTTGTTCAGATGCAGACAGCACAGGGCCAGCCTAGTGGAGGGACCCTAGGAAGGAGACAAGGAAATTATCAAGGGAACCAGAATGGGCAAGGTCAGGGAAAAGGGAAACCCATTGATCCCAAGACGGGGTGGATGTGGCGACACTGAAGAAGACCACTGCGTGTCATCTTTGTCATCAGATCGGGCATTGGAAGCGCGAGTGCCCCTTGAACCCAGCCAACCAAGTGCAGCAGGAGGTAGAAGGGGTTCAGGCACCTGTGACGGAGGTAGTCAATACTGTAATGAGGCCCAGATCGATGAAAGGGGGGACGCATAACCAACAAGTACAGGTCCCACAGCCACCAAGGATCCCGCATGGGATACGAACTTACCAGCAGATGCCCCTTTTCGAAGGATATGATGAGTATAGCCCAGACCCGTTATCCTGACGGTGCCTGAGGGGGGAGGAAGACTGCACACTTGGAGCAGTCTTGGAGGTAGACCAGAGAGGACCTTTTGTGGAGGCAGACATTGATGGTCATCCTACCACGCTTTTGGTTGACACTGGTGCTACCCGGTCTACTGTAAGATCAGCAGTAGTCCCGACCTACCCCTCTCGGGACAATCGATCCAAGTTGTTGGAGTAGCGAACAAAAGAATAAACAGTCCACTGACCGAACCGATCCCAGTAAAGATAGGATCTTTCCAAACCAGACATCAGTTTGTGGTGTGCGATACGAGTCCAGTTTGCCTTCTGGGAAGAGATCTGCTCTGTAAATTGAACTGCACTATTTATTGCACACCCAGGGAGTGGAGGTTCAGACGAGGGACGATGATGCTACTTTTAAAGTTGCTAATCAGCATCTGTGTATAGACTTGTATCCAATGGTGACCGTGGAGGAACTTCCACCGGATTTGAGAGATACCGTGTCACCTGAGGTGTGGGACTTCGTCGGAGAGGAGATAGGACTAATCAAAGGGGTTGAACCTGTGCAGATCGAGGTGAAACAGAATGTTGAGTTCCCTAGAACGCCTCAGTACAATTTGTCGCCTGAAACGATCGCAGGGATTAAACCTGTGATTGAGTCTTTTGTCAAGAAAGGCATTCTGAAGGAGATCAGAGGTAGTCCATGTAATTCACCTATAATGGGACTACAGAAACCGAGCGGGAAATTCAGGATCGTGCAAGACCTGCGAAAGGTCAACACGATAGTGGTCCCTTGTTGTCCAGTGGTACCGAATCCATCAGTGATACTATTCCAGATACCATGCGAAGCCGAGTGGTTTACTGTCATTGACTTATGTCAAGCATTCTTCTCGATACCGCTCCATGAGGAAAGCCAATTTCTTTTTGCATTCCGGCTGGAAGATCGTGTGTTAACATGGTGTCGTATCCCTCAAGGGTATACAGAAAGTCCATCGATTTTTAATCAGATCCTGAAAAAGAATCTTGAGAGTCTTGTTTTGCCGCAGAACTCAGTTCTCGTGCAATACATAGACGATCTGCTTGTTGCCTCAGAAACGGAAGATGCTTGCAGGATAGACACGGTAGCCCTGTTGAACCAGTTAGCAGAGAACGGGCACAAGGTGTCTCCAAATAAGTTGCAGTACTGTTTGAATGAGGTACAGTACTTGGGACACAGATTAGAGAAAGGCAAGAGGAAGGTGTCACCAGACCGAATTAAAGGGAATAATGAACATGGCAGTGCTACCACACAGAGGGAAGTCAGGATGTTTTTGGGAATGGTCGGCTATTGTCGGCAGTGGATACCTAGCTTTTCCTTGAGGGCAAAGCCTTTGCAGAGGCTTACGCACAAGGATGTGAATGATCCGGTACCATGGGACGAGGAGTGCTTGAAGTAATTCCTAAAACTGAGAGAGGAGTTGTGTAGTGCCCCAGCTCTGGGAATGCCTGATTACAACAAGGCCTTTTCACTGTTCTGTTGTGAGAGAGAAGGGTGTGCATTAGCAGTCTTAGCTCAGAACCATGGAGGTGTCCGTAGACCAGTTGCCTACTTTTCAGCTACTCTAGATCCAGTAGCTTCTGCGTTGCCCGGATGTCTAAGATCCGTTGCTGCAACAGGTGTCAGCATTGAAAGATGTGAAAGCATTGTAATGGGACATCCTTTGACTGTACATGTGCCACACTCGGTTGAATTGTTGATGACCAGGACTAAGACTCAGCACCTAACGAATAACAGGTTAACAAGGTATGAGCAAGTCATACTCGCCGCAGAGAATGTGACTCTGAAAAGGTGCTCTGTCTTAAACCCTGCGACATTAATGCCCATACCGAATGTAGATGATGAAGATTGTGCGGACCATGATTGTCTTGACGTGACTGAACTTTGCACCAAACCAAGACCTGACATTGTTGATGAACCATTGATGGACCCAGATGAAATTTTCTTTGTGGATGGTTCATGCCTAAGAGACAGTGTCGGTCGACTAAGAGCAGCGTTTGCTGTATGTACCATTTCCGGGGTGGTTGAGGCTGCCTGCCTAGAGGGAGTACGCTCCGCGCAGGTAGCTGAAATCATTGCTTTGACTCGTGCCTGTCTGGCCGCTGATCAAATTCGAATCACGATTTACACGGACAGCCAGTATGGGTTTGGTGTAGTTCACGATTTTGGACAGTTATGGTCCCAGAGGGGATTTTTGACATCATCTGGTTCACCCATTAGAAATGGAGAATATGTAAGACAACTGTTAGATGCATTGCACTGTCCGAAGGAAATCGCAGTTGTAAAGTGCACTGCACACGGGAAGGGGGAGGATTTTGTGTCTTTGGGAAACAATTATGCGGACGAAGTTGCCCGCTTCTGTGCAGAACAGGGATGCATATTTACAGAAGGTTACACCGGAGAGAGCCAAGAAAGAACCGAGCTCAACATGATGTTGGCCATGGCAGACACTTGGGAGGAGCTCAAGCGACAGCAGGATGAAGTTTCAGATCAGGAACGGAATGGATGGATCAAAGCAGGGTGTGAAAGAGGGGAAGTGGATGTTTGGGTCTCCAGTGATGGGAGAGCTGTATTACCAGAGAATCTGCTGAGTCCGATGGCGAGACTGATACATGGACCGGCACATCTTGGTAGAGATGCAATGATGCGTGTGTTTAGACAGACATGGTATAATCCACGATTTCGCGCAATGGCTGAAACAGTATGTCAGAGGTGTGTTACATGTCAACAGATGAATGCTGGAAAGAAAACTGTAGTCACATTGAGTCACATTGGGAGGTCAGGAGGGCCCTTCAATAGAATACAGTTAGATTTCGTGGAAATGCCTAAGTGTAATGGGTTGAGGTACATCTTGGTGCTGGTATGTGTATTCTCACGATGGGTGGAGGCTTACCCAACACGCAGATGTGACACTCTCACAGTGGCTAAATTATTGTTGAGGGAGCTCATCCCGAGATTCGGGATCCCAACCTCTTTGGAATCGGATAGAGGAAGACACTTCCACAGTGAAATCATGAAGTTACTTTGTGCTGCATTGAATGTTGATCAGAGACTCCATTGCAGTTACCGACCAGAGGCTTCTGGGATGGTGGAACAGGTTAATGGAACTTTGAAAGCCCGGATGGCAAAAATGTGTTCATCAACGTCCCTGAAATGGCCTGACGCTTTGCCGCTTGTACTGATGAGCATGCGAAGTGTCCCAGATAGGAGGACTGGATTGTCCCCCCATGAGATATTAATGGGAAGGGCAATGAGGTTGCCAGCCGTACCAGCTACAGCTTTGATAAACATCACTGATGACTTGATTCTCGATTACTGTAAAGGACTATCTGATGTGGTCCGTTCTGTGTCTCAGCAGGTTCAAGCTGCAGCTGTTCCGGCCTCGAGTGATCTGTGCCACAACCTGTGTCCAGGCGAATGGGTGCTTGTCCGAAAGCACGTGAGGAAGAGCTGTTTGGATGTTCGGTGGTGAGGCCCGTAACAGGTGATACTGGTCACGAACACAGCAGTGAAGTGTGGAGGATTACCGAACTGGGTACATGCCTCCCATACCCACAGAGTTTCAGCACCCTTGGAAGAAACAGCTCCTCTCGTAAATGAAAATCCAGCTGATGTGGCAGGGCCACAGGAGAGGACAAGTCAAGCTGTAAGGGTCGCTGACGCAGCTGGTGGTGCACTAGAACAAGCTGAAGGGGGTTTTGACAGCTCGAACCCCGACTCTGACTCAGAAGACAGAGGAGGTGCAGTGGGTGGAGTAGAGTCAGATTCAGCAGAAGGAGGAAGTGGTGCACTGGGTATAGCAGGAGAAGGCGGAAGAACGACCAGAACTGAGGAAGGTTGGCCTGAAAGACAGAGGCGACTGAATCTAAGGTTGGCACCCGAAAGAGATCTTGCTCCAGTGTCCGAGACGTCTGAGACGGAAGCAAGTGACAAAGAGCAGACTCAAGAGGGCCAGAGAAGGTCAAAGAGAACAAGAGTACCCTGCCGGAGATACTCTACCCCTGAGTGGACTTACACAGTGACTGATGCAGGGGGTAGTGAGTATGGGGAGACTGAGGTCTGTGCAGGTGGTCAGCAAGAGCCCGAATGTGGTGGTGAAGGTGGTGCTGTTGTTGCCAGGGCTCGAAGTCGAAGGAATATTGACCCTCACTGTTCCGAATCCCCCTCTTCTGAGTAAAGTCCGACAACTGGTTTTGCATCGACTCGAATTTCCGTCTTTTGGGTTTGAGCCGTCTTCACATGAAATGATAATCCTGCGTCTTGAACTTTTGTATCACGTTCTGGAAGTGCTCACTAATGATCTTATCATGGATGAAATATAACCTGTGTAAATAAAAGTCTAAAAGAAGAAGATAACCTAGGTCCGAGTGGAAGAAGAGTAAACTTAGGGACTTTCCACCGAAGAGGAACGAAAGTTAGAGAAGTCTTTTTCTGGACTATGTAAATAAGACTGTGGCGGATAAGGGGATTTCCAGAGGTTTCAAAGTTGCTCGAGCTGGTTAAGCAAGTCACGAGTGGAGGACACAAAACTTTTTGAGTGTTCATTGCTGAAACCAAGAACTTTTGAGAACTTTCGAAATCATGGAGGTTGGAGATCCAAATCGTAGATCTAAAATGATTGTAGGCATACTTATAGGGGTTGTGATACTTTCTATAATCGTAGTAATTGTAGTCTCATATACGGTTCCGCATGAGCTAGCAGTGCAGGGGTGCCAGGGACACCGACACCTACCACACCTAGCCGAAAAGAGGTAAACATAGGAGCTGAGAAGGCTTTGCTGATAGAAGAAAGTCGTAGATTGCATGTAGATTTGTCTAGAAGTGATTTTAAGCTTAACGCCTACGCCAAGCTGCTATACGAGTATGTGGATGCGATGGATGCGAAAGATTGTTATGTATGTATGCAGTTGCCTGCTTCAGTGGATGAGGGTATTAGATATCACCATCTTCCACTGACATATGGAATTTCATGTAGTCTTTTGCTTAGTATATTTTACGAAAGAGATCAGTTTGAGTATTTATTTTCCAATTACGATGCAGTGCTTCCTGAAGTCCCAGCTTACAAACATTTGAATAAGTACGACTACTATAAGTCAGAGGATAGACTTAGGAAGTTCTTCATACCGTCTTTGGAATTGGACACAGCATATGCCCACCGACATAATTTGACGTGCTCATTATCAGATGTAGAGAAAAAGTTTGTACATCAGGTAGAAGACAGGTATAGAAAACTGACACAGACACGAGACACAGGGCATAGTAAGGTGGATTGGACAGATGAGGAAAAATTACACCGGACAAAAGGAAGTTATGGTCCTATAGTTTTGGACAAAGAGCAGAGGGGAAAGCTGTGTGTGAGACGATATCAGACCTACTATGAAAAGGTTCCTGTGGGACAGAGTACGTGTGATCATGTTTTCACTATGGCAGATGTGGCTAAGAATTTTCTCCAGGGTCCTGTACAAGTGATACCTACGGTGTATTTTGTGTGTGGAAGGAATGCTTATGTGAGGTTACCTGCGAATTGGTATGGTACATGTTACTTGGGAATAATATTTCCAAAGATTTACCATACTGAGGATTTGGAACTTTTGGAAGGTGGGAAGCATTCAAGAGTGAGAAGAGGTGCGAGTGCAGGAGTCGTAGTGGGAGACATCTTTGGAGCCATGATACCAAGTTTGGGGGTGATCTTGAATGATGTGAAGATTCTTAGACTGGCGACTGTGATAGACGAACTATCGATGAACACAGCAAAATCGTTGGTACTGGTGGAAGGGGAAATGTTGTCGATAAGGACAATGGTTTTGCAGAACCGCCTTGCTTTGGATGTCTTACTGGCAAAAGAGGGCGGAGTCTGTAAATTATTGAGGGTTCAAGAGTGCTGTACTTATATACCAAGCGATACCAAAGGGGATGATGGACGGAGCGTTAGAGCAAATCAAACACTCACTCCCAGTCAAATGATCTGGGTTTAATCCATCATCATTCTTTAGCTCACTCCACCACCCCAGTTCAGACATGGCCATATGCAAATCAGTCTGAGCCTGTGCCTCATGGGAACAGTCCAGCCCGAACTGCCAAGCCATGTCTTCCCTGGACCGGAAACAAGCATCCTGGGACCGGTTTTGGGTTCAAAATCCTCATCAGCCAGGCTATCTTGAATCCATTGGCAAAGTGAGCAAGGGACCCACGTCTGGGCATACCCTGCCAACTTAGGGCAAACAAAGCGATACCAAAGGGGATGATGGACTTATATACCAGACACACAAGATGATGGACGGAATGTTGCACATTGGCAAACATTCACCCCCAGTCACAGATCTGGGTTTAATCCATCGTTATTTTGCTTCACCACGCCACCCCAGTTCAGACATAGCCATATGCAAATCAGTCTTGACCCTGTGCCTCATGGGAACAGTCCAGACCGAACTGCCAAGCCATGTCTTCCCTGGACCGGAATCAAGCATCCTAGGACCGGTTTCGGGCTTTCAGCCCTAATCAGCCAGGATAGCTTGACTCCAGTGGCGCAGTGAGCACGGGACCCACGTCTGGGCATACCCTTCCCACTTAGGGCGAAATGCAAAACACACAAGATGATGGACGGAATGTTGCACATTGGCAAACATTCACCCCCAGTCACAGATCTGGGTTTAATCCATCGTTATTTTGCTTCACCACACCACCCCAGTTCAGACATAGCCATATGCAAATCAGTCTTGACCCTGTGCCTCATGGGAACAGTCCAGACCGAACTGCCAAGCCATGTCTTCCCTGGACCGGAATCAAGCATCCTAGGACCGGTTTCGGGCTTTCAGCCCTCATCAGCCAGGATAGCTTGACTCCAGTGGCGCAGTGAGCACGGGACCCGCGTCTGGGCATACCCTTCCCACTTAGGGCGAAATGCAAAACACACAAGATGATGGACGGAATGTTGCACATTGGCAAACATTCACCCCCAGTCACAGATCTGGGTTTAATCCATCGTTATTTTGCTTCACCACGCCACCCCAGTTCAGACATAGCCATATGCAAATCAGTCTTGACCCTGTGCCTCATGGGAACAGTCCAGACCGAACGGCCAAGCCATGTCTTCCCTGGACCGTAATCAAGCATCCTAGGACCGGTTTCGGCCTTTCAGCCCTCATCAGCCAGGATAGCTTGACTCCAGTGGCGCAGTGAGCACGGGACCCACGTCTGGGCATACCCTTCCCACTTAGGGCGAAATGCAAAACACACAAGATGATGGACGGAATGTTGCACATTGGCAAACATTCACCCCCAGTCACAGATCTGGGTTTAATCCATCGTTATTTTGCTTCACCACGCCACCCCAGTTCAGACATAGCCATATGCAAATCAATCTTGACCCTGTGCCTCATGGGAACAGTCCAGACCGAACTGCCAAGCCATGTCTTCCCTGGACCGGAATCAAGCATCCTAGGACCGGTTTCAGGCTATCAGCCTTCATCAGCCAGGATAGCTTGACTCCAGTGGCGTAATGAGCACGGGACCCACGTCTGGGCATACCCTTCCCACTTATGGCGAAATGCAAAACACACAAGATGATGGACGGAATGTTGCACATTGGCAAACATTCACCCCCAGTCACAGATCTGGGTTTAATCCATCGTTATTTTGCTTCACCACGCCACCCCAGTTCTGACATAGCCATATGCAAATCAGTCTTGACCCTGTGCCTCATGGGAACAGTCCAGACCGAACTGCCAAGCCATGTCTTCCCTGGACCGGAATCAAGCATCCTAGGACCGGTTTCGGGCTTTCAGCCCTCATCAGCCAGGATAGCTTGACTCCAGTGGCGCAGTGAGCACGGGACCCGCGTCTGGGCATACCCTTCCCACTTAGGGCGAAATGCAAAACACACAAGATGATGGACGGAATGTTGCACATTGGCAAACATTCACCCCAGTCACAGATCTGGGTTTAATCCAATCGTTATTTTGCTTCACCACGCCACCCCAGTTCAGACATAGCCATATGCAAATCAGTCTTGACCCTGTGCCTCATGGGAACAGTCCAGACCGAACGGCCAAGCCATGTCTTCCCTGGACCAGAATCAAGCATCCTAGGACCGGTTTCGGGCTTTCAGCCCTCATCAGCCAGGATAGCTTGACTCCAGTGGCGCAGTGAGCACGGGACCCAAGTCTGGGCATAACCTTCCCACTTAGGGCGA
Source organism: Calotriton arnoldi (assembly GCA_963921515.1). Lineage (NCBI taxonomy): Eukaryota > Metazoa > Chordata > Amphibia > Caudata > Salamandridae > Calotriton > Calotriton arnoldi. The sequence continues at coordinate 350,337 of CAWUFW010011502.1, read as the reverse complement.
AATGCAAAAAACACAAGATGATGGACGGAATGTTGCACATTGGCAAACATTCACCCCCAGTCACAGATCTGGGTTTAATCCATCGTTATTTTGCTTCACCACGCCACCCCAGTTCAGACATAGCCATATGCAAATCAGTCTTGACCCTGTGCCTCATGGGAACAGTCCAGACCGAACTGCCAAGCCATGTCTTCCCTGGACCGGAATCATGCATCCTAGGACCGGTTTCAGGCTATCAGCCTTCATCAGCCAGGATAGCTTGACTCCAGTGGCGTAGTGAGCACGGGACCCACGTCTGGGCATACCCTTCCCACTTAGGGCGAAATGCAAAACACACAAGATGATGGACGGAATGTTGCACATTGGCAAACATTCACCCCCAGTCACAGATCTGGGTTTAATCCATCGTTATTTTGCTTCACCACGCCACCCCAGTTCAGACATAGCCATATGCAAATCAGTCTTGACCCTGTGCCTCATGGGAACAGTCCAGACCGAACTGCCAAGCCATGTCTTTCCTGGACCGGAATCATGCATCCTAGGACCGGTTTCAGGCTATCAGCCTTCATCAGCCAGGATAGCTTGACTCCAGTGGCGTAGTGAGCACGGGACCCACGTCTGGGCATACCCTTCCCACTTAGGGCAAAATGCAAAACACACAAGATGATGGACGGAATGATACTCTATTTCTACTTCTTCCACCTGGTGGAAGAAGTAGAAATAGAGTATCATTCCAGCGCTACATCGTCTGATACCCATGGGGCATCCTCTTTTCCCCCCACTCAAAGAAGTAGTATAAGAAATGAGAGCTTGAGAGATCCTGAGAATCAGCAACCCCCAAACGCAGGCATGGTTTTAGTTGAAGATGTCGAGGTATGTGTCCCGATAGGTATTACCCCTCAACTAAGGTCAGTCGATGGAGAGGTGGTGGAAGGGGCAGTAGGAGGGATAGAGTCTCAGGTAGAAATAATGTTTCGGAGTCTAAGATTAGATATTTTGAAAAAATTTGAGATCTCGGAAAACAACCAGAAAGGAATCCAGGATAAATGCGAGACTCTAGAAGGAAAAATAGATGGTATAGCACAACGGACTGGCATACTGGAAGTGGAACTGAAGGAGCTTTCGGAGGTAGTAACTCAAAATTCAGGAGAACTAGAAAAACTTAAAAGACAGAATAGAGCATTGGAGGAAGACATGGAGAGGCTGGAGATGCAGGCAAGACGTAATAATCTAAGACTTCTTCAGGTACCAGAAGGCTCTGAGAAGGGAGACATTAAAGCATATATCTGTAAACTATTAAGAGAAGGGGTCTTGAGAGATAGACCGGACATAGAATTGGAGAATGAGATCCAAAGAGTCCATAGGGACCCGTTCAGATTGAACTCAGCAAGGAAGGCACCGAGAAGAATCCTGATTAATTTTCAAACATATGCAGTGAAGGAATTGGTGCTGGGAAGAGCTTTGAAAGAGGGAGTACAAAAATATGAAGGGTTTAGTTATCAAATAAGGTCGGATCTGGGCAGGAGAACTGCACACAGACAGTGGGAGCTGGGATCCCGAATGAGTGAGCTTCAGTAGTAAGGGTGCCCAGGTGCAGATGAGATTCCCTGCATTGCTGAAAATAATGTGGCGTAACAAGATGTATAATTTTCAAACTCCAGAGGAAGTGGATCTTTTTTGGTACAGATGGAGGGTTGAGTATTTTTGAGTATCTCTTTTTGGATATATCTAGATATAGTTGTGTTATAATGGGATAGTAGATAGTAGGTCACGTAGAAATTGTAAAATAAAAAATAAATTAAAAAAAATAAATAAAAAACTAAATGTACACACACAGGATGATATAAAGGGCTTATGTAGACGCCGTTTTTATTTTTATTTTGTATTTAGAATTTTTTTCTCTTCGGGGGTGGGGGGGTCACAAAGGGCAGAATACAGTGCCCAGGGAGTAAAGGGGTTTCCGGGGGGAGGGAGGGCACAGGGTGAGGGGAGCATAGGGGTAAAAAGAAAAAAAATGTCCTTAAAATGCTGAACTTAAAAGGGGAAATGAATAAGCAAAGTAGGGTAAAGGATTCAGGCAGAAGGAGTCGGAAAGATGTGGGGAACTGTGGGGAAAGTAGAAAAATAGTAGAGGATGGATAATCATAAAAAATATGTTTTTTGACATGGAACGTAAACGGTCTAAGGGGCCGAAAAAGACATGTAGGGTGCTAGAATTTTTAAAGCAAAGGGATGTACAAATCATTCTCCTACAAGAGACCCATCTAGAGAGGGAGGAGTGTAGACAGCTTTTAGTAAAGCGCGTTGGGCCCAAGAGGTTCTGTGTTCAGATCAAAGGGAAGTTCAAGGGGTGTGGCTATTATTATAAGGAAAAATTATGGAATTTGAGTATTGAAATATGAGACAGATACTACAGGGAGATGGTTAGCAGCAACAATATTAATACAAGATAAGCCCCTGGTGTGTGCTGTGTACTATGGGCCGAATGAGGACAATCAGGACCTTTTAGCAAAGTTGGAAATCTGTCTGTTAGAAACAGAAGCACCTATAATCCTGGGAGGAGATTTTAATTTAGTTCTTAATAAGGAACTAGATAGAACGTCACGTGTGAAGTATGTTACCCCACCAAAAGCTTTTGCCAGATTAAAAAGCATGATACAAGAATTTAATTTGGTAGACATTTGGCGTATTAAGAACAAGGAATTACGGGATTTTACTTACTATAGCAAAAATATAGACATCATTCCCGCATTGACTTCTTTCTTGTAGACCAAGTTTTATATACGGATATAGAAACTGTATTACATATTCCAGCAGTTTTATCTGATCATTCCGGAGTGGTAATGTCTGTGGATTTCCATCAAAAGCAAGGGTCAAGAAGGTGGACGTTGGATAGGACCCTATTATTAGATGAAATGGTAATTAGAGAATTGGGAAAGAAAACTGAGGAATATTTCTTAACTAATATAGGCTCTGCGGAGTGAGCAACTTGTTTGGGATGCTTTTAAGGCCTATTTACGGGGAATATTGACATCTATAACCAGGGGGAAAAGAAAGCTATTAAAACAGGATGAGGAGAGTAAAATAAGGGAGATTAAGAAGAAAGAGAGAGATCTACAGAAGGCCTCCTTAGATGGTGCTATGAATATATCCCTCTTGGCCAAAGATCTAGAAAATTTGCAGGCAAAATTTCAGGCGCAATTAGATAAGAAATTATCTGATACATGGAAGGTTAGTAAGCTTCAGCATTTTGCGTATGGGGAGAAATGTAGCTCTTTATTAGCATGGAAGGTGAAAACAGATAGAGCTAGGAACATAATAAAATGTCTGAAGAGTAGAGAGGCAGGGGAGGAGCTATGTGCAAATGAAGAAATTGGCCGGGAGGCTAGTGAGTTTATGAGTGAGTTATATAAGGAGACTGTATTTCCTAATCAAGAAAGGATTGAGAATTGGTTAGGACAGACTAGGCTCCCATAGTTGGATGAAGAGCAAAGGAGATATTTGGAAAGAGAGATAACAGAAGAGGAGGTCAGTATGCAGTGTAGAAGGATGGCGAGGGGAAAAGCAGCAGGGCCAGATGGCCTTCCGGTGGAAGTATATCTCTGCATATTAGAATATATAGTACCCGCTCTAACTTCCATGTGTAATAGGCTATATTGTAGGGGAGAGAGTATCCCCACCACTTGGTCTGAAGCTACCATTACTTTAATATTAAAACCCAATAAAGATCCGCTAAAGATTGATTCGTATAGACCTATATCCCTTATAAATGCGGATTATAAGATCTATTCCGGGATTATGGCATTGAGAGTGTCTAAGGTGATAAAAGGGGTTGTACATCCGGATCAGAGAGGTTTTATCCCTGGGAGGCAACTTAATGAGCTAACCTTCCAGATGATAGGGGTAGTGGATATGGTAGAAGAAAAGTGACGGTAGTGGCAGTAGATGCTGCCAAAGCATTCGATCAAGTGAATTGGCAATATTTGTGGGAGGTCTTAATCTGTTTTAATTTCCCCAAAAATATGGTGGAGGCAGTAAAAAATCTGTATCAAAATCCCAGGGCCAAAGTGTTGATTAATGGAGACTTAACAAATTGGATCAGTATAACTAGAGGGACAAGGCAAGGCTGTCCCCTGTCTCCGCTTCTATTTAACCTATATATAGAGCCTTTCGCTAACTCAATCAGGGCAGATATTGAGATCCTTCCTATTAATTTTAATGGGTTCGAAGTAAAACTAGGATTATATGCTGATGATCTGATTGTATATACTACAAATCCCCAGGAGGCGATACCCATTTTGATGAGAAGGGCTGAAGAATTTGGCTCACTTTCTGGGTATAGGATTAACACAGATAAAACTGAGATCATGCAATGGAATCAGAGAACAAATGTTTTAGGGATCAAAACCCAAATGAGATATTTGGGTGTGATAATCACACAAAAGTTAGAGGATATCACAAGGGTGAATTGGAAGAAAGTGAGTCAAGAGATATCAAGTTTATTGTTAAAATGGGCGAATCTACCATTAACCATTTACGGCAGGGTAAATCTTATAAAAATGGTTATACTTCCGAAGGCTACCTTTCTTTTTAATTCCATTCCCCTAACTTTTAGGAAAGAGGATATAGCTAAAGTACAGGGAAAAATTGGGAGTTTCATATGGGCGTCAAGGGGACCCAGGATCGCATGGAGGAAGTTGAGAGGAAAACTTGGAGTAGGAGGATTAGCATTACCCGATTTGCTTGCCTATTGTTATGCCTTCCATTTTAAAAAATTTCGTATGTTGGCAAATAAGCCCGATAGGTCATCGTTGGGCTTATTATTTTCCGCAATGCTCGGGGAGGTTAGCCAGGGCCAGCACTATTTCCTTTTTAAGTATGGAGACCCGAAGTTCTTTAAAAAGGTCAGATTAAAAGTATTAAATACTGCATTGAAAACATGGATGTATGTCCGGAAAAAACTGCGATTCACATATTAATCTCCAGGTACCCCTGAATGCCTGAAAGATAAATTGAGCCAACCATTAAAAGCAGGGGGTATATTTCACTGGGCAGATCTAATGAAGGATAACAGGTTAGTGAGCTGGGAAACACTTAGTAACCTGACCAGGGGGAAATTGACAAGGTTCAAATATTATCAATTAGGCTCCTGGTGGGAAACTCAAAAATGGACGCACGAGGAGGAAGATTGGAAGTTAGATCAGCTTGCAAGAACAGATGATTGGAAAAAGGAAATTTCTTTTTGGTATTGGTCCTTCGTGGAAGCAGAGGATACGTTTAGTACGGACATTAGAAACCTATGGGGTGAAAAATTTAGAGAGGAGGAAGCCAAGACTCTGTGGACGGATTCTTTCGATATGTTACGAGTAGTTGTAAAACCTGCCTCGCTAAAACGAAATCATCTGTTTACTGTCCACAGAGTTTACTGGTCCCCGTGGAAGTTGTCGAAGGTTACTGGTAATCAATATTGCTGTCCAAGATGCAAGCATGAAGAAGCTGATGACTTGCATATGTTTTTAGAATGCCCAAAGATTACGCAATATTGGTTGGACATATGTAATTTTCTAGGAGATGTTCGGGGAAAAGATGAAGGTAAGCCCACATCTAATATTTTTTGGGCTTACGCAAGAAGAAGGGATGAAGAAGGAGGTGGGTTGTATGTTTACCTTCTATGTAGTAATATTGGCAAGACGCGAAATATGTATTAAGTGGAAATCTGAAAATTCACCGACCTTTGCTGAATGTTTAAAGAGTGTTATATCAGCTAGTGAATCAGATATGGCCTGTGATCCAGAAAGTAGAGACAAGATCTGGACCTTAATGTTGGGATGGAGAGAAAGGACAAGCGGGTCCAATGATTAAGCCTAATAGTGCTGGCGGTTCTGGTATCTCTAAGGGCCGTACAGGTAGAAGTGGAGATGGGACTAGAAACAGCATTTCTCTTAGAGAGTACTCCATTTCCTCTCAGACGGTTTTCATACGGAATGTAGGGAGAGAGGAGGAGACTCAGTATGAGCGTTGGCAAAATGAGGACCTTTTTTTTTTTATAAAAAAAAAAAAAGATGATGGACGGAATGTTGCACATTGGCAAACATTTTTAAAAAAGGTTTGTTTATGTACAGGAAGGGACACCTTCCTGTACATAAACAAACCATGGCAATTGTTTTTCCATGTGTGCTGCACAAGACAGCACACATGGAAAAAGCAAAAAAGAGGAGAAATAAAGCATTTCTCCTCTTTTCGCCATCTCCTGGATTTTCCTGGTCTTAAGTTCGGCGCTGCCACCTATTATCGCCACCCTTGATAATAGGTGGCAGCGTCGAATTCAATGGGTGTTGCAGTGGAACGCCCACCGCAACACCCACTGCACGCCCCTTTCACGCTAAATTTAGCGTGAAAGGGGCACTATTATCGAGGCAGCATTAAGCCACTTAACGTGGCTTTAAGCTACGTTAAGTGACTTAACGCTGCCTTGATAATAGGGAGCTGACCCTATCGCCACCACAACGTCACAAAAAGTGACGTTGTGGTGGCGATAGGGGCTTGATAATATGCCCCTCTGTGTCATATCAGGCATGCATAGTGAGTGTACTGCACGCTCTGTGTCTCTTCGTGCTATGGCTGGTGGGGGAGTTCGCCTAGAGGTGTGTTCCTGGTAATTGTGGCACGCCTTGATGGAGGAGATAGGAAAGTGATTTCTCCTCACGCAGTGGGAAAACTGCCCTGCAGTTCAATCCTCGTTTTGGACTTTGGCAGCCATTTTGTTTTACTGTGTTATTGATGGGATTTGTGTGTTCCGGCTAAATTGGCAGCCATCTCAAGCACTACATGAGGGAATTTTGATACAATCTGTGAAAACTGCCATATCCAGAGCCAGTAAATATAAATACTAGATACACCTTTGCAAGAAAAGAAGTATGCAAGTAAGAAACATTCACCTTTAATTCAGATTCTGTATTGAGAGTAAATGCAGTTAGACCCTCCCTTGAAATTGTTACAAACAAAAGATGAACCACCAATACCATGGAAAAGGTGCAAAGAGGAGTTTCAAACTTATTTGATGACAATTGATGGCAATAGAGTGCCGGCTGAGAGGAAGACAAGTATTTTGCTGCATTCTTTAGGAATCCGAGGGACAGGAAGTTTTCATGTGGCGGAAGATGAGGCAGTGGATGTATTTGATGAAGCTACATTAAGATTTGATGCCTACCATATGTACTATACTTGAGAGATATCATTTTTACACAAGACGACAGAAAGACAGGGAATCTATTGATGAATGTTTAACTGCTTTAAGATGTTTGTCTAAAACATACAATTTTGGGATCACAACAAATGAGATAATGCTTGATCAGCTCATGGTTAACACCAATAATAAAATAGTTCCAGAACGGTTGTGCATAATGGGGGATCCTACCATGGAGGAAGTAGTGGCTTCTGCAAAAGCCCTAGAACAATCTATGAACTGGGTAAAGGAAGTGAACAAAACTCAACAGTGTAAAAAAGAGAACAAATGTTTGTTCCACTGCTGATAAACATGTAAGGAATGAGATCTATAAAAGTGGACGTAAGGATAATAAAACTTAATGCTTTAGATGTGGCGATCCCAATCCCTTTATGTCTTTAAGAAACAGTTCAGCCCTGAACAAAGAATGTAACAATTGTAGAAGAAAAGGTCATTTTTCAAAAATGTACAGAGAGGTGTAAAACAAAGGTGTCTGGAAGCACATCTTTCTGAGAAATCGATATAGAGGATGACACAGTAATGGGAAATAGTGTGGTGTTAATGGTACGAGTGGATGATATGGAAGTAGATGATGAACCTATCAATCCACCAATGTGCAATGTACAAGTATTGGATAGAGAGTTGTCTATTACAGTCGATTCTGGGTTCTCATTTCACAATAATTTCCAAATCATACTTTTAAACTAAGGGGGTCATTACGATGTCGTAACGTTCGCCACCGCCGAGCCGGCGGTGGCGACTGTTATGCCATCATAACGAGTAATACCCCCGCCATATTATAATGGCGGGGGTATCGCGGCGGACGCAAAGTGCGTCCGCCGCTTTTCCGCCGGTCGGCAATCGTTCAGATTGGCGGCTGGGCGGACTTGGGCCTCTAATATGATGGCGGTGCCTACCAGGCACCGCCATCCATATTATGATGCGTGCGGTGTTTGGTCTTTTGGAAAGACTGGCGGGGAATTGCTCTGGGGGCCTGTTGCGGGCCCCGGGGAGGGTGCACTTAGGGGGTACCCATGGTACACCCCTCCATTTCCATGCACAAGGTGGCAGGCACCGTGCGGTGCCTGCCACCAGTAGCGGCCCGTGGTGGGCGTCCTGCCGGGTGGTGACGCGGGGCAGGGTAGGGGGTAGTAAACTACGGCATACGGCGCACAGAGGTAAGTACATAATCAAAGAAATAAAACGAATTTCAGCGCGCAACGAAATTCGTTTTATTTCTTTGATTATGTACTTACCTCTGTGCGCCGTATTCCGTAGTTTACTACTCCCCACCCTTCCCCTCCCCTGCCCCGCGTCACCACCCGGCAGGACGCCCACCACGGGCCGCTACTGCCTGCCACGTTGTGCATGGAAATGCACGACATGTCATTTTGACATTGCGGCGGGTGCTGCTGTAAGCAGCACCCGCCGCAATGTTAAAATGCGGAATGCGACTGCCAGGGTGGCGGTCGCATCCTAATCAGGGCTGCGGGACCACCGCATGTCTGGCGGCCGGTCCGGTTACCACTGGGATGGCCGCCCGCCATCCTAATCGGCCCCAAAGTTAGGAGAAAAGATGCCTCATTTATTGCCACCAAATGTCATTGCTGTCACTTTTGATGGAAGATGCATTGACTTTGTGGGATATATTGTGGCCATAACAAGATTTAAAGAAAATGTATGTGGCTAAAGAAGGAGGAAATGTGTTAGGTTGGAAAGACCAAATGAGACTGAACATTGAGCTTGATCCTAATGCTGAGGACCCTGTATTAGTTGTACAAGAGTTGCAAGCAAGGGATAAGATAATAGCCTTTTCTCCAGGGTTTTCATTGAAAAAATGGGAAAATTACAAGGATATGAACATGAAATAAGACTTAAGAGTGGAGCAGAACCTGTCAAACAAAAGATGAGAATGGTACCATTCAGTGTAAGAAAGAGGTTACAAGATCCTCTAGATAAAATGCTAAGTGATGATGTCATCGAAAAACAAGAAGCATCCGAATGGATAACTCCTGTTCTTCTAGCTATCAAAAACAATGGTAAACTCAGATTATGTAGAGATTTGAGGGCACTCATTGTGGAACGACATCCTTTGTCAAAGATAAATGATATACTCTTGGGGCCAGATGTACAACCCTTTTTTGCGGCCGCAAAAGGGAGCTCCTCCCGTTTGCGGCCGCAAAAAGGTAATAGCATGTACAAATGCTATTTTGCGAGTCACCGACTCGCAAAATAGCATTTGCAACTCTCGCTATTAGGAAGGGCGCACCTTCCTAATAACGAGTCAACATGCTATGTACTAATGTTTTGCGGCCGCAACTCGCAGTTTACCACCTACTTCAAGTAGGTGGTAAACACTGCAAAGGGAAGGGGTCCCCAGGGGACCCCTTCCCTTTGTGAGTATGTGGAAAATATTTTTAAGAGCAGGCAGTGGTCCCAGAGACCACTGCCTGCCCTTAAAAAATTAAACTAAAAAGTTTACATTTTTTTTAAAAAATGCATCCCGTTTTCCTTTAAGGAAAACGGGCTGCATTTAAAAAAAAGAACTGCTTTATTAAAAAAGCAGTCACAGACATGGTGGTCTGCTGACCCCAGCAGGCCACCATCCCTGTGAATGCTAGCCATTCCTAAAGGGGTCGCAAATTGCGCCTGCCTCATTAATATTAATGAGGCATGCAATTTCCGACCCCATTAGGAATCGCAAACAGTGTCTGAGACACTGTTGTGCATTCCAATTAGTGAGTCGCAAATTGCGAGTCGCAAATACAACGCAATTTGCGACTCGCTAATTGGCGGGTCGTACATCTGGCCCTTGATGTTTAATGAAGCCACCATGTTTTGCACCCTAGACTTACAAAGTGCTTACTATCAAATAAACTTACAAAAACTGGTCAACCGAAGCACTCAGGCAGTATTAAAACAATTTAGAAGTTCAACTACAAAGGTAATTGCACTGGAAACAAAATGTATTCAATAAATGAGGTAAAACGATGTTCATCTGTACAATCCATTTCTTAACCGCTTAACCGCGGCGGCAATTCCGCCGCGGTGCGGCGGTTTAGCGGAGTGGGCGGGGCCGCGTCGGCCAACGGACGTTCGCAGCACTACAGAGGTAGTGCTCGCGACGGCCGTTGGCCGTCGGACTCACGCAACGGGTTAATAGGTTCTTGCTTCAAAAAAACAGCCGACACGTGTTTCATCACTAACGTGATTTTTTCAAGGCTTGCCAGGTAAAGGGTACTCTCTTCTCATCAGCGATCTTTTTCCGAAACGTTGTTGAGAATAACTCAAATGTACACAATAGAACGTTGTCCTCCTCAGTCTACATGATAAACCAGCAAGTATGCGGTAAGAAAATGTTGATGAGTGTGGCCAAAATCATAGAAGGAGGAAACGTATAGCAAATGCCCGTGGTGAACCGCAAACAGTGGAAATGATTCCAGGGCCAATGTCTCCAAAGTATTTGTGTAGACTACTTCCCCACGTACAATACTCGGAGGATGGAGTCCATGATAAGCTCCCGTCAGGTATGGTCTTTTCCTGCGTGTGCGGAAGTGCACACTTGAATTGCTAAAGTCACAAATTGTGAATGCACCTGCTCTTCAACCTTTTGCAGAAGGAAAGAAGTGTGTGATATTGGTATATGCTAATCCTTTTGAGCTAGGTGCTGTGTGATCATACAAAGTCAGATGGATCGGAGTGGATGGTAGCATATACCTCTAAGAACGCAAGTATTCCGTAATTGAACATGAGCTATTACCTTGTTTATGGGCCACAAACAACTTTAGACATTTTTTGGGGGCAAATTGTTTTGCTATTCTGACGTGATCTCAACCTCTTATTTCCATTTTATCACCAGGTGGGGGAAGAAATTCAACAGTCCGTATTGCAAGGTGGTGCTCTAAGCTACAGGAGTATAGCTTTGATATTAGTTTTGTGCCTGGCTGAAAGAATCAAGCGGCAGATTTCTAATCCAGGTTACCTCATCATGGAGAGAGGGTGAAAACAAATGATGATGAGGATTTTGATGTGGTGGACAGTGTAAATGATGTGTGTGGAGAAAATGTAGATGTGAATGATGAAGCTCTGTGGATCAATTAATACAAAAGGATGAGGAGTTGAACATGGTAAAAAAATATCTTGTGGAAGGTTGGCCCAAGTCAAATGTCTTGTAGGTCCTTTACATTCGTTTGCACAGGTAACATCTGAGTTGTCCACGAATGGTAGATTCTCATTTCGTAATGACAAATGTGGTCCACCAATGAATTTGCTTAACTGTCTTCTTGAACGGTGTCAAAATTGGCATATGGGAATGTCTACTTTGAAAAATAAATACGTGACCATTACAGGTGACCAGGAAGGGATGCTGACCGTTTGGTTAGACAATGTGAAGTGTGTAAGATTGCAGATGGAAATTGCAGAACCCAGGTATCCCCTATCAAGTAACGCCATGTCCAGAATGTGTTTGGAAACACGTGGGGTTACACGTTGTTGGACCTCTAAAAATATGTCAGGAAATGTGAGATTTGCAATGGTACTGATAGACTGTTATTCAAAGTGGCCCAAGGTTAAAATTGGAAGTATTTAGTAGAGGAGGCCTCCTTGAAAAATTAATTACTGTCAATGGAACGCAGTTCACTTCAAATGAGATGACACAATTCTGAATACTCATAAGATAAAACATGTATGGACGGCCTTAAACGATCCACAATTCAATGGTTTGGAAGAATTATATAACCGTTATTTGAAGGAAAGTATTCACTTGGCTGTTGCTGGAAATATTCCTTTTACTGTATCTGTTCGTGAAAGGTTTTGGGCATATAGAATCATGCCACACACTGTGGCAGGCATATCACCTTTTGTGTTAATGAAAAGAAAACAACCTGCTTCCTTAATCTGTCATTTGTCGTTCAAGATCAGGTTCACAAAAAATTATGTAATGTGTGAGCAAGATCTGAATGATGTCAGAAGAATGGTCAGTAACAAACAGTGCAAGTCAAAAAAACAATATGACATGGCACACAAAGGTACTTTGTGTGACATAGCTGTAGGAGACTTTGGGCCTAATTACAATGCCGTTCAGAAAGCTGACGCCCGCTGGTCTTAGGCTTTCTGACTGACATTGTAGGTTTAAAGTCCGACCGGCGTATTATGTTGACGGCGGTTGGAGCTCAAACCAGCTGGGGAATCCGACGTGTTTTGACGGCTCTAGGAGCCCGTTGGCCAGTCAGCCAGTCGGAAAGCCCTCATAATCCCTTAAGGACAGTGTTTTTGCCGTCGGTATTATGATGTCGGTTTCCGACAGTCAATCCATGTCGGCCTTTCTGACATAAATTGACTGTCGGAAACTGACTTTGAGGGCCCCTAGCAGGGCCCCCTTCCATCCTGGCCCTCTGCATTTGGCCCTGGGGTACCTATGGTGCCCCCCTCAGCATCCATGCACAGTGTGGCAGGCAATATGAGGTGCAAGCCACACAGTGTAGGGATGCTTAAAAACTTCAATTTTTCAATGGGAGCTTGTGCTGCGGGCAGTTTCAGCCCATTGCACAAGCTCCCATTGAAAAATGGAAGATTGCTACTGCACCACGTAATATGGCATGCTTCATCATCAGTCACCTCATCCCACCCTGGTAAGACAGCACTACAACAGCAGACTCAGCCTCATAGGTTTGTAGAGGAAGTTCTTAAGATATAATTAACGAGCTCCAGTTCAAACCATTTAAAAAACCTTAAGATATACCACAAAGATTGCCTTTATTAGGTGATACTTTAAGTATGAATAAAAATACTGTAACGTATATTCAAGAGGCTGCTGGTAGGTACAATGTTCTTTGCATCCCCCTGTTTCACCAATCTGTTTCTGCCTCCTAATAGCCATAAATAGATCTCGGGCATTCATCTGGGCTCAAGAAGGATCCCTACTCTATACTCATATGTAAACAAATCAAAGGCATGGTCCTACCTCCCTTAATATATAATATATTGCACCTAGGATAAAAAGAACAAACACTTAGACAGAATTTCATGTCTGATGGACCGCTCTTAATTCGGTAGTAACAGCTAAAACCCAATCTTAAGGTAGGAAACGCATGATGGTCGTGGCACTGCAAAGAACAAATACACAACATGCAGAGGCTCATAAAGGCAGTCATGGTATCATTCAAGCGTTCCATTAGGAAAGCATTCACTCCATCATTACTGTGAGAGGGGAGCAAATTGCTAGCATTCATTCTCTTCCTCAGCCGATATAATGGTGACTCCTGCAATTTTAGTCACCCCCATTACTTACTTCACTAAGGAGATATGCCCGCAGTCCTCCTAAACAGCCCCTTTGATCAACCGAACTACGAGATAGCGTTTGCTCGAAACAAGTGCTCTTATTTACATAGCGGCTGCAATGTTTTGGAAGCATCTCCTGGTTGGATGAGATTCCATGCTCCCACGCGTCATGTGTGAGAGGTTGGGCAAAATGCCTGCTCAGTCTGTCTGTTGGAGGGAGGGTGCTTTCCTTCTTCATGGGCACCTCCAAAGTAACAAATAATACTTAAAGAGGGCAAGGAATTATTTACCTTCCTTCACCCTTCTCATCCATGTGTATTATCAAGAGCTACAAAACAACTCCATGCCTGATGGGAGTTGTGGTCTATGCCTCTTAACTAAACTACTGCAAAACAGCTTCCTGCCTAATGGGAATTATAGTCCATTTTTACGGGCATAACACAATGAAAACAAATACAGTTTTATGTATAACATGATGACGCTTGAAGGTACAGGCTTAGATGAGTCAACTTTTTTTTTTAAATGACCTGACGTGTATTATTGAATCTAGACGACATTTTACTTTATTTTGAGGAGTCAGATAGTAAACTGTCCCAGCAGGATTCTATTCTGATCTTAGAGTCACATTTGTCTGTATAATAAAATATCCAACATAAATTTTAGTGGAGGACTTTAAATGTAGGGCACAGCACTGAGGCCTGTATTCATCTGCCTAGAATCCCCTATATTATTCCGCAATTTATCCATAATTTAACCCCTGTACATCTGTTTGCAGTATAAAAACTCACTGCTGCTTGTATCTTAACAGAGCCATTGCCATGTTGTTGTGTAGGGGTTTCAATTTCTCAATCACAAACCATTCAATATCCTGCGTGTGTGTACTAGTCTATCTCACAGATTTTGACCTCTACTAAAAGAGAACATGGGTCTCTCTATTCTTAATTTGCCAGAATCAAAATGTTCCAATATTTCTAATCAACTTTGTCAACTTATTGAGCTTGGGCAATAGGTTGGCACAAAGATAGGTCTTGATACTGGTGGCTTCTCATATGTCATTAGCAACACATCTGCCGCCGCAAGACTGGTCCTCAACCTGCCAAGACACTGCCACATCTCCCAGCACCTGTGCACACTCCACTGGCTCCCCATCGAAGCTAGAGTCACCTTCAAGATGCTCACCCACGCTCACAAGCCCCTCCACGACACTAGACCAGCATACCTGGACAGCCAACTCAAATTCCACGCACCCCAAAGGACCCTACGATCAGCCCAGCTCTCCTACGCCGTGGTCCCCCGCACCAGAAAGACCAGATCGGGAGGCCGCTCCTTCTCCTTCCTCGCAGCCAGAGCATGGAACGCCCTTCCGCGCCACCTCAGACAGACAACATCGCTCCCCATCCTCTCAAGAAACCTCAAAACCTGGCTCTTCGACAGACCCCCTCCTTGATGGACTGGAACCTGCGAAACCCCCCCCTCCCAGCGGCTTGAGACCCTTACGGGTGAGTAGTCGCACTTAACAAATGCTTGATTGATTGAACACATCTCTGTTGTAATTCCTTGCCCTTTCTCTTGCTCCTCTAATGATTTTTTCTAGGTAATGTTTTACTTTTAGTCTCTCACTTAATATTTCTGTGTGTTTTTGGAAGCTATCTGCATCAGTACAATTGCGTCTCTGGGGTCGATTCCAATCTTGGTCGGAAGGCCTCCGAATCGGATTCGGCTTTACCGGATCCGAGTCGGAGGCTTTGTTTCCGACCGAGTCATACAGAGGTCCGGACGCCCAAGTACGATGCGAATGAACGCGAAATCGCCGACCGACTCGTTTCTTGGTCCGAACCGCTCCGTACGACTCGGTCGCAGACGAACCATACCGCGCAATGGAGTCGATTTCCGACCGAGCCAGTACAATGCATGATTCGGACAGCCGGATCGAGTCGGAGTCTCCGGGACGAAAAAGCTCCGGGAAGCGCAACGTACCCATTGAGTCAATGGGAGCCCATGTACGCGTCGTACGACCGGCTCCCATTGACTTCAATGGGAGTCCGACCGAACCGAGTCCGGCAGCATGCGGCCGCATCGTACTCGCTCGGTCAGACTGCAGGAGTCCGGCTCGGTCGGTAAACATTCCGGATCCGGATCGGTCGGAGTGCTTTCCGACCCAGATCGGAATCGACCCCTCTGTCTTAGAAATTGCCCGATAGAAAGATCCTCCTTCTACATCTACATGAGCCCCCTCGCAGCCATCGCACGCCGACACAACCTCAACATCATCTCCTACGCCGACGACACCCAGCTGATCCTCTCCCTCACCAACGACCCCACCACCGCCAGAGCCAACCTGCACGACGGGATGAGAGACGTCGCCGACTGGATGAGGAACAGCCGCCTTAAACTGAACTCAGACAAGACGGAAGTCCTCATCCTGGGCTCATCACCCTCCGCCTGGGACGACTCCTGGTGGCCCCCGGCCCTGGGCACCGCACCCAAGCCAACGGACCACGCACGCAACCTGGGCTTCATCCTGGACTCCTCCCTATCGATGACCAGACAAGTCAACGCCGTCTCATCTTCATGCTTCAACACCCTGCGCATGCTCCGCAAGATCTTCAGATGGATCCCCACTGAAACCAGGAAGACCGTCACCCAGGCACTCGTCACCAGCCGACTGGACTATGGGAACACCCTCTACGCCGGAACCACAGCCAAACTTCAAAAGAGACTCCAGCGCATCCAGAACGCCTCCGCACGACTCATCCTGGACATCCCCCGACACAGCCACATCACCGTACACCTGAAAGACCTGCACTGGCTCCCCGTCAGCAAGAGAATCACGTTCAGACTCCTCACCCACGCACACAAGGCCCTCCACGACCTGGGCCCAAAGTACCTCAACGACCGCATGTCCTTCTACACGCCCACACGCCAGCTACGATCAACCAGCCACGCCTCGCCACCGTACCACGCATCCGCAGAACCACCGCCGGAGGAAGATCCTTCTCCTACCTGGCGGCCAAGACCTGGAACTCCCTCCCCACTCACCTTCGGCGAACCCAGGACCATCTCGCCTTCAGGAAGCAGCTCAAGACCTGGCTGTTCGAGCAGTAACTTACCCCCTCCCCCAGCGCCTTGAGACCCTCCCGGGTGAGTAGCGCGCTCTATAAATGCCGTGATTGATTGATTGATTGAGAGAACGAGGGTGGAAACTCTCAAAGCAGAGTAAGCTGTTCTTATCTGTTGGTTTATAGAAGGCTCTATTTTCAGAATTCCTCCCTGTGAGTAAATTTTCAGGTCTAAAAATATTTCTGATTGACTCACGTTCATAGTGAACTTCAGAAATGGGTTTAAGCTATTAATCCACAGGTTAAATTCAATAGCCTCTTCCCTTTATCCTTCCCAAATGGTATTTGGATAAATTATTGTGTTTTATACATAGAGTTACAGAAATACTTTCAAAAAGTTGTAGAAAAATAATTTTCTAATTATATTTATGTGTTTTAGTTCATATATTATTTTTTGTGTTATTATTGTTTGTATAATTGCTAACAATATATTTAAATATAGTTTGTAATTTTTAAATGATTTCAAATTTTTTATTTAAGTGCTAATACTAATTTACAGTGTCGTAGTGAGTTGATAGGGTTTCAGGGATATAGAGTGGGAAGTTAATTAAGTCTCATTAATGAACAATTAATTAATTTATTAAAAATGATTTAATTGATTATTAATTATGTAACTTGTGTAATAATTATATTTTTTAAGTTATATATTAGGTGCGGGCTGTTGGGTTTGTACAGCGTGGGAAGCTAGTTAAGTAATAATTATTTAACAATTAATTATTGATTTATTATTAATTATTCAAACTATTATTAATCAAGTAAATTGTGTGATAATTACATTTTTTTGCTATACATTAGGTGTGTGCTACTGGGTTTTAAGGGGTATAGTGTGGGAAGTTAATCAAGTATTAAATAAATAAAATACAAAAATTGATAATTTATTATTAAATTGTTTAATAATCATGTAAATTGTTTAAAAGTTTGTTATTTTTATATATGTACTTTTTTGGGCTAATTTAATACGTTCATGTTAAGAGTTTTATTTTTGCAGTAAATTAGTAGGGTTATTCAAATATGCTATGTGTTTGAAGTGAAGTGCTTTCCCTTACTATTGCACAGACTGGAGTAGGAATAGTAAATGTAACCCCTCTAAAGTCCAAAGCTTTCTTAACTGTTGCACAGACTGAAGTGGAAATAGTTAATTTAATCCTTCCGAAGTCCAATGCTTTTCCTACTGTTGTACAGACTGGAGTGGGAACAATAAATATAACCCTTCCAAAGTCCAATGCTTTCCCTACTGTTGAACAGACTGAAGTGGAAATAGTAAATGTAATCCTTCCGAAGTCCAACGCTTTCCCTACTGTTGCGCAGACTGGAGTGGGAACAGTAAATATAACCCTGCCAAAGTCCAATACTGTCCCTACTGTTGCACAGATTGAAGTGGGAATAGCAAATCAAACCCATCTAAAAGCCTATGCTTTCACTACTGTTGCACAAACTTGACTGGTAATAATATATCTATTTTTCCTAGACTTCAATACTTTTCTTAATATTGTTTAACTATATATATATATATATATATATATATAGCGATATATATATCACGCCTCAAATCCACCTTAGGCCTCTACTGCACTCTTAGGGATGGGTGCAATTGTTACATGGAGGTGGGTCCATGTTACAAATTATGAACAGTTCCCGGTGCACAGACATAATATCGAGTTTTTAATCTCGAAGTACAAAAATATTGAGTTGGAAATATCGACGGGATAGAATATCGACATCAAGAATATCGGTGACCAGATTATCGACATGAAGGTAAGAAATATCGTTTTTATAAATATCGAAGTCAGTAATATCGTTTGCAAAAATATCGTTGTTAATAATATCGATGTTTATATTAGTGTTATGTATTTTAGTATGTATTTTAAATGTATGTGTTCTATATTTTTGGATAAGTATTGTATTTTTTTTTAATATATGTATTACATTTTTAGAAGTTATTAATTTTTTTTTAAGTACATTTTGTGTTTTAGTTCCGTAGCGGGTTGTGGGTTTATAGGGGAATAGGGTGGGAAGTAATTTAATTATGGTACATTTAATAATCATTTTTAGAAATTATTAATTATTTTTAATTGAATTTTGCGTTTTTATTCCGTAGCAGGTTGTGGGTTTATAGGGGAATAGGGTGGGAAGTAATTTAATTATAGTAAATTTAATAATAATTTTTAGAAATTATTAATAATTTTTAATTGAAAGTTGCGTTTTTATTCCGTAGCGGGTTGTGAGTTTATAGGGGAATAGGGTGGGAAGTAATTTCATTATATTTAATTAATTCATATGTTTTATTAATTCATATTTATATATTTAATATTTTATATTGTTAATTGTGGTAATTAATTTGTTATCAATTAGTTATTAATTGGTTGTTAATTATTCTTAATTATTTAGTAAATATCTTAATTGTGTTATTGTTTTAGGAGCGGGTTGTGGGTTTATAGGGGAATAGGGTGGGAAGTAATTTAATTACAATTAATTAATTAATAATTTCTATAATTAATAATTAGTGGGTCGATTGCAATCCGCCCGCCATAATCGCCCGTCCGCCAACAAATTCCCCCCGCCATATTACCATGGTGCAGGGGAGCCCGGCAGACGGTAAGACCGTCCGCATGTTTTCCGCCCGGCCGAACAGTCGACCGGGCGGAAAAGGGTTTAATATGGTGGCGGTGTCTGCAAGACACCGCCATCCATATTATGATGCCGGCGGAGATGAGCCTTTCCATGGTGGCGTCGCCGCCATGGAAAGGCTCGCTGTCTTTGCTGTTGGGGGCCCGTTGAGGGCCCCCACGGTGTTGGGGGTGGGGGCTGCACATGGGGGGTACCAGCATCTGCATGCACAAGGTGGCAGGCACCGCGCGGTGCCTGTCACGTTGTGCATGCAGATGCACAACATGTATTTCCAGCACTGTGGCGGGCGGTGTTGTGAGCACCGCCCGCCACAATGCTGGAAATGGGGATGCCACCGCCACCGTGGCGGTGGCATCCTAATCACATGTGCGGGACCGCCGCACACATAGCGGGCGGTCCCATTTACCGGGGCGATGGCGGGCGGACAAAGTCCGCCCGCCATCATAATCGGCCCCTAAGTTTTAATTATTTTATATTGTTAATTGTGGTAAATAATTTATTATTAATTAGTTATTCATTGTTTGTTAATTACTAATAATTAATTGGTAAATATGTAAATTGTGTTATTTTTCTAGGAGCGTGTTGTGGGTTTATAGGGGAGTAGGGTGAGAAGTGATTTAATAATAATTATTTTGTTATATTTTTAATTACTTAATATTTATGTTTTTACAAATTTATATTGTAAATTGTGGTAAATATTATATTGTTAATTATTTATTAATTGGTTATTAATCATTATTAATTAATTATTAATTATGTTATTTGTATGGTTTTTTAAGAGCGGGTTGTGTGTTGATAGGGGAGTAGGCTGGTAAGTAATTTTAAGGCCCATTACGATACCGGGCGTAAAAAAATCCGCCACCCATGAAAGCGGCAAAAATCCGCCCGCCTACACCGTCTGAATACCAACCCAGCAATCATGATGCCTCGAACCGAAAACCGCCAGCGGCGGAAAAAACACACAAAATACCGCCCGCCCTTGCCCGAGTCGGAGTCAAACCGCCCGCCACGGACGGAAAGACGCACGACAACACAAAACCGCCCGCCCTCACGGTCGAGACACCACACGTGAAATTACGATCGCACCGACATGAGCGCGGAAAAACAACAAATACACCGCCCGCCAGCGTAAACAACACTGAAGAAAATGGACACGGCAGAAGCCATGGCGGCCACGTCCCTGCACAGAAACAGCCGCAGACTCAAACAAACACACACAACATGGCAAACAAGTCCACACAGCAACCCACGCACAAATACACAGACAAAGTACACATCCCGAAAACACACCACCCCTGGACAAACAAATAAACCACAAAGCCCAGAACACCAGCCACAACACACCTGAAAACAACAGACCAGCAGGACACACCCAAACAGGTAAGTACAAAAGCAGCCCCTCCACAGACCACAACCCCTTGCAACATTGCAAAGCAGAGAGGAGAGGAGAGGACACAGTGACACAGCAAGGACAGCAGCACACCACAGATACGCACACATCACACCCACCACCACCACCAAACACCGGCACCACAAACCCCCTGCACATCACACATCACACACCGCACCAGCACCACAAACACCATGGCATCATACAGAATGCCCAAGTTCACTTCCACTGAGCTGATGGTCATGGTCGACGAGATCGTCAAGGTGCACACACAAATCTATGGCAACCAGGTCCAGCACACACCACTAGCCACCAGAAACAGAATGTGGAACAGAATTGTAGACCAGGTCAATGCAGTCAGGACCGTACCCAGAAACAGAGGAGAGATAAACAAACGGTGGAACGACATCAAAAGCCTGGTCAAGAAGAAGGAGAGCAAAAATCGAGAGCTGGCTGCCACGACTGGTGGAGGGAATCCCGCGCATTACAAGACCTTCAAAGCGTGGGAGGAGAAGGTGCGAGTCATCATCCATCCGGAGATCCTCACCGGATTACCAGGGGGAGTGGAGGCTGGTAAGTACAAACAAATGTATACCAGCACACCGCTATGTACTCACATGCACTACCACCATGCCATAGCTCCGAGGGACAAACACCCCCATGTCCAGTACACAATACACAACACATCACTCACACATGCAACAGGCACCACCACACACACAGCCCAAACATATCAACTAACAAAACCATGGGGGCATGTGTACACCCAGCCAGCCACGTAACTACCAACAGGTCCCCTAGTACTCCAGAAGCGCCACAACGAGCACCCCCCACACCCATGTGGCAGCCGTAGCTGCACCAACCGACAAGTAACAGGTAAGTAGCCGCAACACAAATGTAGTGGGTGGGAGGGGGGACAGCTGAAGTACAACACACACCAGGCCCCTAGTCCTACAGCACAGCAAGGCGGAGCACCCCCCACACCCATGTGGCAGCCGTAGCTGCACTAACCGACAAGTAACAGGTAAGTAGCAGCAACACAAAGCGCAGTGGGTGGGAGGGGGACAGCTGAAGTACAACACACACCAGGCCCCTAGTCCCACAGCACAGCAAGGAGGAGCACAGCCCACACCCCACACCCACGTAGCAGCCACTGCAGTGCACACCGGCAGCCGACAGGTAGACATCCCGCCCCAGGACAAACGGTGTCAGTGGGTGTCCAGCCATCACCACGACCCATAACACCGCCCCCACCCCCACAGACCTGCAACATGGAGCACCCCCACCCATAACCATGTTGCATCCAGTCCAGTGCACGCTCAAAAACAACCTGCAGGTGGGAAACTGGACAGGGCGGGGTGACTGGAGGCATGAGGACTGAATTACGACTAACACATGGGACATGTCAAGTAGCAGAGGAACACGCAGCACTGCTCCCTGCCACAACCATGTGAACAATGTGCACACGGACATGAACCACAGAGTCACACCCCACATGACCCATCACAGACACAGCAACACCCAAGGAGCCACGTCTGCATGCACAAGTCACACTGATTACAGAACCACACGGCAGGCACAGTGCTACCCATCACACACAACTGCAACACCATCGAAGTCCTGTCCATGTAGCCCCTACCGCCTGTCAACCACACATCCCACAACTACGCCCATGTAAGACATACCACACTAGACGCAACAGCGTGGAACAACATAAATGCACACGAACACCACTGGACCCATCAAACACACAGACACACAATGCACATACAACATACCATCCATCTCATCCGTCAGCCCCAGTCACATGAAAGGTATGTCATCCGAACAGCTGGTCCACATACAGTAGTCACGCAAAGAAACATGCCCATGATAAATCATGTGCCAGAAGTGAATGAAGCGCACGTCACACTGTGAGCAACTACACACATAACATGGGCCACACACCCCCGAGCACTGCAGTGATGCACATGGCACAGGGCAGCATGCACACCAAGGAATTGGACCATCTGCAATACGTCGTGTGGCACACAACCATCACTCACTCATAACAATGCGTCCAATTACATGGCCAGAAATCACAACAGACAGCAAATATGCAGGGTATGTCAGACATACACACACCTCAGACCATGCACTGTCATGTTGCCACAACACATGTCACGTTCTGCACCCATGGCACACAGTATGTACCCCAAAAGCATAGTTCATCTCAAATGCGTTTCAGGGGGCTGACCCCCATTATGCCATCTGCGTTTCTAAGCGTTCCATATGAACCCCCAAAGCATAGTTCATCTCAAATGCGTTTCAGGGGGCTGACCCCCATTATGCCATCTGCGTTTCTAAGCGTTCCATATGAACCCCCAAAGCATAGTTCATCTCAAATGCGTTTCAGGGGGCTGACCCCCATTATGCCATCTGCGTTTCTAAGCGTTCCATATGAACCCCCAAAGCATAGTTCATCTCAAATGCGTTTCAGGGGGCTGACCCCCATTATGCCATCTGCGTTTCTAAGCATTCCATATGAACCCCCAAAGCATAGTTCATCTCAAATGCGTTTCAGGGGGCTGACCCCCATTTTGCCATCTGCGTTTCGAAGCGTTACATTTGAACCCCAAGAGCATAGTACAAACCAACCTCCACGATGGGTCTGGAGTCCGCATACACCAGAGCCACAAAAAGCAGGAGCACAGCAACACACCCATCGGCATTGCCAATCCGTCCCATGCCACATGTCCACAGCACACAGTCCCATTGGCATGCCCACACAACAACAAATAGCACAGCCACACACACGGCTCCGGGAAACCTGTGCACGACTGTGCACGAACTGTGGATGTCAGACAACCTATACATACTTTGTCATGTGCAACACAATAACATATCTCATTCCCCCACAGGTGACGAACTGCTGGATGCTGGAGATGGAGACAGCAGCCAGCACAGCCAGCCTGCAAGCCCCCAACAAGGACTCACGGATGTGGAGGATCTGTCCTCCGATTCGGACACGGACCACCCAGCAGGCCCATCTGGTGTGGCAGGGCCCAACCGCACCCCAGGCACCCTCCCACCCACCAACCCATCATCCAGGGCTGATGACCACTCACAGCCCCCTGCTGCCACTGTTGTAGCGGCCACTACCACTGTTGTGGCGGCCACCCCCACGGTCGTTGCGGCCACTCCCACTGCCGCAACCACCACCACGTCATCACTGGCCCCAGCCCCAGCGCAAGTGGTGGTCCGGCCGACTGGGTCCACCCTGGGAGCCACAGCGAGGACCGTGGTGAGCAATGTGGCTAGTGGGCAGGTCGGTGGCAGCAGTACTGGTAGGAGGAGCAGGGCCAGGCCAACGCCAACTGTGCCTGGGAGCCAAGCCCTGCCGCCAATCGACAGAGTCCTTGGGGCCTATGAGGAGGCCCAAGGCGAATGGGCCAGGTCGGCAAGCGACACGCGGGAGGTCCTTGCGGTGTTGAGGTCCATGGACGCCCACATGGCCCAAATCGCGGACCTCATGGGCCAGCTGGTGGTGGGGGAGGGCACAAGCAAGGCCAGCAACACCACCTCCGCCACCACCTGCTGTGGCGCAGGTTCGTACAGCATCGCGTTCCCCTGCGTCCACAGCGAGTGAGCACTCCTCAACCACCACCAGCGGAACATCAACACCCCCCTCCCAAACGTGGAAGGGGCCGTCCGAAGTGGAAACAGGTGTCCAGAGAGGACTTCGCCCGCACCAAACGCCAGTGAGTCAGCCAGCCACCTTGACCACCTACTGCATTGACTTGGAATACGATCCTAGCCCACACTGCCATGTGAATGGCATGTGTCTGTTGGACTGTGGACATAGAACTCCATGGGTACACCTTGACCATCACGCAGCCATGACCGTCAACTCATTGTCACAGCATGCACCACATTTGTCATCACCTTGCACACAATAACATGTCACCGCTGTTAATAAATACACCTTGATCACAATCGGCTTAATGTGTCCTGGGGTTATTCCACGATGTGCAATCGCCACCATGAGCAGAATAGCATCTGCTGTGTGGCATGTCGATGGGACAGGAGAGGCTGCAGGGACCTAGGGGTGAAAAACAG
The DNA here is from genome assembly GCA_963921515.1 of Calotriton arnoldi. NCBI lineage: Eukaryota > Metazoa > Chordata > Amphibia > Caudata > Salamandridae > Calotriton > Calotriton arnoldi. Next base: position 325,598 of record CAWUFW010011502.1, on the reverse strand, counting down.
AACAAGAGTACATTCAATGAGTGTGTCACACACTCATCACACAGTACTTGTCACCAACTACAAGCAATGCACACACATCTCTGAGAGCAACAGGGCACAATGCTACAGCCACTGACAGTGGCATACCAACCTGGACATGGACCATTGACACACAGCACTCAGTGAACAAAAGGCCCCAGTAACAGAGCACACATACACCTGCACAACCACAGCCACATCAGCCGTCGTACATGGTCACTCACCTTCAAGTGAAGTAGCGGGCGATGAGCTGCTGACGCACATTCACAGCTTCATCCTCTCCACTGTCCTCTTCACTGGAGCTGTCCTGGTGTGCAGGCTGGGGCCCTGGTTGATCTCCGTCATCCACAATTAGGGGGATCTGCTTTCGAATGGCCAGATTGTGCAGCATGCAGCAAGCCACCACTATCTGGCACACCTTCTGTGGGGAGTACGCCAGCGCCCCCGGTGCGGTCCAGGCATCTGAACCTGGACTTGAGGAGGCCAAAGGTACGCTCGACCACACGTCTGGTCCTCCCATGTGCCTCATTGTAGCGGTCATCTGCTGGGGTCCGAGGATTTCATAATGGACTGAGCAGCCAGGGCCCATTCGGGTAAGCCGAGTCACCTGGGCGTGGGGGACACAGAGAACCGTTGCAATTCAAACAGGACAGTAGACAGCATCCTTAAGCCAGCACGCTACACAACTCCACATACTCACCGACAATCCAGCCACGGTCCTGTTGCAGATTGGTCATCAGTCGTGGTAATATGCTGTTTCGCATGATGTGCGCGTCATGGGCCGAGCCTGGGAACTTTGCACACACGTGGGAGATGACCATGTCCGCAAGGCACACCACTTGCACATTCAGGGAGTGCGTGTGCTTCCGGTTGCGGAAGAGCTGCTCAGTGGCCTGTGGTGGGACAAGGCCAACATGGGTGCAGTCAATGGCACCAACGACGTGTGGGATCCGTCCAAGGGCATAGAATGCACCCTTCACTGCCGCCAACTCACGTGCCCTGGGGAATCGGATGTACCTGTTCCTGTACAGCATCATGGCTGCCAGTACATCCCTCAGCACCATGCTGAACATGGGCTGGGACATCCCACCTCCACTGCCCACTGTGTGCTGGAATGACCCAGTGGCGAAAAATGCAGTGCAGCCATCACCTTAGCCGTGGGGGTGAATGCTGTTGGATACACCCTGCGAGGACGGAGGTGGGGTTCCAACATGGCACATAGTCGATGCAGGGTTGGTCGATCCAGACGAAATTTCCGGATGACCTCAGAATCCTCCATGTCCGCCAACAATTGGTAAGGGCGGTAAATGTTTGGTCTCCGCCTAGGAAAGATGGAAGTGGACACATGTCAAAGCAACACGCCACATGGCATTTTCACATACACATAACTGATATGACAGAGCAAGAACATGAGTCACAGAACAGCTGTCATGCAGGGACAGCACAGCCTCAATACACTTACACAGGTCTCCCACCAATAGCAATGGGCAGTGACACAAACCATTGCTATGTGCATGCACATGGGGATCCAGGCCTCAATGACCTGTGAGGCGTGCTGATGGGGACTGACTGCATATCCGGCAAGCGGCAACACCACAGCAACATGACTGGCTGCTGTGCATCACACTGCTTCCGAGGCTGGATGAGTATGGCACACACCAACGACGATGTGGGCACAGGCTGAGCGGCCAAGACAAGTGGGACCTGTGGCACGAGGGGATATGAGACAGTCATTGGTGTCACCACCCCACCCTATGTGCAGCACTGTACGGATCACACCTCCAGAAGCATTGTCAGGTGTACACATTGACAGCCCCATGCCAACACGGCTGTGTGCTTGCAAATACACATCACATGTGACACGTAACCTTGCACGTGCCAAGTGGCAGATGTACATAGTGAGAGATGACATGCGTGTGCATATGCGTATACCATGCACACATGCCAATGTGCAGATGATGACATGCTAACAGACATGTGGGGGCCGGCCACTGGCCGTCCCTGCCTATGCACACGGCATGTTGTGGCCCCGTCCATTGTGCACCTGCACCCACACGCACATCATGGCCACACCTGCAGATGCAGTGCGCACATCATACGGTGTGGTGCACATGGCATCAGCGGACTGTCACCAACATGGGCCAGGCCATTACGGCCAACTCCGATGACCCTCGCGGTTGCACCCTGCGTGTTCCAATATGGAGGTAGGCGTCCCGGGCCAGCTGGGTGCAGGCCAACGTCTGCAATTGCCAATGCAGGTCTCAGTGCACTTGTTGCTCGTGTGAATGTCAGGCTGGGCCATGCTGCCCCTCTCAGTCCCAGCAAGCCTGGCCTGCACATTGACTGCACAATGCCAGTAGGTGACAGCACCGACTGCCTAGTGGGTTGCATGTGTCTCCTGTTCAGGACCCTCCAGATGGGCGCTAACTCAGTACTGACTATTGGACACACCATGTCTCGTGATAGGGATGTGTGTGTGGGATGGTGGCACTGAATGTGACCTCCTTTGCGTGGTGGGCCATGCACAGGGCGAGTACGTCGATTATTGCGCAGTGTTGGTCACAGTGGGTGCACCCACACAGATGTGTTGCCCTATGTTCATTTTCTATGTCTGCATGATGATGGACTGTAGGTGTGGGCAGACTACACATTGGTCGATGTGCTGTCAATTTGAATGTGCCTTCACACCAGGCACAGCTGCCCCTGCACATGTGACCCCTGCTGCACTCGCTGCTGGGTCTGTGGAGCTGATGCACCATCTGTGCGTGGGGCGGACAGCTCTCCTCACTTCCATCATTGCGTATGTCATCACTTTGCCGCAGGTGACATGGATCATGGAGGGCCCACATGTACGCGTGGGTGGCCTCAACAAGTGTGTCCAATGGTTGTCACCCCCAGTCAGTGCTTCGAATGTGAATGATGTTGTGCTGGTGCTAATTTCAATGTGGTGGGTGGGCGGGGCTAGGTGCGGGCTTACATGCAGGACATGGGAGGGTGATCGGATTAGCGACTAGTTGCAATACACATGGGGCACGTCTTTTCCTGTCCACATCAGGGTCATTCCTTGAACTCAATGACAGTAATACAGTCGTCTTTGTCCCTGTCCTCATGGCCTCCCTCGCTCCCCCAATATGCATTTGCACCTGTGGGGCTAGCGCATGCAGATGCAGCCCCAAGCTCGCCCCGGAGAGGCCAAGGAGTGTATGTGTGGGTCCAGTTGAACGAGTGGTCTGTCTCACGGCATGATGTGTGGCGGGACGCCTTCCACCTGTGTGGTGCCCCGACTCGAGACCCGGGCAACATAGACAATGCATAGCAGTCTCCGCAGTCCGGATACACCACCTGCGACACACAGAGGCTGTAGCTGCCCTAGCGGCCCATGCCGCGTCCATCTGGGGCTGATGGACCCACACATTCACTCTTTTGCCTCACTGGGGCGGGCTCGGAGGTGCTTGCGCACACGCTGGCTTCTCTGTTGCAACGGCATGTGACGTGTGTGGAGATGTAGGCAATGGGTGGGATGGTGCGAGCCACCTTCCGTGACGTCACTCCTGCTCGTGATGTGTGCGTCCCCCCAATACTTCCATATGACTTGAGCCATGCTACACATTGAGGATGTTTTGCCTGCGTGATGTGTCCCGGAGGAGCGCGCCGAGTCCTCTCCCCCACCATGCTCCACTGCCATCCCGTGCCCTGGATTGCCTGTGAAGGTTGACAATGTTGGGGATACACCTGGTCGGCAGGGGCTGTGTGTGCCTTGTCAAGGGCCTGGCGGGCGCACAACAGGATCCAGCTTGTCCACAGAGGGTGGGCTGATGTGTACGCCTGATACCGCATTGTTCGTGTGCCCGGCTGCTGTGCACACATGTGTTCACATCCCCCCCCTGACAGGTGGCCTTTGACATTGCCCAGGGAAGTGGTAATGTGTAGTTCCGGACCCCTCCCGACACAGCGTATTTCAACTTTGCATGTGCGCATCTACCCGTCACACCCACCCACCTGAGCGAAGCGTCACTCCCGCTTCACACGACACATGTGTGTCTTCCACAGTTGTGCTACTCATTTGCGTTGACATCCAATGACAGTGGACTACATAGTCATGTCACGACTGCCGTGTACATCACACACTCTCATCATCTCACATTCGTACTTGTGAAAGGAATCAGCAGAGACAGTTTCTTTCTTCAAACCATGTATTGTGACTTATGTCCTCTGTGATGCAGTATAGTGGACACTACTGGCAGCGGTATGCATGTGGAGGATATACTGAGCATGATTACACATAGCTAAGGGTGTAGGGGTACATGTGATTAGCTGTTGCATGTGGGATGTGGGCTTCAGAGTTACATCTGCTTGGCCGTTGCTGTGCTAATGTTCATTTGCAAATAGCTGCGGTGCTGCGGACTGTGACACAGACGGTATACATTTAGCCTACCAGACCGCTTGGCATCATGGGCACAGTCCATCTCAGTTCCATGTGACAGGTGTGCTGCTGTTGTTACTCATGCACGCGTGCGTGTGAGTTGACATCAGGGCATGGGCTTACGTGCATGCAATGGCGTCCCACTTGTTGTTGCCATATGGTGGCTACTGGACATGTCACAGTCACTGGGGTCGTGTTGTTGTTGTATGCACTTGTCGTCCATGCAAAGGTCCTGTTACGGGATTTCCGGGGAGGGGGAGAAGGGGTGCAGCTCTCACATACTCCAGCCGGGCGATTCCTGTCCACTGTGCGGTGCATATGTCCATGTGCGCAGGATCCATGTCATGGCATAGTTGTACGTGCAGTTCCGTCCATGTGGGTGCGATACACATATCCCATGCCACTGCCTCCCCCGATACATGCAGAGTTCCTGGATGTGATGGGGAACAGAGTGCATGTCCCGGACACATCCGATGTCATGGCAGTGTCATTGATGGTGTGGTATCAGTTGCAGGTCGTTTGGTATGGCTGTTGTAGTGGTTACTGGCCAGTCCGTGCGGAAGCTAAGCATGGGTACAGTGTCGGACATCATGGCTCAATTGGGGGATTGCGTCGGGGTCCTACGAATTGACAGATTGACAGGTATGCGATGGCTTCCTGCAGGGCTTCCATTTCATTGGTGGTATACATGTTTGCCAGCCAATGTAGCGGATGGTGGCTGTCACGGTGTTGTTCGTAAGTTGTCCCTTGTAGGAGCATGATGGGGCATGCTGGGTGACATTCGATGTAGCTGTGATCCATGATCCGTCGTGTGGAGGCACAGTGGTCCCATTGCAGTGTGGGTCCGATGTTCGCCACATACGCCATGCCCCCATAGGCTGAACAGACCCTGTCGTGTGCGTCCAGAGGGTGGAATAGTGGTAGCAGGTCCGCCCTTGGACATGCCGGGTTGGAGAGGCACAACTCCACAGGATGGTGGAAGGGACACCTCCGACAGTAGAAGACGGGTATGACGCAGCTGATGCGGTAAGTCAGTCGGTATCTTACGTTCAGCAGGGATAGGGGTTCGCATCCAATTATCTGTATCAGGTTGTGTTTGTACAGCTTGACCTGTCTGGCGTAGTTGGGTAGGTGTGTTGTAGGTGCCATTTTGCTGCGGGGCGATGTGGTGGCGTGCTCCGGCTGTGTGTGCAGTCTGCAGTGTGCAAGCTCCGAGGTTGCTGTGAGGTCTGTGATGGTCGTAGGGGGGCAGGACTTGTGTTCTGTTAGCTTGTGCGGAGGACACGGGCCCTCATCCCACGTGCTTCTCTGAATGTTCAAGGTCAGTGGTGTGTGACTCCTTCCAGATAACTTGCATGGGAACGGCATGGGGGAGTTTTATATTTTTTCTTTCCCGTTCGGTATGTTCTTAGGTGATATGCGCTATCTGCCCTGTGGTCGGTTTCCTCTGCATGCCTGTGTTGGTCTTTTTTTGGGACAATGGCTGTATTCTCCGGCTTGTTTAGTCGGGTTGTGGTTTCGGAGTTGGAATGGAAGGTCATTCAGTGCTGTCTGCTCTCCCGTGTGTGGGCGGCAGGCTGTGTTTCCGCTATGCGTTGGGCCTTGTGTGTGGGTGTCATTCTTGGGTCCACCTGTTGTCGGTCCCTGGGCTCTTTGGTGTTCCGTTTTGTATGTCTGGTTCATGGGTGCAGGGTGGTATGGGTGTTTCTGTGTGGTACTGGCGTACCTCTTCCCGACGGGGCCCATGTTCTACTGGGTGGTGTTGCCGCCGCTGTGTGCTTCGCCATGTTTGTCACACAGGGGTGTGTCCTGATGTTGCGTGACTTCACTGACATGTGGGCGTCGGTTGTGTGACGTTGGGTGTTGTCCGTGAATTGGGCGTTGGGGACATGACTGTGGCAGGCCTGTCACGTGTCATGTGCGTTCTTGGTGTGGCTGGTGTGTGTGGTGCTTGGTTGTGTCCCTGTGTTGTTTGTGTGCGACGCATACATGGCGTTATGGTTGGGCGCTGAGTTGTGCGCATGTGTGGCTGCGTCATCGCCGCTGTGCTGCGGTGCCATGACGGGGTCGTTGGTTCCTGGTCCCAGGTGGTGTGCCCATGATAGTTGCGAGATGTTGCACTTTGCCCTGTGTTACATTTGTGGGTGCAGTGGTGGATGTGTCTTGTCCACGCAGGGGTGTTGGGGGGTGCCATGTCCTCCTTTTCCGCACTTGCACTGTGTGCGCTGTTTGCGTGCCCTTGTTGTGTGTGTGCCTACCTGCGTCTCCGCGGTACGTTGCCTCCTTGGTGGTGCATCAGGTATAGCATGGGGAGGGCCTGCAGTGCTGGATTCATGCTCGGGGGTCGCCTCTTCGGTGTCTGTGCTCGGCGTTCGGGTTTCCGCCTCACTTTCACGTGCGGTGTCTCTTAGCCGTGGGAGCTGTTTGTTTGCGGCATCGTAATTTGTACGCCGGGCGGTACGTGATTTCGTCTGGCGGTGTGTCTCCATTGGGCTGCGCTGCTACGTGAGCGGGCGCACTTTGATGGCGGACGGCGTCGCTGGCTTGCCGGCGGTGTTTGGCTGCCTTTTCACATCGTAATTTGGCGGGCGTGTGAGCTGCGGCATGCGGGCGGTAACTGGTGGTTTTTGCATTCGCCAGCACGGCGGTGGTGCTTCCGCCCGCCATCCTAATGGGCCCCTTAATTTCTATATTATTTTTAATGTTTTTTATTATAAAATGTATTTTAAATTGATTTATACTGTTAATAGTGTGAATTAAATTATTATTCATTGTTTTTAAATTGTTTGTTAATTTTAAATAATTAATGAATGAATTAATAATTAATTATGTTAATGGTGTTATGTTTTACAACATTGGTGGTGTTATTTATAGGGGAATATGGTGGGATGTAATTTTTTTTAAATTAATTAATTGTTTGTTAAATATTTTTAATTATTTTACTGGAGTGGGAATAGTAAATTATTTCTCTCCGCTATCCAACACTTTCCCTACTGTTGCACTCTCTTGAGTGGGAATAGTAATTTTTACCCCTACGCTATCCAACACTTCCACTACTGTTGGACTCACTGGAGTGGGAATAGTAATTCTTACCTCTCCGCTATACAACACTTTCCCTACTGTTGCACTCTCTGGAGTGGGAATAGTAATTTTTACCCCTCCGCTATCTAACACTTTCCCTACTGTTGCACTCTCTGGCGTGGGAATAGTAATTTTAACCCCTACGCTATCCAACACTTTCCATACTGTTGCACTCACTGGAGTGGGAATAGTAATTTTTACCCCTCCGCTATCCAACACTTTCCCTACTGTTGCACTCTCTGGAGTGGGAATAGTAATTTTAACCCCTACACTATCCAACACTTTCCCTACTGTTGCACTCTCTGGAGTGGTAATAGTAATTTTTACCCCTCCGCTATCCAACACTTTCCATACTGTTCTACTCTCTGGAGTGGGAATAGTAATGTTAACCCCTACGCTATCCAACACTTTCCCTACTGTTGCACTCTCTGGAGTGTGAATAGTAATTTTTACCTCTACGCTATCCAACACTTTCCCTACTGTTGCACTCACTGGAGTTGGAATAGTAATTTTTACCACTACGCTATCCAATACTTTCTCTACTGTTGCACTCACTGGAGTGGGAATAGTAATTTTTACCCCTCCGCTATCCACACTTTCCCTACTGTTGCACACACTGGAGTGGGAATAGTAATTTTTACCTCTACGCTATCCAACACTTTCCCTACTGTTGCACTCACTGGAGTGGGAATAGTAATTTCTACCCCTCCGCTATCCAATATTTTCTATACTGTTTCAGTTAATGTAGTGTAAAATGTATTTTAAAAAGATTAAAAATATTTTAATATTTTAATTTATTATGTATATATTTTATTTTTATTTTTATGTTATTAGTGTATGTATATATATACATGTATTTATAATTTTTAATATGTTTCTAACAATTTATAATTTAATAAAATAATTATTTATTAATATTATTAAGTTAATATATATATTAAATTTTATATATGTATGTTTATTTATTTTTTACATTAGATGTAATACTTATATTTTTAAACATTTTCTAATAATTCAAACTATTTTGTTTTAATTATATATATTATTTCCTTTATTTTACATTATTTCTTAAACATAAAACAAACCAGATATTTTTAACAACGATATTTTAGACATCGATATTTTTTAAAAATATTTTTGTACTTACCTTTATGTAGATAGGACTTCGATATTCTGGACATCGATATTTTTGTACCTCGATATTTTCCATGTCAATATTCTGTCAGTGATCCACAGTTCTCATAGGAGACACGATGCAGTCATGGGGTCAAATTCAATCGGTTTAATCGCAAAGATGCGTTTCGGCGTGAGCCTTCTTCCAGGTTGCTTACCAACAAGACAATGCTTGAATAACAGCATTTAGAGCAACAGATGGTATCGCATTGGAAAGACAGTCCTTGTAGACAAGAGAGGACTTCTTCTTCTTTGATCTCGGACCAATGTTCATTCGCACCCATCACAGTTCAGTTCTTTTTAAATGAGTCCAAATGGTAACACTTGCATGGTGCCGATGATTTCCTCATTACAGTGTGTAAGACACATACGGAATTCCATCCTCTATATAGGCACACACAGCACAAGAGTCCACAGTTCATTATTGCCTGGGATAGCATATATTGGCAATTCTCACTCCTCAAGATGTATACATTTTGCACGTTATCCTTGCCAATATGCCACGCTGCTTACAGAACTTGTTATGAAATGCCCCTCGTCACAACCACAAATTTACACGGCACCTACCGCAGGAGTCAGTCAAATGGCCGTGCCTCCAGCAGTTTGATTAACTGTCGACCCTTGTCAGCGGGGTGCTGGAATTCCAATGCAGCGGTGCAGTTAGCCTTTAAATAAATCGCTCCACAAATCAACCTTAGGCCCCTACTTCACTTTTAGGGACAGGTGCAATTGTTACATGGAGGTGGGTCCATGTTATAAATTATGAACAGTTCCTAAAGGAGACACAAGGCAGTCACGGGGTCAAATTCAATTGGTTTAATCGCAAGGAGCTTACTTACCAACAAGGCAATGCTTGAATAATGGCATTTAAAGCAACAGATGTAATCCCATTAGATAGACAGTCATTGTAGAAGAGAGAGGACTGCTGCTCCTTTGATTTCGGACCAATGTCCTTTCGAAGCCATCACAGTTCAGTTCTTTTTTAATGAGTACAAATGATAACATTTGCAAGGTGCAGATGATTTCCTCACTACAGTGTGTATGACACATACGTAATTCTAGCCTCCATATAGGCACATACAGCACAAGTGTCCACAGTTCATTATTACATGAGATGATATATATGTGGAAGTTCTCACTCCTGAAGATGTATACATTTTGCACGTTATCCTTCTCAATATGCCACATTGCTGCTACATAACTTGTTATGAAATGCCCCTCATCGCAACCACAAATTTACATGGCACCCACAGCAGGAGTCAGTCAAATGGCCGTGCCTCCAACAGTTTGAATAACTGTCAAACTTGTCGGCGGTGGTGCGGGAATTCCAATGTGGCAGTGCAGTTAGCCTTTAAATAAATCACTCCACAAATCCACCTTAGGCCCCTACTGCACTCTTAGAAACGGGTGCAATTGTGACATGGAGGTGGGTCCATGTTATAAATTATGAACAGTTCCCAAAGGAGACAAAATGCACTCATGTAATCCCATTGGATAGACAGTCATTGTAGACGAGAGAGGAGTGTACCAGTGATTCTAGTTGTGTATGGAATTTTGGGGTGATCCTTGAAGCAGGAGCCGATAAAATGGGGGGCAATAAAATGCATTTCCAATGTTAATTCCCATAGGGATTTTGAACACGACTACAGGTCAAACTGAAGACTGGTTTGCACCAAATTTGTCAGAAAGCTAGCTCTTGGTCCAGAATGAGTGTGTTTTGTATTTGTTGTAAATCGGTTCTGTAGTTTTAGAGTTATTTAAAGAAAAATGAATTTGTATATATATGGACATAGATAATTGGTGATGACTACGTTGAGCTTTGCAAACCGGCACGCCAGGAGCAGTGCTGTGATTGGCTGGCCGCAACCTGTGTAGAAAGTTGCAGCTGCCATTTTATAAACCAGGACACGGTCCCGGGGGATGAATGTTGAGATTAAATACTATAAAAGGGGTCAGGGTAGGGGGTACCCTGACTCCATTGGAGAATTTTAGGGTATCTGAGGCACTACTTATGTGTATCAAAAGGCCCCAAACCATTTTTTTTCACATAGTGGAGCCAAGGACCCATTACGAAAGTCAAGGTGTCCCCCTGAGAAGCGTCGCAGAGGAGTTGTGAACCGTGCCAATTTTTTTTTTAAAACATACATTCACAAACACTAACTCACACATTAATGCATGCACTCACAGACCTACTCAGAGACTCACACACCCAGTCACAGACCCATTCAGACACTCATGCACCCACTCCCAGACCCACTCAGACACTCACGTACCCACTCACAGATACATTCAGACATTCACGCTTCTACTCATCTACTCAGGCACTCACACAACCATCACAGACCCACTTATATTCTCATGCACCCATTCACAGACCCACTCAGACACTCAATCGCAGACCCACTGAGAGACTTAAGAACCCACTCACTCACCCACTCAGAGACTCATGCACCCACTCACAGACCCACTGAGAGACTCATGCACCCACTCACAGATATACTCAGACACTCATATACCCACTCAGAGTTCCACTCATATTCTCATGCACACACTCACAGACCCACTCAGAGTCTCAGTCCTAATTGGGCAAAAAAGTGTGGGGACATCTGCAAAAAAGTGCTCTTGCACCCACTCACAGATCTGCCCAGACAGTCATGAACCCACTAACTGCAAAAACGACTCTTGCACCCACTCACAGATCTACTCTGACACCCCTGAACCCACTCACAGAACCACCCCCACCCATATTCTCATGCATACACTCACAGACCCATTCAGAGTCTCAGTCCAAATAGGGGCAAAAAGTGTGGGGACATCTGTAAAAAAACCTTGTTTTCCTACACTCCCTTTCAAGATTGGGACTTATAAGCTTTTTCAAATTTCCCTACTTCCAAACCCTGGCATCCCCAATTTACTTGTTGTATCCAACCTTTGCTCCATCAAGGTCGGCCTCAAATCGTGTCTATGTCATGGTCTACCATGACCACATACCACAATTAGGACATTGTGCTTCTTGGTTCTATTTTCACTTAAATCTTTAAAAATTCTTATTTCCAGTTCCCCTTATAGGATTTTTGTTGGTTTTTGTGTCATTTTGCAAATTACATTGTTATTTAGAAAAATCGAGAAAAAAATTGTGCTTATTTCTATTTTTATAAATTGAAATGGATTTTTTTTATTGTATTGTGTTTTTGACTTTTTACCTGATTGGTACCTCTAAATGATTTACACATTTTTGTTACTTAAAGCCTGTATGCTAAGTGCCCATAGCTAGCATATGTTTAAAATATCGAACCCTTTGACAGGACCTAACAGAATAGCGACTTTATTACTTTTGGTGGACACCAATCAACTCCAACTAATGCACTACTTTCTCACAGTGACCATGCCAGTGATGAATTATGTAGAATCCTATAAAGAGTGTATGGTCACAATTAGAGCAAGTCTACAGCTTTTTATCCCATTTTTCTGTGGAAGCATGAGTTGAAAAGGAAATCTAAGTATTTACTCTAAAGTTATCTGTTGGGTCACTACTACCTCTATACTTTGTGCTCAGTTTCTCACTTCACTAGATAATAAATAATGTACATGAGATTCCTAATCTTTTCTAGAAAGTTCAGAGGGTGCCAGGGGAATTTTAGGAACAGTAATGAATGATGTCACATTTTGGTTTTATCAAGAGAATCTAGTACATATTATTTGTGTTTGTCACAGGTGACTACATGAGTCGAGGTGTTGACTTAGATCCTCTTTTTCATAATACTAGCAGAATTGTAAGCAAGCCATCAATTTATAAATGGGTGCTTAGGACTCTCCTCCGGTTGTTCCAATTTCATTTCTATATTCACACTTCATTTCCCCCTGTAGTTGGCAAGTTAAGTGTGTATCCAGTTTATCTCGCAGCAGTGTTAGAATCTTGTCTCAGATAAAATAGTACTAGTGCTACCGTATTAGTATAAATGGTATGAATATGGCCTCTGATGGATTTCAATTTAAGCAGGAGTACAATATAAGGTTTGACCCTATATTCTTCCTCTAGTCTCTTCAGCTTGACCTATAGTTCCTGAATTTCCTAGCTTTCCTAGTTTTCAGAGATGTTCCATAAGAGTGCCATAAGAGTGAGAAATGTCTACCTTGTCATTGCTTTCAAGGATTTCCACATATTGATAGGAATAACATCTATATCTTCATTAAAGGTAAAGTACTCACATATCTGTTTCCCTGTTTCATCTATAAAGGATATTACCTCACAGTATGGATAGGTGTAGACACTGTAAGAACTATCTGTGTTGCTTTAAACTCATATTTTAGCCCAGGTGCATGGTCCAAAACTAAGGGGCCGATTCCGATCTCGGCCGGTAGGGCACCGAATCGGATTCGGCTTTACCGGATCCGATTCGGATGCCCTGTTTCCGACCGATTCGAACACCCGTCCGCGCGAGCAAGTACGATGCGAGCGTATGCGAAATCCCCGACCGACTCGTTACCGGCTCCGAACCACTCTGACCGACTCGTACGGACTCGACTCGCACCACGCAATGGAGACGTTCCCCGACCGGGCAAGTACGATGCGCGCCTCGAACAGTCTGACCGACTCGCGCCGTCCGGCTCGAAAGAGCAGTCGGAGCCGGACTTCGGGGGTCCGTGTCGGACCCCCCTGTACGCGTAGCTGCACGAGTCGCACACAGGGGGGACCCATGGGTCCCCCCTACACATGCATGTACGGCACGGGTCGCACCGACGCGTACCCGCTGTAGGGGGCGCCCTTGTTTGCGACGCACCCATTGAGTCAATGGGAGCCCGTGTACGCGTCGCACGACCGGCTCCCATTGACTTCAATGGGAGTCCGATCGAATCGAGTCCGATAGCATGCGTCCGCATCGAACTCGTTCGGTCGGACTGCTAGAGTCCAGTTCGGTCGGAAATCTCTCTGAATCCGACTCGGTCAGAGAGATTTCCGGCCGGAATCGGCCCATAAGTCTCGGCAGTGAACTCCGCTCCGCGTTACGCGGAGCTCACAGAGTTCCAAAAAACTCCGCTTCGCAGAGCAGAGTTTTTTTCCTCTATCGTGCTCGTCAACGTCAAGTTGGCGAGCGTGAGCGAGGAAAATCCACCTCCCAGTGAGATTTTTCCTCGTCCGCGATCGTCAACGTCAAGTTGGCGAGCCTGAGCGCAGAAAATCAACCTACCGGCGAGATTTCTCAATGCAGGCGGTCGGATTTCTCATTGCAGGTGGTCACGTATGCTCGCGACCGCTCGCGTTGAGAAACCATCCGTTCGAGTTGAGAAAGCTGCTGTTCGAGTTAGAAAGGCAGCAGCGCCCACTTGCTCTGTGCATGGTGTCGTTCGTGATGATTGCACAGTGCGGACAAACACCTGGCACTGAAAATCACTGTGAATGGCATTTATCTAACGCACTCCACTACTTCCGGAGCTCTGCATAGCGCAGCTGAGTTTTTTTTGCACTTGCAGAACTCCGCAAACTCCGCCCAGGCTTATCCGAAACTGCAAATGGTTTTAAATTTGCTTCAACAAACAGGGGCACAAGGATGTTGCTCACAAGAAAATAGTATATGTAGGAATGCTATGTAGCATATGCTTGACTTTCATATCAGAGGCATATTCCATCCTTTTCCTCTTATTAGAGATATTTCATTGTTAGTTCCACACCATAATAAAATCTCCAGTAAGCATGACATTGATCAAGAATATAAGTTGGCTACTGATTTTTCTTTCAGTGATTCTCACAAAATTACAAATCGACCTCCTTATCAGCTTTGGACTCAGTAACAAACAGTTACAAAAATTCTTCTCACAATAAAATAGACTCCATTGTGATGGGAAATGGAAGATGTTTAGAAGGTTATCGAAAAAGGCTTATGTTTAATTTTCACATCATAGCTGCACAAGTGAGTCTCCTGTATACAACCAGCATGCCACTGGACAGCCCTTAGCAACCTCCTTATTGCCACTCTTTTCTTCAGTGCATTGAAGCCCTTAGTGTTAAATGAAATTTCCTTCTCCATTGTTACCATTGACATCTAAGGGCCTGATTCTGATGCGGTTAGGAAGGCCTCCTAACGGCATTTGCTCCGTCTAAATCTGATCGGGAATGTGTTTTTCCAACTGACTCAGAAAGGTTTCCAACCGACCGAGTATGATGCAAATTAGGCGTTAGCAATATCCCAATCCAAACTTGACGGCATTTGGAATGACCAAGCCGTACGGAGCAGAATTGTACATCTCTACGGGCCGCGTTTCCAAACCTCTATATGAAGATCCACTCCTTGTTCTAATTCTCCATCACTCCCTTTTATGTATTTGTTAGAAATGGGGGTCTCTAGTTGGCAATGGTTTGCACCTTTGTACAAGTAGGGACCCATCTTCCTAGTCAGGGTAAGGGGGGTACACTTCTAAAATAACCCCTGCTCACCTCCTTGGTAGCTTGGCACGAGCAGACAGGCTTATCTCAGAGGCAGTGGGTAAAGCATTTGTGCACACATACAGTAATACAGTGAAAACACTACAAATGGACACCACACCAGTTTAGAAAAATAAGTAATCTTTATCCAAACCAAACAAGACCAAAACGACAAAAATCCAACATCCAATAATCAGAATGTGATTATTAGAAGGTAAAAACAGTTCTGTCCAAAGCAAACTATAGATGTGACACTTTCAACACAAATTACCTTGCATGTGTCGCAATCATAAGCAAAAACAGTCGCAGGGAAGGTGATGTGTCGGTTCCTTACTCCGAGGGAAGATGATGCCTCGGTTCTTTACTTCAGGGGAGGTGATGCGTCGGTTCCTTAATGCCACGCAGGGGAGGTGATGCGTCGGTTCCTTACTGAAGGGGAGATGATGCGTCTGTTTCTTACTGAAGGGGAGGTGATGCGTCGGTTTCGTACTGTGGTTCAGCGTTCTTGAAGACTTGGTTGCGTCTCTTTTCCAGTTCCCAACAGCAGGATCAACCTCCAGAGGCCCCAACTGAGCAACAGGCACATCTTGGTAGGTCGGAACTCCCAGCAAGGAAGTTCAGGGGAGCTGGTGGTGAAGTCTTTGTGTCCCTGAGACTTCAGAACAGGAGGCAAGCTCTACTTCAAGCCCTTGGAGATCTTTTTCAAGCAGGATACAGAGCACACAGCAAAGACTTTATCCTCTCCTTAGCAGAAACAGCCACTGCAGGACAACCCCAGACAGCACATAGCAAAGGGGCAGTACTTCTCCTTCAGTTTTCCCAGCTCTTCTACTTGTCAGAGGTTCTTCTTGAGTCCAGAAGTAATTTAAAGTTCTCGGGTCTGGGCCCCACTATTTATGTTCAATTTCTCTTTGTTCTCTGGTGGCAGAGAGGCTCTGTGCTCAGTCAAAACCAGTTCTGCCCTCTCTGGTCCAGCTTCCCAGCAGGAGGTGGAGACAGCATTGTGTAAGGCAGACAAAGCTTATTCACTTGCAAGGAAATCTCCTTCCCCTGCTCTAAATACAGCCCAGGTCTATTCAGCCCAGCCCTGACTCATTCAGGAAAGACAGGACACACAGTGGCTGTCTGAGAGAATGCACATCCCCAACCCCTGTCACTCCAAAGCCAGAAAGTCATCATCAACTTTATTTCGTACCTCAAAGATGCATAAAAGTACACCAATAGGAAACATTTCATTACAGTTGGTAAAACATAAGATAAGAACAGTGCAGGTTAAAATCAGAATCGAATAGCAGCAATCATAAATTAAAAACAAGTGTGATCAGTTCAAACAATAGTTTGTAGGATTTGATAGGTAATTTACTAAAAACCTTGCGAGTTCTCACAGCGATCAATAAAAAGGAGGCGAGTGCATAACAGACCAATGGGGTTTCGAATTGATAAAATAAGGTAAGGGCTAGGACTCATTACCGTTGGTAAAACATAAGATAAGAACAGTGCAGGTTACAATCAGAATCGAATAGCAGCAATGATAAATTAAAAACAAGTGTGATCCGTTAAAACAATAGTTTTTAGGATTCAATAGGTAATTTACTAAAAACCTTGTGAGTTCTCAAAACGGCCAATAAAAAGTAGGCGAGTGCATAACAGACCAATGGGGTTTCTAATTGATAAAATAAGGAAAGGGCTAGAACTGGATTATGCAGGGAAACTTTCTTCAAGAGTGGAATAATAAAAATCTTCCTCTCTACTTTATACAAAGGGCAAAAGAACAATATATGTCAACTTGATTGAGTCGCCTTATTGTTACATGGGCAAGGCGCTAAAAGGCTTATAGAAAATAAATTAAGTGGATGGCCCAGCATTAACGGAATAAAATTCAGTCGAAATCTGGTCAGGATAAAACGATGCTGGTTGGTCTCGACAAACCCTAGATACAAATGAGAATAATTAGGCATCTGCAGTTTGCTCTCATAAAACTTTACAGACTGTTTTTCTTTGGCTTTCCCACCTATCACGAGTAACTTTCGTTAAGTAAATGGCCTTCAATCTAGATTTAGGGAAGTGTACACAAAGGGCAGGAGTGTCATATAGGAAGGCAAGACCCAAAGAAGTTAAGGGTTGCCTGACATACGAAAGCCATGGGATTTTGCGGGTGTGAGCCACATTCATAATAACTTTCAGGATTTTCTGGTTCAGACCCACGGTGCCCCTTTTCCATACTAATAACCAGAGAGAGAGTGGGGCTAATTTAATAGCATCAGTGATGAATGGCATAATGACTTCAGTGTGTGCGACAAGGTTATTACATGATTGTGGGACTGACAGTAATCTTTTAATGAATTTGTCTTCTAAGACTTGAAGTGCTGTCACGTCTGTTATCCCCAGATTGCTGCCCCATATGTAGCCATTGGTAATGTTTTAGCCAGATAGATATTCGCCATTTCTAAAATTGGCTTACAGCCCAATTTTTTTGAAAATCTAAAAATCGCAGCGATACTTTGGAGCATTGTTTGCTCGATTTTGCAGCATCTCCTACCAGTTTTGTTTAACATCAAAAACAATGTCTAAATAATTATAATGTTGTACTTGCTCAATTTTGCCCCCCTCTGGATGGTAACTCATCATCTTCTTTTTAGCACCTCCTTTTGCCATAATATAGGTTTTGGCTTTATTTACATGTAGATTCAGATCGGGCATTAATGCAGTGTAGTGCGTAATAAAATTTTGAAGTGCCAAATAGTCAATCCACAAACTAGCAGAGGCACCCAGGACGGCTAAACAAGAAAATACCCACTTTCTAAAAGTGGTATTTTCAAACACAAAATATAAAAATCATCTTTATAAAAAGATGCATTTTTATATACTGAGTTCAGGCATACTAAACTAGGCCTGGGCGGTAAATTCCGTTCCGCTCGCGGAATTTGGGTAATTTCGCGTTCCGCGGAGAACGCAGAATTGCCAAAAATTCCGCGATCCGCGGCTTCGCGGAGTTTTTTGCTTGTTCGCGCTTTCAGAATGCGTGTTCGTGAGATATTTCTCCCCGAGCACGCAAACAGCGTTCGCGAACAGGAAAAAAGCATCGCGAATGGGCGGAACAAGCAATTCCGCGTGTTCGCGGAACTTTTGCTTGCTTGCGGAGATTTTTTACCGTTTCGCGGAGCTTTGCGTAGCGCGACTACGCAAAGTCCGCCCACCCCTATACTAAACTCCAACTTTTTCTCTTGTCCCAATGGGAAGTTATACATATAAGATGTTATAAGTAAACTCCCTTTCTATCCTATGGGGACAGATAGCCTTTCAATAGTGAACAACGAAAAACACTGTAGTTCACTATCAGTACATGTCACACATATCAGTACATGTCCTACCTTTCACATACACTGCACCCTGCCCAGAGGGGTACCTTGGGCCTACCTTAGGGGTGACTCACATTGTAATAAAAGGTAAGGTTAGGGCCTGGCAAGTGGGTGAACTTACCAGGTTGACATGGCAGTAGAGACTGCGCGCAGACATTGCAGTGGCAGGTCTGAGACCCCTTTGAAAGGCTGCTTGTGTGGGTGGCACAATCAGTGCTGCAGGCCCACTAGCAGCATTTGGCTTACAGGCCCTGGGCACACACAGTGCACTGTACTAGGGACTTAGTAGTAAGTCAAATAAGCCAATCATGGAAACACCAATCCATAAACACACTTTACAGGGAGAGTATATGCACTTTATCACTGATCAGCAGTGTTAAAGTGCCCAAAGTCTTAAAATCAACAAAAATAGGGTCAAAAACAGGAGGCCAAAAAGCAAAAGGTCTGGGGGTAAACACACTCAAAAAGCCAGGTCTAACAGTTTTCAATTGTTATTACTTCTGCTTCTTCCTCTCTATAGCTTTGATTTCTTCTAGACCTCCTCTGATTCCTTGTGTGAAGTCCAATGGTGGTCGTCAGTGTTGAGTTTTTCATTTGTAGTTGGTCCTTCCATTATTTCGATAACTTTTGCTGCTACAGCTCTGTCCACAAAGTGGTATGATTTCCCCCATATTCAAAGAAATCCTGCTAGGATGTGTCCAGCTATAACACACTTTTTCATGTGTGAGCTTCTCGATTACTGGTCTGAAGGCAGAGTATTTCTGCAGCATGGCTAGATAATATATTGAATGTGGCACAGGAGAAGTTCTGAAAGGACACTTCCTTCTTCTTCAAGCTTGAAATACCTCTTCATTTTCAGAGTTGTGGTGAAATTTGTCAAGCACCTCACATGGTCTCTGGTTGTGTTGAGGTCATCGATGCCACCCCACTATTGTCCATGTAGGAGGACTGTTTATCTCCAAGCATAGATCAGGCCCACAACAAAAGAATTCAATTCTGCTGTCTCCACTCCTTGCTCTAGGGCTTTAGATGATCTATGTGAGATCTGTTCTCTAACTCCTCTCTCTGGAGAACGAGTGCCTTGAGTTAAGTTTCTGTTTCTTGCTGTTGAAATTTTGCCACTGTTTTAAATCCTTCTAGTGTGTCTGATCTGCCTTTGATCATCATCAGCCTGGTACTCACTAAGTCCACATCATGCCTCATATCATCAATTTTAGAACATCAATTCCTGTAAAGTTTTTTTTATGGGCCCTCTAAGTTCTTACTTCAGCTCTGTTTTAAACATTCAGAGTCTGCCCAGTAAATCTGCTTTTGTGATGGACAGTTCGATTCTCTGTGGGGAGGTTTTTTAATTCTGTCTCCTTCGAGGTTTTGCCATTGATTGCTTGTTATTGGTTGACAGGTGGAAGAGGGGGAACTTTTGCATATTCTTCTTGGGAGACATTCACTCAATGCAGCTTAATCATGCCTACAGTTGATGCTTTAGATTTATTCCACTCACAGTCTGTTATGGAACCCGCACATTATTTTTTTTGTTTTAAAACAGTTTTATTAAGTACAATACTTGCAGTAATGACATTTATAGCATGATATATCCATGAGACAGTAGTTTCCATTATATAATTATTGAGAATACAAGTATATAGCACGGCGGGCATACAACAATGGGCCTGATTCACAGAACTAACTTACGTGAAATACGTAAAGTTAGTAATTTTCGGTATTCACAGAATACACTTACCACTACTAACTTTATGTCTGCTCCCGGGCCGGAGATTCCGGCCCTGTGGCGAATTTCCGCCTCTGGGCCGGAATCTCCGTCTCCGGACCGGAATACCCTCATTTAGGCCGTTTCAATGCTCAAACGGCCTAAATGAGGGTATTCCGGCCCGGAGGCGGAGATTCCGGCCCAGAGGCGGAAATTCCGCCACAGGGCCGGAATCTCCGGCCCGGGAGCGGACATAAAGTTAGTAGTGGTAAGTGTATTCTGTGAATACCGAAAATTACTAACTTTACGTATTTCACGTAAGTTAGTTCTGTGAATCAGGCCCCCAGAGTGCATAAGTGAGCATACAATAGTTCCTATTGATCATCATCTTCAGAAAGAAACTGGATCTATAGTCGGTGGGGTACAGATACCTCCCTGAATGTATTCCATTTACCCCACATCCGTTCCCATTTTTTGGGGCACCCTCTATGAACATACGTGGCTTTTTCAACCACCATGGCAATATCCATATCTTTACACCAGTCTCCAAGGAATGGAGCATTACTGGCCCCCCAAAGTCTGGCAATATTTTGTTTCGCTATTGTCATACCTAGGGTTGCCCTAGCTTGGGCTGTGTGATTCATGTCCGTTGGTTCCCAAATGTTTAAGAGACATCGTTTAGGCTCAGGCAGTACAGGATGTGCACTAATCTGTGTAATTGTGCTCATTACTGTCACCAGTACGGTTTAATTGCAGGACATTCCCATAGTGTGTGGTAAAAGGTACCTATGCCACCACACTGTCGCAGGCAGAGTTGGTCATTGGTCTTCCCTATCTTGCACAATGTCACTCTATTAAAATATGTCCTGTGCAGCACTTTGAGTTGTATAAGACGCATCCTAGAAGACACCGCCACCATCCTCGGAGATTCTTGCGCTTCCTGCCAGTCAATTTCGTCTAAGTCGCCCACATCAGTCTGCCACTTTTCCCGTAGTAGTTGCGTAGGGTCTAACTGATTATTGACGATTTTCCGGTATGTGAGTGATATTGCGTTCTTATCTATATATTCCGAGAGGAGTCTGTCTTCTAATGGGGAGGCCTCTGGTATGATCGTATCGGGCGGGATGGCCTCTTCTAGTGCATGCTTAACTTGCATGTATCGAAACAGCTCAGTGGGTGCCATTTCGTATTGGTCTTGTAATTGGGCAAAGGTAATGATTTTTCCTGTTTTCCAGAGGTCACCTACTCTTGAGATCCCTATTGCGTCCCATTGTCTAAACCCCTTACTCTTGCCTAGTTTGCCCAGCTTGCTTTTTTCCCATAGTGGGGTTTGTTGCGTTAATTTGTCGTTCCAGCACAAATGTCGTGTTACTGCATACCATACGTGGACGGTATGTGCGGTCGGTCCTAGAAGGTCTGATTTTTGCTTTTTATAATAGAGTACTCGATTGATTCCTCCCACTCAGAGGGCATGTCTATCAAGCCGGTATGCAGGGTCAGTCTGGGGGGAATGGAGCCATTGATAATCAAGGTTAACTGAGTGGCCCAGTAATATGTCTGGACATTTGGGAGTGCGATACCACCGTCATACCAGCTCTTGACCAGCTTAGTCGCAGCTATCCTAGCAGGTTTTCCGTCCCATAGGAGATGAACCTTCAAATTATTGATCTATCTCTTAATGTATAAAAAATACTTCAAAAAGATAAGGCACACTTCAGTTTTTGGTCAAATGTGGTTTGATTACACCATGTTGTGAAGTATGTTCCATACCTAATATCTTTATCTTAATTCAAAGTGGTACTAGGTTTAACCAACCTAGGTTTCTACAGAGTGTCTATCCCAGCCTTTCCATGGTTAAGATGTCCAGAAGGAGTGACTCACACAAAAGGCTCATCTTCATTGTGGCACTAGTAACACAACCCCAGCTCATTCTTTCATGACACTTGAGTGCTCTACCATCTCATGGGGTAAATAGGCCTTAGACTTTGGTCTCCGTGTTGGCCTCTTCGACCATTTCTTTTCCTTGTTTCCACAACACAATTGCTTCAGGGTAACACCCACAGCACTAGTTTACCTTGTAAGACTCCACAAGTAATATGCAAATGCTGGGAGGGTTGAAATCACACTTTTAGTGGTTATGAGAGGATCTGGAAATCCTCTTTCCTTCTCCTTCCACAGGGGCCAAGTTGCAGACAGTTGTGCAGGTAGACTTGGATTCTGTATTGTTCCAAGCTTCCATGGCACTTTTCGTGCTTTTCCATGCCTGAAATCTCATTGATGTGTTCTGTGGTCTCTACTGCATGTGGATCTGGACTTTATCATTTAATGTCATGGCTAAAATCAATAGGTGAGCAGAAATTGAGGGAGAAACATGTCAGTTAATACTGATGCCATTTTTTTTTAAACATATTTTTATTGGGTTTTAAAGAGGGTTCCAAGTATCAACAATGCATCATAGTTACCATTGATCAGGATTGTTATTAGTCTGACATTCATACAGACATTTCAGTAGCGAAACAACAGGAGTACAGATCCTTACAATGATCATGAATTCCCCACCCTCCCCCAGTAATCCAATGAGCAGGAGCCGTTCAGTGTTCAATTCTTGAGCTGCTATACATGTCCTCAATCTTTAACTCAAACTCCCATCCCACAACTAACCCCCCTCCCTCCCCTCCCCCCAGGCATGTCACTTGCGTTCCAATTGCTAGTTTGTGATATTCGTCTGCTCCAAGCTGCGTTTCCCATTTGTCTGAGGTAGCACTTTATGGTCCCTCGTTCAGTAAGGACGGTGGTGTACTATGTCTGTAGTCTAACTTCACGGGTCTATAGTTTGCTCAGGGGTATTTAGCGTAGCCTACTCCTGCCGGGGGTTCCCCTATTGATGCCTCATCTCCATGGTCATCTGGGATCTGCAGTAGTACAACTAGTGTTTCCAATGCTCTTGCTACCTCCAGCACCCTCTCGCTCCCCGTTCTTTTTGCTATTTGCATCCTGATTATCCCTTCACATTCTGCCCATTTAATGAGTTTTTTCTTCCATCTGGTTATGTTTGGCCCTTGCTTTGCTTTCCAGTACATGGTGATATCTCTCTTAGCTAGAAGTAAGCCCATATCTAAGAATTTACTCGTGATTTTATTTTTGGATGTGTGGGGGAACCAGTGTACAGGCAGTACTTCTGAGATGTCTCAACTTCCCTGTCGGTTATGTCGGCCAGCAGCATAGTTACCTCTCTCCAGAAAGTACCCAGGTGCGGGCAGTCCCAAAACATATGCCTGAAATCTGCTCCTTCCCTATTACATCGCGGGCAAGCTGCTGTTTGGGTAGCGAAATACTTATTAATCTTCTCCGGGGTGAGGTATGCCCTATGTAAGATATCAAAATGCACCAATTGGAATCTGGCATTTCTGCCCTCTCCACTAGTTCCCCCCAGGTTTTCTCTGGGATAACCTCTTCGAGGTCTGCCTCCCACTTTAATCTCAACTCTGATAATGGCAGTAGCGTTTCCCGCGTTATGCGCCTGTATAAACACATAACCGCCTTAAAAGTACCTGCCGCCATCACCACATATTGGCAGCCTAGTGACGTCTGTGGTTCAGTGAGTCCCCCTCCCCAGTGTTTTCGTATAGCCACAGTAAGGGCAGAGTGCACTAGGTAGTCCCCTCTGGGTAATTCATAACGATCCTGCAGGTCATTAAATGGGATCATGGCGCCCTCCTCATACAATTGTAGCCAACCCTTGTTCCCCCCAAGACCTCAATCTCTGCCAACTGCCCCCATGTGGCAAGGCCACGCACATAAGTAAGGGGATTTCCGGGGCATAGGGGCACTTAATTTTGGCCCGTCGCAGACTTCTATTCTAGCATCGACGTGCTGTGCGTAGTTCCGAGGGAAGGGCCGGGGATCGAACAGGAAGCCTTGATGTAATTTGGGATAACAGTCTTAAGGTCACAGAGTCTTCTCTCAGGTCTCCCGTCTCTCTGAGTCGGCTCGCCACCCACTTTGGGAGCCATTGTAACTGTGCCGCTAGGTAGTAGGCCTCAAAGTCAGGCACCGCCAGTCCTCCATCCGCTCTCGGTCGCATGAGGACGCCAAGTGATACTCTCCGCCTGCCATTTCCCCACAGAAAACCCGAGACCATTGTCTTGAGTTGAGTAACGTATTTTGCTGCTATCCAGACCGGTAAGGTCCCAAAGTAGTACAATAACCTCGGTAGGGTCACCATTTTAAGTAGAGCTACCCAGCCGGCTACTGATAGTGGTAAAGAGTCCCAGAAGTCAAAATTGCTTTTTGCTCCTCTAATGGCTCTCCCTATGTTACCCTCCAGTATGTCTCCCTCCGTGTGGTATATTTGGGTGCCTAGGTATGTCATGCATCTATCCTCCCATCTCACTTCTTCAGTCTCTTGCGGGCCTATCCTGCCCTCCATTGTTGGGAATAAACAAGACTTTGCCCAGTTCACCTTCAGCCCCGCTACCCTGCCCAGGGTCTGTAGTAACTCTTTCGCTCCACGAAGCGCTTCTCCCGAATCTGCCAAAAACATCAGTAGGTCGTCCGCGTAGAGCGCAATGTGGTGGATCTGTCCATACACGTTTAGGCCTTGATAGAATTGTCCTGTTCTAGCCCTAGCGGAAAGCGGCTCCATCGCCAGGGCGAACAAGAGGGGGGAGAGGGGACACCCCTGCCTTGTTCCCCGTCCTACTCTGCAGGTGTCAGATATTAGCCCACCCGTTTTAACACTAGCAGTGGAATCGGAATATAAGAGAGCTGTCCAATCTACAAATTTATCTCCCAGCCCGAACTTCCGCATCACGTGGAACAAATAAGGCCATTCGAGGCTATCAAATGCCTTTTCTATGTCCACCGCAAAGATTGTCGCCACATCTTTCCTATAGGAGTCTGCCTCCAGCACTCGCAAGAGGCGTCGGACGTTAAGGGCTGGGTTTCTGGTGGGAATAAACCCGGATTGGTCTTTGTGTATTAGGGTTGTCATGTGTGGGAGTAGGCGAGTGGCCAGTATATGACTCAGGATTTTGTAGTCTAGATTAAGCATGGAGAGCGGGCGGTATGCCGCTTTATCCCAGGGTGGTTTCCCTGGTTTAAGCAACAGTATGATAATCGCCTCCCTAGTCGATACAGGCAGGTGTCCCGCTTGTCTTGCATCATTATACAGCTTTACCAGCCTGGGGGCCAGTAAGTCAATGTATTTTAGGTAAAATTCAATGGGTAGCCCATCTGTCCCCGGTGTTTTGTTTCTCGCCATATTTTTAATAGCTCCTCTCACTTCCCCAATTCACACCTCACGTCCTAGGGTATCTGCTACTTCCTCGTCTAACACTGGTAGTTCCACTTCTCCTATGAACTCATCCACACCTTCCACCACTGGGGACAATCTGCTCTTGTACAAATCGTTATAAAAATCCAGGAACAAGTTATTGATACCTTGCTGGTCGTAGCACACTTCCCCACTCTGTCCCTTAAGCTCCAATATTACCGTACCTCTCCTGGCTGGATTGGCCAACCAAGCCAGTAGGGCCCCCGACTTATCCCTCTCCATGTGGGCTTGGGTTATGTATTTTTTGTAGTCAAAACAGCGAAGCCGCTCCACTTGCACTGCCACTGCTTCTCTAGCCTCCAAGAGTTCCTCCTGTTTGTCAGCGTTCTCAGGCCTTTCCAGTTCTAGTTCTCTTAGGTGCTGGTCTGCTCTCTGTATGTCCTGTAGGAGCACCTTCCGCGTTCCCACCATCCCTGATATACAGCGCCCCCTGATGACTGAATTAAACGCATCCCACTCTACTAATGAATTTGTTGCAGTGTTAGCATTATCTTGGAAATAGTGTTCAATAGCTGTGCCTACCACTTCATGGAACACTTGGTCCTCCAGCGCCTCGGGTCTCAAGCGCAAAGTGGGTATTTTTGGCCTCGTGCGGGACCACTGCAAACTTATCAACTCTGCATTGTGGTCGGATATCGTCCGAGCAAGGTATTCACTGCTGCACACCCCCTCATGCACGTCAGGGGAGCACAGTATGGCATTTAGACGAACATGTAGTTCGTGCAGAGCTGAGAAGAAGGAGTAATCCCTGACCCCTGTTTTTTGGGCTCTCCACAAATCCCCACCTCTGCTGCCAGTTCCGCCGTGCTTCTGCTATTTTATGTATGGGAGCATCAGGGAGTGGAGGATGGGAACGATCTAGGGCAACATCTGTTATACAGTTAAAGTCACCTCCTAATAGTACTGATCCCGTAAGTATGGAGGCCAATTTCCCAGAAAGCTGTGAGAAAAAGGTTGGCTGGCCCGAGTTAGGTGCATATATACTCCCCAAAATTATATCCCTACCATCTAGTCTCCCAGACACTACCACATACCTGCCGTCCGGATCTATAATTTGTTGGGTGCACTGAAAGGGTACACCCGCCCTCACCCAGATTAGACACCCCGTGCAAATGCCGAGTAATTGGTATAAAATACTTGACCTCTCCAACGACGCTGCAGTGCTGCCCCCTCCTGTGCCATTATGTGGGTCTCCTGGAGCAGTGCTATTTGGATCCCCCTACGTACTAAGTATGCGTGTATTCTATGACGCCGTACCATTGAGTGCATCCCCCATACATTCCACGCAATACACTTTAAATCTAGTGAGGATCCCATTGCATTAGGTAAACATCATACCTGCTAAAATCTGCCATTGTGACACGCCTGACCCCAAGTAACATCGCATTAACCAAAAAACCCCAACTGCCCCTCCCCAGGACAGATACCGGAGAACTAGTTCCCATCCAAACATTATCTAAGCTTGCAAAATTCCACTAGTGGGTACAGGGGTGATCAGCTTACGGTCCTGGAACCAGACCCCCGTCACACCGCCCCCCCAATACCTACAACAGTTAATACGCCCCGGACCAGACATCTGAGGCCTCTTGCCACCATGGAGCAAACAGCAGGTACCCTTGCTCGCCCCTCTAGTTCAAGTCTTCATCGTACCTCAGTAGACTGCCATTTAGAATACCTGGTCTTAGTCCTCAAACAATATTGTTCGCTGTCTGGGGTGTGACCTCTGGCAATTCCGCCTCCGATGTATCGTTTTCGCTGGGAGCTGGTGAACCTTCTGATCTTTCTGTGTCCATTCCACTTTTACTTGAAGTGGGACTGGAGCCCTTTTGGCTATGTTTCGCTACCGCCTGTAGCACTCTATGTTGTTCCAGGCTGAGCCTCCTAGGAGATGGAGCTCTGGAGTCTGGACCCCGTATTAGTGCTGCGAGGACTCTGTTGAAGTAAGTCCGATGAGGAATTGCGATGCTCCTGGGGCCGCCGCGTGTCCAGCCATTCCCAGGCTTCTTGAGGTGTTGTGAAGAATCGAGGGTCCGCAGGATCCGCCACTCTGAGCCGTGCAGGAAACAGCATTGCATATGTCAATTGTAATTGGTGAAGTTTCTTCTTGACAGCTAAGAAGGAAGCTCTGTTCCTTTGGACTTCTCTGATGAAGTCCGGAAATATCATTACTGCATTATTATCAATCTGCAATCCTCGTTTTTGGCAGGCTTGTTGTAGGATATGGTCTCTCTCCCTGAAATGCAGTAGGTGCGCCACTATCGGTCTAGGAGAGGCCCCAGGTCTAGGCGGTCGCGCCGGTATTCTATGGGCTCTTTCCAGGACATAGAAGGATGACAACCCTTCGGGGGCTACTTCTGCTCGGATCTAATATTCCAAAAAGTGCACCACATTCGCGAGACTCCGCTTTTTCTGGCACTCCGATGACTCGGATATTCTTCCTGCTGGATCTTCCCTCGCTATCTTCGGCCCGCACTTCCAGCACTTTGACTTTAGTCTCCAAGTCCGTGAGTGTCTTCTGCATCGCAGTTACCTTCTCTGGGAGGCCGCCCAGCTCTTTCTCTGTAGTTATCACCTGTTCTTTGAACTTCCGATGATCGTCCTTTAATAAGCTTAAGTCTGTACCTATTGCGTCTATTTTCTCCTCCAGGGCCTCCCTGGAGGCCGTGATTGCCTGCATGATATCTGTCAGTGTTGGCCTCCTGGGACTTCCAACACCTCTTCCTCATCATCGGTCTGAGTGCCAGGGGCTTCTGCACTTAGGACTGTATATCCTCTTTTCTTTTGAGTTCTTCCCATCTTTCTGGCCAAATTCCGGCTTCTCTCCACTGTCTCCAGGTAGCCCTTTTGAAGCAGAGGGCAGTTCCGTTTTAGTACACTTTCTTGTCGCCCTTATCGTGTCTCCGTGGTCCTCCAAGTCGTCGTCTCCAATGGAGCCGCGGTAATCACTTCAGGACTCTACCTTCTCGCTTTTGCCCGCTACGATCTTTGTAGAAGGCACTTATATCACGCAGCGTGTTGCGCGCTCAGGGTTGCTGCCGGCCTGGTGTCACTGGTTGCAGGTGGGACCAGGGGAACCCCACAACATGTGCCCCCTGCAGGGTTGCCTTATAGCCGTGGGTTTTCTGGGTACCAGTTGGGCGTCCCTCTTCGCAGTCTGTCCTGGGCTTCCTGTGCCACTGTCTCCCAGTACTCCTGCAGACCCCCCCACATTCGTGGTCTCCTTTATGCTGCAGCCTTTCCCTTCTTCGAGCTGCCTTCGCTATGTGACCACCTCCAGGCCTTCCACTCTCAGCTTTGGGCTCCCAGTTCCTTTGGGTCAGCGCAAAGGGCTTGCCCTCTCGTCTTAAGGCCAGTGCTCTGCTGATGGTCGCTACAATATATATCAGGGCCTGCTTTTACCGGATACCATTTCCCAGGTAGGGCCGCTGAGGTGTCTAGCTTTGGCGCGTAGATAGTCCCTGTATGTGGTGCCTCCTCACTCTCCTTCTAGAAGCAGCCCCACTACTGATTTTTATAGTGATCTTCAGTTATTGGGTTTCTCCACCCTGACACTGCGCTGGGCTCACTCAGTGCACCAAGCAATCGTCGCTGCCGAGATCCGACCTATTCACTTCAGCCTGCAGCCATTGTATGCAGCTCACTATGGTGCGGGGCGCCAACTTGCTACCCGCTCTGTCGCGCTACTGGGCTTCAAAGCCGGGCATCGGGGTCTTCTTCTTGAGGGTGCAAGTCTCGCAGCTTAGCCCCCGTGCTCCCGGGGCCCACTATTCACCTCAGGGCCCTCCCGCAGTGTGAGTCGCTCTTCCCCACCAGGGTCCGTCTCTCTTCTGACGGCTTGTATCAGCTATTCTGGCCGTTCTATGGCACGGGCGCCATCTTGCTACCCTCTCCGGGGCGCTGCCTGATTTCGAGTCCAGTGCTTGGAGGTCTCTTCTTGCTGGATCGAGGCTCGCCCTTTGTGTCCCCATGTTCTCGGGTCCCCTCCACTCACTTGTGGTGTTCAGGGCCTCTCTACAGGGTGACGTGCTCCTCCCTGTCGCGACCCGTTTCTCTCCCGGCGCCTTGCAGCGGCTATGTAGATCGTTCTATGGCGCGGGCGCCATCTTGCTGCCGTATTACCCAACTCCAATTCCGGCGATTTGGATCTTTCCGAGGTGATATAAAGCTCGCCTCCTATCGCTCCAAGCTCCCGGGGTCCCCCGGTCTGCAGACTATGTCCTTGCCTGCGTCCGGGGCTCAGGATATACAGCTGTGGGGGAATCGGCGGACGGAGCTCCGCTGCCCACGTCCGTTCACATCGGCTTCAAGCCAAGCCCCCAGTTCATACTGATGCCATGGCAATGCACCAAGCAATTAAATTTGAATTAGGATATTTGTGGAACAGTTTTAAAAAATTTCCAGAAATCTTTGTGATCCTCGGTCAAATACTCAGGACAGTGAGGGAGGAACTTGAAGCAAAAATGAGAGTGGATTATTCAGAGAATTAAGGACTTGTTAATAATTTAGCTAGCTGCCCACTACCCTGACAGGTTGTTGGAAACCTTGGTCATTAACTCTCTCTGATGGCCTCTCTTCTGTATCGAGAAATCTATGAATTCTTGGCAGGGATCTCTGTGCTTAAGTCCATTCCCCACTATGTTCGATGAACTGAAGGTATAGTGGAATGCTAAGTGGATGTTATTAATTTTTGGCCCCTTCAGCATTCCTTTCTTTATTTCATTAACAAA
Source organism: Calotriton arnoldi (assembly GCA_963921515.1). NCBI lineage: Eukaryota > Metazoa > Chordata > Amphibia > Caudata > Salamandridae > Calotriton > Calotriton arnoldi. The sequence continues at coordinate 295,353 of CAWUFW010011502.1, read as the reverse complement.
CCCCCAAAGTCGGAGTTTAACTGTGAAATACTAAATAACATTGGTCCTGAAGTGGCGGGCGTGTTCTCCTTGTTTGTCAGTGCCATTGTTTGTTTTTGCAGCATGGGACCACCATGCATTTCCTTGCAGTCTGGGACTGTTAACTGAAATGACAATCATCTAACTTAAATATGGAGATGCTACTGTCACCATGGCCTAACCCAACTATAGTGGTGAAACTGCTGGGTTAAGGGTTTTCACTGGCAGAGACAGTTGAGAATACATCTGGGAAACCATATGGCTCTTTCAGCTCTATATGGGGGTGGAGAATCTTGAAGACTGTTGAATTAAAGTGCATCTTCGTTTCCTTTGGCTGTCTACCTTCTCCAATCTCCAAATAACACAAAGGGGCATATTCTCAAGGACTTATCGCCGAGTTAGCTGCACTTTATCGCAGCCAAAGTGGCGATAGATTTATCGCACCATTCACAAGCTGGTGCTAACAGCCGATATCGCCAGTTTTCCTGTGATAGCATCCGCAAAAAACATTGCCATGGATGACACCGGCAACTAACGCTAATGAAATGCAGAGTAGGCGTTCCTGTCCAAAAAGCTGCAAAAACAACACTTCGCAATATTCTCAACGACCAGCCAGATCGGCGATAAGATCCCAAAACAGGCGATAAGGCGCGTTAGCAGCAGGGATTTAACACCTGCTCTTACCTGGTGTTAAGTCGGACGACAACCTGCACCACAAAAGGGAGCCCAGACCAGAGCCACACCTGAAGAACAACAGATGCCATGGAGCTACTGATCATGCAGCTCGGAGCCCCAAGAGGGCCACAACACCCACCGCCACCACACCCAGGCCCGCCCCCCCCCCGGAATCCCCCCCCGGACTACCACAGAGGCAGAGCAGACAAAGACAGCGGACCTTCAGAAAACGCACCAGCCTCACAGACTTAACACCAGAGGATGTCATTGCCAACTACAGGCTCAAAAGGACAACCATCCTCCGCATCCTGACCATCATTGCCCACAGGCTGACGGTACCAACACAGCGGACAAACAACATCCCTCTGCAGACAAAGCTGCTGGCTGTGCTGCACCTGTTGGCCTCTGGTACCTTACAACCAACAACTGCCAGAGTTGGAGGAGTCTCACAGCCAGCCCTATCCAAGTTCCTCACACCTGTCTTGGATTCCATCATCAGCTTGGTACCCCAGCACCTTCACTTCCCACACACTGCGCAAGAACAGCTGGAGACCAAGCAAGGCTTCTACACCATAGCTGGCTTCCCGCACGTGTTGGGGGCAATCGACTGCACACATATACTCCTTGTGCCCCCGGCCGCCACTGCATACAATTACCGCAACAGAAAGCACACGCATCCCATCAACGTGCAGGCAATAGTGGACCACAGGGGACTCTTCACCAATGTCGTCGCCAACTACCCAGGCAGTGTGCATGATTCCTTCATCTTCCAACAGTCCATCATCAACCAGCGCTTTCAGGATGGCACCTATGGGAATGCATTGCTCGTTGGTAAGTACCAAATGAACACACCACACACCTCAACTCCACAGTCATGCAACTCACGACTCTGGGAATGCACACGTTACAAACTCACATACAACATGCCAAACAACATGCCCACCTACCAGACACGACAGCACAACTTACTGTGGTAACCTGGGCCAGCCATGTACACAAGCCATCAACGGCATGGCACCTCAGCCACACAATAGCAGAATGTGGGGAGAGGTGGGATGCAGGCATGTGCGAAGGAGGCAAGTGACCCATGAATGAGAATGTACACAATGCCAAGTGTGGCGTGGATGTGCTGGCCAGACTGCAGTATGCAGACCACAGGCATGTCCATGTCGACATATACTGCTGGTGTTTGGAGTGTAGTGGACAGTGGATGCAACCATGTCACCCCAGGCAGTGGGGAAGATTGCGGAAATGTAGCTTGTTACGTCCCCCCCTGGAAGAGTGAGCGGAGTGGGCTGGCCCGGTGTTCGCCAGGCCAGCGTAGGGGTATGAATAAAAAGCCCGTTGCTCTGGGCGTGGTTGTCTTCTGGAATGGCCAACATGTCTGCCAGGGCGGCGCCTCTCAGCCCGCCACGAGGCCGACGCCGTGAACGGCAGTGCCTGCGATCCTGTGCGCCTGCTGCACCCCAGGCCGCTGGTCCCCAGACCCGTCTTGGCCGCTCCTGCGCAACCAGGCCTCACTGCTCACCTGCTGACACCGGCGTGTGTCAAAGAGGGCCCACCACGTGCCGACGCAAGCTCCAAGCCCGAGGCCCGCGACCTTGGCAGCCTCCTCAGACCATCACGGCCTTCGCAACACAGGCCCCCAGCACTCCTTTCTCGTTGACGTACTCCACCGCTGCCTCCGGCCTACACTGCGGTCCAGTAGGTCACACATTTGGAACTGAGTCTTGATTTTTCAATGGCCGAGTTCATATCATTGCACGCAAGGAGAGGAGTAAGAGGAAGCCGCGGTTCAGTCCGGAGGAAAAAAGGATCATCGTTATGGAGGTGATCGAACACTACCAACAACTGCTCTGGTGCCACTAACTCTGTGCATCGCAAGCCAACGACACGTGGCTGTGGGTCCCTGCTGACCGCTGCCTCCGGCCTACACTGCGGTCAAGTAGGTCACACATTTGGAACTGAGTCTTGATTTATTTATGGCAGAGTTTATACCATTTTACAGGCCTCATTGCAGCCTGCATCCCCTTTCAGCTCTGGTGCCACTAACTCTGTGCCCCGAAATTCATGGGCACTCTCTGGTTGAACTTTGGTGGTGTCTGAGTCTATGGCCTGGGAGTTGTCTTCATCATCATGTAGCTGATACTGACTTGGTGTTAAAAATGAGTCTGTAGCATTCATCTCCTCCATATTGCCTGTTTCTGCTTGGTTCTGCCCTCTGCATCATGCCCTGGAAGAACACCTTCCACTGTCCCCCGAAACACTCCGCGACATCCACCTTCGACATCGATGAGGACCCGCTCAGCTCTCGTGGCCCCACCTCAGTGCACCGCAAGTCACCGTCCCGTGGCGGTGTGCCTGTGCCGGCCGCAGTGCATCCGGGGCCACTAACTCTGTGCAGCTCAAGTCGTGGACCCTTGCTGTTTGAACTTTGAATTTCTGATTGTCTGATCACTGTTGTAGTTGTTGCCAGCACCAACCACTCCCTGAGGGCTGGCTTACACTCACCCCACACCCATCCAGCACAGGCGTCACTGGACATGTGACCGTGGCAATAAAAGGGGCTGGGCGCACGTGCCCGTAGCCAGTTCCACAAACTATCTAAGTGTGTCCATGTGGTCATTGTGTATGCATGAGGGCCCCATGCCCTACCACATTACATTGTGCTGTGTACAGCGGACGCAACCATGTCACCTCAGGCAGTGTGGAAGACCTGGGACATGTAGCTGTGTCGTACCCCCCTGTAAGCGTAAGCGGAGTGGGCTGGCGTACGACAGTCCAGTGTAGGGGTGTGGATGATCAGCCCGGGGCTCTGGGCGTTGCTATGTGTTGTCCTTGCCAAGGAAGTAACGAATGCGTGTGTCTCTGTTGTAGTGTGAGCGCCACCCGTCCCGCAATGGTCAATCTTGCAATGTAGCATGCCCCCGGAGTGCGGGCTCGGCCAAAGGGATAAATGAAGGAGCGCAAGCCCGCTTGGGGTCCGGGATCATACATGCCAACTGTTGTGTGTGTCGTTATTACCGCAGCATAGGCCATAGGACTACCCTCAACCGCATCGCGAGTTCCTCCAGCCATGAACATTACATCTGTGTCCACCCTATCCTTACTGTAGGCCTACACACACGTGGCCGCCTACCTTCAGCGCACAACATCACAGTGTCATTGTCAGGCTTGTGGACATGCGCAGACAGGCATGACAATGGTGTGCCGTAGGAGCGCAAGTGATGCAACCGCGCTGCGCACACTAGTGAATAGGCTCGGGGGGAGGGAGGAGCAGCAGTGAGGCTACGTAATACACATTGATGCCGCTCATTTGCTACAAGCAGTACCTGTCAAACAGGAATCACTAAGTCACACATATCACACACCAATGAACTAGTGAGCCTGCCAACACATCATGCAGAACCAACTTTTGACTCATGTCTCTCTGCACTGCCACAGGTGATCAAGGATATGCACTCTGCCCTTGGATGATGACACCCCTCCGAGCCCCGAACACACAGGCCCAGAGGGAGTAAAATGCGGCCTACAAACGCACCAGGGGCATCGTGGAACGCACATTTGGCGTGTTGAAGTCACGTTTCAGGTGCCTGGACATCACAGGTGGAAGGCTCCTGTACAGCCTAGGCATCGTGTGCAAGATGATCGTTGCATGTTGTGTGTTGCACAACATATGTGTACGCACCAATGCCCCATGGCTACAAGTGCCAGATGCACCGGATGATGATGAGGAAGATGAGGCAGGTGGACCACACCCCACTGCAGCAGGAATAGCTCGTAGGAACACCATCATTGACAATTTCTTCACATGAGCACGTCACATTGTCACAGTCCTTAGCAATCATGGGACAGTACAAAATGACCACAGGCACAGCATGTGCAAATAAATTCATTACAACACACATTCCCTGTGCGCATGTTACTCCTCTGTACAAGCACATCACTCTGACAAGTGTAAGTGCAACATGTAGTGCTAACAATCTCATAAATTGGAAATAGATGGCGGGTGTGTCCCCTCTGTACAGAGAGGCTGTTTAGGGTGTCACGTATTCGAAATGCCATTTCTGTGTGTCACAGATAGTACGGAATCCCACTCATCAGCTTTCACATGTTTCCCAAATCATTACATGTAGGCTGTCATTTGTGACCTACAATTGACAACAGGGCTTCTTTTGGGGTCAAATATGTACCACCATGATGCAGGGATGCACCCTGTGACTCAATTCCCACAACATGAGCTACATGGACGTAAGGGGGAATCACTGCCCCTAAATTTGTCCATGCTTTCATACTTGTTCAATCATAGACATGACACATCTGTGTGTATTAGAATGTATTATTCACGTTCAGTGGAGTGTTGAAGCTGTCTTAGTACTGGGCCATGCAGACAACACTTTACAATGTTGCCCCGTGGAGGGCCAGCCATAGTCCTTTAGGGATTGACAAGTTACTCGGAAGGGGAAGAGTCCAGTCCGCAGGCTGATTGCTGTGTCATTGTTAAGCATGCAAAATATGGCAGTCCATGTCGAGGTCCAAGGTTAGTGTCGCAGAGTGTGTCGGGGGACAGTGGAAGGTGTTATTCCAGGGCATGATGCAGAGGGCAGACCCAAGCAGAAACAAGCCATATGGCGGAGATGAATGCTACTGCTTCCTCCTTACCACTGAGGCAGATTCATCCTCATCTTCATCCTCTGACGATCCATGTGCCTCACATGTGGGTGGTGGTGTTTGGTTTGCAGAACTGTGTGACACTGACACATCAGGGGCCGGAGATGTGGATGTCGAAGTAGCAGCAGCATTCATCTGCGCAATGTCTTGTGGCATCCCTCCCATGATGAGGATCTGCAGGGCATGGAAGATACCATCTACAGCTTTCTCGTGTGCAGCCGTGGTAGCCATTCTTTGCGCCTGCATCCGCTCCATGTTCTCCATGACCCTCCTTATGTTTCCCAAATCACAGATGACATCACTGTAGCCACTCTGACTAGACAGTTGTTGTTGTCTCCGAGTCATGTCTCCAGCGACGCCAGCCATGGATTGTTGGAGGGAATGGGGCGGACTGTGGGTGTCCGTTAGGGAGTGTAAGTGGTCCCTGATGGGACTTAGACACCCATGTATGGCATCTTGTTTGGCTGCCATGAGGTCGAACCCCACCCGCACCTGTTCAGCCAGCTCCTACTGGCAGTCCAACACATGGCATTGGAACGCCATGTGTTCTTCTGTGAGGTGCTGGGAGCCAGACGTGGTGGTGGGTGCTTCCTGCTGTGTGGTCTGTGCAGGGGGTGGGATCACCTCGATGGTGCTGGGCTGCCCTGCTACTGGAGGTGGGGTGCGGAGGTTGTCCATGAACCGTTGGAGTTCGTCGTAGTCGATGTCCTGGAGGTTGTCTCCATCATCGCTGACGTGATGTAGGGTCTGCTCTGCAGGAGGTGTTGATTGTCCCTCTGCAATGTAAAGGGGAGATGCAGTTTCACAGTGTGTTCCATGTATGTTGACGCATTTGCGGAGTTTACATACAGTCTGCATGACAATGTACATTCTGACTGTTTGTGAGGAGATGCATATTTCTTTTATTTATTTTTTTGAAAAGTTTTATTGGCATTTAAGTTGTACGAATACAATCAAATAACATAGCGGTGAAGCATACATTGGTGTCCATCAACGAAGATCGAAATGACTTCTATAATGGCACAACTTATAAAGCAACAATTAAGCATCCAATACCCCTCAGTGGTCGGTTCGTTATGTGTGTTATGGTATGCGTCTTGTCCCATCAGTCTTTCTCTATTAATCGCTAACGTCTGACACCTGCTCTGCTGGGGGAGGTTCACAAATGTTGCCCCAAAATCGATTCCATTTTCCACATATCCGCGACCATTTTTGGGGACAGCCACGGTGAACATATACTGATTTTTCCGTCACCATCGTGTGGTCCATATCATGACACCACTGCTGATGTGTCGGGGCCAACCTCGAACCCGAGTGCCGCGATATATTCCGTTTGGCTAATGTCGTCCCCAATGTCACCCAGTCCTGGTCTGCATGATTCAAATCCGTGGGCTCCCAGATATTAAGTAAACAGCGTTTTGGTTCGGACGGGACCTCTACTCTGGTAACTTGTGACATTGTACTCAGGACAGCCTCCCAGAAGCGAGTGATTATCGGGCAGTCCCAGATTGTGTGCCAGAAGGTGCCCTCAGCACCACATCGTCGGAGGCAGAAAGGAGTATCTGACCTGCCTAGCTTGTGCAGCAGGGTTCTCGTGTAATAGATGCGATGTAGGATTTTCAGTTGTATTAACTTTAATGTAGAGGGTATTGCCACCTCCCTCGGGGACGCCAGGGCTGCCGAGGAGATGCATATTTGATGCAGGACAGTGGACATTTGTACTACATCACGGATGTGAGGTTGTACTCGTACATTGTCATCTCACAGTTTCCTGCTATGCCAGATGTGATTGGCCATTTTGTACACACATGCGGCACTAGTTGTGCCCTGTGTTCTGTTGTGAAAGTGTTGCAGTTTGTACCACATTGCTGTCAATGTTGAGGTGCTCTTATTCTTATCTGTGTGTGCTGCATTGTGGGTGAGTCACCCCTGCAGCTCAGATTTGGCTGCCCCTTATCCCTTTCAGGCGATGTGCCTTTGACTTCTGTGCTTCTAAAGTGCTGAGATGTTGCGGACTTGGGTGAATTGGGCTCTTGGTCGAGTTGTGACTCTTGGGCATGGTTTGTCCGCAGATGTGTTGTTGACGTCAGGGGTTGTTTGTGCACGTGGATGTGTCAGAGTGTGACCTGCTCCTTTCCGGATGTGGTCCACACTCAGTCACCTCAGTGTCGTGGCGTGCACCATGTCATGATAATTGGACTGCAGCCATGCTAATGGTCATGCAGTGTCACTTGCATTGTCAGTGTGGCACACGGACCCGCAGCTTTGCTGGGTTCAGCACATGTGTATGGGTTTGTTGTGGGATTAGTGATGTGTAGGGAGGGCCCCCTCCGGGCACATTGTCGACGGGGGCCTACTTGCTGTTTCTATGTGTGCTGCAGAATGCCAAGGAGATCAGGGACATGATCCAGAGTCATTGTGGGTGTGCAGTGTGCTCTACTTAATTGTGCATGTGTGCCATTGTGCCCATCTCCCCCCGTCCCCCCAGTCCCTGGTCGGTACTCACCCTGTTGATGTTGTGTCAGGTCATGTTGAGCAGTATCCGGATCCACTACTCCTGGCATCGTATCCCGACTGATGACTGTGGCCACCATTTTCTCCATGTCATCCAGCTCCTGGTGTGCCGCTGGAACCCCACCTCCAATCTGCGTTGCTGCTTTCATGTTGGCATCGAGTTTCTTCTTGGTTTTGCCCTTCACATCATTCCAGCGCCTCTTGACCTCTTCCATTGTCCTCCTCAACTCTGCAACTGCATTCACATGGTCCAAGATAGTCTGCCATGTTTGCGTCTTTGTTGCCAATGACACTTTGGAGGTGACGAACAGTTGTTGGTAGTGTTCTATCACCTCCGTGACGATAATCATGTTTTCCTGCGGACTGAACCGCGTCTTCCTCTTCCTCTTCTCCTCGGCCTTCCCCGACCCCGGGGGTTCCTTGCTGGTCATCTGTGGGGCTTGTGGGGTTCGCGTTGTCCTCTGCACTCGGTCCGGGTGCATCCATGGTGCTACGCAGTTTATTTTTTTTTGTCTTTTTTATTTTTCTGCTTTTATAGTGCATTTTCCCGCATGACGCGTGGGAATTGCAGGCCTGTCGCTGGTTATCGCTGATTTTTGTATCGCGATTTGGGGCATCGCAACTTTTTTCGCGTTTCGCATTTTTCCGGCGCTGCGTTGATTTTAACGCGGTCATTTTGCACGTTATCGTGAGACTATCGCATGGTGCCGCCGGGTTGAGAATACAACGTTAACACGGTGTTATTTTCCCGCGATGGACTGCAATGTGCAAAGTTGCGCTAAGCTAATTTTGCGATAATTATCACACGTTCTTGAGAATATCCCCAAAGAGTCTCTTGTGGGCAGGGAAAAATAACTTTGAAAGTAGCACTTAACTTGTTAGGGGTTTATATGGGTTCATGACCTGTGTCTTTTGACCGGACAGTTGTCAAGATTTGGATTGAGAGGAGTAGAATATCGAAATTAGATTTTCCAGAGTCCAAGGTTTGACCAAGATATGTGATACTGTTCTTGTGGGTGGCTAAATGGACTAGGGTGTCTTTGTTATGATTTACCAAGGATGACTGTATTGGAATATATTTCTATTATGAGGACGAGCATGATATAATAATTGTTTTTGTGTTTTGCCAATTGTTTATATGATTTAATAATACTCGGAGTTTCTGAGAAAGTGGACTGGGAATGCATTGATTCAAATTCACCTAGCCTAAGTGAATCCCATGGCGTGTTCTCTTGCTTTATGGCTCAGCACTCGGGCTTCATGTTCGACACGGGGAGATTTGGACTAGGGTATTTTTTGCCAGTAGCTGGTAGATATATTGATTGAGCATAAGGTGGCTGTACAGTAGTGTTTGTAGTATTCGAGGAGGGGGCAAATCGACAATCTCTGTGAGAATGGACAAGTGAGAAGAGATTCCAAAAAATAGCTTTGATTTCTGACTTTTAAATAGTAAAGCACTTTTTGTACTTCTCTATCGTTCGCCCGGGAAACAATCTTCTTGTTTTTGTAGATCATAATTGTAATATGTAGTTAAGTAAGGCATAGACAGTGTATTGTTATAAGTGCATAGGTTTGCTTTCTTTCTGATTTAAAGCTATGGCATGCTGTCTTTCTCTAGTTACCAGTCAAATAGGATAAACAGTCATTGTGCTACACAACATACAGTCCATAACTCTACATGGAAATCTGTGCCTGTTAATGTAATGTCTCCTGGAAGTTTTTCTTCAGATACCAATGCTTGCCATTTGTCTCTGTCAAAATAATGCATTTGAAGTAAGTTTTCGCCAATATCAAGTAGTAATAGATATTATAATTATCTGGCAATGTAAATGTTGTCTGTGTGTACAGGTGTAAGTTACAGAGGTATCAAATAGTATTTTACTGGCAAAACGCATTAACTTTCTTTTCTGAGATAAAATAGCATAATTCATAATGTTTGAACATTACTTATCTCTTCTACAGCGCAGGCAGCTCCAGCTAGAAATCCATTCTTTGTAATGATTTGTGACATACATTAATTTACTTCTTTTAACATACTTATTCATAGGATCAATCTAAATCATCTGAAACATTATCCTAAGCTTACATGTCTGGATATGCATTTTCAAATCTCATTTTAACCATCCAAAATAATTTGTTAATGTGGGTTCATTTGGTTCCTCCTATTTCATTGTCATATGTAGTCCCACAGGCCTTGCTGTCCACACCTCAATGATTTGTTCACATTTTATGTGCTTTTCCACCCTCTAACTACTTTAACAAGTAGCTTCTTTGAAGTTCTACGATTTGTTTAAAGATGCATGAGAACAGAGTTTGTATCTTTTATGCACTTCAGCTGTAGAATTCCCGCCTCACCTCAATTAATATGGTACATTTTGTCTCGCACTCCTTGCACCTTTGAAGCTATTTCAAACCTTAATTTGTTCAAGGTACCTCTGGATGGCTCTTTACTCATTGATATTTGCGAGTGGTTTTTCATTTTCCTGTTTTCGGTCAAAGTCCCATTCAAAGAATATCGTGTTTTAAATGGATTAACAGCAGCACAAATAAACAAAAAACAAATACTCAGTCTCAGACCGGATGATGTTTTATCTACACTGTTAAAATCAGCCACTTCGAGAATCTGAAATGCAGACGTTTTATAGGAAAAAATGCATTAGGCTTTTGTACTCATGTTTTCCATGATTCTGTTTTCTTTTAATACATAATTTTCTGATGGTGCGTATCACAGAAACCTTGCATTGGTACAAAAGAAATCTAGTTACGGTGTTTTTTGCTACTTCTTCGTTTCAGGTGCAAATTTTGGTGCAATCCATATAATATGACTATTTTGCACAAATGAAGGAAACTGATTGTTAAATCATTGTTATACACGTCCATAAAGTACAGTGGCTATCAGTCCTTTAAATGCATGATAGAGATTTTGACAAAGAAAAACTTGTACATAGCCTATCATGATTTTAATACAACAATGAAAGGGGTTTGCAATACGTCTGCTACTGATGTGCTAAAAAATAGATAAAGTAATTGTGCACTGGCTCATCATTAGCATCTAAAAGTTGGACTTCATTTATTAGGTCGAGCTACAGCGCATGCGCTGTCTGCAAGACCTCCTGTAATCAGTACTATGAGTTTTGTCCAGCCTGCTACTTACCATTGGTTGAATCCCCTGTCCTTCTTCTTTACCGCCTTCTAATTCGTTTACTTTGCCGGAGCGTCACTTCCCTTCAAGGGTGAGGCGCACCGGTAAAGTACAGTGGGGCAGATTTACAAGCCCCTTGCGTGACTTTTGCTCCGCTGTTACGCCACTTTTGTGACGCAATGGCGGCGTAAATGTTGCGGCCCATTTACAACGTGACGCATCTAGGGAGATGCGCCACGTTGCAAAGCCCTGCGTCACATTATACCTGCGTCAGGTATAATGTATGCTAGGTGGGCGTTCCCACGTAAAAGCCATGTAGAACTGACACAGTGAAATCGTCACTCTACGCCTTCACTGCGTCAAAATCCCTACGCATGCTCAGAAAAGGCGTAAGGAATGACTCACGGCTTTTGTTCTGTATCTGTATCTGGTATCTGTTCTGATACATTGCTGGAGTTGCGTCACTTTCATGAGCAACTTCAGCAATGCGTCACTTTTGCGCCAACAGATGCTTCAGAATTTCTGACGCATCTGTTAATCCTTGCGCCATGGGGCACTGTATTGTAAATACAGCGCATCCATAGTGCCGCAAGGACATTCGGCGCTGACGTAAGGAAACTGACGCATCTATGCAGATGCGTCAGTTCCTTGTAAATCTGCCCCAGTTTCTCTACGTGTTGCATCTTCGGCTGTTGTGAGGAAGAACTATTTTTTTGTAATTCTTTACTTTCCGCGTGCTTGCGATCATCAGTGCTTGCTCTTGGGTGCGCTTATGGGTAATTGTTCTGCCTCTCGTCACTGCTCGCTCTTGCACGCTCTCATGCGTAATTGTTTCCTCCTGTAGGCGTTTATCCATAGAGTTTGCCTCAAAAGCATTTTGCATTCCGCTTTATAACATAGTGCTATTGGCAATTCTTGCTTTGCCAATGCTTGTTTGACTTAAGCACGCGCTTATGGGTAATTGTTTCCTTCTGTAGGCGTTCATCCATAGAGTTTGCCTCATAAAAGCATTTTGCATTCCGCTTATATCGTAGTGCTATTGGCAATTCTTGCTTTGCCAATGCTTATTTGACTAAAGCACCCAGCGAAAGAATCACATTTTTTAACACATTGTAGAGTTTAGGAACCGCGCCGCACAGGGACACCTTAAGGATTTTGGGGGCCCTGGGCCAAACACATTTTGGGGGCCCCTGTTCAGAACAGCTTTGAATTTATGATCCAATTTGAGCCCCTGTTTCCCACGCAGTTTCCGCTTCCTCAGCTGCGTTAGCGATCCAGTTTGCATCATAGGCATTAGCCTATATATTCCCGATGTAAACGGACACGCGCAGCTGACAGAGGTAGGATTTAGTGTTTCCTGCCCTGCTACTAGGTTTTTAATACCTTTTAAATTGTATATGTGTGGCTGAATTACTCTGTGCTTTTTAACAATTTCTCCTACCTACGCGCACTTGCACTTTACTTGATTCTGCTTGCCTACACCTCCTTAGTTGCTCCGATTCGCATCTTGCTTTTCCTCCAGTCGTGGTCTGCCGCGGCTGATACGCCCATTGTGCGGAGGGCTGGGGCTACTATCAGGCTCCTCACTTCCGCCCACGCAGTTTCAGCTTCCTCAGCTGCATTAGCGATCCAGTTTGCATCATAGGCATTAGCCTATATATTCCCAATGCAAACGGACGCGTGCAGCGGGCGCGCAAGCCCGTCTGCGCCCGTCAGCATCCCGGAGGTGTCCGGCGCCGGCCATGCTGCCCAGTTCCCCTCCGGTGAGTTTCTTCCACTATATTACAATAGGGAAAAACTGCTTAGCCTTAGGCGGCTACCATTATGTCAGTGTACAGCGGCTGATCCGAGCTTGGAGGTAGACTTTCGATGCAATAAGTGCAACTGGTCTCTCCTCCAGCCCAGGAAACTCGCACCCAAGATCCTCCCACGCAACAGTAAGTGTAAAAACAATAAGAAAACAGAGGACATAAAGGCCACCCTTTTAAATTGTCGCTCTATGCAAAAGCATGAACCACACAATTATGACCTACTTTTAGACGAACAGCCTGGTCTTTTATTTCTCACTGAGACCTGGCTGTCTGAAGCCTCCTATCACTTCCGCCATCCCTACGGATTATAAAATCCTTGGGAGGCGCCGACCGAGGGGCGGTGTCGCCATAATTTACAATAAAAAACTAGACTGCTCTCCCATCCCGATGGAAAATATCGAGGGCAAAGAGTCCTTAGGCTTCCGCTGTACCTTATCCCCCCATCATAGCATAGCTGGTTTTCAGTTGGAAATTTTATTACTACGCTTAATGCAGCCTCCACCTCCCTGGCCTTAAAATACAACAACTGCCTTATTCTGGGAGATTTCAATATACATATGGACAATGGAAAAGACCCTCAAACAATTTACTTGTTGGAGACGCTGCAGGCCTGCAACATGTTTCCATCTATTTCTTCGGCCACCCATGAGAAGGGCCATACCCTAGACCAAATCTTTCACAACTTTGACATATCAGTAAGCCTACCTCTTCCCATTACCTGGTCTGACCACCTCCTATTAAAATTTGTCATTCCCAACTCTGCCACATCCCCTTGGGCTAACGCAGGGCAGAGGGTCCCTAATTACAGGACGTTCCATAAAATATCCATCCTGATGTTAGCAGACGCCCTCGATCATTCCTCACCGGAGCTGTCTGGCTGCCCGACTCGGACGCCCTCTCAATAGATTCATGGCTCGGAAACAACATTGGTGCAGTGGTACCGGTTGTTTCCCGCTCCTCAAAGAGGTCGGCCCCACCAGCTCCATGGTTTAACGATTCCCTCAGATCTAGCAAAAGTAATTGTAGAGAAATGGCATAAATCCTATCTACCTGAGGACAGGAAGGTGTATAAAGACACCTTAAAAACTCATTACATTCTCGTGAAGGCAGCCAAGAAAAACTTCTTTCAAACCAAGATAGAAAATGCCCAAAATAAGAGTAAGGAAATCTTTAGCATAGTTAAATCCTTTACCGCCCCGAAAGCCGGCACAAAGGAAGGGCCATGCACGGAAGAATGGACTAAGAATATAGCTCAATTCTTCCACAAAAAGATCTCCGTGATCCAACAAGCCTTCACTAACATCTCAGAGGAAGAACTGACCTTCTACCTTAGTTCTTATAGCAAATTTCACATCTTGGATCCTCCATCTATATTAGCTTTCCCTGAGTTTCAGCTTGAAGAGTCACTGACCCTTCTCCAAAGCATTAAGTCTGGCTCTCCTACCGACCCATGTCCAGCGAATATCCTGAACCTATTAGCTCCCACCATAAACCCCACGGTAAACCAGCTCTTTAATGCTTTCCTCTCCTTAGGCAACATGCCGAAATTATGGAAGAATGCTAAGATTCTTCCACTGATAAAAAAGGCTAACGCCAAACCGACGGACCCTGCTAACTACAGGCCAATCTCCCTTCTTCTGGCCCTCTCCAAAGTATTAGAGAAGCATGTAAACAAGGCCCTCCAAAAACACATTGAAGATGGGAAGCTTCTTCATGAGTCCCAATCCGGTTTTAGGGCTAACTACAGTACGGAGTCCCCTCTGCTGGAAGTGACTGAATTTCTCAAGGGTAAGCTGGACCAGGGAGGCAAGGCTGTTCTGATACTGCTCGATCTGTCGGTGGCCTTCAATACGGTCCCACATGAGAGGCTCCTGGAGAGACTTGCTAACATCGGCCTGGGGGGGACCGCCTTAACATGGATGTCATCCTTCTTGGCAAATAGATCTCAGAACATCTGGCTCCCCCCTTTCTCATCCCCGGTTCCGGCCATGAATGTAGGTGTCCCTCAGGGCTCCATTCTCAGCCCTACCCTTTTTAATATATATCTATCCCCCCTTGCATTTCTGGTAGAGGAAGAGGGCGTCAAAATTGTTTCCTATGCTGATGACACTCAGCTGATTTTTACATGTGAAAAAGGAACCGACTTTGACGGGGCAATGATTAGGTCTTGCCTCACAAAGGTTTTTAACTGGCTTAAGATCAATCAGCTGAAGTGCAATCCTGACAAAACTGAAGTTGTTTTCTTTGGTAATCCAGAAACGCCTGACTGGAGCTCTTAGTGGCCAAAAGATCTGCCACCCGCGGAAAAGGAGAAAGTCAAAAACTTAGGAATTGTCATAGACAAGACACTCTCCATGTGCTTTCAAATCCAAAATATAACTGGCGCTTGCTTTGGCATACTCCGGATGCTAAAAAAATTCCTACCACTGTTACCGCTTGAGAGCAGAAAGATCGTGGTGCAGGCTCTGGTGACATCAAAGCTTGACTATGTCAACAGCTTGTACCTCGGTCTTCCCAAATCCCTTATCCAGCGCCTACAAGTGGTACAAAACGCGGTGGCCAGAGCCATCCTGAGACCTAAACCCAGATCTAGTATGACCCCTATTCTTAAGTCTCTACACTGGCTCCGCATAAAAGAACGGATCGACTTCAAAGCGATGACCATGTTCTTTAAAGCTTTCCATGGCTTAGGAGCCGGCTACCTAAATCGCGTTAAAGCGCGTTAATCGCTACACAACATCTAGACCCCTAAGATCTTCCAATGCCAACCTGGCCATCGTGCCTAAAATATGTCGTGCCCGCACTGGAGGCAGATTCCTCGGCCTTCTAGGCGCAAAATTGTGGAATAGACTCCCTGAGTCTCTGAGATTAACCACAGACCTACTCTCTTTCAGGAAGAACTTAAAAACCTTGCTTTTTAATAAATGATGGGTCTTTAACGCACGTTTTCCTCCCGCTGTCATGCGCCAGGACACTCTAGTCTGAGTAGCTGCGCGCTTTATTAAATACACTATTTCATTTAATTTAATTTCATTAGGTCCCCGACAGTGCAAAGGAACACTCGTCCAAATTCTAAGGGCCTTATTTATGAGGCCTTGCTTCACTTTTATGCCGTCGGTGCATCACTTTTTGTGACGCACCGGCAGCGTAAAAAATGTGCCATGTTGCGCCCTATTTACAAAGTGACACATCTAGACAGATGCATCACTTTGTAAACCCCTGCACCACATTATACCTGCGCCAGGTATTATGTATGCAGGGTGGGTGTTCCCCCGCAAAAAGCCTCGTAGAAGTGGCACATTGAAATCTATGAGAACTCAGTGCGCCACTTCTAGGACGCAATTGCATCAATATCTTACACCTGCCTCACAGCAGGCTTAAGACTGATGCAGGCCCTTTCACATGGGGCTTGCCCCATGTGAAAGGACACATTTCTGGAGTTGCGTCTATTTTCAGACACACCCCAGCAATGCATCACTTTTGCGCCCACAGATACGTCAGAAATACTGACGTATCTGTAACTCCTTGCGACATGATGCGTCATACAATAAATATGATGCATCCATCATGTCGCAAGGAGGGCGCACTAAGAAGTGACGCATCCCTGTTTTCACACAGCGAGGCATCACTTCTCATAAATAAGGCCCTAAATGTGTTTACATCTAATATTCAGGGATAGATATGTGCGTTTTCAATCTTGTAACACAGCAGCAGCTCACCAATAATACTGCAAATAATATCTGTGACGCCCTCCCATTTCTTATATGTTAGGCCTTGTTTTGATCTAAAAGAAACTTTTATTATGTATATTGCATGAAACATAAACACAACATTTCTCTGCAAAATGGCTGTACTAGACTCTCACACTTCAGGTACATAAAAAAGAAATTAAAGGAAAACAGTATTTAAAACAATCTGTTTAAGAAATATTCAAGGTCATTAGGGCAAAACTCTGGAGAACGGATCTGACTCAGTCAGGGGGCCCCCTGAAAGGCTGGGGCCCTGGGCCAGAGCCCACTTTGCCCATGCATTAAATCGTCTCTGGCGCCGCAGGTGGAACACCTGGCTCTCATGAAGACTACGTCGGAAGGGAAGGTATGTCAGAATACGTACAGCACAGGAAGCAAGCGGAGACAGGGCAGCAGTTGGCGTGTGTTCTATGACTGGAGCTTTCCATCCGTTGTCTTCCACAAGACGTGCCGCCTCCAAATACTTCAACTATGCGAAAACCCTCATTGACAAACTGAACAAATTTCGCTCTAATGTGAATCCACCAGCAACCAATATGAAGTTCATGGTGAGTATAGGTTAATGCATGTTAGTGAGATTGAATAGTCCGAACGCACCTCCCAACCGGTAAAGGTTGCAGTCGATTGCTCTTTGACTTTACAATGATGGTTTTTAGTCTCTAAAAAGTCGATGCTTTTTAACTTTTATTTACAGTGCAAGTCAACAGGTAAAACGCAGTTCTTTTTCCTGATGCAAAGGCTTCCGACTTGATATGTATATATATATATATATATATATATATATATATATATATATATATATATATATATATATATATATATATATATATATATATATCGTGCTCCAAGTCTGCCCAAGCAGTGAGTTGCACTCAGGACGAGCTGAAAGCTTCAAGCCTTTAATGGGTATAGACTTTCACCGTCTGCCGATACAATGAAACAGCCGTTCCAATGTCCTTCGCCTGACGCGTTTCGAATCCTTTCTTCTTCAGAGGCTGGTCGATTGGAAAGATAACGTGCTGCCGTCACAGTTCCCTTGCTTAAGAACGTGATCCCACGCCCCCTGATGGGCCGGTCAAATGACTCGCAATTGGATAATTCGCGGTGGGGCATCATGGGAGCTGTAGTCCGGCTTAAATATAACCCCAAATGGTTGCACTAATTCCTGTTAAATTCAGAGCCCATGGATGGGCCTCAGCAGAGGGTGTCCGTCCTAAATCCCGCACTCGTGCTCCACTGAAGTGGTGCGGTAACATCCACACCTAGTGGCCCCCTAAGTCCACGTGGTGGTGCAAACTCGTCGGCAGGGCGGCCGCCAAAACATTGTGCTCCAAGTCTGCCCAAGCAGTGAGTTGCACTCAGGACGAGCTGAAAGCTTCAAGCCTTTAATGGGTATAGACTTTCACCGTCTGCCGATACAATGAAACAGCCGTTCCAATGTCCTTCGCCTGACGCGTTTCGAATCCTTTCTTCTTCAGAGGCTGGTCGATTGGAAAGATAACGTGCTGCCGTCACAGTTCCCTTGCTTAAGAATGTGATCCCACGCCCCCTGATGGGCCGGTCGAATGACTCGCAATTGGATAATTCGCGGTGGGGCATCATGGGAGCTGTAGTCCGGCTTAAATATAACCCCAAATGGTTGCACTAATTCCTGTTAAATTCAGAGCCCATGGATGGGCCTCAGCAGAGGGTGTCCGTCCTAAATCCCGCACTCGTGCTCCACTGAAGTGGTGCGTAACATCCACACCTAGTGGCCCCCTAAGTCCACGGGGTGGTGCAAACTCGGCGGCAGGGCGGCTGCCAAAACATTGTGCTCCAAGTCTGCCCAAGCAGTGAGTTGCACTCAGGACGAGCTGAAAGCTTCAAGCCTTTAATGGGTATAGACTTTCACCGTCTGCCGATACAATGAAACAGCCGTTCCAATGTCCTTCGCCTGACGCGTTTCGAATCCTTTCTTCTTCAGAGGCTGGTCGATTGGAAAGATAACGTGCTGCCGTCACAGTTCCCTTGCTTAAGAACGTGATCCCACGCCCCCTGATGGGCCGGTCAAATGACTCGCAATTGGATAATTCGCGGTGGGGCATCATGGGAGCTGTAGTCCGGCTTAAATATAACCCCAAATGGTTGCACTAATTCCTGTTAAATTCAGAGCCCATGGATGGGCCTCAGCAGAGGGTGTCCGTCCTAAATCCCGCACTCGTGCTCCACTGAAGTGGTGCGGTAACATCCACACCTAGTGCCCCCCCTAAGTCCACGGGGTGGTGCAAACTCGGCGGCAGGGCGGCCGCCAAAACATCGTGCTCCAAGTCTGCCCAAGCAGTGAGTTGCACTCAGGACGAGCTGAAAGCTTCAAGCCTTTAATGGGTATAGACTTTCACCGTCTGCCGATACAATGAAACAGCCGTTCCAATGTCCTTCGCCTGACGCGTTTCGAATCCTTTCTTCTTCAGAGGCTGGTCGATTGGAAAGATAACGTGCTGCCGTCACAGTTCCCTTGCTTAAGAACGTGATCCCACGCCCCCTGATGGGCCGGTCGAATGACTCGCAATTGGATAATTCGCGGTGGGGCATCATGGGAGCTGTAGTCCGGCTTAAATATAACCCCAAATGGTTGCACTAATTCCTGTTAAATTCAGAGCCCATGGATGGGCCTCAGCAGAGGGTGTCCGTCCTAAATCCCGCACTCGTGCTCCACTGAAGTGGTGCGGTAACATCCACACCTAGTGGCCCCCTAAGTCCACGGGGTGGTGCAAACTCGGTGGCAGGGCGGCCGCCAAAACATCGTGCTCCAAGTCTGCCCAAGCAGTGAGTTGCACTCAGGACGAGCTAAAAGCTTCAAGCCTTTAATGGGTATAGACTTTCACCGTCTGCCGATACAATGAAACAGCCGTTCCAATGTCCTTCGCCTGACGCGTTTCGAATCCTTTCTTCTTCAGAGGCTGGTCGATTGGAAAGATAACGTGCTGCCGTCACAGTTCCCTTGCTTAAGAACGTGATCCCACGCCCCTGATGGGCCGGTCGAATGACTCGCAATTGGATAATTCGCGGTGGGGCATCATGGGAGCTGTAGTCCGGCTTAAATATAACCCCAAATGGTTGCACTAATTCCTGTTAAATTCAGAGCCCATGGATGGGCCTCAGCACAGGGTGTCCGTCCTAAATCCCGCACTCGTGCTCCACTGAAGTGGTGCGGTAACATCCACACCTAGTGGCCCCCTAAGTCCACGGGGTGGTGCAAACTCGGCGGCAGGGCGGCCGCCAAAACATCGTGCTCCAAGTCTGCCCAAGCAGTGAGTTGCACTCAGGACAAGCTGAAAGCTTCAAGCCTTTAATGGGTATCGACTTTCACCGTCTGCCGATACAATGAAACAGCCGTTCCAATGTCCTTCACCTGACGCGTTTCGAATCCTTTCTTCTTCAGAGGCTGGTCGATTGGAAAGATAACGTGCTGCCGTCACAGTTCCCTTGCTTAAGAACGTGATCCCACGCCCCCTGATGCGCCGGTCGAATGACTCGCAATTGGATAATTCGCAGTGGGGCATCATGGGAGCTGTAGTCCGGCTTAAATATAACCCCAAATGGTTGCACTAATTCCTGTTAAATTCAGAGCCCATGGATGGGCCTCAGCAGAGGGTGTCCGTCCTAAATCCCGCACTCGTGCTCCACTGAAGTGGTGCGGTAACATCCACACCTAGTGGCCCCCTAAGTCCACGGGGTGGTGCAAACTCGGAGGCAGGGCGGCCGCTAAAACATCGTGCTCCAAGTCTGCCCAAGCAGTGAGTTGCACTCAGGACGAGCTGAAAGCTTCAAGCCTTTAATGGGTATAGACTTTCACCGTCTGCCGATACAATGAAACAGCCGTTCCAATGTCCTTCGCCTGACGCGTTTCGAATCCTTTCTTCTTCAGAGGCTGGTCGATTGGAAAGATAACGTGCTGCCGTCACAGTTCCCTTGCTTAAGAACGTGATCCCACGCCCCCTGATGGGCCGGTCGAATGACTCGCAATTGGATAATTCGCAGTGGGGCATCATGGGAGCTGTAGTCCGGCTTAAATATAACCCCAAATGGTTGCACTAATTCCTGTTAAATTCAGAGCCCATGGATGGGCCTCAGCAGAGGGTGTCCGTCCTAAATCCCGCACTCGTGCTCCACTGAAGTGGTGCGGTAACATCCACACCTAGTGGCCCCCTAAGTCCACGGGGTGGTGCAAACTCGGCGGCAGGGCGGCGCCAAAACATCATGCTCCAAGTCTGCCCAAGCAGTGAGTTGCACTCAGGACGAGCTGAAAGCTTCAAGCCTTTAATGGGTATAGACTTTCACCGTCTGCCGATACAATGAAACAGCCGTTCCAATGTCCTTCGCCAACGCGTTTCGAATCCTTTCTTCTTCAGAGGCTGGTCGATTGGAAAGATAACGTGCTGCCGTCACAGTTCCCTTGCTTAAGAACGTGATCCCACGCCCCCTGATGGGCCGGTCGAGTGACTCGCAATTGGATAATTCGCGGTGGGGCATCATGGGAGCTGTAGTCCGGCTTAAATATAACCCCAAATGGTTGCACTAATTCCTGTTAAATTCAGAGCCCATGGATGGGCCTCAGCAGAGGGTGTCCGTCCTAAATCCCGCACTCGTGCTCCACTGAAGTGGTGCGGTAACATCCACACCTAGTGGCCCCCTAAGTCCACGGGGTGGTGCAAACTCGGCGGCAGGGCGGCCGCCAAAATATCGTGCTCCAAGTCTGCCCAAGCAGTGAGTTGCACTCAGGACGAGCTGAAAGCTTCAAGCCTTTAATGGGTATAGACTTACACCGTCTGCCGATACAATGAAACAGCCGTTCCAATGACCTTCGCCTGACGCGTTTCGAATCCTTTCTTCTTCAGAGGCTGGTCGATTGGAAAGATAACGTGCTGCCGTCACAGTTCCCTTGCTTAAGAACGTGATCCCACGCCCCCTGATGGGCCGGTCGAATGACTCGCAATTGGATAATTTGTGGTGGGGCATCATGGGAGCTGTAGTCCGGCTTAAATATAACCCCAAATGGTTGCACTAATTCCTGTTAAATTCAGAGCCCATAGATGGGCCTCAGCAGAGGGTGTCCGTCCTAAATCCCGCACTCGTGCTCCACTGAAGTGGTGCAGTAACATCCACACCTAGTGGCCCCTAAGTCCACGGGGTGGTGCAAACTCGGCGGCAGGGTGGCCGCCAAAACATCGTGCTCCAAGTCTGCCCAAGCAGTGAGTTGCACTCAGG
The DNA here is from genome assembly GCA_963921515.1 of Calotriton arnoldi. NCBI lineage: Eukaryota > Metazoa > Chordata > Amphibia > Caudata > Salamandridae > Calotriton > Calotriton arnoldi. The sequence goes on along the minus strand of CAWUFW010011502.1, from coordinate 273,526 downwards.
ACGAGCTGAAAGCTTCAAGCCTTTAATGGGTATAGACTTTCACCGTCTGCCGATACAATGAAACAGCCGTTCCAATGTCCTTCGCCTGACGCGTTTCGAATCCTTTCTTCTTCAGAGGCTTGAAGCTTTCAGCTCGTCCTGAGTGCAACTCACTGCTTGGGCAGACTTGGAGCACGATGTTTTGGCGGCCGCCCTGCCGCCGAGTTTGCACCACCCCGTGGACTTAGGGGGCCACTAGGTGTGGATGTTACCACACCACTTCAGTGGAGCACGAGTGCGGGATTTAGGACGGACACCCTCTGCTGAGGCCCATCCATGGGCTCTGAATTTAACAGGAATTAGTGCAACCATTTGGGGTTATATTTAAGCCGGACTACAGCTCCCATGATGCCCCACCGCGAATTATCCAATTGCGAGTCATTCGACCGGCCCATCAGGGGCGTGGGATCACGTTCTTAAGCAAGGGAACTGTGACGGCAGCACGTTATCTTTCCAATCGACCAGCCTCTGAAGAAGAAAGGATTCGAAACGCGTCAGGCGAAGGACATTGGAACGGCTGTTTCATTGTATCGGCAGACGGTGAAAGTCTATACCCATTAAAGGCTTGAAGCTTTCAGCTCGTCCTGAGTGCAACTCACTGCTTGGGCAGACTTGGAGCACGATGTTTTGGCGGCCGCCCTGCCGCCGAGTTTGCACCACCCCGTGGACTTAGGGGGCCACTAGGTGTGGATGTTACCGCACCACTTCAGTGGAGCACGAGTGCGGGATTTAGGACGGACACCCTCTGCTGAGGCCCATCCATGGGCTCTGAATTTAACAGGAATTAGTGCAACCATTTGGGGTTATATTTAAGCCGGACTACAGCTCCCATGATGCCCCACCGCGAATTATCCAATTGCGAGTCATTCGACCGGCCCATCAGGGGGCGTGGGATCACGTTCTTAAGCAAGGGAACTGTGACGGCAGCACGTTATCTTTCCAATCGACCAGCCTCTGAAGAAGAAAGGATTCGAAACGCGTCAGGCGAAGGACATTGGAACGGCTGTTTCATTGTATCGGCAGATGGTGAAAGTCTATACCCATTAAAGCCTTGAAGCTTTCAGCTCGTCCTGAGTGCAACTCACTGCTTGGGCAGACTTGGAGCACGATGTTTTGGCGGCCGCCCTGCCGCCGAGTTTGCACCACCCCGTGGACTTAGGGGGCCACTAGGTGTGGATGTTACCGCACCACTTCAGTGGAGCACGAGTGCGGGATTTAGGACGGACACCCTCTGCTGAGGCCCATCCATGGGCTCTGAATTTAACAGGAATTAGTGCAACCATTTGGGGTTATATTTAATCCGGACTACAGCTCCCATGATGCCCCACCGCGAATTATCCAATTGCGAGTCATTCGACCGGCCCATCAGGGGGCGTGGGATCACGTTCTTAAGCAAGGGAACTGTGACGGCAGCACGTTATCTTTCCAATCGACCAGCCTCTGAAGAAGAAAGGATTCGAAACGCGTCAGGCGAAGGACATTGGAACGGCTGTTTCATTGTATCGGCAGACGGTGAAAGTCTATACCCATTAAAGGCTTGAAGCTTTCAGCTCGTCCTGAGTGCAACTCACTGCTTGGGCAGACTTGGAGCACGATGTCTTGGCGGCCGCCCTGCCGCCGAGTTTGCACCACCCCGTGGACTTAGGGGGCCACTAGGTGTGGATGTTACCGCACCACTTCAGTGGAGCACGAGTGCGGATTAGGATGGACACCCTCTGCTGAGGCCCATCCATGGGCTCTGAATTTAACAGGAATTAGTGCAACCATTTGGGGTTATATTTAAGCCGGACTACAGCTCCCATGATGCCCCACCGCGAATTATCCAATTGCGAGTCATTCGACCGGCCCATCAGGGGCGTGGGATCACGTTCTTAAGCAAGGGAACTGTGACGGCAGCACGTTATCTTTCCAATCGACCAGCCTCTGAAGAAGAAAGGATTCGAAACGCGTCAGGCGAAGGACATTGGAACGGCTGTTTCATTGTATCGGCAGACGGTGAAAGTCTATACCCATTAAAGGCTTGAAGCTTTCAGCTCGTCCTGAGTGCAACTCACTGCTTGGGCAGACTTGGAGCACGATATATATATATAATATATATATATATATATATATATATATATATATATATATATATATATATATATATATATATATATATATATATTATTCACTCAACCTGTAATAGTAGTAAGTGGACCAATAAAATAATTATCTGTTGGGAAAAACGCGCATTTAAACCAGTCACGAAGGGCTCAACTGTGAATGTTTTCTAACTCAAATAGCTCTGTAAATGAAATATAGAAAGGCATGGGCAGGTTTGAGGATTCCAATCATTGACCCTAATAGAATACTTGTACTGCCAGGACCGCTATGGAATCATAGGAATCTTTAAAGGAAAAAAGGGGAAGGAGCAAAGTGACAAGGTAAAATGGTGTTTTTGTGACTACTGAGTGAAAACTTTAACATTGTTGGAATATTTGATGGCCATTGCTGATGTTAATCTGCCCTTGCATTGAGCAAGATTTGTAACTTCAATGTGTGTGACTGAAGTTGGTGTTTAAACATGCTATAACTTTTCACTGTATGAACTGTAAATAAGTGAACATTCATAAAGCAGCTCCAACAATAATACATAAAAGCGCTATTGGCATTGTAAATGACAATGCCTTTTGATTGTGTTTTTAAAAACCTGCAGGCAGCAGTGTGTAAATACGCACTTTGCACTTTGAGGGTTTTCTTAACACATAAATAAAAGGCATTGTCATTTACATTGCCAATACCTCAACTCTCGCAAATGCGAGACCTGTTGCATTGCAAATGCTTGTTTTTGTTATGTAATCCTATAAAAATCCTACTACAAGTTTTACGCGGGAACAAAAGTTGAATTTAAAACAAATATAGGTTGTATGATTCTGTATTTCACAATCAATGTCTAAGCTTTTATAATGATTTTCCCTTGCATAATTACTATCACCGGTTTATGTTTTTCATTTGCTATTTCTGGTTATTTGCTTGTATTATTTTCCACTGGCTGTGAATACAACACTAGTTATAATAATACTATATAAGTTAAAAAGGACGGATAAATACTTTTCAATAAAATACATTTTGTTCAAAGTATTGGTAAATGGGTTCTTGAAATACGTTAGCTAAAAGATGTGATAAGCCAAAAGAAAGAATCATGCCTGCCATATACAATGCTGTTTTATTATCTTTATTATTTTTTAAATAAACTACATAAGGTATTCTAGTAAATATTTCTGAGTAATTCTTCCTATTGACGAGTTGTACAGGAGCTAATGACCCTAGTATTTGCATTTTTAGAAGATTTAGGAATCTTCTTGGTATCTCCTATTTAGGGTCCAATTCACAAAGGTTTAGCGTCGGGTTAGCATTACCTTTTTAACGCAAGCCCAACGCTAAAACCTTTTGGGGATTAACGAACCAACGAAATTGGTATTTGCATTGGTTTTAATGGAAAAGTAGCGTAAACAAGCAAAGCAAAAAACTGCTTTGCATTACTTTGCTTCAAGGGGCCATTACATGGGTGATACATAGGCGTTTTCATGCAACCACCCATGCTTTTTGATGCAAAACCCTGTCGACTATAGTAGATAGGGTATAGCGCCAAAAATGAATGCTGCTGAAAAGCAGGCATTATGTTTTCATTTCTCCTTGCTTTCTCAACGTTGCATGTGTGCTGCACTGTACAGTGCACAACAAAGTAGGAAAAAGGTTTTAAACTTGTCAAGCCATAGTATTTTGTACAGGAAGTATACCCTTCCTGAACAAATCCTATGGTAGACTCAGGCACACACCCTAGCACTATGGTACTAAGGTGTGTGCATGGTGCATGCAGCACAAATCAGCGCTGGTGCTAGGGGCTAGGGATAGGGGAGAATAGTGTCATTTCTCAGTGAATATGGTGCTCTCCTGCTCTCTTCCTCTAACACAACAACGCAGCAGAGCCTCTTTGGATGCTGCACTGTATTGCGTGACACTTTTGTGAATCTGGACCTCAGTGTCTTCCACTCTGGGAATATCCAAACCTTTGTGACCCCTGATGGCTTTTCTGTCAAATGGCTGCAGCAGTGTTCTTTAAAACGCAAACTTTTGTTTATATATGCAGAAAACCCACCTGTGTTGATTTGCAATGTTGATCTAGACAAAGAGAGCGAAGATAAGTAATGTTTTTGCTCTAGCATTCATGGAAAAAGTTTCTGGCCCTCCTCATTACATCAGATATGAAGTAGCAGATTGCAGCTGGTCTTGTGTGTGACTAATCTTTTAATGCCTTTGTTCCCCTTCCATCTTCTTCCCTCACTTTTCTGGCTCCTTTGCCTTTCTCCGTGCTATGCTAACTAATGCTTATTCTGTTTCTCAATATCACATTGTTGGAAAATGGGTTATTGGTAGGGGTAAGTGTGCACCTACAACTAATAATAAGGTCACTAACACAGTACACAGTCCAGTAAAGGTCTCAGTAAATTATTAACCCCTTGCTAAACCTTGGTAGCTGACAACAAGCAGTCAGGCCTAACTTAGGAGACAGGAGTGTAAAGCATTTAAAAATTAAGACCCAAAACACAGTAAAAAACCCCACAGCAATGTATAAAAATAGGAAACATTTTTATGAAGAAATAGACACCAACATGATAAAAATCCAATGTAGGGAACTGGAGATATGAATTTTTAAAGTTTAATCACTTTATAGTGCTTAAAAATCTATTGTGCCACTCTGAGCCATCTGGACGCGCTTGACCGGGACAAAGTCAAAGTTTGAGGACAACCACGATGGAGCCCTGGGTGGACACACTAAGCGGGAGGCCCCGGTCAAAATTTTACCTTCACACTTAGAAACTTTTCTGGAGCTTCGTCTTCCAACGTCTCTCGACCCTCCACAGCAGGCCAGATTCGGAGAGGGTTCGCCGGCTTGACTTTCCTTGAGGCCCGGTCAAATCCTGGAAGACTGGAGCTCCGGAGCTTTCAGCAGGACGAACCTGAAATCCTGGCCGGGTTGGGGTTGAAGGTAGTCGGCTTGACTCTCGAGGTCAGGTCAGACACCGTATGGAGCTTTTTCCCAAAAGTTCTCCAAACTTCAAGAGGTACCTTCTGAATGTCTCCTTGTAGGTTCAAAGTGTCCAAATCACCAGTCGAAAGGTCTGAAAACTCCTAGATGGTCTCTGGGATGTCTGGACCACAAGTCCCACAACGCACCTGGCCACACCCTTAAAGGTTCACTGGAGAGCGGCGGCCAGTGCAGGTAAGCGCATTGGGGCGATGGGGTGGGGCGGGTCGGGTTGGGAGGGGGGAAGTCAATAGACAACGGAATAGGTAAAATTAAGTAAATAAATAAAACCTGCTCTATCATCTGTCCACTTCCTCCCACCCCGCCCCGCTCCGCTTCACTGCCCCACTGCGCTTACCTGCACTGGCCACGACTGTCACTGGATGCGCTCCTGTACCAGATTGTGCAGCTGGTGAAGTCAGTCAGAGTGCAGGCCTTTGGGTGTAAAATCCAGATTCCAGCAGAGCGGTCCTTCTTTTCTTGTAGGTTCAGGCAGCTCTCACTTTTTTATTAAGTGTTCAGGGACGACAAGCAGGGGGCACCTCTGTCCAATGAGATGCTGAGTGCCACCCAAAAGCATGACAACTTCCTCAAAAGTGTGGCATATTATTTTCCCACAAAGCACTGCAGTTCCAAAATCCAACATGGATGATTTCTCTCCAGAGGAGTAAAAGCTAGCTAAACCAACCCACAGTGTGGCTCATTTCCATTAGCTCTCCTCCCCCCTGACCTCTGCAAATTCCTGTTCTAAACCTGCCATCTGGCTGGGGCAGAAGATGTGGGGGTAGGTACGCCTGGCATTCCTTACTGATCTGCTCTTTCTTTGAGCTCAGTTTGATTTACCCAGACCCCTCTGCAGGACCCATCCTCACCAGCCGCAGAGCTCTCTCCATCAGATAACCTCTACTCCTGCCAGGCCACATATCACCTAATCAAGGCATCCTGGCTAAACCTGTTAAGGCTGACCATTCAGCAGAGACCACTAGAATGCTGGACTTTGGCTTACAGAAGAGAAAGTTTCATAACTTCTCTTCTGTACTAGTTATGATAAATTCAACTGTGGCAAGTTGTTGGCATTAATCAACACCAATCAGTTAAGTCCTTGAATGACATTCCCACTCTTTCTTAGCAATAGTTATAATTACATAAAATATAGCAATGTTAGCCTATGGAGCTCAGTATCTACAGTGGGGAAAAAAATGAAATGGGCAGTTTTTCCTCAACAGGGCATATAAAACATCTTTTATAAGGTCCCTGCTTATAGTTATATGCCCTCCCACCCCGGGACACCTTGGGGAGACTTGGGGTGTGCCTAATATGTAAAAATAAGGTAGATTGTCACTTTGTAAGTGCCCATACCACCAATCAATCAATCAATCAGGGATTTATAGAGCGCACTACTCACCCGTGAAGGTCTCAAGGCACTGGCAAAGTTGAGTTTGCACACATTTTGCTTTTAAAGACAGTCTGCAAAGCCAGGCTGCCTTTAAAATGACAGCGAGCACTCAGCAATGCACACGTGAAAGTGCAGGAAATCTGCTGAGCCTCTAAACTTCCATGCCCTATTACATATTAGGGACTGATGGGTAGTTTGAATCCCCTAACCCTATTATACAGTAGGGACTTATAGGGTCTGTTAATACCAATTGTGAGAATTTACTTTTAAGGACAGGCAGCAAGGCAGGACTGCCTTTAAAAAGACAGCAGGCACACAGCAGCGCACACATGCAAGTGCAGGAAATCTGCTGGGCCTCTAAACCTCGAAGCCCAATTATATACTGGAGACTTATAGGTAGATTGCCCCTGTGGCCCTATTATCGACTAGGGACTTATAGGGTCTGTCATTGCCAATTGTAAGTGTACCCTATTACATGTACCTTTTTACACTTAGCACTGGCCCTGGACCTAGTTAGCAGATCCCAGGATACCTTCAGGGTCAGTTAACACCAGTATCATTCAGCAAATAATTGGGGTGAACAGTACAAAAGGATGACTTTCTAACACACATTGAAATGATTGATCTTATCATTGACTTAAAACGTTTTTACTGTACATAAAACTTCAATTAGTGACCCTCCTGAAGCCTCCAGCCATGATTTATGGTGCATGCACATCTTACTGCAATACAGAATGTAGAAAATATGTTGGTATATACAGTGACCCAATACCTGGGGGTCACTGTATTTGATGTGTAATAAGTATATGTAAAATTCATGGGGATTTTGCATTTTGGGACCCCCTTTTTACTTTGGCCCCTTGGTGCCAAAATTAAACTGTTAATTCTTTTTTGAGGTGACCCTACGGTACTTATGAAGCCACCATTTAAAAAAAAAAAACATTGTGTAGGAAAACAGGCTTTTGCAGATTTTGCCCCCACCTTTTGCCCCCATTCAGATTACTGGCAGCTGGTTTTCGACTCTGAAAGTGTACCGGAGCCTGCTAACTAGACCCAGTGTCAGTGCTCTCTCCCTAAATCTGATGCACCTGAATTGGCTACCCCATTTGGAAAGGACTTTAACACCCTTATAAGTCCTGGTAAGTGGTACCTGTGCTACCCAGGGCATGGGAGTTAAAGGAGTCACCAGGGCCCAAAGCACTGATTGTGCCACCCTGATTGACCCAAGTAAACAGATGACAAGCACTCCTGCCATTGCACAATTCATGAGCAGTGCAAACTGCACAAATTCGACTTTGCCTTCACTATGTGTGGCAAGGGCAAAGCATTATTTTTTATATATTGTAGTCAATCCTAAGGTAGAACTCCTGAGCCCAGGAGGCAGGGTGCACTATATTAAAGGTGTGGACAAGCGTACATGTCCCTATAGTAGCCTCTTTCCATTAAGGGCTACTAAAAGTAGTCAGGGGCCATTGAATAACATAGGCTGGCACGCCTAAGGTTGCGAGCTCCATTATAATCCCACTGAAATATGTTATGTTTGGTATCAAACATCTTATCTTATCACCCCTGACATGATTCCCATGTCAGATTTGATGTGGCATGCACCCAGGTGGCTACCTTAGAGATTGCCCACCTGGTTACCCCAACCTTTCCTGTGCCCTGGCTGACAGCCGGCAGCTGCTGCTGCCTAGACAGGAAGCTGACCCCCTACCAGGAGGTGGGAATACTCCCAGGAGTCAGGATCAAAGGCCTGATGGGGAAGGAGGTGACACTTCCTCACCTGATAGGAGGGCTAATGAAGTGGCACTTCAAGGTAGTGAGCTTCAAAGCTTACACAGCCTCTGATATGTATCTAGGCTGCCTCCTAAAGTAAGAAACAGCCACCTCCCTGCCCCAGTCACATTTGCACCTGGGCAGGAGGGAAAATTATGTTGTCAGGAGGTATACACCCCCAGAAGACTAGCCTCAAACCTATGGAGAGCTACATGGTGTGTACAGCCAAGGAAGGTTTCTGACATTTTTAAAAGAGGCAGAATATAGGGTTCTGGGTAGAGAAGGAGGCAACACCCCGGGATGTGTTCACCTCAGGGGCTGATTAGCTTCTGGGGTTAGTAGACCATTCGCTACTTGCACCTACACCCCTAACACCCCTAAATCCAGGATTTAAGAAGAACCCTGGGCATGAGAACCTCAGTTCTAGTTTGAATTGCAACAGAAGACAAAGAAGAGATCCATGTCTGTGACTTCATGACCTACACAAAAAGGCGTGATACTCTGGTCCTGTAGCAACCATCCTGCAACTGCACAACTGTGACTTGTCCCGGACCAAAGACAGGTTCCCCCAGACAGAGGGACCCCTTTGAGAGCCAAAGACTCCCTCAGATTAGTGGCTGTAGTCCCCTGCAGTCTGCAGGTAAAAGCACGCTCCCGGAACCAAAGAATCGCTGGCCATTTGTCCAGCTGAGTGGTCCAGTGCATTGTGGTGGACATAGCCCTGACCTCCAGCAAGTTTCATTTCCCCTGGACCTCTGGACATTGAAATATCTTCACGCTGACCTTACCGCTGCCAAGGCTTGTTGGTGGCCAGATCAGCTACCACTGCCTTCACTCCATGCTGGAAGGGAACTCCGCAGCACCTTCAAATGACCACCTCAGGGGCCCTGTTGTTGACTTTTTGAATCTGTTTCCTCATCAGCACCGTCTGAGCTGTAAAACCAGCTCCCCTGCGGCTCCCGCTTCAGCACCAGAGACAGCTAAGACAACTCTGCACTGGGGCCCAACGAGGCAGGCAAAATTCAACTGACCTTTTGTGGCCTGGTTCTGGGACCCCCACTAGGCTCCATGCAACTAGACCTGCAAGTGACCGATTGTCACTAAAGCTTTTCCTTAATGTTAAAGTTGTGCAATATTGAACTGCACTGATTCATTTTTCCTTCTAAAATCCATAGCTCCGGTTATACTCATCTGATTGTCTTCATTTTGGTGTCTAAATTTATATAAAAATCTGCTGTATTATTATAAATTGGTGTTGGATTTCTATTGAGTCGTGTCAATTACTTATAGTCCATGTAGGTATTCTGAAATGCTTAATACATGTTTCTCTAGTAAAGCCTGACTGCTCTGTCCCACACTACCAGGACTGAGATAGGGATTTATTAGTGTGAATCCAAAGGACGTATTTTGGGGTATTGTGAGAGTATTGCATAGTAAAGCCTATCCAGCCTCACTACATAATACTCCACTTTCCTACTGATATGACTCCCAGGTGGGCCAGGGCCCTGGGGTCAATGTATTAGATTATTTGGGCAGAGGCATGCATGGGCCCTCCTTCATGAGTCAATTATTGCCCCGGGGACCCCATCCCCCAGGGCCAGACATGTTTATGAAGGGGGAGGGGGGCATGCACCCCCTTCTCTGAGCCAATCACGGCCCAAGGGCTCCAACCCCAGGGACCCATCACTACAATTAAAGGGGGGCACATTGTCCCCCAGGCTGGCTCTGCTGTGGTGTCCCGGGGAGACTTTAAAACAGAGTAATAATAATCTACCCTGAAATGTCTAATGATTTTTATCAAGCATATAACATATGTCATTGGCTTGTCACTATAAGAAGCTTGAACCTACTGTGTTGATTCATAAGTCTTCCCACAAGACAACCCTCAGACATACGGTAATAAAATAAAAAATAAGTATAAGAATACAGTTGTCAAAACAATGCAACCTCCCTACTAATAGAGACTTATAAGTATTACCATAGAGTGTCTAACTCCATGGTTGGTTTAGGTGGGTCACCAGTGCCAAAACCCTTGTCTACTACAACAATCTGTGAGGTTCCATGAAACCAAATATCTGTCTAAAGGTTTTAGCACAGTGTATTATCAACCTATCCTTAAAAATTGTCTGGCTTTAACACATACTTTACACAATAACTTAATAATGACTAGTTCCTGTGTCATAACTTTTCATTATAACCAGATCACACCTAAGGAATCTGACATAACTTTTCCCCGTGAAATGATTTACCATTGGCTTAACAATATATAAAACCCATGCGTATAAAAGTACACTGAAACTGGCATCCATCAGGCTTACATTGATAAAATTACAAATATGTACATAAGTATAGTTGGCAAAACAATATATAGCCCCTCTCTATTGTCGTGTAGTTCCTATAGTACCCCTGCAGGACCTGCGCGTTTGGATAACATATACTGCGGGCTTGGTGGCAGACTGACTCCGTGCACCCCCACCGTATATGTTAGCCTAGTTTGCATTAGCTAGCTCGCAGTGCCACTAGTGTCTCCTCTTATCAGGGAGAGATTAGTTTCTGGCAAACTTAGATCATGACAAACCAAATTCCTCAGAATCGTGGAAACAATGTACTACCTTTTGCTCAGTCACTCGTGCTCACTTATTCGGTTTGCCTCAGAGAGTTACACAGAATAAACAGTCGGGCGTTTCAATAAGTATTTATTGAACAGTTGTTATTCTAGTGTAAAATATATGTGCTGCGGTAACCAGCAGACAATAGCAGAGATATATTATTAGCAGTACGATAAAAGCAAAGGGATAGAACAGTTCTACCATATTGCGATAATCATGGATACATACATGAATATAAAAGCATTATGCAAGTGCGCGTACTCTTACGATGCCTAACTAGATGTACCTGAGTGTACCTAGCATATGTGTGTAGGTCTAAAGCCTAAGAGCCAAGAATCCTTCTAGGATTTAGTCGAACCCCCATACCTGAATAGAGAGAGTGTGGGACCCCGTTCTGGTCTCGAGTTGGACACCCCGTCAGGGCTGTGTCAGACCGCTGTCAGCTGGAGCGATTGCATGCAGGAGCCTCAGCGTCTCTGGTCAGTGTGTCAGCATGGAAGTCTCGGTTCCCTCTGTCTTACCGGGGCAAGATGTGGTGTACTTATACCCTAAAGAGTCTCGGTCCTCAGTATGGTTTGTATTGGACATGAGGAAGACGTCAGGGGTGAACTTTGTACATACATATTTTGCCAGTGGTGTATTCCTAGAGAGCCATGCATAATTAATGAGTACAGTGTGGGCCTGTGTTTGGAAAAAACCCTGCTGTATTCAAAACTACAGGATAGATAATGTTCAGCCCTCAGAGCTCGTTGTGTACTAGCTGGGACCAATGTAGGTGAAAGATCATGCCTATATAAGGAATCATGACTATAATAGGACATGTACAGTTATGACCATAATTGGGCATATGCGGCCATGAACATAATAGGGCAAATACGAATATGACCCTATTAGGGTAAATATGAATACGTCCATTTTAGGGCATGTACGAACGGGTCTACATTAGGGCCTCTATGCGGGATACAACACCCACTCCTCTTCCGAATTGGATAAAAATGACCATACTTAAAATCTGGACAATTTAAAATCATATTTAAAAGCAAGTAAAAACATGGTTTTGAAATCTTTTAAAAATTTTCTTCTAAAATGTTAGTAAATCAGCTAATTTCAATTGGCACTAAAAGAATGTCTATTTTGTTTCTCCATATAAGTTGCCTCACTCAAAGCGGAAGAAGGCCATGCTTTTCTCAAGCGAAAGTGTCAATTTAGGAAATGTTCCAATTTTGCTCATTTGTTTTGAATCGAGTGAAGAAGCCGAATTCTTTCCCAGGACACTATGAGCCAATTCAAGATTAAGCGTCCTGGCTGGAAAGCACAATATTATCGGTGTTAGCTGCTGCAGACGACAAATCCAACGCCTCACAGAGAACGTCAATCGCATATAGATGGAATGTAGCACTGCCAACAGTCGGTGCTGTGGCAGCTTGTGCGGAAGTTGTAACCTGGGTGCCTGTGGAGGAGTCACCTAACCCAGCAGGAGCAAACGGCACCTGTGGATTCTCCAGGAATGCATTCATCAGAATTGGAAGCCACTGGGGACAACGCAGAGCCTGGGCCTTTATGGGGTCCAACATTGCATCCGTGCCCGGAGGCGCATCTGATGGAAAAGTTAGACAAAGATCCAACGTGCATTCTTCTCCGCAGAACAGGCATCGAAGAACAGGTAAGATGCAGTCTACCCAGACTGGTCTAAACGATAGAAATCAGGAGGCATTGAGTTCTCGCAGGCAAGGAATGCCCAGAAGTTGTACCATGCGTTCACGGTATTTCTGCTCCAGGAGCACGTTCACCATTCCCTCGGGAATTCAGCCGTCCATTGCGTAGCAGCAGTATTATGAATAGGACCCCTGCAACCAGCAATAGGATAAGCGGGAATCCTCCAAATACGCTTCCCAATACGGAGTGTATAAAACTTGGGATTACTCCGAGGACTGTCTGAAAAGTGCTTAAAAGTCCTGACCCTATGACCTTAAATAGGTGTACAATATCGCTCGTATCAAACATATTGAAGATACGTCCCACCATTTCTACGAAATGAAAGGGGCAGTTTGTACGTATAAGCGCCTGTATCTCAGTCGAGGTCCTTGCAACTTGAAGTTCATAGGTTTCTCGAGCGGAGGTTAAGGGCACGGGTTGCTGTAAAAGCATGCCTTGCTTGTCTGCTCAGAGTATGTTATGTTAACTGATTTTATAATGCGCATAGCTACCCAAAAAGGGTTTCCCAGCGCAGCCTAGAGGAACCACAACAAATAGAAAAGAAGTAAATACTATTGGTTAAACAGCCAAGCTTTGACTAATTTACGAAATTTTAAGTGAAGTGTTTCTTTGCGGATCGCTATGGGAAGAGAGTTCCACAAGAGGGGACCAAGATAGGAAAAAGAACGGCCACCCATTCTTGTGAGTTTGATCCTGGGAACCATAAATATTTCCTGTGTCGTAGAGTGTAACAGTCGAGAAGGCTGATATTGGCGGACAAGTTTTTGCAGGTATTGAGGGGCAGTTCCAATCTTAATCTTAAACATATAGTCCAGGGCTTTAAACTTAGTCCGACTTTCCACTCTAAGCCAATGTAAATCTCTCAAAGCATTGGAGATAGAAGTCATTCTTGGGATTTTATAAAGCAGCCTAGCGGCAGAGTTCTGCACCACCTGGAGCTTACGTAACACATCCTTGTTTGCTCCCAAAAGAAGAATATTCCCATAGTCCAGTCTAGATGTAACAAGTGCCTGGACTACCGTCCTTTGGGTAGCATTGGGGAGCATCCAGATGATTTTCTTCAACCATTTTAAAATGGTGAAGCAGGTGGCTGCAGTTTTTACCGCATGTTGTTTCATGGATAATTTATTATCCATAATGAATCCCAGATTGCGGGCTTGAGAGGTGGGCGAGGGTAAGGGTCCCATTTCACTGGGCCAATGTTGGGGTCCCAAAGGTCCCCATTTTTCCCAAAAATGAGGACCTCCGTTTTTTTCACCATTGAGCTTGAGTATCAAATTTTATGAAAGAAATGTTCAGTGAAGGCCATAACGGCCCCTCCCTGACTGTGTACAGTAGTGGAAACAATACTTGCATACAGCAAGTAACCCTGGAGTTAACAGTGACTAGATATGCGACGCCCGGAAGCATCCCACAGCAACCTTGATCATTTAGCATTAAGTAACTCCCATTTGAGAGCAGCTGGAAAACCTGCGTGATCATGGCCGCTGGGGGCCCTGACATGTGACAAGATAAGTTCGCCACTGAACCACTGCAGGCTCCGTGTAGAGAAATATCATGACACATGAGAGAACCGCTTAAAGCGTTCTTGCAGTTTGTACCACTCAGATACACTTCTCGATCCCCATTCCGGCATCGGTATCTATATGGTAACTCCTAAGTTTCCTTGATGTATCCCTTACCCATTTTCTCATATTTTCCTGCCTGCCTCTGCTCAAGGCAATATTGAAACTGAAACGTAGTGACCGTCAGAGTGATTTGGCCATGAATTAGCCATTCTGTTGATGGTGATTCGGCTACAGTGAAAGGTAGCCTTTCCAGTTTCTCAATACGCAACATTGTATATTTGGCTCCCCTTTGTGCCATTTCTGTCTGTTTATCAGTTAGATTGTATTCTGAAAACAGAGACGTGGTGTTTATAAAACGCCAGGGCACATAGCCTGCACGCAAAGATTGCAGTGTCCAGCTTAACATCATGATAGAACGTAGCTGAGATTGCCCGTGTTGTAACAAGGCCAGATCTTGTTCTAATATGTCGATCGCCGAAGACACAATGTTGCCCAAGGAGCAAATCCTGGAGGTCAAAGTTGTTAATCCATTATCCACCACAGCTAATGCCTTTTCTAAGTTAATACGGTCTATGTCCCGTATCCTTTCTGCGGCCTCTTGTTGGGATATTTTCCAGTTCTCATTATAGTAGGCATAAAGGCCTGCATATATGAAACGTTTCTGGCGTTGTTTCCTGGGTCCTAGTGGAAAACCTCTAAGATCCAAGTCAGGTGTGAGTAAGGTCAAGTGGTGCTTCACTTCTGTGAGTGTTGAGGTCTCTAGCCAATCAAGGCACAGCTTCCCAACACTATAGGATGTCACTACCCCCGGGTGATGTCTCTGTACATAGCGTGGATCTGGCCTATGGATACTAAACCCTTCGGTTGTATTCATAAATCTCTGCTGACATTTGTTTGTGTCAATGGGCCAAACCAGCCATTCTGTCCAATCAGGATCTGATCTGTTGTACTGGAAAATGTCATCTAATCCTACCCCTTGTGTAGTTGAATTCTGCCCCCCACCCATCTGTGATGGTGTTGGAAACCCCGGTGTGTTCATTACCTTGCCTTTGGCTAATCCAAGACAGGTTGTTTGTTGCACAGTTTCATTCAGAAATAACATCTGCTGCGGGACGATGCATGGTCTAAAAAGTGCTTCTATTCCCTGGACTTGCCAGTCCCTAGAACCTCAGATCGATTTGGAATCTATTGTGTCTTTCCATAGATCGAAACCCTGTTTAGACAACTGGTTCAGAAAGGATGCAGAGTAAATATGTTTGGTGTTTGTTAACATAATTTTCTGAGCTGAAATTTTCGCCACTTTATAATAAAAATGACTTCGGGTCGGATGAGTTAAACTCTGAGAAGTATGTGAATTTCTGTGCAAATGCTTGCAAACTACCTTTTGGAGGTGTTGGGCAGTGTTCCCACTGGTGGTACTCAAATACATTTCTAGGTGTTATAGATTTGTGTAAGAAATGATGACCATATTGCTGGTAACAGTACAATGTATCATAGTCTGAAGTACCTTCTAACATTTCATTGTTCGGAAATGCAGCAGTTTTTTCTAAATCAGACATAGCATTTACAGTTTCAGTGTCCCAATCATCAGAAAATGTACTGGAGGTAATGATATCACTTAAAGAAATTTTAAATACATGTTTTAGCTTTAAAAGTTCAGCCGGACCGAATACATCATAATCAATCTTGTCCCATACTATACCGTCCGGTATAGGAACTGCTGTGATGTTCACTGAAGACAAGTCTCTTGGTTCACGATGTGAAGACTGGTGTGGTTTTAAAATCAAATTAACTCTTTGGGCTGTAGAGGCTCTGCTGGAGATATCGTCCATTAATAAGCATACTAAAAGTTATAATTAAACATAGCCAGAAAATGAAAAATAAAATCCCAGTGATATACCATAGTTCTATCCAAGGTGACACCAGGTAAGTCTTTCTGAAAAAGTTCAAAAAGTTAGTGAGTTTCTGTTGGAGTGATTTTTTGGCTGGCGTCGTTTCCGGTTCGCTTGGATCCAGTGAAAACGTATCAAAGTTCATGAAATAGCCAGAAGCCGTTCGATCAATTGTTGGAATTGCATTGGGATTTGTTGAAATCGGATTTTGCTCTTGACGAGGCATGTTGACGTAGATGTCTGTAGTCGGTCTTATTGCAACTTGGTTACTGAGTTGATTTTCATTTTGAAGATGAATTTCTTGTTGAAGTGGAACGACTTCCATAGCATTGTTGCTTAGTCCTTAATTCCATACAGGTGGCTCTTCAAACGTGATGAGTCTTTCTGTTTGAACTTCTTGGATTGTAGCGAGAGGAGGGCGTCTGCTACTGTGGAGTCCACGAGGCCTACTGTTTAGTATCGGCCACATAGTGTGGTTTGATTAAGTCAATTGAGACAAATCTTTTCTCCTTTTTCCCGGCAAGAGGTGGCAGAAGTACAGTTCTTGTGCCTTGGATTGCTAGGACCGGTACAGGCTTTCTGTAGGATGGCCCAAATTCTTTCTTGCCAGCAATTTTCTCTCTGACCAGATCCCCGATTTTTGGGATCCAGACAGGTCTTGCCGTTACTGCCTTGACTTCCTCAGTGGCAGTCTGTTTTTGGAGCACGTTACTTTGTTGTGTTCTGGATTCATTTAGATCCTGTAAAACAGCCAAACGATCATAGATATCAGATGGTTTTTCATCCGCCACTGTGCCTTCACAATCAAGATCAGGTACCCACATTCTTGTCCCAAATAGGACCTCGTAAGGAGTGACACCCCCTAGAGAGCTTCTTGGCTGATTATTGATTGTGCGCTGTACCCCATAAAGATTATCAACCCATCTACCGCCCTTGCCTAATACCCTAGCTGTTAAAGATTGCTTTAAGTCTCGGTTTTTCCTCTCCACAACAGAATTTCCCTGGGGATGGTACGGAGAGGAGTACCGCAATGCAATGCCCATTCCTTCCATGGCCTCTTTGTAAGCCCGAGAGCTAAACGCCGGACCACGGTCAGAATGTAACGTGCCAACTGCGTATGTGCCGATAAAGACTTGCAAATCTTTTATAACAGTTCGAGCGTCAGCCGAGCGCTGAGGCCAAACCTTGAGGAAACTTGAGCTGGACACGCACGAACGGACCACCTAATGCTGTCTAACAATGGTATCTGTACTGGACGTGTTGTGGTGGACCCCTTCATCTGCTTGCAGATGTCGCAGTTCCAGACATAGTCTCTAATCAGCCTTCTCATCACGGGCCACCAGTAGCGTTCTTTCAACAAAGCAACAGTCTCCCTAAGTCCGTTATGTACAGAACCTGTCCCTTCGTGTGCTGCCACAATTAAGCCTAGCCAATGATCCATATTTGGTATTACTCTATCCCCCACTCCAGGAATCTGAGCATATGGAATGTTTTGTGCATCTAACTTGCAGGAGTACTTGAGTGGAAATTATTTAGGTACTGCTGTGCTGCCTTTGCGCGAAGCATTGGCAGCTACCATTATCTCGCCGTCTACCCTCGTCTTTGAACGAGTAACTGCAGCTACGGCGGCTGTGCGAATAGCCCCCTTTGCGGCTTCATCAGCCAATGAATTCCCTTCAATGTGAACGCCATCACGCTGATGACTCAGTGTATGCATCACGTGAGCCCTTGGTAGTTCGTTTCTCAACTCCACTACCTGTTCCCATAGCATTTTATGCTTAATTGTGCCACCTTTTGCATCTTTGAACCCGTTTTGTTCCCAATGATGTAGATATTCATTGTACGACTGTACACAGTAAAAGGAATCACACACAATCAGTGTGGGGAATTTGTGATCCGTATTTATAAGTGCCAGTATCAGTGCTTTGAGTTCTGCCAACTGAGCAGTGCAGTCTCCTAGAGATTGCGTTTTAGTGCAACTCGGATGGAACTTTCCATCGTGCATGCGACCTTTAACAATCGCACACGCTGTGCTGTAAGCTTGCTTACTTCCTGTGGCCGGTTGAGCAGAACCGTCAGTGTAAATAATGTATTCATACTGATCTAGAGGCAAAATTTCATTTGGTAGAGCATATTCTTGTTCGTATTGCAGGAATGCCTGTGTTTTTAAACTTGGATCGAATCTGTATTCAACATCCGTTGAAGTAAGAGAATTAGCCCATTGTATCCATCTTGCATGTAAGGCTTTAGCATTTGGAATGCTAGCTTTTGTAACAGCTTCTAAAGCTGGTAGTGGGGTCACAACAATTATGCGTTTTCCCTGATCCAGAGCTCTTTCTCTTGCTACAGCGGTCTGCACTGCTGTCAGGATTTTTTTCTGTTGAAGTGAAACGCATTTCTGCGTTTGTGTACAGGTGTGATTTGTATGCGATTGGTACTGTTTCACCTTCATTAAAAGTTAAATAAGTGTACCCGCATTGAACGGCTATGACTCGGATCACTAAGTTCTGTGCGTTTACGCGTGTCTGTAAATGTTTAGAAGCTATCATGTCTTCCTGTAGGGAACGCAGGATATTTGTGTGTTCCTGTGTCCATTGTCTGACTGAAAAATCAGGTTTTATTAAGTCGTAGAAAGGTTTTACTCTTTCTGCGTAATCCAAAATATATGTTCGACCAAAATTTAGGAATCTCAGAATCGATTGTAAATTCTTTAATGATTTTGAAGGTTGGAGCAGCGCACACTTTTCTAAAAAGTTTGCTGATAGGCTTTTTCCCTCACTTGACAGCTCGTATCCCAAAAACAGGACACTGAGGTGGGCAATTTTTGATTTTTTTTAAATTAAATTTGTAGCCCTCAGAGGCAAATCCCATGATAATGGTGCTCACCCTGGTCAATGCCTCTTTAAGTCATCGTCCGTCAGATAAATATCATCCACATTGGACATTGCTTCTTCATCCAAATTTTGGATTAGCTCTGTTACTCTTGCTGAAAATACCCCCGGACTGTTTTTATACCCTTGGGCTAGGCGTCAAAATTGTCGCTGGGACCCTAACGCACTGAAGGCGGTCAGATACCTGCTTTCAGGCGCTATATTTTGGCAGAAAAATCCATTTGAGATATCAAGTGTTGTTTTGTATTTTTGTCGCACAATGTTATTCATTAATGCGGCACTGTGTGCATTTTAACTGCAAATGTCTTTGTGCAAGTGTTTAAATGTCTGTAATCTAAAACTAGACGATATAAATTGTCAGGTTTGGCTATGGGGAACAAAGGATTGTTCATAGGTGAAGTGCAATTTTCTATCACCCCCTGGTACTCAAGTTGATCTAGGATCTCCCTGACTTGTTTTTTAGCTTCCTGCTTTATAGGGTATTGCCTTTGGGCATTTGGGGAAACTTTTAACGGGATCACGTGGTGGGTTGACTCCTCATCCCAACCAACATGATTTTTATACAATGCTGGAGCTAGGGCAACCGCACACTCCTGCGCATATGCATATTTTAGATGTAGGGGAATGAGGTCGGAAAATGCTGGAAAAATTACAGTTTCTCCCCTAGGGCACTCCATGACGAATGCTGGCGGCCAGTCTTGTTCTGCTAATAGAATGTCATAACCAGATGACAGATTTTTCCAAAAGAGACCTTTAATTTTTCTGGGCTTGTCCCCCTCCATCCGGAGTGTTATCTCATGTAACTTATGTGGGACACTTACCCGAGTATCAGGTGTTTCCCCCGTGATATACTCACTCAACTCCGCTGTCACCAGAAATTCCTTCAGGTTCTGGCGAGCTATCGTTACTTCTGCCGCGCTGTCTAGCATCGTCAGAGCCCATTCCCCGTTCAGATGCTGTGTCCTCAGAATTCTGGGCATGTCTTATCTTGAGACCTGCTACCTTCTTCTTTTTGAACTGAGGTTTTGATTTTTGTTTATCCTCTTTTTTTAGGTGCGTAGTCCGCAGCGCGTTGCTTGTCGCTGGACTTTGTACGCTCCTCTTGTCTGTGTTCTGACCGTCCTTCCCTCTCGGAGTTTCTTGACGAACCCTGAAGGAACGAGAGGAATGAGTATCAGTATCCTGATACCTGTCAGGTTTTTTAATATTAGCCCTATTCCTGAGGTTATACCTTCTTTCAGAGGGCTCCTGTTGAGGAGACCTACCTCTGGACTGAGATCTGGTGTCTTTAGACTTTTGTTGTTTTTATTTTCCCACTTCTTTTTAGAAGAAGTAGGTGTCTGCTTTATAGTGTCCTTTTCAGGACTGCCCACCAGTTGTGGTTTTAATGCTTTCCCACCTAGACTGTCTCTGCCTAGCTCTGCATATGCAGTTTCAATTATTTTGGGTAGTTCGTGTTGTTGATCCTCTGGACCGAACTCCCTCAGGCGTTGGCGGATCGCCACTGAAGCTGCTTCCCCCTTAATGTTAGCTAGTATTATGGCTGAGACCTGTTCAAAGTTGTTTAGCAACTTCATCCCTAACTTAAGGGCAGGTTCTGCTCCGTACTCATTTTGTATCTGTCTCAATACGTCAGGTACTACTGCTATTGACGGGATACCATGTGTTCTGGTATATATGGCAGCAAAGACTGAACCCCAAGAGGAGCAATCCTCTAGTTGTGGTGTGATCCCCATGGGCAAGCAGATTGTTAGAATTCTGTGTTTATCACTGGTGGTAGTATTCGGGAATACTGCTTCAAGCTGAGTTATTTTCTGAGCTATCCAGAATGGGATTTGTTCACGTTTTGCTGGAAGTTTGCCCATTATCGCGTGTAATGTTTGTGGAGTTATTTTATTAACTGTACCTTGGACTGGAGTATCTTGTGCTGCAGCTGGTGCAGGTTGAACTGTTAAAGTACTCATCACAAATTGTGTGAGGTTTCTGTAGATTTTAATTAAATCTCTGTGTTGTACGAGTAAGGCTGGCTGTGGCATTGTGCCAATATCAGGATGTGGTGTGTATGCCGCTAATATGGGCCATGTGGCTCCTGCTCCTCCGAGCGGGCCTAATCTTGCTCTTCCATGTACGTGGGGTAGGGCGCCTTTAAACCAGTAATTATGTTCCTGGTAAGTGAGCGGAACCTCTAACTCCTCAAAAGGAGTATAGTCCGCTGGTGTTTCACCTTCTAGGTAGTAGTGAAATACATCTGTAACTGGATTCGCTGCTGGGAATGTAACCCATGAATAGAACACCTCTGTTTTATTGGATTCGTGTGCCTCAATCACGAAAATTACTTTACCACCCCTGGCTCTTAAGCCATGTTCTAGAAGTTTTATGGTGATTACCTTTCTGAAATTTGGTGCAATTTGTATTGCATCTTCAGGGTCTTCTTCTCCTAAACCGAAGAGGTCTGTTTCAACTCTCCTTGTTACGTCTGCTTCTTCCACCATTTTTAATTGGAAGAAGGGAGGTTAAAGAGTTTTTAAGATAAGGTGTAAATACACAATTGTAGGAACTATATGTCCTTCAAGCTTGAATAACCAACAGCCACTAAATAGTATTCTAATACTACTCAGCTGCGGCGGAGTTTGTGCCCACCCACTCAGATGTCTCTGGGGTTTTGTGAGTAGGTTCTCTGAGAATAGCACGACTGAACTACTCAGATTCTACTGTTAAATAAGTACCAAACCAACGTTGGCAGCGCCATGTCATGTAGTTCCTATAGTACCCCTGCAGGACCTGCACGTTTGGATAACATATACTGCGGGCTTTGTGGCAGACTGACTCCGTTTACCCCCACCGTATATGTTAGCCTAGTTTGCATTAGCCAGCTCGCAGTGCCACTAGTGTCTCCTCTTATCGGGGAGAGATTAGTTTCTGGCAACCTTAGATCATGACAACCCAAATTCCTCAGAATCGTAGAAACAATGTACTACCTTTCGCTCAGTCACTCATGCTCACTTATTCGGTTTGTCTCAGAGAGTTACACAGAATAAATAGTCGGGCATTTCAATAAGTATTTATTGAACAGTTGTTATTCTAGTGTAAAATATATGTGCTGCGGTAACCAGCAGACAATAGCAGAGATATATTATCAGCAGTACGATAAAAGCAAAGGGATAGAACAGTTCTATCATATTGCAATAATCATGAATACATACATGAATATAAAAGCATTATGCAAGTGCGCGTACTCCTACGATGCCTAACTAGATGTACCTGAGTGTACCTGGCATATGTGTGTAGGTCTAAAGCCTAAGAGCCAAGAATCCTTCGAGGATTTAGTCGAACCCCCCTACCTGAATAGAGAGAGTGTGGGACCCCGTCCTGGTCTCGAGTTGGACACCCCGTCAGGGCTGTGTCAGACCGCTGTCAGCTGGAGCGACTGCATGCAGGAGCCTCAGCGTCTCTGGTCAGTGTGTCAGCATGGAAGTCTCGGTTCCCTCTGTCTTACCGGGGCAAGATGTGGTGTATTTATACCCTAAAGAGTCTCGGTCCTCAGTATGGTTTGTATTGGACATGAGGAAGACGTCAGGGGTGAACTTTGTACATACATGTTATGCCTATATAAGGAATGATGACTATAATAGGACATGTACAGTTATGACCATAATTGGGCATATGCGGCTATGACCATAATAGGGCAAATACGAATATGACCATATTAGGGTAAATATGAATACGTCCATTTTAGGGCATGTACGAACGGGTCTACATTAGGGCCTCTATGCGGGATATAACACTATAGGGCTTAACAGGAATCATCACAGTGAAAATCTACTCCTAGAGTTTATCAGAGTGGGTAACCAACACCATAATCCAGGCCTATGATGATAACCTGTGAGATTACATGTGACAAAATACCTTTCCATGGCCTGTAACTTAATGTGACAACAATCCACTGTTAGAGGCCTAATGGCTTTACCATATGTTTTTCACAATAAATTATCCAGGCCTACTGCCTTTCTTATTTATTTGCAGAGTTTTATATAGCGCTGGCTAGACCCGGAGGTATCAGAGCGCTTTACACAAAAACAGTAGTACAGAATTACATCAGTTACCAGAGCATAAATAACACAGCCTTGCATAGGTTACCAGGGGAAAAAAAACACAAGAACAAGTCAGAAGAGAACATATTAGGTGGAAGAGGAGGGGAATTGAGCCCGTAACTGGACAACGGAAAAGTCAAGCAAACCGGCAGTGAAGAGCAATTAAACATCATACGTCCCACAAAGTCAATGTAGATAAAAACCAGACCGGTCGGGGACAAGGAAACACGGCACCCGGGGCCGGCCTCGAACACCGCGCTGGCGCACCCTGGCTGTGGAGAGGGTCAGAAGAGTGGGGGCGGAGTGGATGTCTCGGACGGATCATCATTGTCGAAAGGAGAGCAGGCGTCCCGTTAAGAGGGGAGCGTCGTGAGGGGAAGTCAGGCTGGGGAAACAAAGTCAAAGACCGACATCAAGCGGAGAGTTGAAAATCAGATCCACGCCATCAAGATGGAGGGCTCGGGTCGTATTCACATCGACCTCCAGCACAAAATGGCAGAAATTAAGATCCATCAAACCCCAAGACACCAATCGGGGAGGAAGTAAATCTCGGTCACGGGAAACAAGAGGGCGGAAAACAAGGAACTCACCGCTCTCTCCCCGGTCATCAGGAATCACTCGGGGAGCACAAAGGGCGGCAGCGTCGCGTCGGGCACTCGCTGATTTATCTGAGGCATGCGACTCGAGTGCAGAGAGCAGCAGCCACAGGAGGCGAAGAAAAGAGGAAGTCGTAGCGGGAAGCCGAGCCACCATGACCAAGCCCGGAAGGTAGGTGACGGCTGAGAACAGCACTCGGGGGTGGTCTCCGGCCCATCTCCTCTCAGCTGCCTGCGCAGCTCAAACATGCTTCGGCCAGGAAACTGGGCTCCACTGGCGGCTGTCTTTCCAGGCTTCTCACTCGTTGCTGATAGCCAGCCTCATCTCAGTCCGCAAAAGCCGCGGGTTGGCCCTGGAAATCACGGAAAAGCAGTCCAAGGATCACCGGTGGTGGAGGAGGTCCAATCGGTGGTGGAGGTGGTCCAATTGGGGGATTTTGCCAGGGATTTGTGCCAAAAGGCAATCCCTAACCGGGGAGCTCCCGTCGGCCATCTTGAATGACAAAAAAGTTTCTAATAACTTTTCTTAATAAACAGGCCAGACCACGCCTACAGGACTGGACATAACAATTTATTTTGCACCAGTCAAGCCTATAGCTGTTATCATTGGCTTGTAAGCACAACCCACTAAGGCCTTCTGTATTCAGCATAAGCTTTAACACAAGGCATTTATCGGGCATACAGTCACAAATTGCAAATCTTTACAAAATTACAGTTGGCAAAGTAAAATAGTATCTCTCCTAACAAGACTTAACAAGAGTTCTCACAGTGCAAATCTGTATAATCGACACCAAAAGCCTTGCCTGCTAAGGTAAGCTATGAGGTACAATGTGACATAAATCTATCTGTAGGCTTTAATTCAGAGTACTAACAATCCAACCTTAAATACCTATTGACTTTAACAAATGTTTTTCACAATCAGTAGGTCAGGCCTACTGCCTTTATTGTAAATTTTTGTAGTAAACAATCAGGCATATAGTCTTTGTCATTGCCTTGTCACCATAACCCAGTTAAACTCATTGTACTAAATAAATGGCAACCATTAGGCATACCGTCCTAAGAGTACAAATGAATACAAATTTGCAGTTGGCAAAGCAAAATCCTATCTCTCCTGAGAGAGGCTAATAAGGGTTATTGTACTGCATATCTTCTACCTCACAGTTTGTTCGGGTAGATCACCAACATCAAAACCCTTGCCTATTACAGTAATATGTGAAATTCTATTTGACAAATTACCAACTTACAGGCTTGAAGCACAGTGTTCTAACAATCCATCCTCAAAAGCTTAATGCATCCTTTTCACAATAAGTAGGTCAAGCCAACTGGTGTTGTAATAACGTTTCATAATAAATAGGTCAAACCTAGGAAATCTGCCATGCTTTTCCCAATGAACTGATGACGCCTTTGTCCTTTAACAATGGCTTTACACTTTACTCAATAATGAACTATTCAAGTGCACATAAAGTGGCAACTACAGTTATGAAATTACAAATATGTAGAAAAATACAGCTTGCAAAACCACATACAACACCTCTCAACCGGGTTTAATAAGAATCATCACAATGACACCCCCAGGGTTTGTCAGAGTGGGTGGCCAAAGTCAAAATCATTGCATACTACAGGAATCTGTAAGATTCTATGCCACAAAATACCTACCTGTAGGCTTTGATATAGAGTAATAACAATTTACACCTAAATGCCTATCGACTTTAGCAATGTTTTTCACAATAAATGCATCAGGCATAGTGCCTTTATCATAACATTTCATAATAAATAGCTCAGGCCTATAGCCATGGTCATTGACTTGCCACCATACCCAACTCAGTCCTGCTGCATTACCTACAAACAAGTCAAAAAGTGTAATAAATGTAGTGTTTGTAGTAGAAGCACATAAATTCAGCCCAATCAAGTTCTGCCCTTGTGGGACAAGCATGTGAGTGGGGCCTAAGTTGATCACTCCTCCCATATGCGACACTAATGCAGGAAGAGTGGCTATACCGGGGGCACTTTATTAGTCACAGTTCATGGGACAATACACTGCAACAAAATTGGGGAGAAATCTCACACGAGCCGCAATTGCACCTTACAATTCAATATCTTCATGTAAAGGGTATGGGATGTCATCTCACCTAGTGATTTGCTGACTCGCTTTGGGGGGCAGGCCACTATAGCACTGACATCCTTGTGACAGCACTGGGAGAATAACCTAGCTCAAACATGTACCACAAAGGAGTGGAACATGATTCTAGCAAGCTCTACCTATATCCCCCAAAATGCCAGGTTCCGATTGATACAGCTGTATATCATACCTAGGGCATACCTCACATCTGAAAAAACCTAATCCTTAATTCCACAGAATGGACGCGACCTGCCCCTATTGTGATCAGCTAGTCACTGACATTCTACACATCTTGTGGTCATGTCCATCACTGCAGCATTACTGGTGTGAGGTAAACCGCCATTTGTTCGCATGCACCAGTAGACAACTTACATGTACCTGGTGAGCCTTTATCTCAGGGTGAAGAAGCACAGAGCCATCACACGCATTCTAGATCTAGGCTTGCTGGTGGCCAAGTGCCTAATCACCAGGCGTTGGAAATCCCATGAACCACTGTCGGTGGAGGCTCGGTCACCTTCTGTCATTATTTGGGCCAGGGCAGAGGGTGTCTCCCTCCAAACGGAGGTTAACCTAGGCCTCCGCAAATACCTCATTTCCTCTAACTGGAGTGCCATTCTGTTGACATCCAGGTTCTCTGGCGGGCGGATGGGAGACATGTGAACCAGTTGACCCATTGCTAACATCTGAATAGGCACACCCGCATAATACCTGAAGCTGCGACCTGCACTGTAATCCTATTTATTGCGAACTGTATTCTGAGTTGCTTGCCAATTTTTGCAACAATAGGGGAAAATCAGGGGCGAACTGGGAATGTTTGGAGCTGCAGCACATCCCTTTTTTCTTTCTCTTCCTTTTTCCCCTTTTTTATTATCTTGTGGTTGATGGTTTCTGAAGGTTGACAAGTTATGAATAGGTTTGGGCGGTGAACTCTGACTGTTCATGGAGTTGCAGAGTTTTCCACACTCCACGGAGCACGCAGAGTTCTGAAAAGCTCTGCTCGTGCTTGGCAACATTAAACTGGTGAGCATGAGTGGGGAAAATCCAACACTAGACCACCTCCTAGCAAGATTTCTCAATGCGGTTGCATTGAGAAACCTTCCATTTGCATTGAGGAAGCTGCAGCTCGAGTAGAGCATCTACTCAAGCAGCAGAAAGAAGCAGCGCTCTCTTGCACTGTGCATAGTACTGTTTGCCCTGATTTTTCAGCGCAGGACAAACACCTGATGCAAAAAATCAGTGCCAACGGCACGCACTAACCTACTACGCCCCTTGCGGAACTCTGCGTAGCACAACAGACTTTTTTGGTCTCTTCGCAGAGTTCCGCATAGCGGAACACTGCAAACTCCGCCCAGGCCTAGTTATGAATCAGTTTGATGCCATTATCACACAGTGCTGTGTCCAGGATAGTACTGTGCCACATAGACACATTGGATGTATCATTGCAATTCAAATGCAGAACAATGGTTTGAAATCACCTCCACCTGACAAAGTGAGATCTGTGTGAGATGTGCACTCATAATTATGTCAGATAGTATCACAATACTGTCCAATTTCTTTCCACAACTGGATTGTGACTATTCTGTGATTTATTATGTCCTGCTACTTTAATGGTAATCCATAAAATCTTAATAAACATATCAAACAAAAAAAGAGGAAAAAAGATATGATTTCTTAAAGATTTAGGCAAAAAGCGACAAGAAAGAGAAAAGTAAAATGTCAATCAAAAGTTACTGTAGGAGTATGACTAGAAACTAGGTTTGATATCAGGTCAGCCATGATGGAGTGCAGGTCATCTACACCCAGTGGGTTCTCCAGTCAAAGATTTAACCTTTTGACCTAGTCTCTGAAATGGAAGCTGAAATCTGCCAGTGGGTCAAAGTTGGAGGCTGTATCCTATGAAGTTTTTTGAAAGCCAGATAGCCATTGGGCAAGGTCACCTGAAGCTGTTGGTTTTGGTGGGAAAAGCTCTCAGCAAGAGAATTCAAATTTCATGGCCACTGTAGTTCTTGCATTGGGTGGATACTTTCTGCTGCTTTGCCCGTTCAAGATTTTGACCTTCGCACTCTACCTGATGTAGACTTTGGTGAATGGGTAAGCCTGAAGCTTAACTTATGAAGTCCAATCAAAATCAAACGCCTGAGGTCCCGCTGATGCTCTCGAAGTCAAATGATTTTCTGTCACATTTTACAATTTCTGGAGCAATTCCACTCTGTCACTTCTAAGGCTTCCAGGATCTAGGTGCAGAGAGAATTCTGATGAGCTGTGGGTAAGGTCCCAATTTTGTAGGGTTTACTAGTCAGTGGGTGGGTTGGGTCCTAAAAATTCCCTAACCAATGAGAAAAAAAAATCCTGGGGCACCCTTTCCCACTTATGCAGCATATTCTGATTTCCTTACTGCAAACTACCCGACAGTACACTATTATGAGGCAAATCCAAGAGGGCAGCACCCTACTGCTCTTGGAACCTGCAGCTGATTCGGATCTAGTCACCCCTAATTAGACTTTGTAGCCCATAAGGCAGGGTGCATGGTATTTAAAAGTAGGGCATGTAGAAATGTAATGCCTTAATCTCCGTACAGTGATTAAAACCCAAAAGGTATTTTTCATTGTGGCAAACATAGATGTCCTATGTAGAAAACTAGAGTACAGATCCTAATATTGTTTTTTTTAGAAATGGGACTAGATAGAAAAATAATTGAACAATTATTTGTAATAGTTATCAAAAATACAATTCAATAGTGAGGTCAGATTGTTAATAAACAGTAAGGAAAATTAACTTTTAGAAAGTTACCTTTGCTCTGCCTGAAGGTGCTGAAGACTAATTTTGCATAGCTCTCTCGCTTCTCCCAGGTAGCAATTAGCCTTGAATATGTGTGAAATACCCCAGAGGAGCAGACAAAAGGCTGACCTAAGTAGGCAGAGGTGACTCCTCTGAATCCCATAGAATATACAGGATTGGAGTTGTGGGAATCAATTGTGGCACTACAGTGTCAAATCCTGCTTGAATGTCACATCCTGACAGATATGGTATCCTAGGTTCACATATAACACTTGGGTACTCTTGAAAGGGGAGAGAACAAGGTGCCAAGATGCTATTTGTCGATCTACTGTCTGATTTCTGAAGGACTGTGCTTTTGCTCCATCAGACTCATTGTGGGTACAGTGGCTGCCTCAAACTTGACCTTAGTGCTAGATGTGTAAGTACACAATAATTACCGCTCTCACTTCCAGCCATCAGAGCCCATGTTTAGTGTGGCCAAAGACATTTGCCATCTTGAAAATGCCCAAAGTGTGTAAGGCTGACCCGGGGAACATTTGTTATGTCTTGCCAAGGAGTCTTTCCCACTCGCTGGCTAGTGCCAGGCATGAATGTGGTACCTCTATGCATCAACTTCAGAACACTTCCTGGACCTGGAGAATATCAGAGGAAGACTGGACCTGCTGTCTATGACCTGATAGCCCTGAAGGGCTGGGCCTGTTCCTTCTTGTACCACCCAGGACATGGACTCCAAAGGTCATAAGGCTGACCTCCTGTTCAAGATACAGACATACAGCAAGCTACAAGAGGCCTTTTCCTGGAAGTACTCAACTGACAAGTTGGAACTGGACCTTGACTGGACAGACCCTGCCTGACACAGAGTGAGTTTCTAAGTGCCTCCCTTAAGGTCCTGGGGGCCTTTAGAAGTGTACTCTTGTGATAGATTCAGACTTAAAGGGCTAAGTCAGAAGGTAAGTCTTTGACCAGGGTGAACCTGATTGGTGTATCGGACCTGCCTCAAATTGTTCCTAGGTGCCTGTGTACCACCACCATTGACTGTCATTGGAACTTCATGCTTTTCGGTACTATTTGTACTTATAGTTTAAAAATTCATATCTCCAGTAAACCTTGGTGGATTTTTGTCATTTTGTTGTTATTTTGTTTAGTAATGCTGATTCTATTTTAACAATTCCGTTTGGAATTTATATTGTTTTGCATTTTGACTTTATTAATGTTTTGGTTCTGAATAAATGCTTACACACTGCCCTGAGTTAAGCCTGTCTGTCTGTACCATACCTACCATGGGGTTGATCGCAGGTTTATTTATGTGACTTTGAAGGTTCACTCCCACAAGGGTTGGTGTTGTTCCTTGAGGAGGGCAGTCAACTGCCCCAAATAATAATCCAATGTCTTACAGTAAATATGAGAATTAGTAGTTAGCCAATTCTGCCTTGTTTCTGGGATCAGAGCTCGTAATCTGATGATGGGATGGCAGTGAACCAGCGTACAGATTTAAAAAACCAGCAGCAGCAGTCCAGAACAAATGGGCGTCAGCAAGCAAAAAGAGGCAGTTTCTCACACTTACTAAATGGAGGTGTTATAGCACATCATATCAAATCAACACATGCTCCTCTGATTTGAGAGGACCAGCATACATCAACAAATGCCTGACCTTCCACCAACCAACCAGACAGCTTCGATCAGCTTCCCTCTGCCTCGCAGACACTCCATGGATCTGCCAAGCCAACAGTGGAGGATGCTCCTTCTTTTACATGGCTTCCAAGGCTTGGATCAACCTCCCCCTGCACCTTAGGACTGCACCATCACTCCTGCAATTCAGAAGAGAACTAAAGACTGAGATGTTTGAATGATCAAACCCCATGCAGCAGCAAACAGCGCCAGCACCTCGAGACCCCAAGGGGTGATTTGCAGCACTCTATAAATGATTGATTGATTGATTGATTGAGGGAACCATAATTTGAGCTTATTACATAAATGTACATTTTTTGGCATACCACACACCCTCAGTGATGATTTTTTAAAGTAAATTTATACGGTAAGATAAAGGAAACCACATAAGTATTTTCAGACTATAAAGGGCCCTTAAAAGGAAAGCATCTGAAACGTATTACATACTGTATAAGGATAAATACTTGAACAATTAAAACCCAGATAACCAGACAAAGACTCCGACATTATACTCCAAAAATTGAAAGTCAGGAGTTCTTCAGAAAGAAGCATTCATGGAATTGGCTCTTTACCATCTAAATTACACATTCCTTGCTCAAAAGGACCCTTTTTAGAGGAGACGTTCCAGATTTGAACCCTTTTCCTTTCGAAACACTAAGAGCTACCGAGTGTTCCAAGGAGAAAATGCCATGAGTTAGTCCTCAGGTTCATGCTCACTGTAGCTGCAATTGGCATCACATCTGGACACAAGGTTTTTACAAACAACAGTCTAAGTTGTAAGAGACCCTAGGACCTAGTAACAGTTAGAGTGTACGGGTTGGCTGACAGAACTCTGGTATGCTGGAACTGCACCTGGGCCCCATTTTGACATCTCATCCTGACGTGGTGAGATCAATATTGTTGTTTCAAGATTGAGGTCTAATTATTGTAATGTGGCATGGCGGGGTGGTGGTCTGCAAATGATGGACACCCACACACAGCAATTAACTATCCATGAAGGCCACGAGCGGCCTGCAGCCCATTTATTTATACCCTCGCCTAAGCCCTGCTACGAGGGTTGTATGTCGATACATTTGGTTGTAGAGGCCCGGTGGCTCTCGACATCCCTCCCATCTTTTAATCAAAAAGCATTGCAGAAAACACAAATAGATAGTTAACATAAAAAGTCTTTGAATCACTGACTGGGTTCGGGTTCAGGTGATCCCTTTGGCTCCTGGGCATCGCAACTGAATCCAGCCCACTGTGCTGCTCTCCTTCAGACGCCCCACCTGATGATGCTGATGGAAACCTCGGGGACCTGTCACATGGTACCCACACGGTTTTCACATCAATCTCCTCTTTCTGAGAGGACAAAGGAGTGCCTTCCTCGTTGACCACATCCTGTGTGTCTTCGCTCTCTTACAGATCACCGTTGTGGCCTCTCCCCGGGTTGGCGGGCTCAGCGCTTCTCCCCATCTCCTTGAACCACAATATGTTCCTCATGACCGTCTGCTGACCATGTTTCGCTGTCACCATGGTCCAATTGATTCGCACAATGGTCCATACCTCAGATTCTTATGGTGTCCTGAACTTCCAGCCAGTATGGCAGTCTTTGAGAACCACCTGTGCTCCAACCTTCAGCATCTGGGTCTTCGCATGTCGATCCCAACTGGCTTTTTTGTTTGTCATCTGTCGCTTCCGCTGGGCCTTCTCCACATCCATGCTTGGGGGCACCCAATCACAGTCTTCTGGGATGTGGTCTCGAGGCGTTCGCTTGAACAGTAGCACTGCAGGGGCACACCCTGTGGTTGAATGTGAGGTCTGTCAGTAGGCTTGAAAGAATTGATGAAGGCAGACTTCGGCATCCTGCTGCTGGTCTACCCCAATCCGGAGTGGCCGGTTCAGTGTTTTCATGAACCTCTCTACCTCCCCGTTGGCTTGCGGCCACTGGGGAGTTATTCTCCAGTGTCGAATGGCTCGCCGTGTCAGGAAGTCCTGGAACTCTTGTCCCTGGAAGGGGAGCCATTATCAGATTTCTCCTCCTCGGGCAAACCCAGCAAAGCAAAAGTCTTCTCCAGTGCTGGCTGTCCGTGGGTGAAAGGTGTGGAGGGGACCAGCTTGATCGTGGGGAACTTCGAGTATGAGTTCATTACCACCAGGGTATTGCACCCATCGGGAAAGCTCAAAAAATCAATGCTGACCTTTGACCATGGGGTGATGCTGGGCTCCTCCATCAGCACTGGTGCAGGTGTTGGGTCTTTGATGGTTATGGCACAGGGGTGACATCTGCTGAGCTCTTCATCGACCAGATCATCCATACCAGGGAACCATATATTGGCCCTCAACCTTGTCTTGGTCTTTGCAGCTCCCTGGTGTCCTTGTTGGGTGAGGGTGACCATTCGACTCTGGAGGGTTTTAGGGATAACAATTCTATGCCCCCACAACATCAGGCAGTGCTACTCATGCTGAGCTCATATTCTGCTCCTCCCACATCATGGAGCTGGATCTTTGTAGGAACCTGTGGCAGTGTCCTCAGTCTATAATCTCCTTCACCTTCAGAAGGGTATTGTCAGCCTCTGTAGCTTCCTGTATGTCCATCAGGGTGATAGCGACAGGACAGGCATCATCCACAATCATACTTATGAAGCACTCTGTGCGCTCTTCTTCATGGTCCTGCTGACTGGGGGTGCTATGCACCGGGTGGCGTGACAGGAGGTCCGTGGGGTTGTTGGTGCCAGGTCTGTATACCAGCTGGAAAGTGTAGGCCTGTAGATGTATAGCCCACCTCTCTATCCATGGTGGGGCAAGACGAGATGAACCGGTGAACAATGGTATTAGCGGTTTATGATCGGTAACCACTCTGAACTTTTGTATGCACAGGTAGAGGTGAAAATGGTGACATGCCCACCAGATGGAGAGCGCTTCCTATTCTACCTGGGCATTGCGTGTTTCAGTACGTAATAGCACCCTGTTCGCATACGCTACGGGCATATGCATCGCGGCTCCAGATCGAGGCCGCAATGAGGAACTGGTTGTGACGTGGTCCAGAGCCGATTCACGCAAGTGCCGCTGTGGCGCCCGACCTTCGGCACGGGTGTCTCTTGGCGGCGGGAGTGCTGCAGAGGCACTGGTGGTGTCCCCTGGTGCTGCTTGGTGGCGGCGCGGGTTGCTGGGTGTGACGCGGTGCCGGGTGGGCTCTGGTACGCGCAAGAGGATCGGCTGGTGAGGGGGCGCCATTACTCGGCCATTGTTGCAGCCCCGAGGGCCGAATTTGAGACGGGGGCCTTTCTCCCCCCCCCCCAATGCGATCACCACCACCATCAGTCAGTGTCTGTATTTTGGGCTTATTTCCTCGTTGGGAACTGCTGTTGGGTCGCGGTCTGGTGCCCCTCCCCCTTCGGAGTTGCCAGGCTGCGGGCATTTATTTGGAGACGCTCCGGTGCCTGCGACGAGGCGATTTTGTATGCAGAAGAGTGCTGACTCACTGAGTTATTGATCCGCTGCGTTACCTGGCCTCAGTGGGGTTGTGGTAGGCTGGAACCCTTTCCTTCCTCCAAGGCAAGCAGAGATTATACAGGACCGGCTTGAGGCGCAGACTTGATTTCCTCGCCACATACTGTGCTGCCGGGCCCATTGTGAGCTTGTCCTGAAGCTGTGCTGTTCAGTGTTGTACTCGTGGTTGTAGCCGAAAAACCCCTCCCCTGTTTTTGCGCATATCAGCTCCTGCCTTGGGTCAACACATTTACTTGTGACTCTGGCACAATGGCCACTAATAAGGGATCCAGACAGTCTAGCCTGGCCAAGTTGTCTAAGTTTGTCCACTCCAGGGCTGACGCTGCTGAAGACGAACGAGCCGAGATTGAGGCGAAGCAGCCGGCGCCTGCGGAGGGCCCGTCCCTCGTCGACGTGCTGGAGGCGATCCAGGGAGTTTGCATGGCGTTGGAGCAAAAGATCGACACGCAACAACGGAGATCACTCTCATACGGGCCAACCTTCGTAAAATGGGGGACAGGGTCAAAGAAACAGAAGAATCAGTGAAAATTCTCCAGTCCTCAACAAAATCCCTTGAATCATCTGTCAAACGTCTTCAGGCCCAAGCGTCGGACTTCGAGGCGAAGCTGGAGGACTATGAAGGGCGAGCATGGAGGAATAATGTACGCATTTTGGGGGTACCAGAAAGATCGGAAGGTCAGACCGCGGATCTGTTTGTTGAAGAACTGATACAGAAGCATCTGCAGCCCCGGTCCCTCTCAAAGTACTTCTCTGTGGAGCAGGCGCACCGTGTACCAGGAGGCCCCCCAAAACCTGGTGCCCCTCCACGACCTCTGTTGGCGAGGATATTTAATTTTCAAGATAGGGACATAATCCTCCAAACGGCTAGGACTGGCCCGCCGCCTCAAATTTGAAAATGCGACTATAACCTTTTTTCCGGACTTTACCTACAAAGTGCAACAGAGGCGCAGATTCTTTCTCGAAGTCAAACGGGCCCTCCGAGATCACGGCCTCAAGTATGCCATGCTCTTTCCGGCTAAGTTGATGGTTTTTGCAGAGGGTAAATAGTTGTTTTTTCAGACCCCTGAGGAAGCTTGGGACTGGCTGGAAGGTTGGCGCTCTTCCAATGCTCGTCAGCGATCATCTCCAAACCAGGGGCAGAAACTGGACAGTCAGCAGGAACGAGCCGGAAGTAATGGGAGTGAGTGACGATGGACTCAATTCTGCTGCAATAGAGATCTGATTGGACCGGCGGAACCGTGTTGGACTCATGCTACGAGCTAGTCACGATGAGTATCGATTTGTATTCTGGGGGAAGGGGTCCAGGTCCATAATGTTAGATGGGGGGGTGATTGCGAAGTCTTTTTTGTCTATACCGGCTCCGCGGACTTGACAATCAGTCAGTGCTGCTGTCAGTCCACTATGATGATCGGTGGACTTGGGATGGGTCTGGGCTGAAATATAGGTACCAGTACTGTATTGTTGGGCTCAGGGCTTTGATAATGTTGTTCTTAGGGGCTTTTTTCATCGGTTTTCCTTGGGGGACTAGCAGAGTACCTACTTGGGCTGTGGGTTGAGTGACATTCCCTCCATAGAGTAGTTGATTGGGGTTTACAGGCACTCTGCAAAATTGGGGGGTGGGCAGTTCGAAGTCCACGTTGCAGGGAGGCAGGGTGGGGGGGATCCAGGGTTTGTTAATGGGTGTTTTTGCAGTTTTTATGTGTCTACAGTACAAATTTGCGGATCCGAATTTCTCCATGGCGTATTGGGTCATTCTTTATGTGGATTTCCATATTGCATTGCTGTGTATTCCGTATTCTGTGCTGCCGCGGGGGGGTGGGAAGATTTGCCAGTATGGCCCCTCCGTTATCCTTCATGTAAATGTGTCCTTTACTGCAGATTAAATGAGTATTGCTCAAGACTTAACCCTGCAACCGGGGCGTCTTAAACTGCTCTCCTGGAACGTGAATGGGCTGGGTGACCGAATCAAGAGGGGAATTGTGTTGCAATATCTGAAACGACAGGCTCCTGATCTGGTGTTGCTGCAGGAAACCCATATCCAGGGTACCTCCTACTGTGCCCTTAACAGATGGGGATATAAATTAGTGGCACATGCTGGTTTTGCCAAAGGGGTGGGTATTCTGGTTCGAAAGTCCCTCCCACTTCAAATACAATCAGTTTCTTGGGATCCACTGTGCAGGTTTGTGACGGTTTAAGGACAATGGGAGGGGAGGCCCCTCAATGTAACTTCTCTTTATGTGCCACTTCGACTTCATTCCATCACACTTGCTGACTTGGGTCCTCATATGTTAAATTTACCGGACGGTGATGTGCTGATGGGGGGCGATTGGAATGCTGCTCTTGATGGGGAATTGGACCGTCTGCCTTCCAGGGGAGGGGAGCCGGCCGGGAAATTATTGGGGGAATTTTTAGAGGCGCTGGGCTTTATAGATGTGTGGAGGACCTGTAACCCCACCTCTCTACAATACACCTTTCATTCCGGGGTACATGGGAGCCTGTCCCGTATTGATTATATCTTCTGTAAAGCCCCCCAGCTTCCCATGTTTGACGGGGTTTCCATTCTTCCTAGGGGTATCTCTGATCATTCCCCGATTGTGATGTACTACGGCGGTGTTCCCCCCCCACCAAACACAAAATGGTACTCAATCCGTGGTGTCTCAAGGTGCACACAATTAGGGAGCAATTGATGAAAGCTACCCAAAATTATTTTGCGGAAAATGACGGGTCGGTGACATCGGACGTCACGCTCTGGGAGGCCTATAAGGTGGTCATCCGAGGTGGTGGGGTGGCAGCGATCGCGGGTCATAGGAAGGAGAAACGCAAACAA
The DNA here is from genome assembly GCA_963921515.1 of Calotriton arnoldi. NCBI lineage: Eukaryota > Metazoa > Chordata > Amphibia > Caudata > Salamandridae > Calotriton > Calotriton arnoldi. The sequence goes on along the minus strand of CAWUFW010011502.1, from coordinate 237,000 downwards.
CTGGAAGATTTAGAAATCGAGGTGACCGTGTTGGAAGCCGAACTGGTGGCCTCCCATACTCCGGTCACGGCACATAAATTATCCATAAAACAAAAAGAGTATAGGGATGTTTCTGAAGAGGCGACTAGGACTCCATATCGAGCCACCCAGCAGCGTATCTATGATATAGGGGATAAGGCTAGTAAGTTACTGGCATGGTTGGACAAAAGAGAGTTGGCTAATAGGTGGGTGGCCCAGATCGTGAGACAAGAGGGAGATGTAATAAGAGAGAGAGCAGATATTGCAGGAGCCTTTGCCAGACATTTTAAACAAGTATACACTTCCAGGCAGTCCTCCACTCAGGCCGAATCGGCAGAACTGTTGGCCACCTTGCCGTTACCCCTTTTGGACTCCCAGGACGTGGAGGGCCTGGAGGCAGAGTTTACAGCAGACGAGGTTGCAAAGGCTATTGGCTCATTGCAGTCTGGGAAGGCCATGGGCCCGAGTGGTCTCCCAATTGAATTTTATAAATCTAACTCTAATACTATTGCCCCATTCTTGGTACGAATGTATGAGGAGAGTCGGATCCAAGGTGTCTTGCCTGAAACGCAACGGCTAGCCAATATTGTAGTGATCCATAAAAAGGGAAAACCCCCGGAGAAATGCAGCTCCTATCAACCCATCTCTTTATTAGATCCTGAAGTTAAAATCCTAGCCAAATTGTTAGCTTAACAACTCTCTCTGTGTCTCCTCAAATTGATACACCCGGACCAATCTGGCTTCATGCCCACCAAGAATACGGCATTGAATCTCCGACGGTTATATGGCGTATTGGGCAGGGCCACAAATATACAAGAAGATTCCATTATGTCCCTCGACGCCAAAATGGCCTTTGACATGATCGAATGGCCGTTTCTTTTCGCCGCACTTGAACGATACGGATTCGGTAGCCGATTTTCGTCTTGGGTGCGTCGTCTTTACTCTGACCCTTTGGCTAGGATTTCCGTAAATGGTGTGCGTTCGGCCTCCTTTGTCTTGGAGAGAGGTACGAGACAGGGTTGCCCGCTCTCGCCTCTGCTGTTCGCCCTGGCCCTGGAACCCCTTGTGATTTGGATACGGGGAGACCTGCTTATCAGCGGCCTGAACTGGTCACTTGAGTGGTCCGACAAGATTTCTCTTTATGCCGACGATATACTGCTGTACCTGGCTAGACCTCCTTTTTCTCTGCGACGAGTACCCCATATCTTTGCTTTGTTCCAAAAATATTCTGGGTACACCATTAACTGGGACAAGTCCTTGGTATATGTGCCGAGTGGTGTACCTCCGGTTTTGCCGGTGTGTTGTGAGGCCCAAATAGTGACTGACGGCTTTCAATATTTAGGAATGTATATTACGCAGGACTCCTCTGTCTTTTATGAACGGAATTTGCTACCCCCCTTGCTTCGCCTCAAAGCAGATATACGGCATTGGAAAACACTGCCCCTTACATTATTAGGTAGAGTGGCCCTTTATAAGATGATGGCGCTCCCGCGTTTTTTTGTATGCCCTACAGAATATGCCATATTCAGTCCCACCGCTGTATTTTCAATTAACTGACTCGGAAGTTAGGGCACTGGTCTGGGATCAAGGCGCCCCCGTATTGCCCGTATAAAATTGACAAAGAGCTGGTACGATGGTGGTATCGCCCTACCTGATATTGGGTCCTACTATTGGGCCTCGTAGTTAGTTGTTTTAAACCGATGGGTCCATTGTCCCATTTATGACCCCGCTTACAGAATGGATCGGCACAATATGCTACCCGGCACCTATCTCAGGGCACTTTACGGGGGTGCGCGGTACGCCCCCAGGTTCACTCCTACGTCATCCACGGTGGACTTATGGCATAAGGCAACGCAAGCTTTGGGGTGGAAAGACAAAATAACACAAGTTACTCCTCTGCTGGAATCTAGATGCCTGGGTATGCTCTCCAAGCAGCCAGGATTTGATGGGTGGGACTTGATCGGGCTTTCGACAGTCTGGGATATATGGGCGAGGGGTAGAGTGATTCCCTTTGCTGATTTACAAAGAGACTATCAATTGCACGAACGTGAAACCTTCCGCTACCTCCAGGCCAGAAACGCGTTGTATAAAGCTATTCCCAAGGACTCGGAGGTGCCGGTTTCCTCGCCTCTGGAGGATAGATTGTTAGATGATTATCTCCCATGGAAGGCCATTTCATTGACTTACCGGAAAATCCTCAATCATACTCCAGACGCCCAGGGGAAATTGCGGGCGAAGTGGGCCGATGATGTAGGTGATTTGGATGATGATGATTGGAGGGAGGCATTGGCATCCCCCGTGAGGTAGCGATCCGAACGCGATTCAGACTCTTACAGCTCAAATTGGGGCACCGGGCATATTACACCAGCTCTGTACTGGTTACGATGGGTGCAATAAGTTCTCCTGCCTGCCCCCGTGGTTGTGGACGAGATGGTACCTATATACATCAATGGTGGTATTGCCCAATCCTTCGGGGGTATTGGGGAAAAAGTCGTCGCTGGTATGTCTCGTGTTTGTAACTCGAATATTGATGGCTCCCCCCGGCAGTGTCGCCTTAATATCTGGGACGCCACAGATCTGTCCCACTCCGAGAAGATGTGGGTTACCTTGGGCTGCATGGTGGTGAAGCGCAACATAGCCAGAACATGGAGGGGTGGGGTACAGCTGCGCTATACGGATTGGGAGTCGGACATGGATTGGTGCATGCAGGCTGAGAGGGTGGTTTATGAAAGTAGGGGTTGCCCACAAAAATGGACCAAAATATGGGGCTCTTGGAACGAAAGCAGGGGACTGTTATGTACTCCGGTTACCCTCCCTCCCTCCCTAGTGGTAGACGATGAAGACATTTAAAGGCACTAATATGGAGCGACGAGGTATTCTATAGTAACGTTTCCCAACGCCTCTATATTTCTTTGTACCATGTACTGAGTTTGTCGGAATGTCGATTAATGTACTGTATTGCTTTGTTTTTTGTTTTGTTTTTTATGTTTCTCTTTGAATAAAAAGATTTTCCCCCCCAAAAAAAAATTTTGACAGACAAAATATAGGTTTTACCTGTGAGAATACCAATACTTCTGGAAGCACTTGGCACCCACAAGAAATATAGCTGATGTGGTGGACATTTGATAGCCTCAAATGAAAGAATTACAATAGGTATGTCTGAATAAACAGAGCAGGAAGAAGGGAATCAACTGTGGGGCCTACTAAGACCCAGTAGGAGGGGCAGTTGGGGTCTACTTCGTTCAAAAAGTATATTGTGGGTTAGGAGAATAAGTTTCACCATAATATAGATAGTAGCTAAAATATATCTTTAGCCTACAAATAAGATTAGGTACCCATCATCATATAAGTATAAAACAACACAAAATTAATTGACCAAAATGTCATAGTGGGTACAGTGCATGAGTATGTGGCCTGTGTGGCTGTGGCTACTGCACAATTTTTGTAGCATTTGCATACCATAAAAAGCGATACCACTGCCCATACTATTCATGGGACATGGGTAGGGTTAATGACAACCACGTCCAGAGCACTGTATTCTTGCTTGTAGTACCCACAGACTAAATCCTACCAGGGTGTGCGCAGAGCATAGCCCGAGACAAGCCATTTGTGCAGTACTCATATCTGGAGTATCCATGGGGCAAAGTCTGTAGGTAGTCTTCAAATAATATAGCTTTCATTGTTTAAAGTAATCATTTTTAATTCAAATCAAGAATCTGAATCCTAAGAACAACTCAGCCTGGCAAAAGTTCCCCCAACTCGGGGGAGCCATCCATATGGCGGTGAGCCCGGGCCGGAACTGGGGGTTGTTGTGGTGAGGTGCACAGCGGCCTTCAAGAGCAGGCTGGCACGGTTTTAGTCAGGCCGGGGGCGCAGCACCGTGCTTTTGGGGTGGTTCCCTCTTGGGGAGCAGCAAGCCCCGCCCATAAAAAGAGCGGTGAGGTGGCAAGCGGGTCTCATTTTCCCACTTGCCGCTTTGAACAGGATAGACGCCGCTCCGCAAGGGCCCCGCTCAGCACCACTGAATTGTTTCTATTCCCCTGTTGTTTTCTCCTCTGCAGGCACATCATCAGCATGCTCCGCTCGCTGCACAGCTCTGCAAAGTAACAGCACAGCCAAGCCCCTGCTTGGAGCCGTGCAGGCTAATAATACCCGTTTTACAGCACTTTGAGCCTGTTTACAGTGAGACTCTTTTAAAGAGTAACTGAGGCATATTAGTTGCTTCTGTATCAATATAATTGCAATGTAAAAAAAATGTGTATTTCCGCTCTAAACTTGGGCTTTACACCACATTTGTGGTACATTGTGTGGGCATGTAAATGTCAAATTCGTACAATAGATAATAGCAACGAAATAATTGCAATGCTGGCTACTGTGCTCTCAAATTCGGATACCTTTAGACAAGTAATGCAATTTTGTCAGGTAACAGGAAGTTCCTAACAGGTAAGCTTTAATAATGTCCGATCATTTCAGAGATTTTTAAATGATAAAACGTTTCATTTTATTTATTTATTGATATATAAACTAGAAGCCTTCAAGACGATTGAAGAAAAATCTAAAATAATAATTCTGTAATTTAAAAATGATAAGATTGGTAATCCAAATTAAAATTTGCCACTTAGTATATCCATATGCATGGAATAATCATACATTTTACCATTATGCGTTCATGAATGCAGCTTAAATTATATTTATGCACGGGTTTTATTTCTGTTTATGGCATCCTTTAAAACAACTTGGACAAACAACAAAGCAAGAATTACGATACACTAGAAGTTATTTTAATATCCTGTAGTGATATATGCTTCTGAGAAAATCCCAAGGCAATTATTAAGGTTTGGTGTTTGTGTAGAAATACCAAGTTGCTTCGAGCTACTACACAGTGCAAATTATGTTTAAAGTTTGTATCCTTTAAAGATAATAGGGAGACAAATTACTTTAAAACAGAAACGTTAACTTTTATTTAAGTCCTTTCTGACAAATCCAAAAATGTATTCCAAACGTTTTTAAGTTTTAAAATATGTTATATTTAGTAAACAATTTTATAACATTGTAACCAATGATCTCTCAGCAGAGTTTTAAACAAACATATGATGTTCTTAGGTATAGCAGAACCAGTACCCTTTATTCATTTTTTATATATTAGGTGTTGGGATCATTTTATGTCGGTGAGGGTTAGAAGTGACGTTTTTGATCCGTAGCAAAGACCTCGAGTAGCTGTGTGAAATAAGTAATGGATAACAAATATTTTTTACAGAGAATATATATTAGGAAACTTTTCTGAATTGCTTGATAATTGTTGGACACCGCACTTTTTTGTTTGAGTAGAATAAGCATACTTTTATGTGCATGTTCTGCACACCTATGTGTATTTTACATATTTTACATGTGCAAGAGTAAGATAATTAAAATGGCGTTGCTGGCACCAGTGTAAGATATTTTATGACGTGACATATGCATGCACGCGTTTCTTGGGCAGTAATTCCTTTATCATATTGCCTGGGAATCTTAATGTGTGGACATTGTTTTTAGGCCAGCTATTCGTCCACGTTGGCTATCGTTTGTTTGGGCTTATGGTTTTGATTAACCGGCTTTCTTGGAAAGTTAATGTGGCACGTGTATTGGGCTTGAATGTAGTCCCTGATGCTGACACTGACGGTAACATTTCCGTTGCAAAACCCATTTTATGTGTGATATGGAAATTCCTATTGCTTTGTTCTGTTTATATTATCATGAAATATTTCATTTTGTATGGATTTACAATGGTATGTCTTACTCAAACATGAATAAGATACTCCTTTTTGCAAGATAATTTCAAGATATTGAAAAAAATAGTGCAATGTGAAAAAGAACAATGCGAGTAAGGTAATGAGTATCATAACTCTGGATATCTTCTTTGTAATTAGGACTTCAAATGTTTAACTTGTAAATGTTTAATAGTCTGCATTGGATTTAGATAACTCATTATCAATTCATTCATAAGACTCACCCAACTACCCATGCCTAGGCTTTGGCGAGATTGTGAAATATTTAAACTGTATAAAATGCAATAATCTTTCGGACTTTTCTTGCTTTATACCTATTTCTTGTGTGGGGTCATGCAAGTGAAAAGTATGCACAAGGTATGTCCATGCATACAAAAGGCACCCAAAATACCAATTCATTGTATTGCTCATAGATTTTCTACAGTTACAAGTTGAATGTTGCTATTACAGCACATGTAGCTGCGGCAAGAATTGTGTTTCACTGTGCCTCAAGAAACATTTTCTGCAATAAACAAGTCTATCATGACTGGAAATTACAAAACAACATAAGCGTTAGTAAAACAGACACTTTGTAACATGCAAACAAGCTCAGTAATCATGAATTTCGTGAGATTAAGCTCGTGTGCACAAAATTGTCCTGGTCTAGCAATGTCCAGATTTATCTTGAGCATTAAGTTAATGTCATTTTTACTCCCTACTACAATGCAATTTTTGGTTTGCCAATTAGTGATTGTATTTGATATTAGGAATCTGATGCCAAACAATAGCAATACACAAACTACACTTTCAGTGCACATATGTCTACTCTCAACTCATTTTCTTATAGGAAGAATGTGAAAAATTGTGTTGGTTGGGCGGGTGTAGCCCTTCTCAAGCAACAGCCATAATCCTTGTCAAGGTGAAACACTAAAGTTATTAAATTTTAAATTAATCTGTGCTTAACCCTCTGACAGCTTGGCACAAAAACAGTCAGACTTAACTTAGAAGCAATGTGTAAAGTATTTATGTAGCACACAAACAGCAATAAAGTGGAAAAAACACAGGAAAAACCCCATACCAATTTAGACAAGCATTTGCAATGTAATCGGTCTCGCCTTTGGGACCTTATATGTATTTAGCTATGCAGCACATTAGCCTGGGTGCTGAAACATCTACTGTTCTTTAACATGGAGGAAAGGTAAGCACCAAACTGCATGACACTCAAGGTATGGGAACACTTGGAGAGAAATATTGCCTTTCAGCGGGAAATGGTATAGTCCAAAGCTCTGTTTTTAATATAAAATCAGGGCCTTCGGTGGTCATATCACTGAAAATACAAGATTTGAAAAAAATATTATTGTCTACGTGTGCTCATAGAAGACAATTTCTATGGACTGGAATCTAGAGAATGCTAAAGGGGTTCTGGTATTTTACTGACATCTGCTGGTCGTTTTCTATCAAGAAAGTTAAATAGAGGCAGTTGCCAGAAAAATAAAAAAGAAAGTCCCTCAGCAGAAAGCAATTCTGTTTTTTTACTGACCTCTACTGGTCGTTTTCTATCAAGACGGTTAAATAGAGGCAGTTAAACAGAAAAAAAAGTCCCTAGCGGAAGCAGACAAGTCCTAGGGCTGATCTCCAGAGCCCACAAAGTACATACACATTTAAGTATATACTAAAGTATATACAAGAGGTCTCGAATGCTCAACCTAAAAAATAGAGTAAAATGTAATTAATTATTTTACACCAAAAACATCAAAACTCCAATCAGTAGAACCAGAGATATGCCATTTTAAAGATTTAAGGTAAGTATGGAGCCTAAAAGCACAAAGCACCACTCGTGATTACCTGGTCATGCAAGACCGAGTGAAAGTCATAAGTTCAGGCAGACAGTGATGGAGCACAGTCTTGATACAGGGACCAGGTTAGTCCTGCTGAAAATGTTACCTTGTAAAGTCCAGCACAAACCATTCTGTTCGCAGTGGAGGAGGCTGAAAGGAGCAGGGAGAGCGTTGTGGATGGTTGACGCTGTAGCGCATAGAGCAAATTGGATATTACAGACAGTTGTCACTGTAGCACAAAGATCCTGTTGGGCTTCACGGATGGTCATTGCTGGTGCTTCATGTTGGCTGTCACCGCAGGCTGTCGATGCTGGAGTTCAAAATGTAGATATCACATTGCCGGTCGACACTGGCGGATTCCGTAGCACGAAGAGTCAGTTTCACTGGAGCGTCATGTTGGCAGTCAGCGTAAGTGGCAAGATCTTGGCATGAGCGGACCCATTCGCAGTTGCGAAGAGCTCAAAATATTAGGATTTCTCCTTTTCTTCCAAGAGGAGGTCAACCAACGCCACACCAAGGGTTTAGAACCTGGGAGGGAGATCAGAAACTTATCGAGCAAAGGTCAACTGGGCTCAGCAGGTCCAGCTAGGTCCAGTGCATCAGGTCAGCTGGGCAGTTAAAGAGAGGCCTCTGGAGCCTGTTTTGTCCCTGTAGCTCAGAACAGGAGGTCAGTCACCTGGCCCTTAGACTCACTTCAGCCCGGGATGAAGGGTGCAGGTCTAATCTTCCTTCTCAGAAAGCAGGGGAGATCTCAAGCAGCAAGGCAGCCCTCTGGCAGAAGGGATCTCCTTCTTCTATAGTATCCACAGGTCCAGAAGTGTACTGAAGTTTGGGTCCGAGGGTCCCTTTTTATACCTGGAGCTCACTTTGAAGTGGAAGAAAGTTCTGAAGTCTTCCCCTACAGAAGTGTCTGGAATTTTCTACTTCCCTGGTCCCAGTCTCTCTGCGAGTACAATAAGGTATTGCGAAGTTATTTGTGTGTGATTGTGTGTGAGCTGAGGAAGGTCTCTTTGACAAGTGACAAGTGACAGCTCTGCTCCTCTCATCAATTCAGGATAATTCATCCTGCCAACACCCAGACCCTTTATTGTGTGGCTGTCTGGGAGGAATACACAAAAGCCAAACACCAACTACACCTAGTCATGTGACCCAGGAAATAGGCTGTAGGCACTAAATGGTTAGGACAAGAAATGACAACTTTCTTAAAGTTGCATTTACAGACTTTGACTTAAAATCTGACTTTACCATTAAAGAGAGTTCTAAATTACAATTCCTCAGACACCATACATGCTATTCCTACCTGCTCCGAAACAAATGTTTTCACTTATTGAATGTAATAGGCTAACCGAATTTTATCCTATGGGAGAGGTAGGCCATGCAATAGAGAAAAATGAATTTGAGAGTTTTCACTGTCAGGATATATAAAAGTTAAAATACACTCCCAATTTTTTAAATACACTGCAACCTGCCCTATAGCTGTATTGAGTCTAGCCTATGGGTGACTTATATGTATTAAAAAGGAAGGTTTAGGCCTGGTAAAAGGTTTATTTTGCCAGGCTGAAATGGCAGTTTAAAATTGCACACACCAGCTGCAGTGGTAGATCTGAGGCAGATTTAAAGGGCTATGTAAGTGGGTGGCACAATAAGTGTTGCAGGCCTAGTAGTAGCTTTTAATTTACAGGCCCAGGGTACCTGTAGAACCACTTTAATAGGGACTTGTAAGCAAATACGCTGTTGGTTGTAAACCAAGCTTTCCATGTTGGGAGAGCACAAGCACCTTAGCAGTGGTTGGCAGTGGTAAAGTGTGCAGTGTCCTAAAGCAAACTAAAATGATTTCAGCAAAACAAAGAAGAGTGATGGAAAAAAGTTTGGAGGTGAAACTGCAGAGAGGGCAAGGTCAAATAGAGACACGTCATGGTGGCTGAATCAATTTTCTCTAACAGCAAAATCATTTTTTAATATCCTACAAATAAAAAAATCTTTCATCTATTTTTGTAAATATGCACATATGTATGTATTAATGAATTAACTTATGTATTATGTATTTCTTTATTGTAAGTGATTTTATACTCTAGTGCCTATGTAGAGCTGAGTACACATGTCTTGCAATGCCGATAGCACACATGTTTTACCATTGTGAGCTTTGCATGTTCTTGCAACACTGCTGCAAAGTTGGAGTTGCATAGTTTAATAGGATTTATGGTACATAATCTTTCTTCCACATCCCTCCAGGAATGAATCGGGTGGTTGATATTTCTGTCTGTCCCACCGCATATCATTAATGCCAAAACACATGAAGAAACAGAACATAATCCTTGGGTTAGTAGAATATTTGGCACCTGTAAAGATCAATTTTTTCATATCTGTCCTATGAGGAATTGGGTTACTGGTTGACAGGAGTGTGAGCCCTAGTGAAGCAGCAACCACAATCCTTGTCAGGGTAAGGCACAAGAAAACCCCAAATTAACCTTTGTTCAACCCCCTCTGAGCTTGGCACGGAGCAGTCAGGCTCAACTTAGAGGCAATGTGTAAAGTATTTGTGCAACACTTCAAACTGTGAAAAACACCACTGAAAAATATCCCAAACCAAATTAGACAAATAGAACAAAATGTCATAAATAAAACAAGACCTAAACAACAAAAAGAATTTAAGGAATATAGCACCAAAATACACAAAGTGCCAACTCAAGATAAATGGTCATGCTGGACCTGGTCAAAGTCACACTTTCAGGCCGATCGCGATGGAGAACAGGTGAGATACAGTCACCAGGTTAGACCCGCTGAAGTTTTGCCTTCTCAAGTTTGTTCATGAAGAGGGCTACGAGAAGCAGGAAGAGCATCTTTAGAAGGAAATAAACTTTGAAACACTTGAGATAAATAACAAGAAGATCCGTTCTGATAAAGTTTAATGTATCAGGCCAGCTAATGTTGTTAGAGAGATATGCATTGTGCAAACAAAATGCTACAACTGAATTCAAGGAAGTTAATTATAGAATAATTCACAGGTGAGAAATAAAATGACAAACATGGTAACATACTTCAAAAGAGCACAAACAGGCTGGGATATTAAAATTGTAATCTGGCGGACACTTGCTGAAGAATAGGATGTCAGCTGAGCTAGAGAAACTCTGCAGTAACTAGAAAACCTGCAATTAAATAGTGATTTATCACTTGTCAAACAGCATATTTAGCATACACATATCAGTAATGAAAAGGGACCCACTTACAGACCAGTAAGATGCAGAACTTAATACTGGAAAATGGGTCAACAATAGACTTTTTGTGAAATTGCTGTAGATTCACAAGCTCATTTAGATGTAGTGATGAAAGTCAAATGGTGGCACTTCACATATGCAAGTAATGTATTGAGGAAATGTTTGCAGAATGCAATTATTGATCACACATGCATGTACGGAAAGCTGCACACTACATTAATGTGACTGGAAATAAGTTTGTTGAAGGAAGATGTCAGATGATGTCAGGAGTCTTAAATGAACATCAACATTGAGAAGGGCTTGAGCAGGACTACTCCAAAGTGCACCATCTCATTCTTTAGGGACCAGGAAAAATATTACAAAGATGTTACAACTTATGTGCCGTTAATTGATTTTGCATAATGACCCAGCTATGAGATAGGTCCTGGGCAACATTTTTTCCTTATGCATGAAACAAAGGAGCAAGGTTTTTCATTGAACCTTGCACTATGTGGCAACACGATCTCTAAAGAAGACAGGAGATGGAATCTGACAGCTGAAGTTATGCTTGTTAAAGACAGTCATAAATGTGCAGGTGTAGATACACAAGTTCCATAGTGAAAATCACAAGGAGTATTGAGAGTAGATTAGAAGGAACATCCCTTCCAGTTCCAATGATACAATATGAGAACAGGAATGACGATTGCGATCTCAAGTAGAAGAGAGGAGCCAGCCTAAGAAGTTGAAGCTGTCATTACAGTCTAAAACAGAGTAACCAGTGGTCAGCCTTAAAAAGAAAACCTTGATATGTACAGACAAGTATTTATAATTAATACATAATGCTATTTTGTATTAAATGCAGAATATCTATGGAAATCAAATTACAAGAATGAATACAGAACACTCAGGGGCCTTCAGAAAGGCAAAATTACACGTGAGTAAATATACATGTGTAAATTTACTCTTACACTTTGTGGCAACGTTACTAGTATTGGCTAGTCACCATTTTAGACTGTAAAGTTACTACAAAGTGTAGACTTGCATGTTTCCACTCCCTAAGACCATGGACCGAAGTCAAATGTACAAGGGTAAAGTTACTACCTGTAATTTTCACACATAGGAAGGGGTATCCCCCTTCAGGGCAGAGCTCTCCCTATGGTAACGTACAAGGAACATAAAAAAATGTGATAAACTTGACAAAAATAATATAGAATAAATATTTGTATGTCAAATATTAATGCAAATTATTTTTAGATATGTTTTTACATGATGAACTAACTTAATTTTAACTTAAATATATTAAATTACAATCAATTAAATTATCTATAAAATTATCTGTAAAGATCTATTTTTTAAAAAGTCCTACCTAAAGTAAAATGTTGATATTAATTTGTTATATACTAAAGTTAGGTATATATTTTGGTCCTATTAATTTAATTACTTAATTTTTTTTTTTTTAATTAAAAGGCTATTAAAACATTTTATAATAAAATCATGTTTACTTTTTATTCATGTGTAATTTTTCAGTTTTAAATTAAATTCAAAATGAATTAATTTAATTTAAGATTATTTCCTATGGGGTTATGTTTTAATTTGATACTGATTTACTTCACAGCTGAGTTGGAGTACATTTGCTGGTGCTTTAGGTCTTTTTTGTTTTTTAATTAACTTTAAAGTGCAGTTTGTGAATAACAATGGGCTTACTCTTTTGTGGGTGAGTGTCTGTCCCTCCATAAACCCTTCTTTTCTCCTTCCCTAATGGCGCTCATTTAGTAGTATATTTTCCTAATTTTCCAGCCAATCCCATAGGTTCCAGCCAGATTTACAATTAAAACATGGTTGCATGCGTACAGATGGATTAGTTGCCATGTCCAAATTAAAGGTTATCTTCTTCCAGTTGATTTAGTTGCTAGGTGTTTATTTGTTGTGGTATGTCACCTTCATCACTTAATATCAACAAAAGCATCATTTTTCTGGGGCTATCTTCCTACTGGGATTTTCAGCACTAAATTATTCATGATATACAGACATTTACGGACTTTTCCAATTTTATAAAATTATTGCCGCCCCATAATTCTAAAAGTCTGCTCTCCCATCTAAGAAGTTATTTTTTCCATGCAGCAAACAAAAGAGCACAAAAACAGTAACTCCTAAATCAAAAACTATTAAACCAATTACAGTATAAAATGCAGAATAAAAGTTATACAAATTTGGAATGTGAGAGGCATTAACCAACAATAAGTAAATTCTAAAGGAAACCACTGTGTATGTGAGAGACTCAACAACTCATTGTACCTTATAGTAGTTTTGGGCACAACCTTAGGTGTTCAATATTGAGCGACAATAAGTCAGGTGATGCAGATGTAAGAAACTAACCAATGTGTTCTGCAGCTCCTCCTTCGCTCTCAAAAATAATATTTACTGACTACGAGCTAATAAATCAATCAATATTAAATCATCTATTGTGTCCTAATGGATGCATAAGTTGCAAAAAATCAAAGCTATTCTCCTGGAAATACCTGTGAAAGGGGATGACAAATTGCTGTTGAGACCTCTGAGCACCAGCTATTCATTTATTAGGGCAGTGACTGAAAAATCATATAGCTTTTTTATAGTGTTCCAGTTGTGCACTTAGGTCTGGCCGTAGCTGAATGCACTTTAGCTCTATAATGTTCAATACTCTATAGCAAATTGTAGAACTAAGCTAGATATCCCAATACTGCCCCCATCTATACATATCAACCATTGAATCAGATTGAATCACCTGGTGAAGTTCTGGGCTCCTGAGAGCTGCAATGTTAAAAACAGCTTGACCATTCAGTTTATAAGAGTGGTTAAACATGGCATGCAGAATATAGAAAGGCAAGGTCCAGGACTTCAAAGCCCAGTTTTCTCTAGCACCCAGAATGCAGTGACTTCATTCTTTGCACCGGGAGGGCACTTGAAAACATTCACAGCTGCCTGATGCACAGTATGCATGGTTTGGCAAGAGCCAGGACTTCAAAGCCCAGATTTCTCCAGCCGCCAGGAGATGGGTACTTCATTCCTTGTGCTGAGTGAGCACTCTAAAAGATTTGCAGCTGCCCATGTTGCAGGGCGCATTGTTTCTCATGGTCCAGGACTTCAAAGGCCAGGTATCTCCAGCTGCCAGCAGGCGGGTACTTCATTCCTTGCACCTGGCAGGTACTTTAAAACACTTGTGGCTGCCCACAGAATGGGATGCACCTGGACGCGTGATCAGGTGAAGAACACTCCAAGAGCAGACCTGTCTGTGGCCACCCACACCTGGACACGGCTCTGGCCCTGGCTCTTTCGCCCTACTTTCTCCGTCCAGGGACTGAAGTTCAACATGGCCAAAAGAAAAATGTATCTTCTAACAACTGATCGTGTAAACCCAAGTAAGTGAACAAGCCCTTCAATTGTGTCCTTCTTTGCCTCTGCGTTGGTTGTACTAACTGTAGAAATCTCCTCTATGAAGGAGGAGCTAGGGATCAGTGGTAGCCACCCTTTAACATCTTAATTTCAGGCATCAGCCAACAGTTAACATCCACACCTCCTCAGTGCATCTGTCAGCTATCGGCCGACACTGGAGAGGGCATAAATGCACCTCTGGAAGAGCTTCTCAAGGAGCCTTAGTGCTTTACTTTAATGACGATCAGTGCACAGGGTGCCTTGACATCATTACAGTAAAGTAAAAGTAAAATAAGCCGATGGGCTCATTTTACTTTCAATTAGTCAGGGCTCTGTGGCATATCTCAGCCCCCCGCCCACTGATTGCTTTGGGAGAAGTATTACTGGAAAGGGGCAAATCTCCCTTTCCAATGAAATTTTTGCCCAGTGGATCCATGCTTGGGCATTGACACAGGAGAGCGATCCACAAGCAGGCATCCACCCACTAGACTCCTGGGATAAGGAGGAGTGGCCACTTAGGTAAGGGCTTGTGCTTCCCCCACCACCTGATGAAAGTATTTCAGTCTTTCGGCCCTTCTGGAGGGTTAGATGGGGTAATTAACAAGAACGCCCTCTAGACACCAGGTAATATTATTTAAAAAATGTAGAGGTAGGGGCTTCTCCCATGGGCATGGCCATGGCACCACCTGCACTAAGAAATATGCTGCCAGTCTTTCTGCCCCCCTGGTGGCGAATGGGGGGGATTAAACCCAATCTGCCTCACGGGTGGCAAAAAGCCCATTAGGCACCAGGGAAATGTAAAAATCAATAAATATAGGGGTGGGGGCTGCCTTGACCCCACCCCAATAAGGAGACAGTCTATCTGCACCCCAGGGGGGTGGACTGGGTGATTACTCCATTCTGCCCCCGGGGGGGAGAAAGCCCATTAGACATTAGGGAAACAGAATACACAGGAACAGATCAAACAAGTGTCAATGGAAGTCCCACAGTGGAATGCCCATCGACCTTGGTTTGATCCATTCTTGTCACTGGCCTTAGGTTCAGCCACACAAGTGGGGCAGTGTTTTTATCGGGCAAGTGGGGGAACGCTGGGTGGTAGGGATTTTGTGTATTCCTCCTGATTCCAGAAGTAAAAAAGCTTGTGGGATTCATGCAAGGCACACCCCCAAGGAAGTCCCTTGGTGTCTAATTTTCATAAATGGCTGTGGTTGGAAGGTTTCAAGGGTGGCGGCCCAGCACGGCCCCAAACACAGCAGCTACCCCATCACTGATATCTTCACTTAGAGTTTTTGGGCCTTTTGTATGGTGTTCTCTTGGCCCACCACAAAAGTGGAATACTGTTGTTATAGGAAGATGTGTGGAAACTTTGAGTTTGGTGAAAATTGTGTATCCCTAGATTCTGGAACTTTCCTTCACAGAAATGTGAGGAAAATTTGTTTTTTAGTCAAAGTTTGCGGTTTGCAAGACGGGGATAGCCATAATTTCATCAAGAATGTCCACAAGAAGTCATGCTTGGGCTCCATTACACAAGAATGAAGCCCCCACCATCTCACCATGCACCCAAACCTTTGCCACACCAGTACACCTTAACCAAAACCTCTTCTAGCTGAGTGTTTTTGTAAGTTAAAGTTTAAGGTTTCCGAGGGATTCTGGGTAAAAAAAAGTCCTGATGAGAGCCACACAAATCACCCCAACCTGAATTCCACTTGGTGTCTAGTTTTTAAAAATGTGCAGGTTTGCTAGGTTCCCCTAGGTGCCGGCTGAGCTAGGGTCCAAAATTCCATGCTACCCACTTTGCAAAAGAAGGATCAATTTTGAGTGGAAAAATCTGATGTGTCCATGTTGCGTTTTTGGCCCTTTCCTGTCACGGGCAATAGGCCTACCCACGCAAGTGAGGTACCATTTTGATCAGGAGACTTGGGTGAATGCTGGCTGAAAGGAGGTTTGTAGCTTCCAAGAGATTGCTGAACTTCCCATCACAGAAATGTGAGGAAAATGTTTTTTAGACAAAGTTTGAGGTTTGCAAGTAGGGGATAGCTATAATTTCATCAAGAATGTCCACAAGAAGTCCTGCTTGGCCTCCATTACACCAGAATAAAGCCCCCACCATCTCACAATACACCAACACCTTGGCATACCAATATACCCTACCCCAAACCTCTTCTAGCCGGCATACTCTTTCTGTCTGCCTCTCTCTCATTCTCTCTCACACACACGCACATACACACATGCTTGGTGATGGAAAAGCATTTGGGCTCCACCTACTATATCCTAACTTGCTAGACACAGCTCACTTAAATACACACATGACCAAAGAGGTTACCGGGGTGTTCTTCAGTTTTCATTTACTGGCTTTGTGTGGGTGGACCTATGTTTCTTGCCACCATCAGGGATGCAATCAACCAGTCAGTGATACACTTCACCACATGTTGAATCATCAAATTTATATCTTCTTTAGCAGCTGCACAGACGTAGGTGGTTGGAAGGCATGCATGGCAAGGCAGCAAATCTGGTAGCATAGTCCTGGAACATTTTGTCTTTTGCAGTTTGCTCTTTGCATGCAGGCGACCACTGCCCTTCACTGACCTTTGCAGTGACTCAACACAGTCCCTCACACATTCACTACTTATTTGGTTCTATCCCACATATTTACAGATTTATTTTGCTGTATCTCAGGTCCAATCAGTAATAAAGGGCTTCAGAAACTCTTTGTATCAGCACTGAGATTGATGTAAGTGGCAGGGTGGGCAGACAGCAAATCAGACAGTATGGTTTGTGGAGTGCTTGCCCGGTTGCAGTTTTCTTCCTACATTCATAAAGACTGTCCTTTGAAACTCTTCTTGCTATCTCGGTGTATTGACACTTCACTTCCCAGACTCTTCTTGTTCCATTTTTGTCACTCAAGGTTAAGACCTCAGCATCTTCACTTTCAGCTTGAGCCACTAATTCTAAAGCTACAGAGCTATTCTGGCAACTTGGGAGCATTTTACAGTAGTAAACCAGCAATCTATTGACAATTTGTGAAATATTATTTGGGCAGTCAGGGGATCTGTGAAGTTACCCTCAATATTTAATGCCATCTCTTACAAATTTGAAACTTGTGTGAATGCAACCAAACAATGCCTAATGTGAGGAAAGTGGTTTATGATATGGTGTGGTTGTTGGGCCTCACCATGTAAAACAGCACAATTCCACTTCAGGTGCAGTCAAATTTGTTTGTAAAACCTTAGCACAGTCTTGGGTAGCTGCAGATCAGAGCACTCAGGCTTTATCAAAGGAAAAATAGTAAAGCATTAAGAAGCACCAACACAGTTATGGAGGACAAAAATGCAACACAATAAAAAATCTGACACCAATTTATAAAAATAGGTTGTACTTAACTGACACCTCAATGACAAAAGCCACCAGAGGGCTCTGGAGACATGAATTTGTTATAAAAACAATGAATAACAAGTCATTGTAATCTACTATGACTCACTGTTTAGGCTTGGCCATAAAAAGTAACTTGAAAACTGTTATAAAGACACTCCTGTGGTGACCAAGTCTGGCAGAGAGCCAATTATAGGGATCATTAACGTCCCTGTTGGACGGTTATCCCCAAACTTTTTGCTTCTTCCTCCTATTTTTTCCTGACCTGTTGTTGTTGGTTTTAGGACTCTTGGCACTTTACCACTGCTGATCAGTGCTAAAGTGCATATGCTCTCTGTGTAAATTGTTATTATGATTGGTTCTCCCTGATTGGCATATTTGATTTACTGGTCAGTCCCTAGAAAAGTGCACTGAGTGTGCCGGGGTTGGTAAATCAAATACTACTAGTGTGCCACCCACATGAGTAATTCTGAAACAGTAACTCAGACCTGCCACTGCAGTGTCTGTGCGCAGTTGTTAACTGCCATGTCGACTTGGCAAGTGCACCCACTTGCCAGGCCCTAACCTTCCCTTTTCTTACATGTCAGTCACCCCTAAGGTAGGCCCAAGGAACCCCTGTGGGCAGGGTGCAGTGTGTGTGAAAGGTAGGGCATGTACTGGTGTGTAATACAGCCAATTTTGTTTTTCACTATTGAAAGGCTATATTGCCCCATAGGACAGAATGGGGAATACTTTGTAACATTTTACAAGCATATCTTCCCATAGGGATAAGATCGAAAAATAAAGTTTAGGCTCTCTGAACTCAGAATTTAATAAGAAATCTTTTACTAAAGATGGTTTTTAAATTGTGTGTTTGAAAATGCCACTTTTAGAAAGTAAGCATTTTCTTGTTTAACCATTCTGTGTGCCTCTGCCTGTTTGTGTATTGACTGTCTTGTTTTGGAGTGACAGGGGCTGGGGAGGTGCATTCTCTCAGTCAGCCACTGGGGGGGTTGATGTGTGTCCTGCTTTTCCTGAATGAGTCAGGGCTGGGCTGAATAGACCTGGGCTGCATTCAGAGTAGGGGGAGGACATCTCACTAGAACCTGAATAGGCCCGGTCTGCATTTAGAGTGGTGGGAAGAGATTTCCCTTGCACCTGAATAGGGCCTGTCTGCTTTACATAATGCTGTCTCCACCTCCTGCCAGGCAGCTGCACCAGAGAGGACAGAACTGGTTTGGACTGGGCTCAGAGACCCTTGCACAAAGAGAACAAAGACATTTTGGGGTATAAGTTTTAGACCTAAAACCCCTGAACTTTATACTACTTCTGGAATCAAGAGGAACCTTTGCCACGGAGAAGAGCTGAAGACGTACTCCCCTTACTGTGTGTCTCGGGTTGGCCTGCAGTTGCTGTTTCTCCCAAGGAAAGGAGAAGGACTTTGCTGTGTGCTGTGTCCCCTGCTTGAGGAAAGTCTCCAAGGGCTTGAGTAGAGCTTGCCTCCTGTTTTGAATTCTCAGAAACACAAAGACTTCACCCCCAGCTCCCCTGAACTTCCTTGCTGGGAGTTCTGACCTGCCAAGAGGTGCCTGTGACTGTCTTGGGCCTCTGGAGGTTGTTTCTGCTGTTAGGAGCTGGAAAAGAAACGCAACGACAAGGAAATCGATGCATCGCTCTTCTTGGGACAGTTTTTCCAACGCAACGCCGTGGTGCGAGAAGAATCTCCCCACATCGCCGCGCTGCTGGCGAAACCAACGCAGCGTTTGTTGCCGCGCCAAGAATCAACGCATCGAGGGATCGCGGCTGAAAAGGTCGACACAGCGCCGCTTGCCACTGCCGCATCGTTTGCCGACACATCCCGGATTTCCACGCATCATCCCTGTGCAGCAAGTTTTCCCCGACGCATCACCCGAGGATCGGAGTTGTCCCAAAATCGACGCATTGCTTCCCCCTACAGACCAGACCCGATGCATCGCTCCCCTGTGTACAGCGGAACTGTCGCATCGCATCAACGAGGGTCTCAGGAACCAACGCATCTCTTTGTTTTTCAACGCTTCCCATCGCTGCGGCTGTTTGGCTTGGTGAATTTTGTCGCAACGACAGGTACTTTGCAAGAAATCACGCATCCATAGTTTTCTATGGACTCAGTTGCTAAAACCTTTTAAAAGTAATTTTCCTTAATACTATATGTTGGATTTTTGCCGTTTTGGTCTTGTTAAGTTTAGATAAAGATACTTTAT
Organism: Calotriton arnoldi; assembly: GCA_963921515.1. NCBI lineage: Eukaryota > Metazoa > Chordata > Amphibia > Caudata > Salamandridae > Calotriton > Calotriton arnoldi. The sequence goes on along the minus strand of CAWUFW010011502.1, from coordinate 217,207 downwards.
TTTTCTAAACCCGTGTGGTGTCCATTTGTGGTGTTATCATTGTGTTACTGTGAGTGTTGGTACAAATACTTTACACATTGCCTTTGGGATAAGGCTGTCTGCTCGTGCCAAGCTACCAAGGGGGTGAGCAGGGGTTTTCTAAAGTGTGTATCCCCCTTAACCTGACTAGAAGCAAGGGTTCCTATTTGGACAAAGGTAGGTACCTACCTCTGGAAAATAGAGACCCCCATTTCTAACAGTCCCGCAGGGACATTTCGTCTCAGTTAATGCAGTCTCTAGTTCAGTTCCAGGGTCTATGGGCAAACCTCTATAGGAAGCAATGAAGTGGTCCTGTTGCAAGTGGTAAAGGATGCTGAAGATGCTGGAGCCTGTAATGAGAGTCTTCCTGTGCCCACTCTCAGTCCAGTCCACGAACACGGTGGGGCGACTTTGGCCTCACGGGTCGATGGCCCTCGAAGTACAGGTGAAGCCCCATCAAAAAACAGTTGCCATTGGTCTACTGGTTTCCTGATACCACAAAACCATTGGATCACCCTGCAGCTGGCTGTAACTTATTTGCTGGAAGACCAAACCACACTCTGAACACTTTCTTCAGTCCAGCAGACTCTTGTGTAACTTTTGAGGGTCAGGATTCTGTCTCCCAGACTGCACCTCAGCAGCCAGTGGTGATCAGACCCTGGGGCTGTATCAGGGAGTCAGCCAAATTACTCTTGGGGTCACCGTCTCTGTCTGGGGCTCGGGGGATGACTTTTCCTCAAGCAGGAAACAACGGGCACAGTCCTCTCTTTGCAAGACCATGTTGCAGCAGGTACAGTCCACTCTTTGGTGCAGCCTTTCTTTGCTGGGCCCAGGGAACAGCAGGGCAGTCTTTCCTCAGTCCTCTCTCCATTACAGATGTGATATGAGGTCTGGGTACCAGTGCTGCCACTTTTATGCCCGTTACAAGCCAGGGGGATGGGATGGCTAACTAGACAATCAGGCAACCAGGTCCCTCCTACCTGATGACAATTTCCTACAAAGTGTGGCATTTAGTAATCCCAGGATGCACTATTCTGGCCACTCCTTACATGGCAGAACCCTTTTTGTGATGTGTGGAACTCCCGAGCCCATCCCAGAGGTGTGGCTATGTGGGGGCTACATGGCCATGGATAAACTGGTTTGGCAATGGCTTCCCCCTCTCTATCCAAGATGCCAGCCTGTCTGCTAAAACAAAAGAGCAGCTCCTCTCACGTGTGACTACCATTTTCCCTTCTAAGGCGGGGCTTCCTTTGAACCTCACCTTTTGGTCTCACAGCCTGTTTGGGCTTCTTGCCAGGAGGAGGTCATATCTCTTCCCTCTGCAGGCCCTTTGTGTTCCTTACAAAGAGTCATTCACACCTCTTCCCAGGAGCACAGAAGACTGTCTCAAGGACAGCAGCTTGTGTGTAACCATAAACTGTCACTGGAAACTTTCCAAAGTTGCCATTTGTGCAAATGTTACATTCAATTTGTCTTGAACAACTAGTTGGGGTTAATGCAGCAATTATTTTGATACCTTGAAGTATAAAATGTAGTAGTCCCATTCAAAAGTTAGTACTACTGATTTGCCAGTGTATAACCCTGTACTCACCAATGGGACTGCAAGCCTTTCTACTATAAAACAACAATGTGGGGTTTTTACTGTCAGGACATGTAAAAACACATTTCCTACATTCTAATATACCTTAGATCCTTAGGCCTTAAAATACCCTTTTTGTAGTATACCTTAGAGCCTTAGGGCTCATTAGGCCTCCCTTGGGGGTGATTTATATACATCTTAAAAAGGAAGATTTGGATTTGCTATTACTTTAAATGGCAATGTCAAGTTAGCTATTTAGAAATTGCTCAGCCAGCCTGCAATAGCAGTCTGGGTGTCATGTTTTACCTTGTCACACTTGTGGTGGCACAACCCCTGCTGCAGTCTATGAGGGACACTTAACTTTCAGGTCCTAGGTACCTCTGGTACCATATTCTAGGGACTTATAAGTAAGCTAACGTATGCCAATTGTGGGTAAGCCAATCAGAAATATACCCTTTAAAGGGTCAGGGCACTGAGGCCTGTTTGGTAGGACTCAGTGAACTAACAGAGTTGAAAAACCAGCAGCATCAGTTCAAATCAAATTTCCAAAAGGTGTGACAAAAAGTGAGGGTGAACCCTGCAAAACGTCTTTTCTTTATACCTAAATATTAAAAAAAGGTATGCTATGACAGCTGAGGAAAATGATTTAATATTTCAGGTATTGTCCTTTTCCAAATTAAGTAGCTGTTATTCTTTTTATGATGGAAACCTCACTTTATTTTTGCATTAATTACGCGTTACACAAAATTAAGTTCTACCCCTTAAATGATATCGACAAATGTTACCTTAATTGTTTAATTGTTAAGTAGTTTTGTAAAGGATAGTCTGTCTTCTTTCAATTACTTTGCAGTGTTTTAAAAAAGTGTGGAGTAGTACAACAGTGTTACATCAAGTCCAGATGGATAGGTAATTAATCATGTCTGATATACTTAGATTGTGACACCTATTCTTTATTCAGTTCATTCTAAATAGTATTGTTTTTTAAAGTTTCCTGAACCGCATTGAGTTGGACTTGAATCTCAGATTCCATCTTAGAGCATTCCAAAGTATGGGTCAGTGTGTTTTCAGGGCTCATACACATATTTCTTCTGTTTGAATGATTGTTGGTCGATCCAATGGACAAACTTTGAGTGAAGGGCTCTGACTGGGGCAGTGTGAGGTGCCAGGTCCTGTAGGTATACCAGAACTTTAACTAAGTATTGTTTCTGGGCTATGCACAGGACCTTGAATTTGTGTCAACAAGGAGTCTATGAAGCTCTTTGTGTGGATTTGATGTTGCTCACTTACTAAGTTTATGGAAAAGTTTGGATACTTAATAGTTCTGAAGTCTTCAGAGCATGTCAAACTATTGTTTGGGGGCGATGATACACTAATTGAGATGAATCAGGGTGGTGGGTCTTTGGTGGAGGGAAAGGAAAATGGCAGGTTGAACCTGCCACTGTGTGCCTGGTCCTCCCCGTACCTCTGAAGCCTCCTGTCACCAGTCATTCTACAGTGAACGAGGAGCACCAATATTGGTGGGAGGAGGAAAGATCACAGAGATGATCCGCTGACCTCCACTGAGATTAGACGTGAGTGAAGCCTACTGCAATTACTTATCAGCGCTCTCTCGCACATGCAGCAAAGCTAGCGATCGGATGACTGCGAACAGAGGGGAATAACCAATGCTGCCCAGATGAGCCACTGCTGATTCTATCACTGTGGCCCCCTGCATCCCTCACTACTGACTCTGCTGATTTGAACCAGATGTGTGCATAATCCACTGCTTCTTCTGCCTCTCGCATACTTGGGCCTGCCGCATTCATGAGCCTGTCATGACCCCCTGCAGCATGCACCATTTACTTTGCCGATTCGAACCAGATAAGTGCATAATCCACTATTTCTTCTGCCTCCCACATACCTGAGCCTGCACATTCCTGAGCTTGTCATCCTCAGCTACTTTGCTATATCAGGCAGTACTGATCCTACTGGGGTTTTTTTTGGGTCACTCAGCCGCTCTGATCTCGGATGGTGCAGCTGTGTGGCAGGTGAGCATATGGCCACTTTGGATTAGCAGGCTGGCCATTTCGTGCAGTACTGCAGTCGCTACATTTGCTACAACCTCGTGCCCGTAGTCATAAATCCAAGCCCATACATATGGCTCTGCAAAAAGGGAGTGCATTGTGGTGAGGCAGCGGGGTTTGTGGAGGTACCAAAGGGTGCATATTGGAGGCACAGGAACAACAACAACCGGCGGAAGCTGGGTCATGTATGCAGATAGCCTCTTCGGATTCAGGCTTGTCACAGGTTGGCCAACCCATTTTAAAATTGCTCCACTCTGCTACCATGAAGGAGGTTATTCAAGCAGCCAGTAAAGACCAACTAGTCTGTGATGGGGAGTTCACACTGGCTTATACTATTACGGCCACAACATAAGGTATAAATGCTGAAGATCCAGCTGTTCTTCCTCACTCTGTGGCTAAGACTATAAGCGAAGGCAGTGACAAACTCACTGCAGAGCCTGTCTCAGATGCTTTGGATGTGTTTACTTTACAACAGTTTGCTAGAGACTGGCCGAGTTGTCTTTCTGGTGCATCCATTATGCCCTTTTTTGGAATCTAATGGGTATCGGTGTCCTCAGATAGAGTCACAGGATACAGTAAATGGGAGTACCACATTATAAACTGTAAGAGGCCAGAAAGTGGGCTTGGAAGTGGTTATCAAGGGTACAGATTATGAGGTGGTGGATAAGGCAGGTTTGTCTACACAGCCAGCTGGTTGCTTCAATTTAGTGCCAAGATCTGTGTGCAGCACTGATCTCCCTCCCATCAACTCTGCATTACATGTTTCAGGTGAGCATAAAATGGCACCATATTAAGTGATAACTCCATGCACATTAAGGGGGTTGATGGACAGCTGGTGCATTTAAATCAGAACACTACAAGGAGGAAGTTCATGGGGCAGACTCAGACCCACGATATTGTAAAAGAACGGTGGGCAAGCAAGACTTGTGAAACTGGAAATCCGACTGCTAAGAGCAGCCCGCTAAGATAGTGGGTCACCCCAAAGGGTGAAGTCAAAGCTCTCATCTCGCACTTATTTGCTGCTCTTCCTGGGGCAGATTAGGATAAACAGCATTCAGGACAGCACTCCCCCTCTAAGTGTTCTACTTCTAATCCTGTTTTCACCTCTGATATATCCTCTTGTACATTATCTAATCACTCAACCCCACTGACTCATTCAGACTAGAGGTTGACTCACAGGAGACATCATTGGTAACAATTTTGGACCTCCTTCAGGTCCAGTGGTCAGAGGCCTGTGCATACTATTCTCAGGCCAGGGCAGATAATCAAAAAATGCAGCAATCACTGTCTGAAGTATCAGAACAAATCACCGGCCTCACAGCAGAAATCACTGAACTCCAGCAGAGAATAGCCCAAGTTGAGAAAGTGGGATCAGCAACAGTCAAGGCAATCGGGAATCACAAAGGTCAGCAGGAGTATCTCCAGTCTCAGGTCGAAGATACGGATAGCTGTCAGAGGAGAAAGAATTTGAGGATTTTCAGAATTCCAGAGGGCAAGGAGGGGTGTGATCCTCTGCAATATATCGTCCAACTATTCAAAAAGGCCTTCCCTGACTTGAATGACTGGGACTTGGACTCACAAATCCAGTGTGCTCATCGCCTCCCCCTCAATCGGAATGCATCCAGTACTAGATCACTGCAATCTTGCCCATTCCTAATATATATTGGGAACTTGCTTTTCAGGCAGGCGATATCTCTTAAAGCACGTCCAACCGCTCCATTCATGATTGAGCAGATGTCAATTGTTGCACGGTCAGACATTTCCAAATCTACAATGGATCGTCGATGGAAGAACTTATAGACCCCCCTTATGGCCATCGGGGCTCAAGTTGTTCTGCAGGAGCTAACTCACCTTAAAATGATAAAGGATGGACGTACTCAGATGTGTTATTCAGAAGCAGATGCTATCCAGGCTCTGAGTAGGTGAAAAGGGGCTTTTCCCCACACTACTTCTATATAGCACCCGTTTTAGGATGAGCTTCTTATCTTTTCTTCCCTTTTTATTTTTTTTCTCTTCTCTCTTCCATTATTACATTGTATCTCATCTTCTGTTTTTCGTATTCTCTCTTAAATTATAGCTGCTGATTAGGCTCTGTGTCACCCTATAGCTTCATTAAGCTCCACTCAGCAGCAGCAATATGGTGTTCTTGCTTGATTGTCAGTCTAGTGAATTGTATATGTTTCAGTGCATGGTGGTTGGGAGGTGGCAGGGGGGCGGGTCCGGACACTGCTCTTCTAGGTCTGCTCTGTCTTGCAGCCAAGGGTGGGTCGATTCCTTTCCTAGAGCACGCGAGCGTTTGTGTGATCGGGGAGGTCGGTTGGACGTGTGACATTGTTTGAAATTTATGGTCCCGAATAATGCTATGTTATGGAGGGATATAAAACGTCAGAATGTTCGCAGTATATTCAGAGATTACATCTTATTTGTTTCAATTTTGAGGAACTATTGTCGTACTTATGAAGAAAGGGGGTTCTTAAGCAAGTCACTTAAAACTCATGGCTGAGGTTAAATGCATGTGTTGGAACGTTTCTAGCAATAATGCATGAAATAAGCGGCAATTGGTTCGAGAGAAGATAGTGCTTTACAAACCTCAATTAGTAGTATTAACTGAGACACACTGGCATATAAAGACCGGCTTTTATTAAAGCAGCTGGGATATGGCATCATTGTCTGTACTTTGCAATCTGTCTCTATTCTAGGGGTTCTCAGTGAAAAATGTCATTGTCAAGTTCTTAGAACCGCTGATCCAAGAGGGCTTTGGGTACTGGTACAATTAATATTGAACTGACAAAAGTTTGTTATCTGTATGGTCTATGGCCCAAATATTGATGAGCCAGGAGTATTAGATATGTTATCTTTGGAATTGTTGGATTGGGGTGAAGAAGTAATCATAATGGGAGACTTTAATTGTGTGCTTGACTATAACATTGATTCTACTAATCGTACCATGACCACTCATAAGCCTAAAACCAGTGCATCGATTAAGGACTTGATTCGGCAACATGGGTTGTCCGATGTCTGGCGGACTCTCCATCCGGCTGTGCCTGGTTATACTTTTTATTTATGCCCACACAAGCAGTACTCTATGAAAGATATGGTTTTTGCCCAGAGGATGGTGGATGGTGCAGAAATAGATGCATGTCCTAGGATTGCTTCAGACCATAATCCAATTCGGGTCTTGTTCGCCCCAACTGAAACTAGGGATAATCTCCCCAAGTTTACATTCCCTCATCACCTCTAGCCTAAAGATGATTAAGGAAGATATATTTTAGGGATACTCAGGGAGTTCTTTCTGGTCAACACAGGTACAGCGTCACCTGCAGTAATCTGGGATACATTGATGGCTTATGACCGTGGTGTTACCCTCCTGTACGTGGTCAGGCAAATTAGGGCTACCTCGGATGAGAATAGTCTTTTATGCCAAGCCATTCTACAACTTGAACTATTACATGCTTTGAAAATCTCTCAATGAGAAGCAGAAGAACAGGATATCTATCTTCAATTATTACAAAACGCTCTCTCCTGGGCCGTAGGTTAAAAAATCAATAACTGCTAGATTTGTGAAATATAGATCACGCCAGTATGATTATGGGGAAAGGGTCGGCCGAGTCCTGGCACAGTAGATTTCAGATCGCCATCCAAATGTATGATTCATTCAATTAAGGGTATGGATGGCTTAGTGCATACAAAACCCACGTTTATTCTGGGGAAAATCTCCTGGTTTTACAAGGAGTTATATAGTCCGCCCCAGGCAATTGATCAAGCCGGACTCCGGGATTACTTACGGCAGTGTAGTCTCTACCATCTCTGTGAAGATCGGGCTGGCGAGTTGCAAGTTGAGTTCTCCTGCTTGAGAGTGAGGCTGCATTAGGGACTCTCTCTACAGGCAAGGCAGCGGGAGAGGATGCCATACCTCTAGAATTCTATAAGTTATTCAAATATATAATAATTTCCAAATTCTTAAAAGTAATCCAACATATCTATACAGGTGGCACTGTTCTCAATATTTGGAATACAACTAATATTGTGGTATTTTTTTTTTTTAAATCTGAGGAAGATATGGGGTTTTACCGACCCATATTTTTGATTAATTCGCATGCAAAATGGTTTGCAACAATCTTGGCAATGAGTCTTCCCCCCCCCATACTTTCAACCTTGGTGACACAACAACAACATGGGTTTATTCCAGGCAGAGACACCACAGGCCAGACCAATACCGCAATCACAGTGTTTGATGTGGCCGGCGAGTCTAATACCAGTATGGGCATGATCCTGCTGGATGCCGAAAAAGGCCTTTGATCGGGTATCTTGGGAGTGTTTGTGGGTCACTATGGGCTTATTTGGCCTTGATGATGGATTTATTAAACTGACTCAGGCACTATATAAGATCCTGCGTGCCAGGGTGGTCTGTGCCAGGAAATATTAAAATATATTTCTGGTCTCCCGAGGCACTCGACAGGGGTGCCTGATTTCTCCCCTCTTATTTGCCCTGTATATGGAGCCATACCTACAGTCGCTTGTTATGACTGAAGGTATTCAGCCATTGCTCTTCAAGCAACTCAATCTGACCGCCTATGTGGACGATGTGGCAGTTTTCTGCACTAATCCACTATCGGCTATTTCACAGTTCTCGGATGAAGCTGCTAGGTTCGACAGGTTCTTGGGGTACAAGTTTAATTATTCAAAACTCAGCCCTTTTGAACTTTATACCAGACTCTCCTATGCCTAGGGTAACCACAACTTTGTTTTATCTTGGAACTAGACTGTGTCCTTTAGTCATGAATATTATCAAACTAAACTATGAAACTTTACTACTCTGTCATTTCTAAGGTGAAATCCTGGAATAAGCTCCCACTTACTATTCTAGGTCAAATTAATATTATTAAAATGAATAGCATTCCAAAATTCCTTTATTTATTTCATGCAATTCCAATTGAGAGTACCCGAGTCCTTTTTTAAGCGCCTGGAAGGTGCCATCCGAAGTTTTATATGGAGCTATAGCCGCGCAAAACATGTCATTCAATTTATGAAGCTTCAGTACAAGAAAGGAGGACTTCAACTCCCAGACTTTAAGTTATATTTTTGGGCAGCCTTCACTGGTCGTCTGCGCAGCCTATTAACCCCAGCTGATCCGGGCCCTTCATCTTTTGGCTATCAGCTAGCTATTGAATCTGAGTTTAGGCTTTTTTTTATAGGCTAGGGGACCCCAACTATTTTAAGAGGGTATGCTTTAAAATAATAAGTGATATTATTTATATTTGGCGGGTATCCCTCCTAAATACTCAATAGCTTTTTTAAATAAAGATACACCACTTTGGGATAATCCAACTTTCACTCTAATTTTCCATGATTCAGTCTGTAGGGATTGGGCACAGCATGGGGTTTCAACGCTGGGCCAGCTGTACGATCTGAATGTTTTTTTTATCCTTCTCAGGATCGTAAGATCAGTATGAACTTCCTCGTCAGGTTTTCTTTAAGTACTTACAAATTAGGGATTATCTACTGTCAGTTTGTGAACACCCGTTCGATATGGAAGGCTCAAAACTGACATTATACTACTATAAATCTACCAGAAAACCTTTGATTAGTATATTGTATCAAGGCTTTTGTCAATATATCATGGACGATATGGCTTCATTAGCTACAAAATGGAGCCGGTCTCTTGCATCTGAGATTCTGATCTCAGAGATTCAGAGCACATTAGAGACACTTGACCGATCTGTACATTCTATCAATTTGAAATTACAACAACTTCGGACACTCTGTATTCTATATTATACCCTAGATAAAATCTCCTGGTGGGAAGTTAATTCTACCTCAGATTAGACAAAATGTCCTAAATGTAATCTACCCACTGCAGATATCGTACATATGTTTGTGTTAGGTCCTGTTTTACAAGAATTTTGGGATGGGGTAATTAAGTTTATGACATACAGTTTGGGCTGCCGTGTCTTACTTTCCACTAAGGAGATAATGCTGGGTGTTAAGTCTGAGTATAAGGGTGGCTTACAGCGCTTAACCACAATAATATTAGTTTGTGCCCGACTATGCATTGCAAGGTTTTGGGTCTCCACGGCCTCTCCAAAAGTGGTTGAATGGTGTGCCCTCATCCTACAGATCCATGACTCTGATTCAGCTCTGGCAAAAGCTAGAGGTCTCTCTTCCCGGAACAAAATTGTCAAAATGTTGATTAATTTCAGCTGGGAGTGTGTAAACTCAAATCATGAATAATACTCTAATTCCTCTATGTTTTATACTGTTGATCTCCATGCTTATTCCTATGCTTTGGAATTTTGCGATTTTTGTATGCTGAACAATTTTTTTTTTTAAAAGGATGGTGGGTCTTTTAAGCTAGTCTCTGTGGGTAGTTTGGATCATGTAAGGATTTTATGAAGCAGAGATCTACATATTTACACCCTTTGTCACAATGCTGAGGTAGTGAGCAAAAATGTGTTGGCATCAGAAAGAATCCCAAGATTTCTACTTTTGTCAAGGTGGAGGGCAGCGTTCCAGTGCTTGATGGGGAGGTGAACAGGAATTAACTGGATCCAGTGATTCAAATTACTTGGATCTCAATATTAGCACCATTCATCTACCTGAAGCTCTCTTTCGCCCACTTGAATATGTGGTCCATAGACTCCATGCACAAAGAGATCCTTGTTTAGTTCAGTTCTCTGACCATAATCCAAAGGGAAATTAATTAATATTTGGTAGATCTTTGTTCTTAATGAACCTGTGCTAGGCGACATAAGTCTACAGTGAAGATAAAACACAAAATGGATGGCCCTTAAGTAAAGTTGTAAGACACTTAGCATTTGCACGATTGTAATGAACCGATCATGAGCTTTTATGTTGTGGTTGGTGAGAAAAGAATGAACAGTATCTTTCTTACAACATTCTACAGCGGCAGCCTAGTAAATAATCCCTTCGCATCCAGATCTTTAAAATTACAGGAAAAAAAGTAAAGGATTTCTGAAAAAGGCCATGGCTCACATGGATAACTCTGATAGCTAAAGCATTTGCACTAAAAAGTCCCCCTGAACCTCCTCTTCGAAGAACCACTCAAATAACTTGTGAGAAACTCCTCGTAGTTCCATTTTAATCCAGAGAACATAGTTTCACATAACAATGTATTCATTTCTCTCCCTCCCTTTACCCTTTTCAAGTTACTTCTAGTCCCCCAATTTATAATTATTCAATTAAATGAAAAGTCACACATTGCATGCATTTTATATACCTACATTTCAATTTTATAAGAACAAATGTAAAGCATTCCTGGTTTTTCTCCGTTGTTGTCTTTACTGCATTCACTGGTGTGTGTATATGCCCTTTTCGACAATATGTGTCTCTAAAAGGAAATGCCTTTTAATGTGAGGAGGGACAGCAAATATTTAAGAAGTTCAAGTGAACGGTTCAACTTCATTAGATAAGTGTATCTTTTGAAAAAAAAAAAAAAAATCAAGGTAATATTAACACGAAACGGGCTTTCCATAATACCATCGGTTTTCGTTTGAAAGGCCAAATATATTTATGATTTATGCCTGTCCATTTAAAAAAAAAAAAAAAAAAAAAAAAAAAAATCTGCACTCCAATGTATTTCTTCTAGCTGCACTTATGGTTTCACCCAATTAAGCCAGTTGACTGAACCCAGACATTTTGCGCTCTTTTCCCATTCTCAAATTGTCACCTAAGTGCTGGAAATGCGGGCCCCTCCCATGGGACCACCATCTTTTCTGTGATGCACAGTTCCTCTCGCAAACATGGCAGCCGAGCAGAAGAGTATCTTAACACAACACTGCCCTGGCGCTGGGTGACATACTGTGGACGGCTGGGCAGTCTGGAGAAATAGTGCTTGCCATCCTGCCGCCTCATAACTACTAGCTCCGATCAGGTTGGTGCTCATTCTAAAGTGGCACTACAACTAATCCGCATTCCGCATTCATTATTAATGAAGCAAAATACGGTGTAAATATTGCCTTAAATATTCCGCGGCGGCATTCATATGTATGAATGCAAATTGGATCACCTTAAACACTTCATACTTCAAATACCTTCAGAAGACTGAAACACTTAGCACATTACAGTGTCATTCGCCATTGTTCTTCCCCTTTAACGATTCCGAACATGGCGGAGTCAAGCTCCAGACAAACTCCACTGAGCCAAATGCCATCTGTATCGAGCATGAAGTGAAATGTGCACTCTATATCTCCTTACAGAGCTACTTTTATGCAATGCACTTTCAAATCAGCCGCTAAGAAATATATGCAGGATTTGTTTTCCAATGAAGGTCTAATAGAGCTACCTCTTAAGTTTGGATATGTTAAAAAATTGCCCTTTTCACAGCTGATAAAATATTACTACAAATTAATCCTCTGAGAATATAATATGTTCCTATTTATTACTTTCAAGTGTGAAGGTTCTGCTGCAATTAATGTTGCCTGTTCTACTGCGCTGTATATAGATGTTCTGCAGACTTGTCCTTGAAGCGAGGAATATATGAAAATTATAATTTCCTAGGCAAAATGGGTTTAATTTCTTAAACTATGTTAGGCGAGGTGTTGAGCAGTGTTGTACGAAGGTCAAAATCCCCATAGTTCCTCTCCAGATATATTATTGCTATTAAGATCCATTTGAGTTCTAAAAGATGTGAATTAAAGTGCCTTAAGGGTGTGAGATAATGTTATTTGTAGGCTACTGATAGCTTGGATTAATATGGGATAGAGAACACTTAAAAAAATTAAACAAGCCTATTTTATTTATGCAGCGAGATTAATTTGTTTCTTTGTTAACTGAAAAGGGTCTTTATTACACAATACACGCAGTGCTCCTTTCACATGCATATGTTAGACAGGGTAAGGTAAACTTCTAACACCTGACATAACTGATTTTTCGATATCATTTACACTGGAAAACATGCTGGACGCTCCTCACATATGCGCACATCGGTATCACCCCACATCTACACCCATAAATAGAAATTAAACACAGGCACACACTTTCGTCATGCACATGTATACGAATGCCCATATGCACACATATCATTAGCATACATACAAACTATGCATGCATAGAGAAAGTAAAGCTGACAAAAATCCACACACTCATGCATATGTAGGTAAACAGATACACACACAAACACACCGTCACACCAACATACACAAACATATATACAAAGAAATGAAGACATAACTGTACATATAGTCATGTCCATTTAAACAAGTGTACAAATGAATTTATATACACACACACAAACACACAAAATGCAAACAGAATGAAACGCCCTAGTACACAAACATGCAATTGCACAAATGCCCAGAGAGGCACTGGAACAGACCTTATGCAGAGAAAAGCAGACAAAAATGCACCCATACTAACATAGAAATGTACGGATTAACACATACACAAGAAAACAAACACATACACACAAAGAAAAATGCAGATACAAATGCAGACATGCTAATGCACTCAAATACTCATACAGTCCACATGTGTGCGCACACACATACACAAACACATTTATTAATGATCACAGTGGCAAATGTAGATGCTAAATCCAATTACATATAATCTGTATTATAATTTTAATTTCTCATTAAAGTTGCCGAATAAACTATTAGTTTATTGGTAATATTCATTCTTGCCCCAACAGTGTTCTTCAACAGCTCACATTATGCAAAACTGCGTTTTAATTGGTTAACAAGAACCAAGAAATGTGCGGATTTGCAAGTGGGTTGAGTGACGGTTTGCTTTTCTGGGTTTATTTATTCGTCTGTAGAAGTCTATGTAATATCATTTTATGTCACTTGTTTATTTACAATCGCAGCCTTGGTATTTATTTAGGTTAAGCGCCCACCTCAGAGGGAATTGAAGATATCAGCACTCTTATACTCTGAATATTACACTCCAATCATGCTCTGCCCACAGAGATCTTGTGATAGACAGCGCACACAAGAAATTTGCATAAGGAAAGGTAACTGACAACTGGGGTCAGACTCTCCCTGTTTAATGACACTGCCAGTTACACATTTTGAATTGTTTAAATAAGAGTCTACAGCTTCAACAATCATCATCTCAGTGGTTCCACTTTTCATACCTAACAGCCAGGAAACTGACACGTAATTACACACTTACTGATGGTATCTCCAATGCTGATAATTAAAACTGCCACGGGAGGATTGCGATTGCTAGTCTACAGCTGGGATGTTGTCAAAAGGTAGGGGCTCCTGCAGCTATCAAAGCCATCTCCCTAAAAGTGGACGAGGGGCGCCAACATCGGAGTAACAGGAAGGCCAGTGACAATCATTCGCAGAGCCTCGTGCAAATGAAGAGAATCTATTAGTAAGGTAATGCGTGAAACAAAAACCACAGCAAGCCACAGGCTAAACTGTCTTTTTGGTCTCAGAGTTATCAACCATTGTTCTTTTTTGTATGTGTTGTTTTCTTCGAAAATATCAGAAACGTGATTTCCGCAAAGCTGTCTCCACTCCACAAGAGAGTCCATTTGTAATAAAGGAATTCAAGGCAGACAGAGAATAAGATTCCGAATTTCACACCACAGACCTTTCTAGACAGGAGCTACAGGGTTAAATGTTAAAAAAGGAACTTTGAGATGTCTATATTAACTAAGATGCAAACTGAAGGGTCATCTCAAATTAGCACACAAAAATGCCCAGATTAAATTGCAGTCTGCCTTATTATTGCTACATAGACCATATTCCTTACTGTTATGAAGATGCACTTTTTACAGGTTCTAGAATTCTCCCATATAGACAACACTCTAATGGAAAGGCTCATATTTGAGATATGACCCTTAACTGCGCTCGTGTGTTGTTCTGCTGTTACTACAGTCAGTCGCTGTGCAGACTAAACAAAGTGCTGTGCCACCAACCAGACTGGGTAATAACAATTCTCTGCCGCCTTCACAGCGGCCTGGACGGCTTGTCTGCCCTCTGATCCCGGTTCATTTGCTCTTCATACTGTTCCAGGCCTTTTCTTTTGTTTGTTCTTTTATTCTATTGTGAGCTCTCAGCTGCCAATCACCCAGCTGCTCTGACCAGTTTTTTATGTGTGCACATGGCTAATTATCATACATGCTCGCACGGCCTTCTAGTGTGCACTGGGTGTCTACATGATTTACAGCTTGGATTTGTAAAGAAGGGACGCCTAGGAGGGGAGGTCAGAGGAATCAGATTTGGACAAAAGAAAAGGGGGCCCCGAATTACGTATGCAGTGCATCGGTCCACAGAGCAGCTGGGCCCCAGCAGAAATAGGCATCTGCCGCGGTGGGCACCAGCTGCCTTCTACGGGGACATAGATGGATCGAAATAGTGCGGGGAGGTATTGAATATTTAATATATGGTCAGAATCAAGCTTGTTCCCCGTCACAATTTTATTCACTGTGCATATGTGCACTTGTTTTTCAAATTTATGGAATGGCCGTAAAAGAGAGAGACATGATTAGCAATCAAAATTCAACGCTCATAAATAAATTGAGGTGTTACATCACATACTTCAGATATGCTTCCTTACGAATGTTACACCGCTTTAAACCAACCCCCGACACAACAACACAGTTCAAAATATTTATGTATAAACATCTTCAAGAAAACTTATTTTAAATTCTTTGAGTTAACAGTTCTTTGGTGTCACCACTCCAAGCAGAGTGTATAGTCATTGTTCGGAAAGGAACTGCTTTCAAAGCAAAGAAAAAAAACGAACATGCCTTATGTGCCATTGACTGCCTTGTTTTTCTTTATATAGTCACTAAACCTAAATGTTGGACAGTTTATTGCATTATAACTACACATAACATTTTTGTTCGTCAACGTTTAATGAAAACTCTAAGCTAAGAGTTGGGTAATGTTAGTAAGGACTATGGGATGAAGAAAATGGATATAGGTCGAGCAAGTTGTAGCTAAAAGCATTTCTGATGTTCTCTAAGCCAGTCTTTAAAATTGTCATGTGCAATTCGTTGATAAAGGAGGGAACAAGGATCACTTTTTCCACATAAGGTGTTTTATCACATAAAGTGGGCATCTAGAGCCCTAAGTTAAGACACGGTGGGCACCATCACAAAACATTTCAACTGGCGCTATTTCAGGTCCTTGGTGGTAAGTTAAGGCACTGTTTGTTCCAAACACCTTTTTATCACCTTATTATGAAAACTGGATTATGGAGATGGTAATGTGTAACAAGAACGATTGTGTACCCTTCTTGTGTAGCATTTTGTTGTGGTGGTGATGTGTTCTGTTGTTTTTGTTTTGTCGACTTTTTTTATGCAGCATTATTGCATTGTGATTTTATTTTATTAAGGTGTCTGTGGCTCTGACGACTTCGCAAGAAATAACAAGCTCATGCAGGGAAATGCAGAGCACTGATTGGCTGCCAACATTTCAACAAGTGTTGGCAGCCATCTTGGGACTTGGCTTCAGCTGAGTCCCCCCCAAAAATGTAAAAAAAACAGAAAAGGGGGCAGGGTGGAAATACGTTAACTGAATAAAGATGGTCCTGGGGTCCCAGAGGAACCCCGACATGCCAAAAAAGCCTAAAAAAAAAATACTGCGAAATCGCGATATTCACAAATTTGCTGTAAAAAAAAAAAACAAGCGCAGACTCCCGCGCTTGTTTTTAATTAGCGCCTGGGTGGACCAGGTCCTAGGGGCATGCCAGTGAAATAGAAGAGGGGCGCATGGGGCCCTCCTCCTAGGACTTATGAAAGCCCTGGGGACCGGCACCACCCCGGGGCATTGGATTTTATGTATGAGTGGAGTGCCCATGCGGCACCCCCGCACCCTGCGGGCCACCACCTACTCAGGGCAAATGTTTATAAACGAATGCGGTGGGCCTGCACGGCCACCCTGCAGCCCCGAGGACCACCACCTCCCCGGGGCACTTAACAATGTGCATGTAGGACTGCCTGTGCCCAGGAAACACCACATCCCCGGAGCAAATCATACTAAAATAATGTGGGGGGCCCGCACAGCCCTCCCACAGCCTCGGAGACTGGCACCTCCCCAGGGAAGTTTAAGAAATGTATGCAGGCAGGCCTGCTGGGCCTGCCCGCGCCCTGGGGACCGCCACCTCCATGGGGCAAATTATGTTGAAAAAATGCGGGGTGTTTGCGAAGCCCCATTGCATCCCTAGGAACCACTATTTATCCAAAATAAGGGGGGACATGTGGCCCCTCTGCAGCCCTGGGGACAGCCACCTCCGCAGGACTGAAATAAATCAATCTAGGTGGTCCGTAGCAGACCCTGAGCTCCAGGGACCACCACCTCCTCCAGGCTAAATAACACAATGGAGGGAGACAGCACGGTCCCCCTCCTGGAGCCATTGTTAGCCCTGGGACCACCAACCCCAGGAACAGATCCTGCTACCTCCTGAGGTGCCTACCCTCTGGAGGCAGCTGTTTGCGTTTGCTACCACCAAGCAAAAGCAAACATAACGCCGCTTTCTGCAAGCCAGAGCTGCCAAACAGCTCTGGCTTGCCAAAAGCGGAGTTTTCATCTGTTTCCTTACATGCAAATATGCATGTAGGAAAACAGATAAAAACATTTGCTCTGACTGACAGAGAGTTGCCTTTCAACATCCCCCTGCCTAACAGAGCAATGCAGCTCCCGAAGCAGGTGGGGAGCTGGCTGGGACCCTGGGGGCCTTGAGGCTCCCCCAGCAGTCCCATTGCACACTGGATGCGCTAGGTGCACCCAGGTGAAATGGCAGGGCCCGTGGGATGGGGTCCCTGGAGTCAAAGGGGGGGCCACATGCCCTCTCCCCATAGTAAAAAAAACAACAAATAATCCAAGTGTGTTTTTTCTGCAGTTCCACCTTGTAAAGTTATCTGTTGAATACGCTGAAGTAACAATAACATTGGCAAAGTTAGAGACACAGAAGGCCACTGGAGACATTTCCTTGGTGTCCTTTACATAGCTGTAGTGTAGGAGATGCAGTATACATTTACCCAACGAGGTAGCACTTACTAATTAGCCAGTAGAAAGTACTCCAGTAGGGTAGAGGTGTTGCACAAAATGGTGGCCTCTCCTTAGATAAATACGTACGGAAGGATTCATTCTGGCACGATGCTCATTTCACAGAAATTAAACCTCAACAGATTAAAATTAGCAAATACATTTTTTTAAAACATTGAAATTCACTGGAAAAAAGAAGGCTACAGGGACATTATAGTTAGGAAATAGAATTTGAAAAACCTTGGAAGTTCACTGACAAAACCAAAGGTTACAGGGACATTATAGTTAGGCAATAGAATAAAAAAATCCTTAGAAATTGACTGAAAAAAAACAAAGGTTGCAGGGACACTAAAGTTAGGCTCACATTTCATTTATACAAAACCAGATACATTTAGCAGTTCTAGTTAGCTGAGCTAGCTATAACGTATGCCCCTACAATGCACTGCTTATGTCCTCACATATTACATCACTCATGACATGGTCAGTGACATCACTGATAACATCTCAAATGATATTACTGATGACAGCACTGATGATATCTCAAATGACATCACTGATGACACCATCCACAGAACCACTCACACCCCATGTACACCCTCATACATCTCAAACACTCACTCCCACACAACCACTGACATATCCATTCAAAGCCCCATACAAACACTCACACACTTACTCACTGATCCACAGAGCCCTTTACACATCAACTCACCTATACAGCCACTAATGCAACCCCTAACTCACATATACAGCCACACATACAATACAGACACTCACACATCCAGTCATTCCAACACTTACAGACTCACTCATACACCCATAAGGCCACTCACACACTAAATCAGTCACCCATACAGCTACTGAAACATCTACTCACTCACCCATAAAGTCACTCACACAGCCACTCACCCATACAGTTACTCACACACCAATTAACATACTCATAAATATACTAACACATGTACTCACTCACCTATACAGTCAATGAGACAAGCACATTATCTCATACAACCTTTCTCACACTCACCAATACAGCTACTCACACACCCATTCACTCACCCATACAGCCACTCACGCACCCATTCACCAACACATACACTCACTTAGACACCCATTCACGCACCCATACAGGGACTCATGTACAGTGTCACTCACCCATGCATACACTTATGTACCTGATCAGTCACCCATTCAGCCACTCATACACCATCTCATTCGCCATTTACAGCCACATACACACCCGCACACTCACCCATACAGCCATTCATTCACCATCTCATTCATCATTACAGCCACTTACACACCCACTCACTCACCCATACAGATACTCACACAGCCACTCACTCATATACACACTGATGCACCTATTCACTCACCCATATAAAAACTCACACACCCACTCACTCATGTATACAGTTTCTCACATATCCACTCATTCTTCTATACACCACTGACACACATACTCACTCACCCTTACAGGCACTCCCTCAGCCACTTGCCTTAGTATATATGTTTAACACTGAGTAACTTTTAGAAAACACTCAGAATCACTGTATGATGTCATCAGAGAAGTCATTTGAGATGTCATCAGTGATGTCACTGACCATGTCATGAGTGATATAATATGTGAGGTCATAAGCAGTGCATTGCAGTGGTCTGAGTTATAGTTAGCTCAGCTAATTATAACTGCTGAATTTCACAGGTTTTGTAACTATAACATCTCTGTAACCTTTGTTTTTTTCAGTGAATTTCTAAGGTTTTTTTATTCCATTTCCTAACTATAATGTCCATGTAACTTTTGTTTTTGTAGTGAATATATATATATATATACATATATATATATATATATACATATATATCCCATGCTCTTTGCTTGTGTTCACCCCGCAGCTGCTCCTGAACAGAGGGCGTGTCGTCTTTGCGGACCACCCAATTTGTGTATGGGCCCAAAATTTCAACGGTCTGCCTCCTAGAAAGTGTTTAATTGCCAATTTCCCTCATATACCAAGGATGACGACGCCTTGTCTTGAACAAATATTGATTTATTTGTCGACTGTCGGACGCGTTTCGCCTCCCCTGCAGGCTTGCTCACCAACAAAATCGATAAAGTTTTTCAACCGTTTTTAAATACAATTACGTGCCATGTCACATTTGAACTACTGAACAAGTGTGTAAGAAGACAGACTCATAGTTTTTTTCAATTCCATACACAATGGTCACGAATTCATGAAACTCTGCTAAAACTGATTCACAATATTGATGGCGAACCAGTTTGAC
The DNA here is from genome assembly GCA_963921515.1 of Calotriton arnoldi. NCBI lineage: Eukaryota > Metazoa > Chordata > Amphibia > Caudata > Salamandridae > Calotriton > Calotriton arnoldi. The sequence continues at coordinate 197,306 of CAWUFW010011502.1, read as the reverse complement.
ATGGCGTTGTGCTTGTTAACAATTGCGCCTTGCTATTGACGTTTTGAATTCATTTTTGTTGACACCAATAATGCCAATGAATTCCACCCTAGTGGGTAATGCAAGACTAACATCATTAAGTCCACCTCGAGCAAGCACATTGTGACTGTATATGCATATGCCCAAAGTTATGAATATATTTTTTCTCTCCTTCCGTTTGCATAATCAATGTTTACAAATATAACAGTAATAAAGCCCATGTGGGAAATTAACCTCCATGCAAAGTGCGCTTTGCATAAATATCAAAACCGCCTTATTTGATAGCTTCACAAAAATAATATTCACAATCCAGCCCAAGTGGGCATTAATTATTAGCAGAAGTTATTACATGTCAACATACCGTTGTCTTCTAAAGTGCATTGTGCTTACAAAACATAAACTAAAAAAATAAAATAAAAAAAACCAAAACTTTTGTTCATAAACAGTTAAAAACATAGAGATTACAGGGAGGCTCACTGCAAAATATCACTCATCGAAGATGCGTATGGAAATCCTCCTCCATATTCAGACCTTCCGGGATTTTTGTGTCGAGCTCTATTATGTAACACGATTCTAACCTTCTCAGTTTTTTCTCCCGGTCCCCATCCCTTATATTTGGTGGAACTGCATCAATTACAAAGTATGATAATCCTTGTACACTGTTACTGTGGTGTTGCTCAAATTGTCGTGCCACTGGATAAGATCTATCCCCATTTTTTATGGCTCTGAGATGTTGAAGAACTTGTTTGTGCACCGGCAGAATTGTACTGCCCACGTACCTCAGGCCACAAGGGCACTGAAGCACATAGACAGCAAACTCGGTCTTGCACATGAATTGCCCCTTGATTTTCTTTTCTCTCTTAGATAGTCCTGATTTATACATAGTGGTGTTTTTACCGTGGATACAAGCTTTGCATTTCATGCATTTTATGAATCCTTCTTTTCTACTCAACCAAGTGGAGGCTTTCATTTTAGGTTTAGACAGATGTGCCATGTTGCTCACTAACATTTGTTTAAGGGATTTGGCACGTCTAAAAGTTATTAGAGGTCTTCTCTGCACTAACTTCCCTAAAACAGGGACATTACGTATCACGTGCCAGTGCTTGGACATAATGTTTCTCACATTTTTGTGTTTATTGTATGTGGTAACCATCCGGCACTGGTTTTTACTATCACTTTCCAACTTTTCCTTTGTTTTACTTTTGTTGAGAAGGATTTCTTCCCTTGATTTTTTCTTAGCTTTGAATATGGCTGATTTTATACACTCTTCTGAATAGCCTCTAGATTTAAAACGTACTTTCAGACAGCTCAATTCTTTGTTAAGTCCTTCTTGATCACTGCAGTTTTGTATAGTGCGCAGACATTTCCCATAGGGGATGCTTCTGATTAAATTCTTGGGGTGGAAACTTGTCGCATGAAGCGATGTGTTTCCCGCTGTAGGTTTGCAATACAGCATTGTTTCCAATTTTCCTTCTTTTATGTAAACTGTCAGATCAAGAAAATTCACACAGGTTGCACTGATGGTACTGGTGAATTTAAGATTTAAATTATTGACCTGAAGTTTTTTTATAAATTCATTCAATGCCTTTTCTGAGCCTTTCCACACGACAAACAAGTCGTTGATGAATCGCATCCAGTGCATTATGTTATGTTGCCACTCTTCTTGGTACAGAGTCTGGACCACCTGCTCCTCCCACCAGCCCATATGCAAATTTGCATAGCTGGGGGCGAAGCAGGTGCCCATAGCTGTACCAAATGTTTGATGAAACAATTCACCATTGAAAAGAAAATAGTTGTTTTTAAGGCGAATAGAAATCATTGCTATAAGCATTTGTGTATGGGACCAAAATTTCAACGGTCTGCCTCCTAGGAAGTGTTTAATAGCATTCAGACCATCCTCATGCTTGATACTAGTATATAATGTAGTTACGTCAATTGTTGCCAGCAAACAATCTTGTTCCCATGGAAGATCATAAACCCTCTTTAGGAAATCCCCCGTATCCTGAATGTAGGATGGAAGAGTCTTGACTAAAGGACAAAGAAACAAATCCACATATTTGGATGTATTTTCAAGGGCGCTGCCCATGGCTGAAATTATTGGGCGTCCAGGTGGATTTTCAGGGTCTTTATGCACCTTAGGGATCAGGTACATTACTGGTATTACGGGATTACGGGATTATTGATTTTTAAAAACATTAATTCATCATATGTGATCAAGCATTGAGTATACCATTCCTGTAATTGTGCATTGTAAAGGCGGTGACTGGTAATCATAGCATCTTCAGCAACTCTGACATAATTTAAACGATTATTTAGTTGCTTGTATGCTTCATTTAGGTACTGTTGTTTACCCCATAATACAACATTCCCGCCCTTGTCTGTATTACGCACAATACAGTCTGCATTTGATGAAAGTTTTTTGACCAGAGCGGTGTAGTCTCTTTGTTTCTGTGACATTGTCTTATGCTTTTCGCTCGAGCACTTATGTAAATTTTTCAATTCATTGGTCACCAGCTCGTTATAAATGTCTACAGAATCTCTGGTAAACATAGGTGTAAATCTAGAGTTTGGTCTGAAGTTTGTTGGAGCATTACTTGCAATGTCTATGCCTTGTGCTGCTGCTAGTTCTGTAACCTGTTCAGTGGCGGTCTGTATATCGATAACTGCACTCAAGGCATTGATCTCAGCTTCTTCTTCAAGTTGCCTCAAATCCAACATCAGGTTCATATCGTTCACCACAAGGCTTCCTGGTTGGATGTCAATAATGTTCGTACTGCTTGAAGATGGCATTTGCACTTGTTTTTGGATGACTGCAAAATGCTTCTTTAGTTTCAAAGTTCTAACAAATTTGAAAACGTCCACTCTTGTTTTTACATAATCAAAATCCACTTCTGGGCAGTACGATAAGCCTAATTTCAGAATGTTTTTTTCTTTTTCAGTTAATATGATGTTTGTCAAATTGATGATTGAGGCTTCATTCCCACCGTTTATTTCTTGATATGTTTGCTCTTGACTTTCCCTTCGGCGCCTAAGTTGTTTTGCACCTTTGCGCCTCTGCTGCCTCTGCCTCTTCCTCTTTGAGGCTTTACATTGTTTGTCGGTATCCTGGGGCGGAGGTTGAACCTCCTTTCTTGCTGTAAAAAACCAAACTCTTCAATCACGGAGGGAACAGGTCCTACTGTTTGCTCACTTGGACCTTAATCCGCATCCTTGTCAAGCTCAGAGTTTTGAATACTACTTAGTTCTGATTGTGGATCCAGTGTTGGTTTACCACTTGCATTCATTTTTTGTCTACGAAGTGTTTCAATTTTTTTCGCAAAAGTATAAATTTGTCCTCGGTCATAATCGATTTTGTCGCGCAAAAACTTTTGCGCTTTTCTTTCTTTAATCGACTCTTCGAGTCTACGAAGTCGTTCCTTCATTTCTGTTTTAAACTTGCTGATTGTCTCTTGGTCCATCTCTTTGTCTAACCTTCCCAAGATTTGATCGATTTCTTCAAGAATCTTTTGCCGATCAATATCAGCATATTTTATTAAGATCGCAAGCATCCTTCGCGAAGACTTATGGTTATTTTCAGCCCACTCCCGCAGCATATTTGAATTAGGATCCTCATATGTGATCGCTACCAAAATTCTGAGGCCTCTGGGAATGCGCTTTACTTACAAATAACGCTGAAGGGATTTTCATTCCCACCATTTGGCTAATTCAGTACGTTTGAGCTTTTCAAGTCTTCTCAGACGTGATGTTACATCTGACATTGTTGTATTCCTTGGTGTCCCACCAGTTTTTTTGGGGCTCACAATAGTGTCATCAAAGATTGACAGTGCCGCCTCCTCTCTTTCTCTAACCTCTGCAGCCGACATTATATCAGAGAACTTCCTAGTAGATATAATCTACTATTCAAAAAACGCCAGTGTCTACACTTCACAATAACGGTAGATGTTATCCTCTTCACTGGCTTTCCCTCTTCCCACGACCGCACTCAGACTCCACGCTTACCTGAGTGTTGCAGGCGCTTTCCGCGGGTCCTCCGACACTCCGGATTCCACTGCACACATCAGGTTTGCTCCAAGTAATATTTCAGGCGCGTTGCCGCTCTCCTTAATCTGCGGTGAGGGGGGGCAGCGGTTACAACATCCCACGCTCGTTGCTTGTGTACACCCCGCCGCTGCTCCTGAACAGAGGGCGAATATTGTTTTTGTGAAGCTATCAAATAAGGCGGTTTTGATATTTGTGCAAAGCGCATTTTGCATGGAGGTTAATTGCCCACATGGGCTTTATTACTGTTATATTTGTAAACATTGATTATGCAAACGGAAGGAGAGAAAAAATATATTCATAACTTTGGGCATATGCATATACAGTCACAATGTGCCTCATCGTGGCAGGAGGACAGCTCGCTTAAGAATTACTTCTAAGGCCGACCGAGGCCCTGTGATACCCTTAGTGTCTCCAGAGTTACTGCCTGGAACACCAACTGGATTGATGGATCACTTATTCATGTTCTGAGCGAGAGGTCTAGTTGGAGCTAGGCTGCACTGCTTCCCCTGTATCTTAGGAGTTGAAATAATTCTCAATAAATCTCATTTTCACCTTAAGGACATACATCCACTGAGCCCTGACGAAGTTCTCACCTGAGAACAAAACGAGTTGGCTGACCGTAAAATCACCAATTTCAAATGAATTAACTGATTGCAAATAAAGATTTAACTGAAAACTAAGTACTGATTCCTTGGACTTCTTCACTTGGCGCATGTCCAACCCCTTTACTGCTTATGATCTGACCGACAGAGGCATTAATTGATGGCTGATGCCAGGGCTTGTTGCGCAAGGACATTCAATATATATGAAACTAATGTGAGGTGCAGAAACAGCAGTCCGCCGTCAAAGTATCTCTGTTAGCATCACGTCTGAGAAGACTTGAAAAGCTCAAACGTACTGAATTAGCCAAATGGTGGGAATCAAAGTCCCTTCAGCGTTATTTGGAAGTAAAGCGCATTCCCAGAGGCCTCAGAATTTTGGTAGCGCCCACATATGAGGATCCTAATCCAAATATGCTGCGGTAGTGGGCCGAAAATAACCAACAGTCTTCGCGAAGGATGCTTGCGATCTTAATAAAATATGCTGATATTGATCGGCAAAGGATTCTTGAAGAAATCGATCAAATCTTGGGAATGTTAGACAAAGAGACGGACCAAGAGACAATCAGCAAGCTTAAAACAGAAGTGAAGGAACAACTTCGTAAACTTGAAGAGTCGATTAAAGAAACAAAAGCGCAAAAGATTTTGGCGCGACAAAATCGATTATGACTGAGGACAAATTTATACTTTTTGCGACAAAAAATGAATGCAAGTGGTAAACCAACATTGGATCCACAATCAGAACTAAGTAGTATTCAAAGCTCTGAGCTTGACACGGATGCGGATGAAGGTCCAAGTGGGCAAACAGTAGGACCTGTTCCCTCCGTGATTGAAGAGTTTGTTTTTTTACAGCAAGAAAGGAGGTTCAACCTCCGCCCCAGGATACCGACAAACAACGCAAAGCATCAAAGAGGAAGAGGCAGCAGAGGCGCAAAGGCGCAAAACAACTTAGGCGCCGAAGGGAAAGTCAAGAGCAAACATACCAAGAAATAAACGGTGGGAATGAAGCCTGAATCATCAAGTTGACAAATATCATATTAACTGAAAAAGAAAAAACATTCTGAAATTAGGCTTATCGTACTGCCAAGAAGTGGATTTTGATTATGTAAAAACAAGAGTGGATGTTTTCAAATTTGTTAGAACTTTGAAACTAAAGAAGCACTTTGCAGTCAACCAAAAACAAGTGCAAATGCCTTCTTCAAGCAGTACGAATATTATTGACATCCAGCCAGGAGGCCTTGTGGTGATCGATATGAACCTGATGTTGGATTTGAGGCAACTTGAAGAAGTAGCTGAGATCAATGCCTTGAGTGCAGTTATCGATACACAGACCGCCACTGAACAGGTTACAGAACTAGCAGCAGCACAAGGCATAGACATTGCAAGTAATGCTCCAACAAGCTTCAGACCAAACTCTAGATTTACACCTATGTTAACCAGAGATTCTGTGGACATTTATAACGAGCTGGTGACCAATGAATTGAAAAATTTACATAAGTGCACGAGCGAAAAGCATAAGACAATGTCACAGAAACAAAGAGACTACACCGCTCTGGTCAATAAACTTTCATCAAATGCAGACTGTATTGTGTGTAATGCAGACAAGGGCGGGAATGCTGTATTATGGGGTAAACAACAGTACCTAAATGAAGCATACAAGCAACTAAATAATCGTTTAAATTATGTTAGAGTTGTTGAAGATGCTATGATTACCAGTCACCGCCTTTACAATGCACAATTACAGGAATGGTATACTCAATGCTTGATCACATATGATGAATTAATGTTTTTAAAAATCAATAATCCCGTAATACCAGTAAGGTACCTGATCCCTAAGGTGCATAAAGACCCTGAAAATCCACCCGGGCGCCCAATAATTTCAGCCATGGGCAGCGCCCTTGAAAATACATCCAAATATGTGGATTAGTTTCTTTGTCCTTTGGTCAAGACTCTTCCATCCTATATTCAGGATACGAGGGATTTATTAGAGGGTTTATGATCTTCCATGGGAACAAGATTTTTTGCTGGCAACAATTGACGTAACTACATTATATACTAGTATCAAGCATGAGGATGGTCTGAATGCTATTAAACACTTTCTAGGAGGCAGACCGTTGAAATTTTGGTCCCATACACAAATGCTTATAAAAATGATTTCTATTTAGCTCAAAAACAACTATTTTCTTTCAATGGTGAATTGTTTCATCAAACATGTGGTACAGCTATGGGCACCTGCTTCGCCCCCCAGCTATGCGAATTTACATATGGGCTGGTGGGAGGAGCAGGTGCTCCAGACTCTGTACCAAGAAGAGTGGCAACATAACATAATGCACTGTAGTCGATTCATCGATGACTTGTTTGTCATGTGGAAAGGCTCAGAAAAGGCATTGAATGAATTTATAATAAAACTTCAGGTCAATAATTTAAATCTTAAATTCACCAGTACCATCAGTGCAACCTGTGTGAATTTTCTTGATCTGACAGTTTACATAAAAGAAGGAAAATTGGAAACAATGCTGTATCGCAAACCTACAGCGGGAAACACATTGCTTCATGCAACGAGTTTCCACCCCAAGAATTTAATCAGAAGCATCCCCTATGGGGAATGTCTGCGCACTATACGAAACTGCAGTGTTCAAGAAGGACTAAACAAAGAATTGAGCTGTCTGAAAGTACGTTTTAAATCTAGAGGCTATTCAGAAGAGTGTATAAAATCAGCCATATTCAAAGCTAAGAAAAAATCAAGGGAAGAAATCCTTTTCAACAAAAGTAAAACAAAGGAAAAGTTGGAAAGTGATAGTAAAAACCAGTGCCGGATGGTTACCACATACAATAAACAACACACAAATGTGAGAAAAATTATGTCCAAGCACTGGCACGTGATATGTAACGACCCTGTTTTAGGGAAGTTAGTGCAGAGAAGACCTCTAATAACTTTTAGACGTGCCAAATCCCTTAAACAAATGTTAGTGAGCAACATGGCACCTCTGTCTAAACCTAAAATGAAAGCCTCCACTTGGTTGAGTAGAAAAGAAGGATTCATAAAATGCATGAAATGCAAAGCTTGTATCCACGGTGAAAACACCACTATGTATAAATCAGGACTCTCTAAGAGAGAAAAGCAAATCAAGGGGCAATTCGCGTGCAAGACCGAGTTTGCTGTCTACGTGCTTCAGTGCCCTTGTGGCCTGAGGTACATGGGCAGTACAATTCTGCCGGTGCACAAACGAGTTCTTCAACATCTCAGAGCCATGAAAAATGGGGATAGATCTTATTCAGTGGCACGACATTTTGAGCAACACCATAGTAACTGCTGTGTAATGATATTGCTCTCTATTTTGTACAAAAGATAGAGCTCATATATGGTAAAATCACCGCAAAAGGAGGCATGCAGCAGATTCCTATGGGCTTGGACCACTTGAATCTAACAAATTCACAGCTGCTAGAGAATTTTCCTGCAATTACATTGGTAGAGGTTGAATCACTGATCCATAAGATAAAGTCTGGGTCCCCTTCTGACCAGATTCCAGCTAAAGTCATTCCGTCTTTGGCTAAACACCTGTCTCCCTCGATACAATCTCTTATTAATCTCTCTCTAATGGAGGGACATGTACCGCTGGAGTGGAATGTTGCTCAGGTTAGACCTATTCGTAAGAATACTAAAACATCTTGGACGGATCTTTCTAACCTTCGTCCTATTTCACTCCTCCCGTTCCTGAGCAAATTAATGGAAAAACACGTCAATACCCATCTTTCCAACTATGTCGAACTGACAGAATGTCTAGACCCCTCTCAGTCTGGTTTTAGGCCCAAATACAGCACCGAATCAGCATTACTAGTGGTCACAGACAACATCAGGATGACCCTAGATAAAGGCCACTCTATGATTCTGGTGCTGTTGGACCTATCCGCAGCGTTCGACACAGTTTCCCATAGTATTCTGATCAAAAGGTTGGAAGAGGTTGGGCTAAGAAAATCAGCCTTACAATGGATGAGGAGCTTTCTGTCTGATCGCTCCCAGATTGTCAACCTAGGCCCGTATCGTTCGGCTCCTATAGATCTGACCAAGGGAGTACCTCAGGGCTCTTGTTTGAGCCCTACATTATTTAACATCTATATTGCTCCCTTGGCCAACCTCTTGAGAACACATGGGTTCATCCCCATATCTTATGCCGATGATACCCAGCTACTCTTTCCTTTTGATAAATTCACCTCAGCGGTCCAACTGGCCTTCTCTAATGGGATGAGAGCCATATCGCACTGGATGAAGAATAATTTCCTCCAGTGTAATGTGGGAAAACGGAGATAATGCTCTTGGAGAAGCCCCTCTTATGGACCCCAGATTGGTGGCCGATCGACTTGGGTCCCCATCCTGTCCCCAGGTCTACTGTCAAAAATCTGGGTGTTCGTTTAGATCAAGCCCTCAGTCTGAAGGAGCATGCCGCTCAGACAGCTGGTTCCTGTTTTCATGTAATTGGCCTGCTCCGCCGAGTTTTCCCCTTGCTGCCTGACTCTACCCGGAGAACCCTGGTCCAGGCGCTGGTATTGAGTCGTCTGGACTATTGTAACGGCCTGCTGGTCTCTGCTAATGATGCTTCACTCAGTAGACTGCAGGTAGTTCAGAACACGGCGGCGCGGTTGGTCCTCAATGTCCCTTCCAGGACTCCTTCTCGTCCTCTTCTCCTGAAGTTGCATTGGCTCCCCATCCGCCAACGGGTTAAATTTAAAATCTGCTGCACCATCCATAAGTCATTGCTTAACTTGGGCCCTTCCTACCTTACCGAGAAATTTACGCCCTATATACCATCAAGATCCCTCCGCTCGAGTGCTAAACACCTTCTGGTGGTGCCTCGAGTTAGCAAGGCAAGATCAGGAGGAAAAGCTCTATCCCATCTTGGTCCTCGTTATTGGAATGAGCTCCCCTTGCCCTTAAGGCAGTGCCTGGATCACTTGCAATTCAGGAAGCTGCTCAAGACCAATCTTTTTTACACTTGCTGAATTCATGCTGGAGATGCTTTACGCCCTCACTGTCTGCTCTAAGCGCAGAGATACCCCTTCGGGGGTCGATTCTAGCGCTATATAAGCAAATAAATAAATAAACAGTGTACAAAGATTATCATACTATGTAATCGATGCAGTTCCACCAAATATAAGGGGTGGGGACCGGGAGAAAAACCTGAGAAGGTTAGAATCGTGTTACATAATAGAGCTCAACACAAAAATCCCGGAAGGTCTGAATATGGAGGAAGATTTCCATACGCATCTTTGATGAGTGATATTTTGCAGTGAGCCTCCCTGTAATCTCTGTTTTTAACTGTTTATGAACAAATTTTTTTATTTTTTTATTTTATTTTTTTAGTTTGTTTTGTAAGCACAATGCACTTTAGAAGACAACGGTATGTTGACATGTAATAACTTCTGCTAATAATTAATGCACACTTGGGCTGGATTGTGAATATTGTTTTTGTGAAGCTATGAAGAAATAAGGCAGTTTTGATATTTGTGCAAAGCGCACTTTGCATGGAGGTTAATTGCCCACATGGGCTTTATTACTGTTATATTTGTAAACATTGATTATGCAAATGGAAGGAGAGAAAAATATATTCATAACTTTGGGCATATGCATATACAGTCACAATGTGCTTGCTCGAGGTGGACTTAATGATGTTAGTCTTGCATTACCCACTAGGGTGGGATTCATTGGCATTATTGGTGTCAACAAAAATGAATTCAAATCATCAATAGCAAGGCTTAATTGTTAACAAGCACAACGCCATGTCAAACTGGTTCGCCATCAATATTGTGAATCAGTTTTAGCAGAGTTTCATGAATTCGTGACCACTGTGTATTGAATTGTAAAAAACTACGAGTCTGTCTTCTTACACACTTGTTCAGTAGTTCACATGTGACACGGCATGTAATTGTATTTAAAATGGTTGAAAAACGTTATTGATTTTGTTGGTAAGCAAGCCTGCAGGGCAGGTGAAACGCGTCCGACAGTCGACAAATTAATCAATATTTGTTCAAGACAAGGCGTCGTCATCCTTGGTAGACAAGGGAAATTGGTAATATACATATATATGTGTGTGTGTGTATATATATATATATATATATATATATATAACAGCTCCCAATCCACCAAGTACGTTCAGCACTCCAGGGCGGGTGCCCATCAAAATGCGCGGTGGTGAAACCGCGATAAATCTCCAGCTCCAAACTTCAAATTAATGAAGAGACGGCACTCTCGAGTGAGGAAAAAAAGCCCGTTTTATTATCGGGTTTTCTGAAACAACGAACACGTTTCAGCTGACGCCTTTATCAACATTCAGTGAATTGCAGTAGCGGCATTTTTAAAGCAAACATCACATGTCATTTCCTATTCCGACATAATCATAGAAAAAGGACATTCTTTACCACAGAGGACTTCGCAATCGTGATGACAAGAGAATATTATTGCCAGGAGGCAATGAGACAACTTTCAGACACCAACTGTTACAGTCCAATAAATAAACAAGAATATAGTGACTGCATTATTTCTTACCACAAGATGATACAACGGTGGTTTGATAGAGGAATGTTGGACATTGAAGAGCTACAATTCTTAAAGTGCCGACACCCAATGACTCCCACCTTTTATCTTCTCCCCAAAATTCATAAGAACAGCTCAGCACCGCCTGGACATCCAATTATTACATCTATGGGGAGTCTTACGGAAGGTCTATCACAATATATTGACAGTTTCTCATTTGAATTGGCAAAAACATTACCCTCCTACATTTGGGACACAAAGGATTTTGTTAGAATTATATCCGGCACAATATGGGAGCCGGATATGTTAATGATAGTACTCAATATTACCAGTCTTTACACGAGCATTTCACATGAACATGGTCTGGCAGCCACACAATATTTCTTGAAAGGAAGATCATTGAAATTTTGTGAACATAATGCAATGCTGCTTGAATTTATGAATTTCTGTTTGATTAATAACATATTTCTGTTTCAGCGTCAACTATATCGACAGATACAGGGCACGGCCAAGGGCACCTGCTTCGCCCCCAGCTACGCGAATTTGTTCGTGGGCTGGTGGGAGAAGCGGGTGGCCTGGTCGGAAGCCAACAGAAATTGGGCGGCTTGTGCAGTGGGTTGGTATAGGTACATTAACAACCCTTTTATTTTATGGAAGGGCCCGAAATATGAAGCAGAAGAATACATTAAAGCACTGAACCAAAACGAGGTCAATCTACACATCAGTGGGGAGATCAGTGAAATGGAGGTACATTTTCTAGACCTCAAGATCTTCATAGCTGAGGGACAGATTTGTACTACGTTATACTGTAAACCAACTGCTGGTAATTCAGTACTTGAAGCCAATAGTAATCATCCCCGTCCCCTCAAACATAGTATACCATATGGAGAATTGCTGCGCCTTAAAAGGAACTGCACTAGGCATGAAGACTATGAAATAGAAAAAGAAGGTGCTCTAGACAGATTTAGAAAAAGAGGCTACACTGAAGATGTTCTTAGTCAGGCCCAAATGAGAGCATCAAAAATATCCCGCAACGCTTTACTTAGAGATAAAACACCTAAAAATGAAACAGTCAATGAATTTAGATTTATCACCACATTCTCAAACAATGCGGGGGCATTGAATAAAATTTTACGGCGCCACTGGAACATCTTGAAAACAGATACTGTGATCGGCAAAACTCTTCAAGAGTTTCCTAAAGTCACTTACAGGAAGAGTCGTTCGATCAAAGACATGATTGTCCAAAGTCATTTATCCTCAAGAGCGCCAAATCCTAGGATCAATGAGATTACAGGATTCTTTCCATGCACACAGTGCAAAGCATGTAAGAACAGTATTAAAGTGCTTAGCTATAATGTGCCAGGGTGTAAAGAACCTAAAAAAAATCAAAGTTTATGTCCTGCAATACACCATTTTGCGTATACTGCCTTAAATGTCCATGCCAACTCCTATACATAGACAGCGCTATTCATCCAGTAAAACGGCGTATTTTGGAACATGCTAGGGCAATTGATAAGAAAGACCCAGCTTATCCAGTAGCTAGACACTTTGCTACACATCATAATAGCAATAGAAATCTTCTAAGCTACTTTAGCATCGATCACATTCCTATGAATGAAAGAGGTGGAGACAGGGTGAAAAGACTGAGGCGCCTAGAATCCCGGTATATAGTTGATTTATAGACCAAGATTCCACTCGGTTTGAATACCGAAGAGGAATTAGCAATACATCTGGGTTAAGATCAATTGAATCATTACAACTGACATTGTCATTGTGTCTCTAGGTTTAAACATATTGTTGGGAGGTTTAATGAAATTTATGATTAGTAAGAAACTGGTTTTTGATCAAGGATTGAGCATTGCTGATGCTTTGTGATACTAGTAAATGAATTGTTTGAATCATGTTTTATGAAAAAGATTTATGCCTGCTCATCCAGAGCTTGATTGTGATATTAGTCTACACCTGGTTTTAATTGAGGTTGCTCATCCAGAGCATGAATGTGACTCTTAGGGCAACTATGATGTTGATGAATCTTGTGCTCCAATAAGTTTGAGCAGGTATGTGTAAATATTGAGGAAGTATTGGCCGTCTAAGAGATCAAAAATATTGTTTTTTTACCCTGTGTATTTACTCCTCCTTCTTTTTCAATTTACCCTGGGCATGTCCACTTATAGCATGTGGCACAGAAAGTATAAATTGTCTGTAGGCTCATACAGAGCGCAATGGCCAGGAGCAGGGTATTTGTAAGCTCATAGAGAGCGCGATGGCGAGATTTGATACCCGGGCGAAAATGTATTTCAACTAAATGAAACAAAATGTTTTAGGAGGAGTTCTTCACATACATGTATGTTTATATGTTTTTTCATTCAGAAAAATCACGATAGAGGGTAAAAAGACGAGAAGTAAATTGTAAATCAGACATTTAAATATGGCGGCCATAATGATTGCGAAGTTCTCTGTGGCAAAGAATGTCCTTTTTCTATGATTATGTCAGAATAGGAAATGACATGTGATGTTTGCTTTAAAAATGCCGCTACTGCAATTCACTGAATGTTGATAGAGGCGTCAGCTGAAAACGCGTTCGTTGTTTCAGAAAACCCGATAATAAAATGGGCTTTTTTTCCTCACTCGAGAGTACCGTCTCTTCGTTAATTTGAAGTTTGGAGCTGGATATATATATATATATATATATATATATATATATATATATATATATATATATATATATATATATATATATATATAACAGAGAGATGGCGTCTCAGAACGCCCCTCCTCTCAGGTCGGGGCTCGCCATGAGTGGACACCACCGCTTTACAAATAATCCAAACTCTTACCGATTCAAGCAAGAAAACGAGCCACTCTGATTGTGGATGCAAAATATTTGATTTATTCGGGCAAAAAGACGCGTTTCGACCTCTCCAGGTCTTGGTCACATGACCACTTTGACAAACTTCCGGTGTTTTTGAGTATTCACTGCGCCTCACATGATGCAGCAACATAAACAAAAGACTCAGTTGTGTTTGTTACAGCTTTTTTTTCGAGGGTGTCATAATCCATTGAATTAATGTGCAAAAACGATTTTAACAAAACTAATAATGAATAAACTATAATAAATTGTGCATGTGAGGTTGAGTATACGTAATATCCAATTTAGACATTTCATACATTCATTTGGAATTCAAGCCATTACGTTGCTGTGTTGGCTAACCTTTCCTCACTTCGGGTGTAGTACCCTTAGAGAACATCCCAATTTATGGACACTGTACGGAAATGCATGTTTATTAAGTTCTTATCGCTGTAATTTTCTTCATGAGACAAACGAAATAATAAATCAGAAATAATAAATCAATTGATGAATAAAATACTGATGGTGTCTATACTCTGGGTCTCCCCAATATCATGAATCCATCTGACTCTATTCCTTTATATTCAATAACCATGGTTCAATTGATTATATCATCATTGTGTTAATTTCTTCAGCATATTCAGATTTTTTATTATATCATTAAATAAATACATGATTCTTATTATCCGTAGTCTTACGCTATGACATTTCTTATAGGGAGAAAAACGGCTGTTACTTTGAACAGTTCCGGGTTTCCGTGCTTTTAACTTCCTCATTAGTGACTGTCCTTAGTGACCATAGATTCAATTGCAGAAATTATGTATGGGACAGAAAAGGCAGAATATGTTAACTCTCTTCTAGCATATACTATGCATTATTTCATCACTTGTTATAGTTTGAGTTCTACATCTCTTCCAATTGTCTCAACCTCATAATACAGTCAAAAAATACTACATAAAACATTAGTGCAAAGTGCGGTGATGTGTGGCAAAACCAACAAACAACAATTATTACTTAAGCTGATATTTACAGTTAAAAGAACTCCGGAAACTCTTTTTCTAAATTTCATGCGGGATGCCTATAATCTCATAAGTGTACATGTAACTCTTCGTCATTGTTCATCCCTGCGGGGAAGACACTGCCGGCCTGTAAAATGAACTTGGATTCTGTTCTCTGTAAAGCTTGAATGCGGTTGCCACCTCTGGTGTTCCTAGGAACAGTATCTAGACCAAAATATTTAGTAGTGGTCCAGTCACCCCCATGTGCCTCATGAAAATGTTTTGCTTTGCTATAACTAAAATCTTTGTTAGTTATAGCCTGCCAATGCTCTAAAATTATTTTCTTCACTGGAAAAGTTGTAGACCCAATGTACCACAACCCACAGGGACAGGTGATGACATAAACAACATAGTCAGTTCCACAGGTGATGTGCCTTCTTATTTTCCACTGTCTCCTTGTCCTCAATAGTCTGACCTCATTCACGTTTTCACTGTGGCTGCAGGCTTTGCATTTTCCAAATTTATGGAATCCTCCCCCCTTTTCCAACCAGTTGGTTTTACGTTGTGCCATGTGGCTCCTAACTAGCATGTCTTTAAGGGAAAGGCTTTTCCTGTATGTGATAGATGGAGTTTGCCATAATTTTGTCTTAAAAGTGGGATCCTGTGTTAAGATATCCCATCTTTTTTTGACAATCTTCTTAAAGTCTTTAGACTGGGTATTGAAATTGGTTATGAATCTGATGGGGGCATCTTTATCATCTGTCTCTTGTCCTGTCTTAGGTGTTTGGTATAGGGCCTCGTTTCTCTTAATGGTATCTGCTTTTTGTGCCCCCAGCCTGAGCATTTTCGGTGGGTAACCTCGTGCTCTAAATCTTCCCATCATATCCCTTTTGTTCCTCTCAAAGCTATTCTTGGATCTGCAATTCCTTTTTGCCCATAAGAATTCGCTGAAGGGTATGCTCCATCTAAAATTGGGGGGGGGGTGGCAGCTCGCTGAGTGGAGTATGGAATTCCCTGCTGTTTCCTTTCTAAATGTATGTATGTATGTAGTCGGCCATCTTGAACAGTTAGTCTGATGTTTAAGAAGTCTACAGTATGTTGGCTATGCTGCATAGTAAATTTCAGATTCACAGTATTACAATTAAGTTCGGTCACAAATAGTTTCAAGTCATTCTCATTGCCTTCCCACACAAAGAACACATCATCGATGTATCTTAACCATAGATTTACTTTGCATGTCCTTTTATAATTATTAGCTTAAGTAATAATTGTTGTTTGTTGGTTTTGCCTAACCCTGGGCGTAGTTCGCGTAGTAGCGCTACGCGTAGCTACGCGAAGTGCACTTCGCACTACGCACGCTACGCGTAGCTACACGAACTGCGTAGTGCGGTAGGGAAATGCTGTTCGCACTGATTGCACAGTGCAGGATGCTTGTCCGCACTGTGCAATCATTGCAAACGGCATCTTGCACAGTGCAAGCGGTCGTTTTCTGCCGCTCGAGTAGATTTGTACTCAAGCGGCAGCTTTCTCAACGCGGACTGGTAGTTTCTTATCGCGAGCGGTGGAGGCCATACGCGACCACTCGCAATGAGAAACCTGACCTCCCCGCGTTGAGAATCTCGCCGGGAGGTTTATTTTCCACGCTCCAGATCGGCAACTTGATGTTGCTGATCGCGAACGAGGAAAAAGTCTAGCTGGAATGTTGTTTTGCTCGCTCACAGTCGCCAACTTGACGTTGAGGACTGCGAGCAAGCAAAAAATGCCAGCTATGCGTTTTTGCACTGTGCTACGTGCAATTTGCGTAGTGCATAGTAGCGCAAACTACGCACGCTCCACGAGCGTAGCATAGTACTACGCCCAGGGTTAGTTTTGCCACACATCACCCACTTTGCACTAATGTTTTATGTAGTATTTTTTGACTGTATTATGAGGTTGAGACAATTGGAAGACTATAACAAGTGATGAAATAATGCATAGTATATGCTAGAAGAGAGTTAACATATTCTGCCTTTTCTGTCCCATACAGAATTTCTGCAATTGAATCTATGGTCACTAAGGACAGTCACTAATGAGGAAGTTAAAAGCACGGAGACCCGGAACTGTTCTAAGTAACAGCCGTTTTTCTCCCTATAAGAAATGTCATAACGTAAGACTACGGATAATAAGAATCATGTATTTATTTAATGAATTAATTAAAAATCTGAATATGCTGAAGAAATTAACACAATGATGATATAATCAACTGAACCATGGTTATTGAATATAAAGGAATGGAGTCAGATGGATACATGGTATTGGGGTACTAGACCCAGAGTATAGACACCATCAGTAGTTTATTCATCAATTGATTTATTATTTCTGATTTATTATTTTGTTTGTCTCATGAAGAAAATTACAGCGATAAGAACTTAATAAACATGCATTTCCATACAGTGTCCATAAATTGGGATGTTCTCTAAGGATACTACACCCGAAGTGAGGAAAGGTTAGCCAACACGGCAATGAAATGGCTTGAATTCCAAATGAATGTATGAAATGTCTAAATTGGATAATACGTATACTCAACCTGACATGCACAATTTATTGTAGTTTATTCATTATTAGTTTTGTTAAAACCGTTTTTGCACATTAAATCAATGGATTATGACACCCTCGAAAAAAAGCTGTAACAAACACAACTGTGTCTTTTGTTTATGTTGTTGCGTCGTGTGAGGCGCAGTGAATACTCAAAAACCCGGATGTTTGTCAAAGTGGTCATGTGACCAAGACCTGGAGAGGTCGAAACGCGTCTTTTTGCCCGAATAAATCAAATATTTCGCATCCACAATCGAAGTGGCTCGTTTTCTTGCTTGAATCGGTAAGAGTTTGGAGGGGGCCTTGAAATGCACCACTTACAGTTATCTTTAGTAGCTATAAGTCGTGCCCTAAAGTAACTATAACTTGTAGACCCCATCCCCCAGGACCTGTTTTTTTAAGGGGAGGGGGCGCTTGTCCCCGCTTCCTGAGCCAATAGTGGCCCCAGGGACCCAATCCCCCTGAGCATCATCTGGGTGCCCCTGTGCACTTCTGGGGCACCCACAAAACACTATCTTAGAGGCCACGGGGGGAGCCCCAAGGCCCCTGTGTCCCCTCCGGCTTCCTGCATGCACCAATCCTGGGTGCATCAGGAGCCAGTATTGCTCCCACCCCATGGGAGAAGCTGTTTTTTGCTGCACCCACCGGGCGGAACCATCTAAATTTCCCTGCCGCCAAGAGCACGAGTAGGGAAACACATGTCTGCTCCCAGCTGGCAGGAGAATTTTTAAAGTTCATACCTTCACTGACAGCACTCCTGCAGGTAGGGAAACTACTGTATCCCAGGGGATACAGCCATTGAGCCAACCCTAGAAGTTGGGGTCCCCTGGGCCTTTACAGGCTCAGGGAGGGAGGGCATGCATCCCCTTCCCTTTTACTTACAAATCATCCCTGGGGCATGGGGTCCCCAGGATTCATTAGGCACCAAGTAAGGGGTCTGCATGCGCCCCTCACCTGTTTTTAATATTCAGTCCCTGGGGATCTGGGCCTTGAGGCTCATTAGTGGTTTAAGGAAGGGGACTGCATGCCCCCCTCCCCTGTATTTAATGTCCGTCCCAAGGGGATGGGGGTTCCCTGGGCCAAATAGAAGCACTGGGTTAGAGCTAGGGGAGTAGGGTATCCCTACCATGCCCCTTATATTGTTTTTTAAAACAATAGTAGTACAGGGGACTAAGTACCCGAGTCCTGTAATGGCTACCACAACAATTTTTCTCATGTTGCAGAAATCCAAGCAGAGCACTTGCTCTTGTGAGAGCCTTAGTCCCATGGGAGCAAATTGGTCCAGGGGAAATATAAGCTCCGTAGGCCAATCAGAATGTTCTTTTTTTAATGGGGTTAGAGGCCTCGAACTAAATCGTTCAGCTATACAGTGAGTATCTATCTATCTATCTATCTATCTATCTATCTATCTATCTATCTATCTATCTATCCCAGCACACAATGATTGTTATTGTATGTTGCATATTTATAAACTGCTGACATAAAGTCTGCGCCCTCTCCATGACAGCATTCATTGTATGGCGAGGGCGTGAGGTATAGTTACGTTAGGTCACGAGTAAAGGTTACTTGATATAACTACAACTGGTGAATTTCAGAGTTTGTATTAGTTTAAAACTTTGTTTTAAATGTCATTTTTATCTAACTATTGTGTCCTTTTAACCTTTGTTTTTTAACCCTTGTTTTTTTTAGTGTATAATTATTACCCAGTGGCAGTCGGTGCTGGGTAGTTATAATCAGGTCTGCGTTTCCATGGGGAAAGTATTTTTGGGAACTTTGGTGCCGTTTGACAAATCTTCACAAAACTTTCCAAAAAAAGGCACATCCACCTTACCTCCAGGGCCGGACTGGCCGTAGCGGGCACCGGGCGTTTCCCCGGTGGGCCGCTAGGGTGGGGGCCGGTTTTGGGCCCCTGGGGGGCTGTTTTTGCTACCGGGGTCGGCAATATCGGCCCTCTGTAACAAAATCGGCCGAAACCGGCCCTCGCAAACAGCTCTGCTGCCCCCCCCTACCCCAGGGGGGCCGGCCGAGCAGTTTGCCAGGGCCGGTTTCAGTTCCCAGTTCGGCCCTGCTTACCTCCTTCTTGGAAAGTTCCAGGGTGATCTGTCAAGTGGGGGCTGAGAAAAAGGGGCATCCCAAAACACATTTTTCATATTCATTTTTCCGTCGTAAAATCGAAACGGCAATCCCGCAAATTCTGCAGGACGAAATCACACCAAATTTGACAGAAAGCTAGATTGTGGTCCAGAAAGCATGCTTTTTGGGATTTGGTATAAATGTGTTTGCTAGTTTTTCAGAAATTAAGCCTCAAAAACTTTGTATATATCGTGCTTCATGAACTTAAGAAAAGATCTGATTGGCTTCCACCACATCAAGAAAGATGTGGCAGCAGCCATTGAGGGACTCAGAACTCAGTCCCATGTCCTGAAAATA
Organism: Calotriton arnoldi; assembly: GCA_963921515.1. Classification (NCBI taxonomy): domain Eukaryota; kingdom Metazoa; phylum Chordata; class Amphibia; order Caudata; family Salamandridae; genus Calotriton; species Calotriton arnoldi. Next base: position 177,269 of record CAWUFW010011502.1, on the reverse strand, counting down.
AGGCAAATAAACATTTATGGGAGCAGGGTAGGGATACCCTGCTCCCCATAGGCCTGGTGGGTAGGTCCCAGAGGATCCCCCTGGGGCATAAAACAATTTTTAGATTGTTTTTTACAGAAAATTAGTAGTGGACCCATGGTAAAAATTCAAATAATAGCACTGGTTCCCATGCTTTAAACTCCCATGGGGAGGGACAGGGCCTGGGGTGGAAAAATCAGATTGTTAAGGAAGGGAAGCATGCATTTCCCCTCCCGAGCCTCTGTGAGGCCCTGGCCTCATCCCCCAGGACTGTTTGAACATACAGGGGAAGGGGGCATGCAGTCTGCCAACCTGAGCCTTGATGAGGTTCCGGTGATGTGGCTGTTTTACAATATAGGGGAGGAGTGCACAGCCCCCCCAAGCCTCTGCAAGGTCCTCGAGACCCAATTTTCTATATTACTGGGGAGGGGGCATTTCCCCCCCCCCCCGTGAACCAAGATCGGCCCTGGGGACCTCATCCTTCCGGGCCACATACTTAGCAGTATCCAGGAGACCCCACTCCATAGGACACAGTAGTTTCCTGCCCAGGAGAGTGCAGACATACCCAACCTGAACTCTCTCAGGTAGTGAACAGAAATTTTCTCCCATTGGGCAGTTAAGAAATGCAGCTTCCGCAAAGGCAGGAGCAAAGGAATGGGGCTGACTCCCACCACCACCCAGTTTGGTGTTGGCTGGGAAGTAGGCTGGGGCCATGGAGGCCCTTGTGCTCTCCCAAGGACCCCAACATAGGCAAGCTTGTGGGTGCCCAAAATGAGCGCCGGGGCACACACCAAAAACATGAAAAGAGGGCATCTCCCACAAGGGGAGCTGGTATGATCCACAGAGGCCCTGGGCCTCCCCCCAACATGAAAAATGATGTGGGGTGAACCAGATGGGCAACAGCGCACTCACCTGTTTAATAATAAAAAACATTTTGCCGGCTCCTGCATAGCCCATGGGGCTGCTTGCAGGGAGCGAGCAGGACCACGGTGGCCCTGGATATTTCCCTGTGGTCCCAAACAAAAATTAAAGATGTGGGTAAAAATAACAAGCATTTGCAATGCAACAGGTCTCACATTATTAAAATTTTGAGATATTGGTGTTGCAAATGATAATTTATTTTTGATAAATAATATACCCGCAGTAGCATAAGATTGAAACAAAATCCACGAACAAAGTAAAGGGCGCAGTACCACAGGCTGTAACTAGGCATAACACAGGGCCTGCAGAACAAGGCTTAGGTGATACATAACTGGCAAAGGGATGCACAGCATGACACAGGACATGCAGACCAAGGCTTAGGCGGTGCACAGCTGCCACAGGGATGCACAGCATGACACAGGGCTTGCAGACTAAGGTTTAGGTGTTCACAGAGAATATAGTATGTCACAATGCATGCTATTACATCGCTTGCTTTTACAACGCAGTCGTTACATCGACCGCGTTGTTATTACGCGATACCTTTACATCCCAAGTCATTAGAATGACTTGCTGTAGGGGGCGCGCTGGACTTAGGAATAGCATTATTTACTATTCCTACTCCAGTTTGCGCAACAGTAGGGAAGGTGTTGGAATTCATTTCCAATACCTTAGCGCCCCCTACAGCAAGTCCTTCTAATGACTTGCGATGTAAAGGTATCGCGTACTAACAACGCGATCATTGTAACAACTGTGTTGTAATAGCACTGCGATGTAATGACAGCGTTGTAAACGCTGTTTCCCGTTCACAGATGGCACAGGGATGCAGAGCATGATTTAGGCTGTGCTGAGTTTGGTAGAGCATGCAGAGCATGGCACAGGGCCTGCAGACCATGGCTGAGGCTTTCCAGAGCATGACAAGGGGCCTGTAGACCAAGGCTTAAGCGATGCACAACCGTGATGTATTAGCGGTCTCCCAACCTAAGCTCCGAATGAACTAGACTTTAATCAGACATAAAAGAAGGACTCCTGTATATTCAAATATTATACTTTTCTGCTGTATTCCACAGTAATAACGAGATGATTGCAAATATGTATGTGTACCATTGTCCAAAGAGGAGGCGGGCACCCTGTAGGAAGGACACGGGAGATATGTTTTTCAGTTTAGATGCAAAGCATATGCCAGAGGTATTTACACTTCCTCAAAAGCCTTGACCTTCTGTAAAACAAGTGATCTGAAAATGAGCCTCTTTCTGTTATGTAGCAGAAGAACTGGGAACTCATAACTGTGGTTTCCCCAGAAGTGACCAATCCTGTAAAACACTCTTCCTGTATATTTCAATGTGGAGAAGCTATAAAAACAAAAGCGAGAGGTACAGGTGCACGCTCTCACCCCTTTTTCCACACAGCAACCATGAAAGATTGCGCAAGAGCAGAAGGCACCGAGGCCGACTCCTCCTCCTCAAAGGTGCAAGAAAGGTGTTTATTTTACACGTGCAAGGAAGGAGGCGGGGAGTGCCAGGTGACTGCCGGTGAAAGACAGCACACGGCAGCACCACTCCTAGTTCAGTTGGCACAGCCTGAACCTGGAGCTGGGGAAGAAGCGCGCAGAGCTTGAGGCACTTAAGCGTCTTTTTGGGCTATTTTTTGGAGTCTGACCCTGCCCGGCATCTTGGTTTGATCTGGTTCCCAGGGCGGTGAGAGGCCGCTGGGTAGGATGCACCCGACTCCCGGACGGACACCTCCGATGATTGCAAATGAATTCACACTTGCGCAATACATGAATTAATAATGTTTCAGTGCTACTCCAGACTATCGTGTTTGCCTGACTAGGAGATGGCCATTACTCCTCCATCCAGGCCCATGTGCGTCGGAGAGCGGAAGCAGCAAGGGGCCTAAAGCAACATTGAAAAAAAAAAGTTCTGTAAAACAAGAGATGAAGAAACTAAGGATAAGGAGACCGGGCTTGGCTGGTGCTCTTTAGCCTTGACCGGAAGTCTTGTAATGCTGTGTGAATGACATAGGAGGCAGGAAAGAAGAGTGACGGAGGAGGGAGCCAATGGTAAGTAGCAGGCAGGAAGAAAGTGGTTTTATTGAATACCACAGGTCTTGCAGACAGCGAATGCGCGCTGATGCCCGACCTAAAAAATGGATAATAAATTAGTGGCAGGAAGCGCTAATTTATTATTCACGGCTCCGTCAAGGAACGCCCCATAATGCTTTGCAAGAGCTTTTTATTCACATTATTTTATCCTGCTTGTACCCCTAGAAGCGATAGCGGCACCAGCAAGCATTTTTTTAATGTTGTAGGGGGCTGCAGGAAATTCAGCAACATTAGAAAAAAGAATAGTAAGTCTCCTTTGAATCCATGACCCCAGGAAAACTCACGAAAATTTTTAAAGCACTCCTAGCTGGAGCTCTAGGCTGAAAAAGATTCAATGAAAGACTGAAATACATATTGATGCTTTTTTTCTAATAAACATTTATTAAACATTGTTTTAAATACATGTATTAATGAAACATTGTATTGTGTGAAATAAAGAAATATACATCTAATTATAGTTGTTAGTGATTTTTTGAAAAAGACAATGGGTGTGCCTTATATTTGTCGATATGCTGGCCCCTTCATAAAGACAATAGGCCCACTTTTTATATTTTGGTGTTCTGACTCTTTGACAAAGTTAGTAGGTCTGCCTTAATAAAATGACACACTTTTTACTGTAACATCGCATAGTCAGTTGTGTACGCCCATGTGGATTTGTGCTCTAGGCCCTGTAACCAACCCCCCACCAGAGGCTATCGTCTTGATATATATGTGTGTGTATGTGTCTGTGTGTGTGTGTGTGTGCGTGTGCATGCATGGTTGTGAGTGTGAAACAATTGTGTTTTTATAACATGAGTATGATAAGTAGAGTATAGCGTGTGTTTGAAAATAAATTATTATTAAAAAATTGTTTTAATTATCTTATCATTTTAAGATATAGAAATGAACCTAATTTAAAATATAAAGAATACAAATAAAAATACAAATCCAACTAAATATTTAACTTTTTGTTAAAAAATTTGAAATTAATGCAGGACATAAATTACAAAATTTAATGAATATAAATAAAAACATTACTGTGCATGGATTTTTTAAGAAATATAATTTATAATTTTATTACATTCAGAATATTATATTTTTTAATTAACAAAATACGTATATTTTTGTAATTATGTAATGCACATTTATACATATATAATTTAATGTGTTACTGGGTAGTAACATTTTATTGTATTAGTTCCTGGTTAATGATAAAAATGTATTTTTGTTTTGCATTCATATTTTTTTTTTTTTAAATATTTCCAATTTTTTTATGATTAATAAACTTCAATATTTCCCACTATCATTTCCCATAGGGAGATCTCCACCACAGAATGTGAATATGAATGAGACACAAAAGTGGTTTTGAACAGAGCAATGCTCGGCAGTCCTGTGCATCGCAGGCCAACACAAATAAAGTCGCTTTCTGTCCCCCACTACATCTATGCCACCACACATTATTATTGCAATCCTAATGATTGAAAAATACATAGCAAAGAAAACGTTGCCAAACTCCCTATGGCTAAATCGTTTATTGCATGTTACTTGTTATCTAATAAAGATGGCAGCATTATGATGATAAATACCATGTGCTATGAAAAAGAAATAACGATTAATAACATCACTACTAAAACACAAGATAAAGTTGAGCCCTAGAGACTTTCAGTTTCTCAAGAAGAAAAATGGTAGTATCCAGCAATGCATATCCTTTCGAATCCTTAAGAATACAAAAAAATATCGAGTCACAACCAGAAGGGTGTATTATTTTCAAGTTGTGGTTCAATTTTGGAACCCATATAATAATATACCAACATTTTCTTGAAGCCCCTTGAGGTTGAGGCACCAGCATACATAAGAGACTCACATCATTTGATAAACAAGATTGAAGATGTAGCTTTTTGAAAAAGACAATCTCATGAGCTTTTATTTTGAAGTATCATATATTAACATACTGTAAGCAGAAGCTCTGGAAGTCATGCATGAAATCTTTGCTAAGAGAAGCCAATTAACAGGTAGTCCCACTAATATATGGGTAACATAACAAGACTAGCCCTTACCAAGAACTTTTTCATGTAAAAACAGGATTCTTAACTTCAAATAAAGTGAGTAGCGATAACTTCCTCCACTGGGTCACTCTTCCTAAAGCTCATTCACTGGTCAACCTCCCATTTGCTAGAGGAGATGTGCACTTCTAGTCCCCCTCTCAATTGTGTTGATGTATTGGCACTTATAATGCCAGGTGTTAGGCCTGGTAGTGATATTCCACACCTTCTCTTGGTAGCTCTCAGTTACCTACCTAGTGGACTATAGGTTACCAGAAACCTTATCCCTTAATTACCAACAATTCCCCAATTGACAAGTACACTTGGCTGGCCAAGAGTTGTATTTTGGGGACCAGGCTGGTCTCACTGTCCTGTGTGATATAATTAGGGACAGTTCTCTTTTCCCATTTTTGGCCCTTAGGGAACAGTGTGACCTTCATAAGAGCCAATTTCTTCTATACGGTTCCCACCTTTCAACACTACAGGATATTTGGGCAGTCCGAGACTCCGAGCATTCTTCCTATAAACCTATGGAAGCCATACATACATTGGGCAATGGCCATAAATGTATTAGTTGGCTTCTCAGAGCCCTGGTTTCCCATTCCCAGAACTCTCTCCAATCCCTCAAGGAGACCTGAGAAAAGGAATTTGGCAGAGTCATGCATAATAAGCAATGGGTGTGAGCACTGGAATACCTGCAGCAAATTTTCAGGAAAGTACAACTAAATTTTATACAATTTTTTATCCTACATATTGCATATTTCTCACCAAGCGACTGAATAGAATCTTTCCTGGTGGAGGGCTCAAACACTTGCTTTAGGATTGTCCCCAGTGGCATCTATTCTGGACAGATGTATTGCAGCAACTGAAGATGGTCACTAGACTGCTATGAGCTGACTACTAGGAAGAGGCAGCTCTAGGTATTTTCAAATGCCTAACAAAACATAGAATTGCCTTACGCTTTCAAGACCCAGCCGTTATGCTAGTTAAAATATCTATTACCCTGAAATGGAAGGACCTGCTGCCCCCTTTGAATGTGGCTTGGTGCCCGGTGCTGATATAGGCTTACACAAAGAAAAGGTCAGGGTCTTTGTTGCTGCCCAATAGCCCACAAATGGAACAGTCTCTCCTTCTTAAGCTTCTTGTGGAGCTCTGGAAACCCACAGCATTGAGCTTCTCCCATATTGTTCTTCTCCTATGACTCCATTTACATTTGGGCGTTCTGGGGCAGAACAAATTTAACTTCAGATCTACCTATCTCCCTACCGCTCTGGACACCCTTCAGATTCTGGGGTCTTACCGAGTTCATAGTATCTTGATGGGGACAGCATCCCTCCTGGCACAGGTCATCTCCCCAGAGCCACAGTCTGGGGCTCCTGATGCCATTCTGATATTGAACTCCCTTGCTACCCATCCCATCCCTTCCCATTCCCCTATTTGATTGCTAGTATCAGTCCTTCTCTTTGACTGCAATTTGTCTTAGCTCACTGTGATCCTGGTTAAACATATGTATTAGTCAAGCCGATGAGCCTGCTCAATCACTTTTGCCTCTCTTTACAGGTTGTGAGGATTATTGCATGATTGAATAATTATATTGTTCATTTAGACCGATCTCTACCATGTAGTACATTGGCGTTCGATTATACTCCAGTCACCTCACTGAACGGGGCAATTATGTACTGATAATGCTAAAACTGTAAAAACCAATAAAACAGTTTAAAAACAAAAATAAAAGATAGTAGTGATGGGTTGTTCCTTCATCCCCACAATGCCAAACTTGTATATGTCCTTTAAAAAAAAAAAAATGGATATACCGAGACATAAATTCCTTAAAAAAACTATATAGCACTAGGATGAATAAATAGACCACATTTTCTTCGTATAGACAGGCTTAGGGGAAGACCTCAAATCATTCCATGACTGGTCATACAATTGGTTCTGAAGTAAAAATTCACTAATAATTATGATAGAACACAGCTTTATGTTTTGAACACTAAGGATTGAAAATTAAATAGAGAGAATAATAATGAGTGTGTGTAATAAACCTACATATAAAAACAACTTGTTACACTGATTGACTTGCTATCCTAGAAGTCCTAAAAACCATTGGTGTTGTGTCTTTACATTGTTGCAAATAATAATGTTTTCTCTATTTTATTGGATAGTATTCATTGTGATGACATAAATTATTTGTAAATTAGACTATGCACTGTTAAATATTAATGAATGATGTGCACAATAGAGATATGTATTACACAACAGGCATGTTCTAATGTACTAAGCCTTTCCAAACACAATTATTCTTTGCATTCTTTGTCTGTGAGAAAATGCCCCTTTTTGCATGATCACCTCTGATTTTCTGCCCAGTCTGTGAACTCTGGCCTGTAAAATATGTGACAATAGACTAATCTCTAAAGTGGCATATTTAACTCTCCCATAAACCTATACTATATGGTGTAGAACAGGCTTCTCCATCAAGTAGCTCGTGAGCTACTGGTAGCTCTCCAGCTACCTATAAGTAGCTCTCCTGTGTGCAGCCCTGAGTACTAAATTAAAAGCTTTTGCTAGGTTGAAGTAATATATGTATATCGAAATTGAAAAGAGTGTATTTAAGATCAAAATGTGCATATTTTCAGAACACATAAACTGAAGATTTGAGACAAATTATAGACTTTATGAAATACATTTAAAGATGATATTTGAGTGATATATCATTCAACATCAAGGAGACTTATAGTGCATATTATTACCATAGTACTAGGTGTGTTACAGCTATGGCTGTGTTGTAGTACCCATATAGAGGCTTTTCAAATAGATAAAGCCTTTTTTTACATTACAGTGGCAACCTGGTATGTGGCACTGAGATGATCACTGCTAGTAATCTTGCATAGGGTGGTCGGTAATGTAAACTTGTCTGATATTCTCACTATTGCAATAGTAATAACAGTAGCTCGGGATGATACTCATTGAACATAAGTAGATCTTATTTTCAGAAAAGGTTGGATCTCCATCCATGGCATAGAAAAAATATGTCATCAGTGCATTGTGCCATCCACTAGTGTGACAAAGAAAACATGTCTTAAGTTCTACCATTGTATCCTGATTGCTGCAGTTTAAGCTAGAATTAAAAGAAAACTCCCCTAGGTGAAAGTTTATACTAGCCACTTACTTTCACAACTACACACATACACTACTTGTGCTTACAAACAAATCATAAAAACACTGTGAAACAACCACACAAATATGTAAAAATTATATTGTATGTTTATTATTGTTCTAAAACCCTTCTTTTGAATTATTTTACATGTGTATCATACACCATAAAAGGCAACATAGAAAAATAGGTCACAATAACAAGGAAACAATGTGAAACCAGGCCAAAATCATTAGCCATTAAAGTAATACATATCCACTATTCAAAATCACTGCACATTCATGAATTGATTTTTCATATACCGTCATTCAGTGGTGGTGGATTATGTATTTTAATTTTTAACACCGTTTAATCAAGTCCTGGCATTTATTTAAATTACGCAGGAGTAATTTGTGTAATTTCAGGAATTTCACATTATGATTTTTATGGTAAATTCCTGAAATTAAGCCATTACACCAGTTTGCATAATTACACGGCATTCGCTGTAAAAAATTCCAGTACATGACACCATTCACAGTACAAAATTGAGGTGAGGAAACATTTTGCTGCAAAATGAAGCACAAAATGACAATTTTACATTCTGTGTAACTACGTGAAATTTTAAGAAAACTTTCTCAAAGTTAGCCTAATTACACAAAAAAACAATAAAGCACATTTTGCCCACTCCCACTTAATAATATATCTGCACCCTGAACTATCAATATAACTTTTTCTCTAGGAAAAAACTCCCTTTCAATATTATCAAGTCATCGTATTCAGGCCTTGTACTCCACAAGGCACGGTAAATGTTATTTAAATTAGAACATGTAGGAATGTAATATTGCAGAGTCCCTACAGTGACAAGGCCTCCAAAGCTATTCTCCCTGTCGGTGGCTCCAGCTGTCCAATAGGGAACAATAGAGTACAGATTAAACTATTAACTCTGCTATCTCATGTTTGGGACCAGGTAGAAAATTGTTCAGCCCCTATTTTTAATATTTCTTAAAGCCCATTCCAACGGTGAAGTTAGATTTCTAATAAATATTTATGAAACTTAATTTTAGAAAGTTTCCTTTTCTTTGCTTGAAGCTACTGGAGGCTAATTTGTATTTGTTCTCATCTAGTTTCCAGCCAGTGCTTGACCTTAATGAAGTGTAAAACTGCTGCCAGAGTAGAAATTTTGGCCTCTTGTGGGGAGGTGTTTTTCTTCCCCTGCAGGAAGACCAAATAAGGTGAACACACAAACTCCATTTGCTTCTAAAGGGACCTTCCCTTTCACCAGTAAATGTAAGGTTACAACTGGGGAAGGCAACCCCCAAGTCCTTAGGTCCTGGGACCCTTGACTGTATCTAAATGGAGTTATCATATCAGCTCTGAAAATATGGGACTTTTTTATTTTGTAACTGTTTGGTACTTCTAAATGCTTTACACATTTTCTTTTTGTTAAGGCTAGCTGCTCTCTCATAGCTACCAAGTGTTGAGCTCACATTTAAATTAGTGAAACTTTTAACAGGATCAAACAGGTTAGGGACTTTTGTTTATTTACTTGTGGTGGACTTCCGTCTACCCCAATCAACAATTCACTTTCTTATATTGCCTAACTAATGTTCCATCTTCTGGAGACTTTCCTATAACTTCTTTCCTATGAGTTTTAGTCATTGCCAATAGTTCATTAGCAATATAGAGCCTAAGCCAGTGTCTAAGATACCATTTATTATTAAGTTTACATTCTTGTAATCAGTGACCCACCGTAGACATTCCTCGAGCAGCCCAGTCTTCTTGTTACCTGAGCCTGGAATACAGTTCTTCATGATTCCTGTTAAAAGTAAGAAATTGGGTTATTGGGTCAGTTGCGGAAAACCCTACTCAACCAGCAACCACAGTCTTTGTCAAGGTGTAGTCACAAGCAAACCCCAAATTAACTTGTCCTCAACCCTCTGGTAGCTTGGCACAGAGCAGTCAGGCTTAACATAGAGGTAAAGTGTAAAATAATCATGCAGCATTTCAAACAGTGATAAAGTGAAAACATAAGACAAGGAAAATCCCACACCAATTTATACAAATGGCGCATAATTTAACAAACAATTTTACACCAAAAGAGCAAAAATCCAATTAGCAGAGCCAAAGATATGTACTTTTAAAGATTTATGGAAAAATAGCACCAAAAATCAGAAAGTGTCACTCATGGCTATCTGGTCATGCAAGATGGGGTGAAAGTCACATGTTAAGGCCGACCACGATAGAGTATGGGTTGGATACAGGGACCAGGTTAGTCCTACTGAAAGAGTTACCTTTAAAGTCCAGCTCAACAAGTTCCATTTGTGTTGGAAGGGGCTGCGAAGAGCAGGGAAAGCATAGTGAATAGTTGTTGATTTAGTGTGAAATGCAGACTTCGGCAACACGGAGAGTCGTCGCTGTAGCACAAATTTCCTGTTGGCATCACCGGCGGTCCTTGTAAGATCTTTGCATTGGCAGTCACCGTGAGATGTCGATGCTGTGGCCCAAAGTGCAGACCTCGTACTGCTGGGTGTCATTAGCATCCGCTGTAGTGCAAACAGTCCAGTTCGCCAGCACTTTGCGTTGGCAGGTGTGCGGGTGGCAGGATCTTGGTGAAAACACACCCATTTGCATTCATGAAGAGCCCGTAAACTTCAGGGGTGCTCAACTGAGGCCACACCAGGGGTCAAGGATCTGAGGGGCATCACTTGGGGGTCAGGAACTCACTCCAGCAGAGGCCAACAGGAGCCAGGCAGGTCAGCTGAGCACTTGCAGGGAACCTCTGGAGCTTGTTATATCCCTGTAGCTCAAGACAAAGGGTCAGCTGACTGACTCTTGGAGTCACTGCAGCCTGGGATGAAGGATGCAGGTCCAATCTTCCTTCTGAGAGAGCAGGGCAGCAGGAGTAGGGACTAGAGCAACAGAGTAGCAGGACAACAGAGAGGCAATCCCTCTGGCAGCAAAGCAGCACAGTAGTCATTCTTCTGTAGTTTCTACAGGTCTAAAAGTGTATTTAAGGGTTGATGTCTGATGTCCACTATTTATACCTGGTGCCTTCTTTGAAGTGGGAGAAACATCTAGAGGATTCCCTTTGGAGTGCTCAGGTTTCCTGCCTTCCCTGCCCTGGCTTCAAACTAACTGCAGGGGGTATGCAATCATTTGTATGAATGGAGGTCACAGCCTATTCAGGTGTAAGTGTGGCTGTGCCTAACTCTGCCCTCCCATCCTGCCAGTAATGAAGCATCAAGGCATACCTTAGCTCTCTATTGTGTTTGGCTGTCTAGGAGGAATACACAAAGACCAACCACCAACTACACCCAGTCATGCGACTTAGAGACAAGCTTCAAGTACTAAATGCCAAGGGCAGGAAAATGCCAACTTACTAAAAGTGGCATTTTTTGAAAATGTAATTCATAATCTGACTTTACCATAAAAGAAGATTTTTCCTTTCAATTCCTAAGAAGCCAACATGATGTGTTTACCTGCTACAGCTCATTAAATGTAATAAGGTACCTCCAGTGTTATCATATGGGGGAAGCAGACCTTGCAGTAGTGAAAGAGTTTTTCACTACCAGGACATGTAAAACTTAAAATTACATATCCTACTTTTTAAATATATTGCACCGTTCCCTGTGGGCTGTTTAGGACCTACCCTAGGGATTTCTTATATGTATTAAAAAAGCAGATTTGAGCCTGAGAAAAGGTTTGTTTTGCCAGGTTGAAATGGCAGTTTAAATTTCCTGCATAGGCTGGAATGGCAGGCCTGAAAAGGGTTTGCAAAGCTACTTAAGTGGGTTGCACAACAAGTACTGCAGGCCCACTAGTAGTATTTAATTTACAGGCCCGGGGTTCATGTAGTACCACTTTACTGGGGACTTATACGTAAATTAATGATGCCAATTGGGGACAAGTCAATGTAACTATGTTTTCAGGAGTGAGCACACATTCTTTAGCACTGGTTTTTAGAGGTAAAGTGCCAACAAAATCGAGATCAGAAAAATATGGAGGAGCAAGACAAAACGTTTGGGGGAAGACCACCCTAAGGCTGAAAGGTTGAGCGTACATACTCTCCACTCCTAATTAAGGTTTCGTTTTGAAAAAAGACCAGTCTGTACTTTTTTGCTTTATACATTTTTTCACTTACAGGTAGAGTATCATGTTCTGTTTTTCAACTGAATCAATGTGAGCACATTGCCAAGTTGTATTGCTCTATGGTTCTGTATGAGCACCTTATCACACAGTGAAGCAATGCCTGGAGGTCTGCTAATATGGATGCCTTACTCCTTAGTGGTAAGAGAATCTATCCTCGTTGTGTACCCCTATGAATATACAAGACAGAGGACTATGTTGAGCAAATCCACCCTATGTTGTCTGTTTGCAGGCAATAAGGGGCTTGTTCTTCATTAATGAATTACAATTGTCAATTAGGTGGTTTGGATTTACTCTTGTTTTACCAGCCACATAAGGTTCCCTTCCTAAATTTAAAAAAGAGGTATGCATGCATATTTGATCACTCATTATTTTGCTCCATGATGACAGACTTATGTGGTCCCTTATGATAAACAAAGGAAACCGGGTAGTTCTCTACCCTTGGCCTCCATCCGGTCATACATCACATGGTAGAGATCTTATTTTATATTTTCAAATGATGATAACATTTTCTGTGACTGGAGATGTTAAGATAACCCTACCTACCTTCTGGCAGCTTCAGTAGAATGAATGACTAGTGAAAATGCCTCATACAGTTACTGGCTTACATGTGCATAGTCTGTTCCCTTCACTTACTTTTTATAATTAACTATTCCCTAAAGAATAGTTTTTCTGGATGTGTCTGTTCGAAAATGTGTATGGATAACTGACTTTATAAATATTTAACATCTATTAATAAAGATATATAGTATTTTTAAAAGCATATGCTACACCTTTACAATATTTAAATACAGATCCTTGGATCATTGTCCTCGGGAGTTCTGCCAAGTATTATAAAGAACTGAATTATGTTTACACTATTTGAGAGGACAAAAGAGAAAAAAAGATGAAAACAAGAGCACTTAGTATATTGGCGAACTTTTAGATTAGAAATGTTGAAACCAACACTACTTCTAAAGAAGATTTTCACAAGCAATTGGTTGCAGTGGGCATTCAGTGCAGTGCTTTCCACCATAAATCATTACAAAGACTCTTGAGGTTTAAACGTGAATAAAAATATGTTTGAAAGTAAACGCAACATAAAATGTCTTTGAACTAAAATGGATTTTCTTCATATATGAAATATTTAAGTATAATGCTCTGGATGAATGTCAAACATACGTGCAATGTCTGAAAATGTTAGGTCTATGTTTGAACACTCCTCATGTTTAAGACCTACAAAAGATCTACACAAAAGAAATGATTGAGAACAATAATTGAATCACCATTGTAGTTGTACGAGTGTTTTTCTAAATCGTTTCCCCAGCTATTGTACATTTTACTTTGTAATTTTTGTCATTACACCATTGGGTACATTTTTATAACCTCCGAAAACTAATTTCTGTTTCTATTTCATAAATTGTCCAGGGTGGCTCTCTATATTATAAGTTGTACAGTTTTCATGCACTGTTACATGTTGGCCAGTGATGTGGTGTTTTGACCAATTTCTTTTTGTGACAGTGCAGTTTTTAAGGTACAGATATTAAAATGTGAATTTGGTCTACAGTAAACAAAAAATGTCAGCATTGATGACATCTGAACTCCACAAGCTTTCAAAGAAATGTAGCTTAGCATTACATTACATATTTCTAAGTACTATGTAGTATTTTCCTATATTACATGAGTTCAAAAACCTAGCTGGCTGTCATGTAGAAGGTTATGAAAATTGCCAATGTTCATGAAGTTGTCTACATCCTTTGATTTTTACATGTTTGGCTTGGGTGCTCAATAGTTGTTATTGGGCAGAAATAGGTCACAACCATAGGGGTTGCATTGGAATTATTCTAGAATGGAATATGTCTCATAGGAAGTGGGCATCCCCTGGAGATTGACCACCTTTATGATATAAAGTGCTGGGAAGAGTTTCTTAACACCTGATACTTAGCAAGGCATGACTGGCAAATTGGACCATTTAATCCATGAGTTGAGACTAGCTATCTCTATTGCCTTTATTACTTGTGCAAGTGAAACACTTTTGCAAGTTCACCAGGGAATAGTGAAGACATATTATCATGCTTCAGATTACGATGATCTGCTTTCTTGATATATTTGCATTTGAGAATGAATGTTGATCCTTATAGTGCTGTTGAGCTGAACTATGTGTATTTTAATTTCTCTAGACTGTTAAATACTTATTTTGTGTGGTCACCCTGTTTTTTTTTCTCCATTGTTGTTGCTGTTTTTTTAACTCTGCACACTAAGGTACTGATGTCCGGTCCTCAGTGTATTTGTTCTAATGCCGCCTTAAACATGGTAACATTGGCCAATCCCCGTGAGAATGTGGATTATAAATTGGAAAGGATGTGAGTCCTCACCAACTAATAATATCACAATTCCTTACAAGGACAGGGTTGGTCTCAATAATTTAAAACGGAGCTCAACCCTTGGTAACCGTAGCACAAAGCAGACAGGCTCAACATAGGAGAAATATGTAAAGCATTTGTCAGTACTAAAGCAGTTAAAATGTAGAGAATTTAGTACAATAAAAATCCCATTCTAATGTATAACAATAGAGTAAAATGGATTGAACAAATGGACACCAAAACACCAAACTTGGATGTAGGGAACCAGAGATATAATTTTCAGACGTTTTAAGTCAAAATAACGTCTAAAAGCTCAAAGTGCTAATCGCAGTCTTCTGGTCACACTTGGCCAGCGTAAAACCTTAGGGCGACTGTGAGCTCCTTCCATTCGGGTACAGGGACCACATTTGTCCAGGTGGAAAGTTTACTTCCTCCCAAAAAGTCTCCGTCGATGGGTAGCCGGCAAATCGGTCTGTAGCCTGGATCCAAGGGAGGGTTTGAAAACGGCAGCCTGGTGAAGCGTGTGTCCTCTGTATGTGCCTCAGCTCCAGAGGGAACTGATCATGTTCGGCATCAATGACAGGAAAGCTCCAAGCAAGAGAAGTCCAGAATCTTTACCCAGGAATGTCTCATCGGATGTCGGCCTTGGTGAAATCCCTCTATGGTGAGACTTAGAAATGTTTCTGGAATTTGAAATCCTTGTAGCTGGGGAAATTAGCTAGTTAAATTTAACTGGTGATTCAATGTCAGCATCTGCGGCTTCAGTTTCAGTCCCAGTCTCTGCTGGTTCTTCAGAGGAAAAGTTCTAAAAAAGTTTCTAAGTGTCCAATTTTGCAACTAGTAGGGTCAGAGGAGTACACATTGACACCAACCAAAGGGGCCAAATGCTTGTGGGCCCACCTTGTGATGTAGGACAAACATCCCAAAAGCCACCAGCAGGGTCCATGGCAAATCCAGTTGGAATTGGTCAGCTGGGCTTTTGGAAAAAGTAGTCTTCTTTCAGATTTTGTGGCCCTGTAGCTTAACAGGAGGTCAGACAACTGACCCTTGGAGTCCATGTTATGTCCTGGGTACAAGTGGGTGCAAGTACACTCTCCACAGCTACAGCAGCAGGTGCAGTCTTTCTTTTGTGTTCCAAAGTTATAGATGTGTTCTAAAGAAGGTATGCAGGGGTGCCACATTTATGCCTGGCACTAGCCTGTGGGTAGGGGAGACTCCTTGACTGATAGGGAAAAAGTTCCATCAGCAATTTGAAGCTGTTTGACATCACTTCCTGGCACTAAACAATACCACAGTGAACTGTTCTGCCAAAGTCCAGCATGGCAGAACCTTTCTTGGACAGAGCTCTTGACAAACCCCAGAGCTGTGTCTAGGGAAATGAGAAACTTCCATTGAAAACTGGTTCTGTAACAAATTTTCCCCCATTGGAATTGGTACCATCCTGAATACCTGGAAAAGGTAGGCCTAGGTGTGAGTTACATCTGCCTGTGACAGATATGCCTCTTTAAAGCTTGTGTAGTTAGTGGGTGCATACCCCAGACCATCCTTTCAGAGGGAGGTCACCACTTCTCCTATCCAAGGCCCTTTTGTCCCCTTTCCTAGAAGCCATTAACTCCACCTTGCAGGGGCCAGTAGGTTACCAGGTGACAGTTGGTGAATAACTATGAAAAGACTACTAGAGGCTTTATTCAGGAAAATGCTGTCCTTCTAAAGTCACTATTTCTGAAATGGGCAGACAAATTTCAACTATATCATTAAGTCAGATTTAGTTTAACTTTCAAAATGAGAGTTTGAAGTATTATTCTAGCAAGTGAATCTGAAGTTGGCTTTATTAAATGTAATAAGGTAACCTAGTGTTTTCTATGGTTAATCCGTCCTTGCTAAAGTAAAACAATAGTTTGTTGTCTTTTTCAAAGTAAGTGCATGTAAAATATTAAAGACATATATCCTTCTTTTAAGTACTATGCACCCTGCCTTAGGACTGGTAAGGCCTACTTCAGAGGTGAATACTACTCTATAAAAGAAAGGTTTAGGCCTAGAAATGTCCACTTGCTCTTTTAGTCTTTTGTCTACTCAGCATATTTATGTAGAGAAGCACTTTAACTCACACCCTTGTTACACATAGAATTGTTCCATTTTCTTTCCTATTCTAGAAAGTCAGCTACTAATACCTTTTAAGGGATTAGTTGTATTGATTGTTCCAATATGAGAATCTATCTGCAAAATATCTGTGAATACACAGAATTTCGGGTTTGTGTTTGTCCACTGCATTATGGACACACCCCTAAATGTGTTGCCACATCTAAGTGGCAGGTATTTGCCACACTAAGAAAACATGAGTACACATAGTGCTTCAGACATTTCAGTAATTCTGAATCAGGGTGTGGAATATCAAAAACAAAGGTGGTTTTGAGCACCTGCAATACACCTATGATGTACATGGGTGCACAAAACTATTGTTGAATTGGACCCTTTACATTTTTGTGTGAGAAAAGTTAAGCTACCACTCCGATAAAACCTCACTTCAAATAAGAGTCTTTGCCCAAAAGCCTGCTCCTGCATATCTGATTGAACCTCATGTTTGTACTGTAGAAGATAGGCCATTTACTTAAAAACAGTTATGATGCTGTGATTTTCTCTCAGTAACATGGAATGTCATGCATCCTTTACTAAAGGAGGCAGGGAGCAGACTGCCTGGCATACAAGCACACAATTTGCCCAGATTCATTGTGGTAAACGTGGTGCATGGTAACATTCACTTTAGTTGAGGGCCTTTAGTGTTCAGCATTGTTGGTGCAGCCAGTGCTTGGTATCTCTTAACATATGTTTCAGGATATTTGTCCTTCTTCAGTAGAGAGTAACACCTTACATTTGGGAGTGCTGGCAATGCTGCCGACCGTCTTCTCAGCTTTCTGCACCACTCTCAAAGTGCAGATGCCTCCCGATGAGCTTGTCAGCCTAATAACTCAAAGGAGCCAATCACAAAATGGGAGAGGGAACACACTGCCGGGAATAACAGCCTTTACTTGTCCTATAGTTGTGTATTTGATTTCTAATTTAGGCTACAAAATCAAAGATGACAGCCATTGACAGTACAGTTGTAATTGTATGAAACATTTATGATGTCTTTCAGCAATTCTATTTTTCATGGTCCCTCTGGGACATCCTCAGGACTTCAAGAAGGATTCCATTTCAAATTAAATGCCATTTACATTCTATTCTAAAATGTTATTGCTACTGTCAAAGTTGAAGGGGGATATAATGGTGAGGTGTGGCGTAGTTACCTATATGTGTTAGTTATGTCATTGGAATATGCAGTTAGGTTGGTCTTTAAGGTGTTCGTTCTAAGGGGCCGATTCCGATCTCGGCCGGTAGTGCTCCGAATTGGATTTGGATTTACCGGATCCGATTCGGAGCCCTGTTTCCCGACCGAATCGTACGCGGGTCCGGCCGAGCGAGTACGATGCAAGCTCCCGCGAAATCGCCGACCGACTCGTACGCGGCTTCAACACGCTCCGACCGACTCGCACGGGACACGACTCGCACCGCGCTATGGAAACGTTTCCCGGCCGGGTAAGTACGATGCGCGCCGCGAGCAGTCCGACCGACTCGCGCCGTCTGGCTCGAAAGAGCTGTCGGAGCCGGTCTTTGGGGGTCCGCGTCGGACCCCCCTGTACGCATAGGCACGCGAGTCGCACACAGGGGGGACCCATGGGTCCCCCCTACCTGTGCATGTATGCCGCGATGCGCATGGACGCGTACCCGCTGTAGGGGGCGCCCTTGTTCGCCTCGCACCCATTGAGTCAATGGGAGCCCGCGTACGCGTTGTACGACCGGCTCCCACTGACTTCAATGGGAGTCCGACCGAATCGAGTCCGATAGCATGCGAATGCATCGTACTCGTCCAGTCGGACTGCTAGGGTCCGATTCGGTCGGAATTCTCTCCGGTTCCGGCTCGGTCGGAGAGATTTCCGGCCGGAATCGGAATCTGCCCCTAAGTGTCTAAAGTTCTGAATATGACCAAAGGGTTCAGGAAATTAGTCCAACATTAGGACTATATTTAGTGTTAAGATAATTGATCCAGAGGCAACTTTTTATTAGAAATCATTGTTATTAGAAAGTATTTCTAAAGGTATGGGGACAATTCCTTGTTTTTTTCTTGCTTCCTTGAGAACAATCAGTAAGAGTTGGTTAAAGAATTTGGAATTTTTGTTGGTAGTCATAATTGTGCCATTATCAGAAGGTGGTTGTGAGTTTCTTGTGATAAAGGATAGTTCCATTGCTGTTTTTAACCTTAAATTTCTGTCCACCCATATACCCCAGGTATTTTGTGTACAGTTAGACAATATGCATAGGAATGTACCCCAACCAATGTAGTAGAAGTCTAAATGAGTGGACTGTTTTTATTGAGCCTATCATCTAAGACAGAAGCTAATATTGATGGTCACATCTAGGGCCTCATTACAATTGGTGCCATTAATTGTGATATGTGAAGTAACTGCTGTTACTGCTCATATCACATTTATGAGTTTTATGATAAATATTTGCAGGTTACATTTTTGCCTTCTCAGAAAATGACTAGTCTGAGTTTGAGGAATGCATGCTCTTCTGCAATTTTCACTCTTGAATTTTTGGTGGGCAGATCATGGACATCCACTACTGAATATCATGTTTGGTCAACTGTCTGAATTTAGCCCATAAATACCCATTTACTTCTAATATGCTATCGTCACAGTACGTAAAGTTCACCCTTACCTGTTTCAACACAATCTGAGATGGTTAAGCCAAACTTTTTTTTACTCATGTGGGACTCAGAAAAAACCAGAATTTAAAGTATAAAGTCCTTCAAAAGATGTTGGAGAATAATTCATAGTATATACTTTGAGTGGGATCACAATGAGAAATGCGACAAAAATTGACAGAGATGGTAGTTGCACTATGAGTAGAATAACCACTGCTTTAGAGTTGGGCTAATTTGCCAACATTTTATTGTACAAACTTTGCCAGGTTCACCAACATTTCTCGTTATTCAAGGTTTTAAAATGACCTTAAGGTGTATTTAAGTCATCTCGAGACAAAGTATTTTGCTACAATATAAGCAGATTTCTTACATCAATTCTTCCCTTTGAAACAATATGGAAGTGGCAGAAAAGATAAAAAAATGAATTGCCCTCATACATGGAATCCCCTACTTGTTGAACATTTTCAAGTGCCCACACATATTGCTGGAACTTTAACTGCAGAGATCAGGAATTGCCAGAAATTACACAACCAGAATTGCCAGTTGTCTGGAAATCTGCCAACAAATTCCAATCAGTGAATTTACACTGTTTGCAATGCTTGCAAACGTGTGAGGCATTGGCAGTCACTGCTGCCTTATGCAAACAAGATTTGGTCTTGCTCAGTAGGAAAATGAAAGCCTGTAGTACGACGATATGTCCCCTCAAGAAACGAACATATTTTCGTTGCTTGTGAACCACAAGAAGTTAGGGCTTCTGAAAATGATACCAGTTGTAAGTGCAGTATTAAAAGAGTGCATTAATGCACCTTGGGTATACATCTTCCTAGGGACTGATATTTTCTGCATGTGTGGTTTCAAGATGGAAGTTGAACTAATAATCATTTCTGATGTATCTTTTGTATCTAATCTTGAGGACTTTCAACACTATTTGAAATTATGCATGTTTCAAAATAGAAGAACAAGAAGCAATTCCAAAGCAGTCCCAGAGACAAAAAGCAGAAATGTAAGTTAACAGTCCAAATCGGCTCGTAAAAAGTACCCCAGAGTGGGTAACCCAGAGGTCATAATATACTTATTCATTAGCCTTAATCTAGGTTTTATCTCATTCACTGAATAATTATTAGAATTCATTATCAACACAAGTGAGCACTATCACTTGTGTCACACTACTTTTGGACCTATTTCTATTGATTCATTCTCATTATCGGCCAGGGTTGGAATGTTACATTCTTTTCATTCCTTATCATTATTAATTGGCCAGCCCTCACGCTTTCCTAATATGTCTGACTAATAACTATTTCATATGTCCCTCTATCATTATGTCCTGATGAGACCCCAGTATTACTTTTAGGGCTGAAACAACGTAAACAGTATTGAATAACAAACAAATAACAATATACCATTGAATTATCATTTTGCCATGAATTGTACTCCTGGTTGTGGTTGTTTTCGTTCTTCACTGGGAACCCATAGCACTTATGTGGTCACATCCATGTTTTGGACACTGACTATTGGATGATATATTTGGATAAAAGTCTATCTTTATAAAATGCAAAGTGTGTTGGCCATTTGATTTACCAATTGCATACAGTACTTTTTGCTGAATATTGAAATTTTAGATAAATGATTCCAATGAGAGCCACTGTTAATGATCAATTATTCCTTATAGAAAGTAGCAAATTGGACAATTGAGGCCTGCTTTGAACAACAGATCTTCATCATCAATTAGCCAGCGAACACCCTCTGAACGATAACCACCTGATCTCACCACTCAGACCACCACAACCATCATGCCATCCATCCACAACAGGACACCCACTGACCCTTGCCCCCACCATCTCTTCAAGCTCAGGGCCAAACCAGTCAGCACAGAGCTCACCAGCATCCTCAACACCTCCATCACCACAGCCACCTTCCCAGATGGATGGAAACACGCAGAGGTCATACTCCTCCTAAAGAAACCCTCGGCCGACCCCAGCGACTTCAAAAACTACCAACTGATCTCCCTGTGACCCTATCTGGCCAAAGTACTCGAGAAAGCCATCAACCAGCAGTTCACCGAATTTCTGGAATTTAACCACCTACTTGATGCCTCACTATCAGGATTCTGTGCCAACCACAGCACTGAAACTGTGCTGATTGCCACCACAGATGACATCAGAACACTCCTCAACCGTGGAGAACCCATGGCCCTGATCCTACTTGACCTCTCTGCTGTGTTTAACTTCCTCCCTACACCAAACACTCATCCACAGACTCCAGAACGTTGGCATATAGTAAAACATCCTCAAGTGGATCACTTCTTTTCTTTCATGACCCACACAGAGCATCCGACTACCTCCCTTCACCTCCGCACCCAAGGACATCTTATACGGTGTACCCCAAGGATCTACCCTCAGCCCCACCCTGTCCGACATCTATATGACCCCCCTCGCTGATGTCGTCAGATCATATGGACTCAACATAATCTCCTACGCTGAAGACACTCAACTCATCCTCTCACTCACCGAGGACCCCTCCAACCCCAAAACCAACTTCTGCAACGCCATGACCTATGTAGCCAAATGGATGAGAGACAGCTGCCTCAAACTCAAATCCGACAAAACAGAAGTACTGATCTTCGGCAATAAAACCTCTGTGTGGGACCACAGCTGGTGGCCAGCAGAATTCAGACCAACACCCACACCGACAGATCATGCAACCAACCTCAGCATTCATCCTCAACAGCCAATTGACCATGAAATGACAAGTCAACAGAGTTGCCTCCTCTTGCTTCCACACCCTTTGCATGCTCCAAAGAATCTTTGGATGGATCCCAATCAACACCAGGAAGACCATCACACAGGCCCTCGTCACCCGCAACCTCAACTACTGCAACGCTCTTTATGCTAGAATCTCCACCCAGCTCCTCAACAATACAGAACACCGCTGCCAGACTCATCCTTGACCTCCCCAAACTGACCTGCATCACCCCTCACAAACCTCCACTGGCTCCTCATCCAGAAGAGATGCCAGTTCAAGATACTCACACACGCATACAAAACTCTACACAACCAGGGACCATCCTACATCAACCATTGACTTAACTCCCACCTGCCCAAAAGACACCTCGCATCCTTCACAGCCACAGAGGGGGGTGCTCCTTCTCCTACATCGCTGCCAAGACCCGGAACAACCTGCCCCTCCACCTCCGTATAGCATCCTCCCTGGTGGACTTCAGAAAGAAACTCAAGACCTGGCTCTTCGACGGAGACACAGCACCATGAGCGCCCAGATACCCCTAGGGGAAACAGTGTTGCACTATACAATATTGTTGATTGGTTGATTGATTCATTGATCATAAGCATTCACATCTCTTAAAGGGACAAGGGTCATGATGTCTCATTGTGAAGGTGTCATTCGGTGTGCATAGAGCGGTTTAAGAAAGTCCTGACTGCAGGTTCTGATGTCTGCAGCTTGAACAACCAATTTTGACAGCTTGCATTTTCCAAATGGCTACCAGCTGTTATCAGCAAGCAGTAACCATTCCTTGCTTTGGAATCACTAACACAGTCTCAAAGCATTTGTGAATTTCCAAGCAAATCACTAGGGTCGGGGAATGCACCTTTGCTTCTCCCTTTCCCTTGCAAGGGATTTTGTCATTCACAATGGCTGTTAGAAACTGAAAAATAATTTTTCACATTGCATATTTAGAGTTTAGATTTGAAAAGTCAGCTGCATTGGCTTTGAGAATGCAAACTATTTTGTGCGTTTGGCCCGACATGTTTGCACTATGCCAACTGCATGCCTTTTTAAAAATGTGAACTTACATCTGAGCGAATCTCAACGCACCCGAATCAATTTGTAGAAAACGATGACCACCTACTGTAACTCTCTTCGTGTCATGCGTTATGTATGGTCCCATAACACACAAATAATTTCCAAAAGTTTATCAGATACTAAAAAATAGATTGCCTCATAACCACAACGCACATTGGCCAGCAAATTCGCTCCATTAGCTAGGTGCAGACTGTTGACATGTGAATGTGTCACGAGTTTGTATCCCGGCAAGACAGGATCATGTGGTATTTGCAGCCTGAAATTAGAAAGACACAATAGCAGCGCTCTATTTTCTACACCATCAGAACGCATGTGTTCATTTCTTACTTTTTGCGCAACACGAACATTGTCTCCAACTGAAGCTTGTTCAAATGTTTCTCATTAAATAACCTTATAATCTCGTTTCCAGATAGTGGTTGCTCTCACCCCCCCCTCCTCATTCTGCATTCCCCTCCCCAGACTCTGCTACAATGAGGCTGAAAGGTACCTTAATTGTACTGTATAAGTGATTTACATTATGTGCAGAAATATTGATCATATGTGCAGAGGGTCATATGCCCAGAGTGAACAAAGAATTTTAATTAAGGATGGTGCTTTACATATCGACTCTGATCAGATTGCAAATTAAAGTCCTGCAATCCCGTGAATTAAACTATGCATTAATCCTTTTTATTGTGGTTTAGGCGGCACTGTTATGTTCAGTGAAAACCCAACAGCGATATTTTTTTAATTCATGAGTGGTAAGGAACTAGCATTTGGGCTGTAAAATAAAGATATTCTTAAAGTTTCTTTTTGGCTAACGACAAACTATTTATTTCCGAATCTTAAGGCTATGCCTGAGAAGGGAGCCCTCATTTTCCACACACAAATCTGCAGGAGGTGCTGTGGGACGCTCCCCTGCCGCCTCGCTAATGGGCTCAGCTCTGACCCACTCAGACCACACTATCAGGGGGAGAGGTAATTCAGTCTCAGCGCTAACCCGGACCTGAAAACCCCCGATCACAAACTGCCAATCATTATACATTATTTATTACCCCTCCTATGACACAAATCACGGTCTCGGGCACTCAGACACAAAGAAAACCTTTCTGGAGACTGCTCTTTGTTTTATTCAGCAAGAAATCATTGCTGAACGCATCATACTGGGGAGCTTGTTTAAGGAAAAACAATGCATGCAGGTTTTAGCATTTCAGCCTTGCTCCGGAATAATATTTGCAAACTCTGTGGTAAACCTGATATGATGTCGCAGCTCTACACACCAATAGCAAAATCGATGCTTCAGACTCATTCAGTTGGACACTCCACATGCTAAGCAGATGTCCACAGCCCATCCTACAAATTGGGCTATTTCACTCCCCAGCTTTCTTCCTCTAATGCCGCATGATGCTTTTAATGTGGTTTGACCAGATATCGATAGGCTCAATCTGACTGTCGGGTTGTCATCGACCCTATCAAATGTGTAGGGTATGGCTACATTTAGGATTGCACTTGTACCATTATTGATGACGGAAGGATAGAGTTCTGATATATGTTCAGCCCAGGAGCATTCACTGCATTTGTAATGTCCTTCACGTACATTGTGAATAAAGGAATAATGCACAACTGCGCATGAAAGAAACACAGCAGCTCTTTAAATCCATTGTGCCAACGCAAGAGCAACATTATTTAAAAAAAACAAAAAAAAAACAAAGGTGCAGAAAATCGCAAATGAAAAGATTCATCAAGAGAGTTTTTGAGTAGGGTTCAAAAGGAATAAAAGTAGTGGCAAAATGAGACAACAAAGCCACTTAAAAGGAAGATTTCCAAAGATTATACTACATATACGTAGCGATTAAAGATAACAGTTGAAACAAATAAAATCCCAGGGCTTCCGTTATAGTCCATGATGTGGAAAGGTGCGAGAATTGTAACAACACCTCTGAGTAAGGGCAACTCTGCGTGGTTTCAAATAAAAACTACAAGACAAGGTGAAAAGAAACTATCCATTCCTTACAGGCGCGGCAACTTGTGTGTCACGTTTGGAAAAGGACGGTGGCCCCTTGATCAGGGCGAATTCTTGTGATATCAGCGGACGGGTACAACATTTCCCAGCAGAAAGGTCAAGTGCATAATGGCTATTGGCAATGCACCTGATGGAAACAGCACACTCTACAGCGGGAATACGGAAAGACTCGTCAGAAAGGCAAAGTGTTATTACTCTTCCAAAGGTCATGAGGTTTATTAGACCTCACACGTACATTGGCAGGAAATCCTTACCGTGTGGACTAAGACCAAGAAAGAGGAGGCTCTGGAAGGCTTCCTCTGAAATACAGGGCTATTACATTTTATATGTTTTAAATCAAAATGTCTTCCACAGGGTTGGGTAAGTGCCAACACAAGGGGGTTCACGAGTCAAGGTATGAATTTCATTCTAGTGGCTGAGAGACAGAACTAGCACTGTTTATGGAAATTAAATGCACCTCTTTTGTGACTGAAGAAAGAACGCTGGGCAGCCACGCGGCACACGCAGGACCAATTTATGAACAGTTTTTACTTTAGACACGTTTTTACTAGAATTAAGAATAGTCCCTTGCCGTCTGTTTCTTCTTATGGTCAATCTATGTGCTATGAATGTTATAGCACTTCTAGTAGATTGCATTTTGTAGTTATGGCAGCTCAAAATCTCAGTAAAACGAACCAATAAGTTCAAATATTTGGTATCCGGAAGATCCGGGCAAATGAAGCACAGTATAGCACCGCAAAACAAAGATGCCAAACAACATTGACCGATAACACCTCTGAAATAAATTAATCCTCAATAGTTTATAATTTAGTATTGAAGACCCACAAACATTTCTGAAACATAGCATAATTAGCTTCATTGTTTCCGCATCAAATCATAATTAAAGTATATTAAAATAATTATGAAATGGGGTGAACTTATTTTTGCATTTATATTTCATAATTCTTTTAAGAATTTTATCAGCTCCTCTATGTAGCAATGAATTTAGTATTTTTGCTAAATGTTTCGAAAACAGTAGGGGTTCTTAGCTCTTTGACATGTGAAAGAGGAACCCTAAGGTTTTGTAATGACTGATATTTTGAAACATTTAAGATTGTGGAATGACGGTCAGTTCATTGATAATATTTCTATACATTTTCTCAGAGGTGCCTTAGTCATGCATGAGCAACGGCAAATTCATCAAAATAGCAACTATCACAGTACCAAGCTGGTCATAGTGACGTAATCTCTTCAAAACCCAATGAGAGGCAATTTGTGAGCCAAGAAAACATGCCAGTCGATGCCAAAGACATCACTTTTCTTTAACCTAATTGAACACCAAGTCCCTCAATGAAAAATACAATTTCATGACTACCCCGAGTCATGTATACATTTACCCTAATATATCAAAATACAATTGGTATACAATGCACTTACATGTGGGTCACCTGAACTCACAATAGCACAGACCGATCTAAGATCTAAATATCTTCAAAGGCACTTTTAACACCACCAAAAAAGTAAAAAGCACAAACACAATGAAAAATGCAAAACACACAGGAATTAGGATCAAACATCAGATTTTATTCAGAACAAACAATTACAGAAATGAAACAAGCATTTGCAAAGCCATAGGTCTACCATTGACTGCCATCCTTCTGGCAATTCATGTTTTGTTTTGCCATGTTTTTTTACAAAACCTTATTAGAATATGCTGGGCCTTCATCGATCTAAAAAATAAATAATAATTTGCTACAGGCCAAAAAGTGTTTTTGGTAAAAAAAACACACACATTAGCATAGTTCGCTAAGGCACTGAAGGTAACTATATTGTATGTGGAGGTGTTCCTTGTGAAAGGGCGGTATGCTGTAACTCATAGTGAGGTCTACCAATGGCTGAAGTGGTCTAGTACATTGCCCCTTAATGCATGCAAGAGTGGGCAGGAAGAAAAACATGAATGACACCAACCACGGACTAAAGAATTAGGTCTGGCTGAAACCCCTATAAGTAACTCAAGTTGCACAGCTTAAACTTACGCAATCCAGAAAAATTCAATACAGATCCTGGTTCAACACTGAACTCAACATCGTAAGGAGACAATAAAGACAAACAGGTGCTGCAAACAAAATCCCTCTCTGGCTCACCTCTCACTCTTCAGATCTAAACGGCTTGCCTACAAGAAACACATCTTTAGAGAAAAAGCCACTTTCTTTTGCAATCAACTGGATCGTGTGAAGAACAGACCCAGGGAGCTCTTAAACATAATCAAACATCAAACGACCACTACCTCACAACCAAATACACCAGTCACCATTAAACTCTGTGAAAAAATTGCTAACTGCCTCACTGACAAAGTTGCAAAAATCCAGCAAACTCTTATCCATGATACCAGTCGGTCATCCCTGCCTAACTGCATCATTGACACCTGGGTCGCCACTGAAACGCCCTCCCTAGGCTCAACCAATGGCCAGCACGTCCCAACAAAACCTGAATTTAATCAGGATCGCCATCAGCTAAAAAACAATCCTAAGTGGGCAGACTTCAAACCTATGATTGAAAATGAAGTCTTCAAAATAATAGGAAACCTGAAGACTACTGCCCACACTCCCGACCCACTGCCCTCTACCTTAGTACAGATCCTCAGCTATATCATCTCCCTGTTCTGGACCAAAATCATTAATGCCTCTCTCTCCTCAGGCTGTTTTCCTGACTCTCTCCAAATAGGTCAAGTCACACCCATTCCCAAAAAACCAGGAGCAGACCCCCAATGACTTCAACAACCTTAGACCTATCATGAACCTTCCCTTCACAGCCAAAATGCTGGAGAAATGTGTCCTCCTTCAACTTAACCAACACATTAAGGAATTTACCCTCCACAACACTTTCCAATCAGGATTCAGGAAATGTAGCACTGAAGCTACTATGCTCAATATTTCGGACGACATTCACAGAAGTCTGGATGAAGGTGATGCTTTCCTCCTAATTCTACTCAACTTATCAGCAGCATTCAATACAGTAAATCACCCAGCTTTACTTGGAACTATCAGATATCGCACAGGTGTCAATGGCACAGTCCTGAAATGGTTTACGTCCTATCTGCAACATTGCTGTCAGCAAATAAAAATCTGTAGCTCTCTCTCTAACCCAGCTCCTGTGACGCAAGGCAAACCCCAAAGCTCTATCCTTCTCCCATCCCTATTTAATCTCTTCTTGGAACCCCTCACATCTATTTTAAACCCAGCAGGAGTCAAATACCACATATATGTTGATGACATAAAACTCTACTGCAAAATCAAATCACCCTGTGACCTCCGACAACTCAACAACACACTTATTAATATACAATTATGGCTCAAAATTAATGATTGTAAACTGAACCCCAAAAAGACAGAACTACTTCTCTTCCCCATAACAAATCCTTCACCTATCCTAGATTGGATCAAGAATCTGGACAGTCTTAACTGCTCTATATCTCTCCCTAGCTTAGTTAAGTCTCTGGGCATCACCCTGGACAAAAGCATGTCCATGGTGGAGACAATCAACCACTCTGCCAAAGGAGACCTCTGCACACTCAGACACCTCAAGAAAGTAAAGCCATTTACCCCCCCTGACAATCTTAAGATGGTAGTGCAATCTCTTGTCATCTCAAAACTGGACCACGGCAATTCCCTCCATACTGGAACTAAATGTCACCTGGCGCCCATTAAATCTGCCCTTAACGCAGCTGCCAGACTCCTCACAGGTACTAAAATATTCAACCACATCTCTCCTGCCCTCAGTAGTCTTAAATGGCTTCCCATCAAATGAAGATGCTTTTTCAAGACACTATGCATCAGCTACAAAGTGCTTCATACAAAATCCCCCAATACTTAGAAACCAGAATTTCAAGAGCTGCAAGAGTCCGAATATTGACAAGCTCCTACGCTCTTCTTTTAATTCCTCCCAACTTTAACCGCTTCGCTGCGGCCAGAATTCCCCCGCTGTGCTTAAGAATTCCACACGTGCGTGGTTCGGACGGCCCCCGGCTGTCCTCCGCACACGCCCACCGTGACATCAGACGGCCGGGGGCCGTCCGACGCACGGAAGCGGTTAAGAATAAATCCTCTCAGTCTCGCTCCTTCTCAGGTAATGCTCCGAAAATATGGAACTCACTACCTAAAGAGCTCCGTTGTAACTCCTCCTTCAAACGGGACCTCAAATTTCTACTCCTCAACAGCTACCGCAGCAGGCACACAAACTGTTCTTCGCTTCCCTCATTGATTAACACCTTCTAGATGGTCAAATGACATGCTCAATCACCTTTGTGTCCCCGATGCCTTTCTCCTCCACATGCCTGCTCGTATACTTTGTGACTCTATAACCATTGAGTGCTTTACTGTCTTCTGACTTTCACACTACGAATTCCCTCTTGTACCTTTTTGCAAACATATTTATGTATTCGTATATCCTGTAAAGCGCTTTGATACCCTCGGGTCAGCAAGTGCTAGATAAAACTCAAATACATAAAATAAATAAATTAAATAAAAATGTTAGACACATAGTTTTAGTAAAAGAAAGTCTTGGCTAACAAAGACCTAAAAAAGTTAGTCAATCTGGGAAAGAAAGAAAGACGACAAGAAATTAGGAAAGGGAAAGAAGGAAGAAAGAAAGACAAATGGTAAAGAGAAAGAAAGAAGAAAAGAGAGAAGGAAAGAGAGAAGGAAAAAGGAAAGAGAGAAGGAAATTGAAATAAAGAGAGAAGGAAAGAAAAAAAGAAGAAAAGAGAAGGAAAGAGAGAAAGAAGGCAAGAAAGATAAAATAAAAGAAGGAAAGATAGAAAGAAAAGGAAATAGAAACGAAAAAAGAGAAGGAAAGAGAGAAGGAAAGAGAAAGAATGAGAAGGATAGAGAGAAAGAAAGACAGAAGGTAAAGGGAATGAAGGAATGAAAGAATGCAAGACTGAAAGGAGGCAAGAATGAAAAGAGGCAAGAATGAAAGAAGGAGAAAGAAAGAAAGAGAGAAGGACAAAAAGAAAGAAGGAAAGGGAAAAAAACAAAAGAGATGAAAGACAGAAGAAAAAAGAAAGAAAGAAAGAAAAGAAGAATGAAAGAGGAAAAGAAAAAGAAAGAGAAAAAGGAAAGAGAGAAAGATAAAAATAGAGAGAAGGAAAGAAGAAACAGGAAGTGAAAGAGAGAACGAAAAAGAATGAAAGAAGGCAAGAATGAATGAAGGAAAGAAAAAGAAAGAAGGAAAAAAGAAGGGAAGAGAAAAAAGAAAGACAGAAATAAATTAGAAAAACGAAATTGTAAAACAAAGAAAGAAGGAGAGAAAGGAAAAAGGAAAAAAGAATAACTAAATACAGAACAGTTTCAAATGAACACTATCCAGCATGCTGTTAAATAGCAGCAGTCAAAAAGCAAAACACTCCAAAAGGAATTTTGAATGGCATTTGCAGGAGATGGAATCTGATAAAGAAGGAATGTGCATCAGAAGCCTCCTCTTTTCACATCGGGCTCTATTGCAAAGTGATCCTGTGCCCTGGGCACCCCCCAAATTTGTTGCTGACTGGTACTGGTGGTAACTGACTCTGACTGACCTTGAGCTCTGTCTAACCAGCCCCAGGGCCAGTGCTATGTTGAAAGAGACACTTAGAATACAGTGAAAACACCTAAATACACTACAGTACACTATGGGTTAGGGTACCCCTATGATTGGCATGACCTCCCCTATAAGGCCCTCCTAGTGCATAATAGGGCAGGGGGATTCAAACTACCTTTAAGTCCATAGTATATAATAGGGCAAGGCAGTTTAGAGGCCAGCAGTCCTTTTCTGCACTTGCATGTGTGCACTGCTGAAGCCTGAGGTCAGTTTGAAAGCAGCCCTGGGTTGCAGGGCTGCTTTTAAAATGCAAATTTTACCCAAAATCGACTTTGGTGTTTGAGGCACTTACAAATTGGTAAACTACAATGTTTGGGCATATTAGGTACTACCAGGGTCTCCCCTAGGTGTCCCAAAGGTGGGGGGTCAGGTATTTATAAGGAGGGCCCCTATAAAATGAGTTTTAGATGCCCTGGGTTAAGTGAAATTGCACATTTCACTCTCAACATTGTGGCAAAGAGCTTCCCAAAATTGACTTTTGTACTAGTAGCGCTGTGGAGTGAGGATCTGCAATATTTTTACATATTCAGAACCCCTAAAGTCTCACTATGTGTTCCAAGGGTGTGGGATCCTGTAGATAAAGGCAGGGTCCTTATAAAAGCTGTTTTTATAAGCCCTGGTGTTGGGAAAATGGCCCAAGTCATTTTTCCCATTGCAAATCCCCTGCCACATAGGTTAACAGGGCAAGAAGTTCTTAACTAATAATTCCCGCTAGGAGAAAGATAAACATGCCATTCAAGGACTTCCTAGAATGGTATTGATAAATCCAACAATGTGGTATTGTTGATTTTCTCAAAAGTGTACAGACAAGAAGTTATAAGACTTTCCAGTCTGTAAGGCAACATTGAGCCTTCCAGTGGTCTGTCCTGATTGGTCAGAGTTAAGTGGATTAGCCAGACTCCTTTGATGAGTTGATAAATAGCACCTGGGGTTAGAATGCTCTTTTGGGAGTGCAGGGTTCTGCTACATAGGAATGCCAGAGCAGGGGGAGGGGTCGTAAACAATATTCTTCAATGGAAGGAGGAGATAGGCAGGAGAAGCCAGTTTCATTTACACCTCTACTCTTTGAACCCAGCCAGATGGTAGGCTTATGGAAGGAATAAGCAGATGAAAGGGGGAAAGACTATGGAGAATAACCAACCTGGAGGTGTGTTAAGCCAGCTCTTCTCTCCCTGCTGGAAAATCAGCCATGATGTATTTTTGTGAAATGGTGCTCTCTGGGAGAAAATAGTGCCACACTTTGGAGGATGTGGTCATACCCTGAGGTGTTGCCCGGCACCTCATTGGACAGGAGTGCCCTCCTGCTTGACCCAGAGAACTTGGAATAAGTATTTGAGAGGGGCAGAGCCTCTCAGATCTGCTGCTTGAAACTCAAGGAAGAAGAGAACAGTCTAGAACTACAGCCCTGTGGACTACCTTGCTTCAAAAGGACTAAAGAGTGGACTCCCTGCAAGCTACAGGTTAACAGAGCTCACCTAGAATATCACCACTAAGAATCCTCAGCCTGGAGTACTACCAGTGGATTTGTAAGGGTTTTGTCCAAGTGGATTGTGGGAACTGAAGTCCCAAACTTTCAAGGACCATCATGGAGTTTCCAGATCCTTGCAGTAAGTTTTGGACCCTTTGGGACCCTTTGGGGAACTTCAGGAAGAAGTTCCATAAGTTTGGAAAACTTTGGAGCAACTTTGGAAAAAAGCTCCATAAGTGGACTGACTGGACCTGGCCAGCCAAGCCGGCGACCCTCAACCGCGAGCCGGACTGCCGTCCAGGTTCGTCCTGCTAAAAAGCTCCGAAGGTCCGACTTCTAGAGTTTGAACAGGAGTAGGCTGAAACCCAAGCCGGCGAACCCTCACCGAATCCTGCCTGGTAAAGAGCAGCGAGGGACCCCTGAAGAAAAGGCTCCGTAAAGGTTTTTAAGTCCGAACGTAGAAAAGGTGACTGGGACCAACTGCAAGAGCCAAGGCGCCCACCTCCAACCGCGATCCTGCATGGATCCTTGGTTCATCCCGCTGCAAAGTTCCTGAGGTCTGCCTTCCACAGGTTTGACTGAGAGCTCGTCGCAAGGCAAGCCAGCAAACCCTCACCGAATCCAGAATGGCTGAGAGCTTTGAGGGACCCAGGAAGAAAAGCTCCAGAAAAGTTTCTAAGTCAGAAGGTAAAAACTTTGACCAAGATCTACCGTGAAGGGTAGCCGTGCAGATTTCCATTGTGGTCGACTTGAAACTTTGACTTTGTCCTGGTATAGCACAACCAAATGTCCCAATAGGCAGTTTAGGTTTCTATGTGTTATTTAGTGCTAAATCTTTAATAATTCATATCTCTGGTTCCCTACATTAGATGTTTTTCATTCTGGTGCCATTTTAAAGATACAAATACTTCCTATCTTTATAAATTGGTGCTGGATTTTTATTGCATGTTGTGTCTTAATTATTTAATTAATTGGTGTTTTTAAGTGCTTTACATACCTGTCTTTGAAGTTAAGCCTGCCTGCTCACAGCCAAGCTACCAAGGCTTGAGCATGGGAATAATCTTCTTAGACCTATTCTGAGCCCTAGACTGTGTTAGTGGCCTTATTGCCAGTGGCATATGTACATTTGCCACTACTCATATTCCACTTTCCAAACACAAAGGCAACATTAAATTAATTATAAAGTAAAAACAAAAGCACTGGCACTGAAGGGAACCAGCTTGTGTGTTGATGATCTAATTGTTCAAGGGCAAAATGCAGTAACACAAAGTGAAGTTCGCCAGTGGCTGAAGTAGGCTCACCTCTTGCCCCATGCTGTATTCTGTAGTGGGTGGAAGCAAAATGGAAATGACGTAACAACAGACCAAAGGATGAAAAGAGGTGT
Source organism: Calotriton arnoldi (assembly GCA_963921515.1). Classification (NCBI taxonomy): domain Eukaryota; kingdom Metazoa; phylum Chordata; class Amphibia; order Caudata; family Salamandridae; genus Calotriton; species Calotriton arnoldi. Next base: position 143,557 of record CAWUFW010011502.1, on the reverse strand, counting down.
CTGAAAGCCCCTGTATTTAAGTATATTATACATATTTTAGTAAAATCAAAATGTCTTGGCTAACAGCAGACCTAAAAACAGAAAAATACTAAACTTTGAAAGCAGCTAAGATACAAAAGCAGAGGCCTGCAAACCTGTGAAAAGACACCTATGACCTCACATTCAATGCACAACTAGACACAATGTGGTATGCAAACTGTGAGACTTACACATTTGCGAAAATCATAAAGACAGATAATTTGCAATCAACCTGTTTTCCATTTCAATGCACAAACAACACTGTGCACCAAACAGTGGCGACCGATAATTAGAGCAGGCCAGAGGTAGGGCCGGCCACACACACATACCTACTCACACTCACTCATCTACATACACACACCCATTAACAGCACACATGCTAACAAACATAGGGGCATATTTACAAGCCCCTATCGCCACCACAACTTCACTTTTAGTGACGTTGTGATGGCGATAGACGCTTTGCCTTATTTACAAGGCAGTGTTATGTCACTTAACGTGGCTTAAAGCTGCCTTGTAAATAAGGCACCCTTTCACGCTACACTTAGCTTGAAAGGGGCAGGTAATGGGTGTTGTGGGCGTTCCACCGCAACACCCATTGATTTTGAAACTGCCCCCTATTTACAAGAGCAGCGTAAATAGGAGGCAGCGCCAAAATTAAGACCATGAAAAACCTGGTATTAAACAGGCGAAATGAGGAGAAATGCTTTATTTCTCCTTGTTTTTGCTGTTTCCATGGGTGCTGCCTTGGGCAGCACACATTGAAACAGTGAAACGCCAATGATTGTTTATGTGCAGGAAGGTCCCCCTTCCTGCACTTAAACAATCATTTAAAAAAAATGCCTTTTTTCAACTTCTATGTGTGCTGCATTAACATTAAGCAGTGCACATAGAAGTTACAAAACGGCATTTAAAGATAGTTTATGTGCAGGAAGGGGTACCTTCCTGCACATAAACAATCTTCCCTTCAACAGAGTCACCTTTGCACTATGGTGCAAGGGTGCCTGCGTTGGCGCTAGGCAGCTAAATTTAGCGCCAGCGCAGGGGAAAATGCAGGGCTGCACCATTTTCTAGTAAATATGGTGCAGCCCTGCGTTTCTAAAATGACGAAGTGTGTCATTAGCCTTCATGGGTTAATGACACGCATCGTCGCTTTCTTGTAAATATGCCCCATAGATTTATACATACACAAACAAATGCATGGTTGCAGGCATGAACAAAATATTTTTAAAAAATGAAAAACATACAGGGCAGCAGCAGAGATCTCTGGTAATAGGAGGGAAACCTCCAAGGTTCCTGGATGGTTGGGACTGCCTCCTCCTCGGTCCCTTACAGAGTCACAGAGTGGGATGGGCACATTGAGAGTTGCTGACCACAACCCACTCTGTGGTGAGGTGTCACTGATTGACACTCAGCCGTGGACGCTTTAGGGCTTAAAATGGAAGCGCCCACATCCAAGCCTATCTGTGACATGCCCCCTGGTAATGAGAGGGAGAACCTTGAGGCACTTTGCTGGGCTGAGAAGGTCGTTCCCACAGGGCAAATCTTCAGTCCTGCAAAGTTCATCTCAGACAGCCAGCTTCCTTCACATTGAGACCATGTATAGCACCTGGCTGCCTGAAATGAACATAAAGAGTGTCTGCAAAAAGGTAGGGGAGCATAACCCCTCTGCACTTCAGATGGGTTGCGTTTGACACCAAGGATTTTAGCAATGATAACAACCTGCGAGAATAGCTCAAAGATATACATATACATCTCCACCTGACACACTGTCTCGCCTGTTAACTAAGGAAGAGGAGGAGAGCACATAGGATTGGAAGCATCTGACAAAAATAAAATCAATCAAGGACTACTCCAACATAATATTCAAGCAGAGATTCAGTCTAAACAAGGACACCACCAATGATATTCCACAGCTCATAATACCCTGTATCACACCAAAGAAAAATATCTCACAAAATGAAAAAGCTCTTATGTGCCCTACAACATTATATCACTGTGACCAATGGAAATACACTGAAGGTATATTCAGCAGAGAAGAATCACTAGAGAAACAATCAGCATCTCAGAGCTATTGCCTGCAAGGTTCTATGACTAGTCATTGATGAACTCAGTTCTCATATTGCATTGCAGGCCATCTTCACAAGTGAGTCACAGCATAAATGGAAATCAAAAATGGTCTTCCTATTGCTAAGCGCGATATTGCTCAGTTGTGGAAAGGGACCTCCCCCCCGACGTTAGGGAAATGGCAAAAAGAATTGGACAGATGCATGGGTGCAGAGATTGCTGTTTTCCAAGCGCGAGGCTGTCCCCAGAAACACAGAATAATATGGTCCCGATGGGCAACTAATCGGGGTATCAATCTCCCCCCTTCCCTCTCAGACCCCTTGATGAGTGAACCCCTCCATACATCCTTGGCCACAACACGCCGCACACTGTATTTTAATTGTTACCTACACGGGTACTCAAACCTACCCTTAAAATGTCTGGGGAATGGAACTGTCTACGCAAAGTTTTTGTTGTTCTATATGCAAATTGTAGTGAATACTGTTTACAAGCCTGGTACTTTTGTATTATCTTGTCTTCAACATGTATATGTTGGGCTGCAGCCCAGATGGTACCATAAAAAGTCAATAAAATATGTTTAAAAAAATGGTCTATGGAATCAGTGGTTCTCCTCTCCAAATAGATTAGTATGTGCACTCATGTAGCCATCAAAAATCCCACAGATACTTTTGTCTTCTCAAACCAAAAATATTTAAGGCTCAATGTCCAGTTGGCTTCTGTTGCAAAATGTATGCCTCTCTTCTTGCACAAATTCCTTCCTGGGAAGGTGACACAATGTAAGCATCATGATGTGAACTGAGACTCAAAGGAATGCAAAAGCGAACATACTAGAACTGTGTCCTGCTATGTAAGTTGCCACATACGTAAAAAAAATACACAGTATCTGTCGACAATATTTCAACCACTAATGACTCCCTTCTATGCCTCATATGTGATATCGAGTGGACCCCTAAGACTTGTCTGATGACATTCAACTTCGACCCAGAAACTAGGAGATAGAGGAGCAAAAACGGAACACTTGGTAGGCCATGATGCTCTATTAAGATGAATATAAAGGTGCTCAAATAATAATCACATGCACTAAAAACAGCATCTGAAGCCAAGAGACTTTCTGCAAGACCGCCTTATGCTGCTTAACATGACTGTCAAGAGATGAATCCATAAAATGGATGACCATAGCCATGTTGAGTAGAACCAATAAAATTAATACTTAGACCTATTCAGTGCCTATGTTCCAGTCAAGTTTTTACATACAAAAATATAGTGATTATTTGAACATTTTGCTAATTATACAATGACTGCAGCCATTGTTTCTTAAGGAAATGGTATTTGAACTTCAATGTCTCCTGAACACTAAGGGGCTGATTAAGAGTCTGGTGGTCCACGGACCGCCAGACTCGTGGGAGAACAGCAATGGCAATCTCCCCAGCGCCCTATTACGAGATGGGTAATGGGACCGCCGCTGCAGCTGCCAGGGAACTGCCATTCACTGGCTGTATTTTGGTGTTGCAGTGGCATCCATATGCTTGGTGGGACCGCTGCAGTCCCGCCAAGCATATTAGGAGTTTCCTCTCCATCAGGGTTTACATGGCGGTTTCTCCTCCATGTAAACTCAGGCTGAGAGCCTCTGCGCCCTGTGGATGCACACAGGGGGGCACAACATATGCTCCCCTGTTTGCATGCACACCAGTTCCTGCACAGCATGGACTTTTCAGTTCATGCCATGCAGGACCTTTTTTTGGCGTTCCCATTGTTGTGCTTGTTTTTAAAGGCACCGCTCTGGGAACGCCCCAAAAAGCCTGTCACACAAGAGGAAACTCCTATAATCTGGTGCTGCATCACCACTGGTTTGGCAGTGCGGCGGTGCAGCAGGGCAAACTCATAATCGAGCCCTAAATCTCATCATTTGTGTAAAATCTTGCCTAATAAGTTTCCATATTAGTTCCGTGGATTTGCAAATTTGTATTTGAATCTTTCCAGTACATTTGTGGATCGGTAACCTCTTGATATATTTGACTGTACTGATGTGTGTTTGGATTTACTATAACTAAGCACTATATATACATTTGCAAAGATCACTGACTTGTTCATGCCAAGCTGCTAAAAAACAACCTAAAGGTACCCTGGGCTAAGCTAGGTTTAAAGCTATGGGTGTTCTATATTATGCTGTAGGAAATCAAACATTCTCAACTGAAGACTGTAACGTTTTTCCTCCCAAGCCTACTAATCTGATTCTCTACATTTTGGCCACCAACATGTGTCCTTTAACAATGATCCCCAACACACAATGACATTGGATACCCTCCTCTTGATCTGCTTAAGTGGGAGTGGTGTTAACTATAGAAACACTAATAATTTATGAGCCGGTTCTGTCTGCAGCTCAGCAGACAAAAGCTCTTAGAAAACATAGTCAGGGAAACCAGTAACAGAGGTAATGGAGGTCAAGGTGGAGAGATGAAGCGAAAAAGAAAAGGAAAGACAGAGCAATGGCAGGAAGGAAGAGAGAAAGGAAGGATTTACTAAAAGAAGGAACAAACTTGTGCAAGAAGAAAGGGTCACAAGGATGAAAGGATGGGTGCAAGGTTGAAAAGATTGACTGATGGATTGGTAAAAGATTTTTTGCATGAGGGAGTAAAAGTAAAAATGGAAGGATTGATGAAAGGTGGGATGGATGAAAACTTGGATTGAAGGGTGAAGGGATAGATTGATAAAAAGAGGATGAAATAATGGATGGATTGATGAAAAAGAATGTATGTATGGGTAAAAGGATGGATGAATGGTTTGAATTATGAGTGGAAGGATGGATGAAGATTATATTGATTAAAGGGTGGATGGATAGAATGGTAAAAGAAGAATGGATACAAGTGTGTATAGATGGATGACTTGTTGAAAGGCTTAAAGGCTGGAGGGATAGATGGATGAAGGAGGGATGAACAACCTTTTCTAGAGTGGAGAGATTTGCTCACTGATGACATTCAAGGTATGAATCAAAGATGGGGGTCTTTTTTTTTTTGCCAACACCTTTTGAGATTGTAACTCACCTACTTTATGTGTATCCACATATTTGTATAATCCTTCTCACATGTCTGTTGTAAGTGCCCTGTCTAGTGTATATTTTACTCTTCAAGTAAAATGCCTTGCTCCCCCTGGGAGGTGGATAAATGCTTACAAACACATGTAAATCATTCCTTCGTCCATGATGCAGTTGGTAAATCGTATTCTTGTTTGCCATCAGGAGATAGACCAAATAGAACATTGGGTATCATACATTCAATTATCAATTACACTTGTACACTGATTTTCCATTAGTAGTACTTTGTATATGAATTGTCAAGTACAAATGTTTCTTCCTACCAATATTCCAAGTTTAGTAAGCTATTTATAGGATCACAGGATTTCTTTGTCTGTCATGTCGACATTCTGCTACTGAGGTTTCTTCATTCAATTGCAGCAAACTGACAGAGGTTGCACGATTTACTCATATTGTGATTTTTTGATGTAAGTTGTTTCAAGAAAGTTTGAAGAATTCTGTTTCTGAAGGGATTCTTGACAAAAGTACCACACATAGGAAACTTGTGGAAGTTGAGGTCTCAATTAAGCAAAAAGGTAAATATAGAGTGCATACAAAATCACAATAATATCACTTTTTTCTTTAGAAATGAGACGTGATCCTTTGTCATAGTTAAAGTCTAATAACTTGTTTTTTTGTTTCCATCAAAACACCCTTGGTCTTACAAAATATTTACCTTATGTTAATGACATGTGACAGCTGGTTTTGCTCATTTTGCAACATTGATACTTATCTATGTTTAAAAAGAAACATATAATTTGGGTTTTGATTATAAAAGTGCTTTCTTTGTTTTAAATGTTTGCCCAAGGATGACTGTAAACTAGGACTTTAGAGAAGTAATTATATTTTATCATACAACTGGAGCTGTGTAATTTAGGATCCACCCTATTTATATCATGTACATTTATTCACTCATATATGACATTTATATTCAACATGTGGCTTAACTTCATTAACGTGTGTGATACATTTAAATGAATTAATAGTGTGCAACTATGACAATCAATAAGAATTTAGATGTAAGTGTATTAGATTGATCATTTGCCTAATGTGACAATTTTTTATTGCATGTTTGCATTTAATAATGGTTATTTGCTTCCATTGAGTTATACCTCTTTAACGTGCATCCATTTTGATTCTCAAGTTAACTTAGCTTGACATTAGGCCTTAACTGAAAATGTTTGCTTAAGCATTGCCAGTATGCCATTTCTTTCTCCAGCAGGTGTTATCATGCTTCTTGTTAGCTAGAGAAATGCTTATTGTCCTGTATTAGACTACTGATAGTGAGGCCTGAGAAGAGAAAGCTGGGTATGAACAAGGAGAAATGATGATGAGAGAAGTCTTCCTATCCAGGGTATATCAGGTGGATGCAACATTTAATTTTAACAGCTGCATACCTAACTTCACAGAGATGGAAAGTATGTCGCCTCCCCTCAAATGGGGTTACTGGATTGGACCTCAGTGCTGTGAACGAGATATGGATGTTCCAGAAACTGTCGACTGTATATTTAATTGTTGTTTCATAGTTAGTTAGGCAGACTTTTCCCTGACTCCGAGTGGGAACAGATCTTTCTCTCTGCTGGGATTCTCCGAATGTGAAGCTTCATCTTGAACACTCTTCATATTTCCTTCGAACATCTGCTGAAGTTCGATCTTCGGCTGATGCCTTCTATCCCCCCCTTTAGAAACCCTCTTTAAAGAGTCCTGGTTTTGAGCTATGCTTAGATTAGAAAAGGAAAGTTTCTTTAAGGAACAACTTATTGAGGCAATCTGTTTTCTTTGTATTGTGGCTGTTACTATTTTGTACCTCATTTTATTATGGCTTAGCTTACTGGCACGTCTTCAAACTGTATTGTTATACTTTCGAAATGTATTCCAGCTTTGCATATTTACTGGTTGGATTAATATTCTAAAAGAAACTTTTATAGTTGAATTATTTGATTCCTGGCCTTCATTGTGGAGTGATATTAGCTTAACAAAATTGAAAATCTATTTCTGATGTTAGCTTCCCTTCAATGCTTCAAGTCAGCTAACAGAGGTCCACACGATCAATGGGGAAAAATATTTGATGATTTCACTAAGAGATTGAGGTTTAGATATCTGCGCTGCTTCACAAATTATGTCTTTTGGTACTTTGCAAATGTACCTAAAACACCTTGGATATCAAAACACTGGTTATGTTTCCCATGGATGCTTGAACAGTTAGATTTGATTTTACTTAAATCAAGGACAGTTATGAGACAAGACCAACCAATCCATTCATGTAGATTTTTAGTTTTCCAGAAATCTGAAATCAGAAGACTCTGAAAAATGGCACACATGTGGTCCTGTTCACAAAGGTATTTTCACTTGTCAATGTAGGTTTACTGACACAAATATATTGAATTATTTACGCTGTCCAAGAGTGCACAAAATGAGTCCAGAGGCCATATTACTAAACGTGTCCCTGTAATGCAAAATGAGCAGGGAAACATGTAGCACTGGAGCAATCCCAAAGGGATGTTCCCTTATTTCCATGATGGTGTGGCCCATGTGAATGAGGGAAACACTTTGCATCTGCAGCTGTGTGGTCCTGTGAATACAGGCATAGAGGCCATAGAGGGCATATTGAATGTGCGTCCAAAAAGGTAGCATACAGTTAGTGTGCCATCTGAGAGTGTCCCCTTCCAGAGTGTGGGTGAAAGGGGACCCATGTCCCCCTAGACATCCCCTTTACAGGCTGGCATATTCACTCACTGCACCTGCCTGCAGCAGGATCCCTGCCCACCTTTCAATATTAAAATAAACCAAACAATGGTTACCTCAGGGGAAGCAATTGGCCTATGCTTTCTAGGTACAGTAAGAAAGTTACCTACTCCAGGATCATGGTTTAGGGCAAGACCAACTGTTCAATTGATAAACATACACTAATATGTACATGTATGTGCAAGTAATAAGCATATATATATACATTGATGATGTCTCAGTTGAAATACATACAACTACAGATGACACAAACAGTAGGTGCTCCAAGTGAATGGCTCAGTGATGGTAAGAGTGAAGGTTTGTGACAATAGTGCACAGTGTTATATTAACAAACAAAATGTTGACTTAAAAGCATCAGTGTTTTAGTAAACCATATAGGTTCCATCATTAGCAAAACATTCAATTAAAGTCAACATGTGTGTGTCGACGTTTCGACCCCTATAAACACACTGGTATTGGGGTCATCATCAGGACCATACTGGTAGGCACCTCACAACAAAGGTAAAGAACATACAAATTTACTTCTGTGGATACAATGCAAGTTGGCCACCATGCTTGTATCGTGACTTTCAAGGAACCTGTCATTGGTCCCATTATCCAGCAGATCTGTAAAAGTAGATATGAACATTAAGAAGCACATTTCTATGTTCTAAACCTTTGTTGTGAGGTGCCTAACAGTATGATACTTATGATGACCCCGATACAAGTGTGCTAGGGATACCGGGTTTCCCCATGCTTTGTTTACACCTTTTAACGTTGGCTGGGATGCCACATGCACTGTGAAAGATGGAGGGGCTTGCTTTCAACAGCTGCACTGCCTTTCACTAATGTGCTGCCCTTAGGGCAGATACAAGGTCACGGCTGCCCTATGAGAAGTGCATTACCTATAATAGGGCACACTGTCCCTTTTTGCGCCCTGTGCACCTACATAAGGTGCAGCACAATGCAAACAGGACAGGGCGCCCCTTTCCATAATTTAGTGCCTAATAGGCATAAATGGATTTACAACTGTGTTTGCCTATGCCACTAATGCTGAGAAATCTACAGGAGTGAAGTCTACTCAAGTAGTAAGAAAGTGTGCATTCCAAGGAATAATTAGACTTAGAGGTCTGGGAACACCTATCAACATGTAGATATTTGAGCATTCATATATTTTCATGCAATCCCTTTAACCCTGGAAATCGTCAGAAATGTACTCCAGCCAATGGCTGGAGTAATTCTTCTTCCAGCATAGGAGAGGGAAATGTTCACCTCAAGATTTGTTGGAGATGCAGGAGAAGGACTTTCTCCTCGGGAAAAATGTTTCCTTAATGGTGGAAAAAAATGCATATTTACATTGCAAACTCTATTACTCATGTGCGGAAATCTACAATTGGAGACTGAAGGAAATGTCACATGACATGCATCAAAACCTCTGCCTGGTGTAGCATTCCAGGCATACTACTGGGAATGTCTGTGAATAATGTTATTTACAATGTTAATAAATGTTAGTACTTTAATTGTTAATTCAAAAGAGAGGAAAGACTTGGGGCCAGATGTATGAAACTATTCTGCATTCGCAAATGGTGCGAATCGCAAAATACATCCATCTGCGAATGCAAAATGGCCTTTCCTTATGTATGAAAGCCTTTGCATTTGCAATTTAGGTAATCACAATTTTTTGTGATGACCTAAATTGAGAATGCAAATAGGGAATCGCAATTTTAGAATCCCTAATGCACATGCAAGGAGCCTTTCCTAAATGCGAACTGTGCATTTAGGAAACGCTAACTACCATCAACTTCAAGTTGATGGTAACCATGTGCAAACTTTGAAAAATGCACAAAATGGCATTTTTCAAAGTGCCATGTAGTGCAAACATGTCCCTAGGGCATGTGTCTGCTTTATATGTGCACACTTTCTTTTTTGGGGTGCTTCAGGGCGGCCTTAGGCCCCCAGGCACCCTTGGCTTTGCCTTAGCTAATTTGCGATTACCAATTAGGTAATCGCAAGTAAGCTAATGCAAAACCATTTGCACCTATGGGCCTTTTGGCCCATAGGAACGAAAGGAGTAATATTATATAATAGCAATTCACTATTTACTGGATCGCTATTAGGTAATATTAAGGTATCGCAAATTCTTTGGCGATTCCTACATACATAGCATTTTGCGATTCCCAAATAGCGATTCGGTTAAAATCACAAATTGAGAATCACAAAAGGCTTTCTTGATGCATCTGGCCCTTGGTCTTGTGGTTATTGTGATTTTTTAAGTTGATTGTCAATTGACTCGAGTAATACTATCTCTGATCAGTGGCATAACATTAGCCCCCAGAGGCCCCACAGTGCTGGGTGAGCTCCTGGGGGCCCCCTCCAGCATTGTGCACGGGCAGCAGGCCCCTGGCCTGAGAGCTACTGACTGGGTATGGGGGACCTCTGTGTAATTTGCAGGGGGTCCCCTCAAGTTTCGCTTCACCACTGTCTCCCGTACATTATTGTCATTTCTGTAATTAAAGAGAAGTAGATGTTTTTGTTGTTGATTTTCAGGACAGCAATCAAGATACACATATTTACTGTGATGGGCAGAGATATAAGCATGTCTTCAGCATCAGAATGCGAAGGGAATACCCCACAAAAATGTGAGTATAGAGAAAGGGGTTCCTCCTCAGAGAAACATATATATTTGTGAAATAATTAAATATCCTAATGCATAATTTTCTCTGATTTATGTATGCCAAATTTTCCAGCTGGCATGTATGTTCTTTTGGAAAATTGCATTGATCATTGTTCTCCAGGAATACTCACAAAATTATTTGAGATTTCCATGAACATCTGTAATTTTCTCCATACTCGTAGTACTGTGAAGGCGAAAATTTATTTTCTAGTTTTTGGGAATGGGACCGAAAAATAGGAGTTAAAGGTCACCAACTCACTTACTCCCTCCCAATACATCCGTCAGCTATTGGCCAACACTTGGTTTGGGCTTTAAAGGAACTTATTGTGCTTGTACCAGAGGGTTTCTTCTTTTACTTTTCAGGTCGGGCTGGTGAGAAAGAACTTCCCCATCAACCTGAGTCTTATTTTGTGGGAAATGACAATCAGCATGCATGGTATGATGATATAATTTTAGTGAAAGTGAAATGAGCCAATCGATTCATTTCACTACCACTGTATCAATCTTGGGGGTACCTCTCAGCCCCTCACGCACCAATTTGCACTGGGGAAGTATTGTTTAAAAGGGGATAATCTTCAACTTCCACTGCTATATCTCCTTAGTTGATCATTGCTTGGGAGTTGCTGCAGGAGGGCAATCTCCAAGTAGGGATCCACCTACTAGACACCAGGAATGAGGATTGTGGGGGGAGCTGCCCCACTGGACATGAGCTTGTGCTCGCCCTGCCCCTGGCCCCATTAGTCTTTCTGCGCCTGCAGGTGGCAGAGGGGGATGTTCACCAGAAGCTGTCCCCTTTGTGTAGAAAACCCACTAGACACCAGGGTTGTTTTGATTTTTTGGGGGGGAGAGCATCTCCCGATCATGGGCCCATGCTCTCCCCTGACGTGGGCTTCATTATTATTTCTGCCCCCTAGGGGGTGAATGGGGGTTTCAAGCCCAATCTGCCATCACCAATGTGGGCAAAAGGCCCATTAGACACCAAGGATTTTTAAATAGCAGTACTTTTTTTGTGAGGGGAGCAGTCTTATGTGATGGGTCTGTAGTCCTGTCCTGTGAAAGTGGCCTAATTAGTCTTTCTGCCCCCAGGGGTGGATGGGATGTCAACCCTCAATCTGCCCCCAGGGGGCAAAACACCCACTAGACCACCAAGGAAAATATGATTCCAAAAAAAGAAGGCATCAAGGAGCCATCCATCCCAGCATTGGCCTGTGCCCCATCCCAAAATGCACCCACAGTCTCCCCCCCCCCAGGGAGCAGATTTAGGTGATTACCTTAAATCTGCCCCTGGGGAGTATAAAGCATAGTAGACACAAGGGATATTATTACTGTAGAAATAATGTATAGTGGGTAGGGGGTCCTCATTGGTGTTGGGCCTATCCTCAAGCCATAAAACCCCAACAGTCTCTGCCCTCCTGGGGTGCAGAGACCCATTTCCCTGCCAAATGTGACTCTTTTAACTGTAGTTTTGCCAAATGGACTGGTAGAGTAGGAGTAAAGATAAGAAAAAAGAGAGGGACCCCTTCAAACCAGGGGAATAGGGTACTAATGAATAGTATAGAAAATAAACCCTTGGCTAAGGATAAAAATAGAATTACTGAGTACAAACCTAGTTGTACACAAGAGGTATTTTTACAGGTCACCCATACGTTGCACCAGTTATCCTCAAACGCTACAACCCATATGGTAGAACCAAGTAGTTACATGAACAACATACATATATTCAAGATAAAATCATATTTTATTAATTTTAAAACATCTCATAAATCACTATATCATAAAACAACCCCATACATTTCACAAGGGTACCCAGTAAAATTCATATACACAAAACATGTATGACAAAAACACAAGAGAGAAACACAGAGACAGTACACTTTGTCCTCAAACAGCACATCTAAAAGAAACACTTCTCTAGCTTATCCTGGGTACACTATATTGTATTTGATCTACAGGATAAGCTGGTTCCAAAGATTGTGCAAAACAGCGTCGACGCGTTTCGATGGCTCAAATTATTTTTCCATCTTTATCAAGACAGACTATATCTCTCTTTTATCGGCACTGTCTGGTTGCACCCAGGATAAGCTAGAGAAGTGTTTCTTTTAGATGTGCTGTTTGAGGACAAAGTGTACTGTCTCTGTGTTTCTCTCTTGTGTTTTTGTCATACATGTTTTGTGTATATGAATTTTACTGTGTACCCTTGTGAAATGTATGGGGTTGTTTTATGATATAGTGATTTATGAGATGTTTTAAAATTAATAAAATATGATTTTATCTTGAATATATGTATGTTGTTCATGTAACTACTTGGTTCTACCATATGGGTTGTAGCGTTTGAGGATAACTGGTGCAACGTATGGGTGACCTGTAAAAATACCTCTTGTGTACAACTAGGTTTGTACTCAGTAATTCTATTTTTATCTATAGAGTAGGAGTAAATCCAAATGTCCTCCTTGCTATTGTGAATTTTTGCACTATTCAGGCCTGTACTCTTTCACCCAGGGAAACCAATGAAACCCAGACCTTTTGAAAAAGAGACACCCAGGCGACTCCAGGGTGGTGTGTCTTACATGGAGCCCCAATGTTTTCCTACCCACAAGGACCTCCAAACCTCAAACTTTGCCTAAAACCATGCATTTTCCTCACTTTTCTGTGTTAGGAAAGTTCCAGAATCTGTGGACAATCACACATTTCCTACCACCCACCGTTCCCCCACTTGTTCAGATGAAAACATGCTCCACATGTGTGGCTAATCCTTACAGGTTCCAAAATGCAATATGGTGAAATCGGTGGTATTTGGGCCTGGGCTGGATAGCCACTTGGGGAAACCTAACAAATCCAGACATTTCTGAAAACTAGACTCCCGGGAGAATCCAGGGCGGTGTACCTTACATGGATACTGTGATGTTTTCTTACCCACAATGCTGTGCAAACCAGAAGCTTTGCAGAAATGTGCACATTTTCCTAGTGTTTTTGTGATATAATCTTCTAAGTCCCCCATTTGTCCCAATAAAAATGCTACCATACCTGTGTGACTGGGACTAGTACCTGTGACAGAAATGGATCAAACCAGTGTCAATGAAAAACTCCAAATTCCACAGCTAACCCCATTGCCAAATCAGGTTATTTTTTGACAGGAAATGTTCTGTCTCCACATTGCATTTTTGGCCCTTTCCTGTCACGGGTACTAGGCCCGCCCACGAAAGTGAGATACAATTTTTATCGGGAGACATGGAGAAACTCTGGGTGGCAGGAAATGTGTGGCTCCCCAGGGATCCCAGAACTTCCGCCACAGAAATGTGAGCAAAATGTGTTGTTTTAGCCTAAGTTTAAGATTTGCAAGGGCTTTTGGGTACAAAATCCTGGTGAAAGCCATGCAAGTCATGCCAGATTGCAATCCCCCTGGGTGTCTAGTTTTCAAAACGGTGTAGTTTTGGTAGGTTTCCCTAGGTGCGGACTGAGCTAGGACCCAAATTCTGCAGCCACCAACATTACAAAAAAGCGCGATTTTTTTGGGTGGAAAAATTTGATCTGTAAATGTTGTACTGTGGGCCTTTTCCTGCCATGGGCACAAGGCCCACCCACACAAGTGAGGTACCACTTATATTGTGACACTTAGAGGAATGCTAGATGGTATGAAATTTGTGGCTTCTTGCAGATGACAGAACTTGTCCTCACAGAAATATGAGGCATTGTGAGAAAAATATAGGTTTTAGACACAGAATAAGGATTTTAAGGGCTTCTGGGTAAAAAACATTGTTAGAACCATACAAGCCATGCCACCCTGGACACCCCTGGGTGTCTAGGTTTTTAGAAATGTCTGGGTGCAGTGGGTTTCCTGGATGGCGGCTGAACTAGGACCCAAAATCCAGCTGTGTAACATATGATGTAGTGTTTTTGGGTGTATGGTGTCGCAGGCGCTAAAACCAGCCACACAAGTGGGGTACCATTTTTATTGAGAGACATATAGGAACACAGAATAGTAGAACATTGGTTATTGTCAATTGGATTTCTCTGCCTTAGTGCTTTCCAAATGTAAGCCAGCGTGCAAGAAAATAAGACATTTTGCAAAATGCACTCTAAATCACATGCTGGTATTGGTACTCATAAATTCATAAATGTAAAAATAACCACTACTCGTAGGTGTACATTTCAGAAATACATAGATTCCCTTCATATTAGTTTTTCACTCTTTATATTTTACCATATGAATTGCTCAAGTACTTGGTGCACAATGAAAAACCATTGTCAGATGCAGCTTAGCTGTTGGCTCTGGGTACCTTTGTTTCTTGGAGAACCTACAAACCCTATACATCCCCCTGGCCAGAAGGATATAGCAGACATAACAGTATATTGTTCCTATAAATCGGCCACTGTGACGAGAAGATACAGATGAAAACAGTATCACAAATGTATGTTTTTTTCTACTCTTTTCAGTATTTTTTGTTTCAACAGTTAGTTTATTTGGGAAAATCTTGAGGGATCTACACAAATGATCCCTTGCTGAATTTGGAATTTTGTCTGAATTGTATAGCTTTCCGAGCTCACCCATTGGTTTCACACCTGTTTTCTCCACAAACTGAAAGTGGGTTGAAAGCACAAAAATTGGGAAAAATGCAATACCTCTTGGAAAAATCCCCAAATTGTGACCCAAAAATATTTTTAATGCATGTGTGCATGTTCCTGAAAGCTGGTACGATGGTAATTTTCACACAGCACACCTTTCGTTGATGCCATTTTTAGGTTAAATAAATAGGGCTTGCCAGTAAACTCCGCTCCTCCGGCAGAGTTTGTGGAGTTTTGCCCACTCCACCTGGAGTGCGGAGTACTGGAAAAACTCAGCGAACTGCAACGTGGTGAAGTTTTTCTCGTGTGCGGCACACCATTGTTAAGTTGGCAAGCTCTGTGAGAAAAATTGAGCACTAGAATAAGTCCCGGCTCAATTTCACAACGCAAGCAGTTACAACAGGTCACTACAGTTCATGTTGAGAATGCCGCTGCTTAAGTGGAAAATCTACTTGAACGGTAGAAAGAATTAGCACCCTTTGGCGCGACACGTGGTGCAGTACGCATTGATCTTACAGCGCAAAACAAGCTCTTGGCACTAAAAATCAGCAGTGTGAAGTGTCAATATTCCATCGCTCATAGAACACTGTGGAATCTCCCAGAGTTTTTAAGTAATTCCATGGCATTCTGTAGAGTAAAACTCCTCAAGTTCTGCCCACCCCTAGAAAAAAATAGACACTTTTTTGTGGACAACTTTATTCCCACTTTTCCCATAAACCTCAAAAGGTAGCTATATTTTAGCCATTTTCTCAGACCCTCCAAGGAAATCCACAATTTCTGGGTACCTTTAGAATCCTCATGATGTTGAGACAAAAAGATGTACATTTGGAGTGGATACTTGATGTAGAAAAACAAGATATGGAAGCATAAGCGTGAAGTACCCCAATTAACCAAAAGAGCTCAGTACTGGGGAAAAAACCCTCAGCTGTTAAGGGGTTAAATGTCATCTGTGGATTGCAGCACATCTTGTGTCATCCTCTAGACTGACAGAGGAAATATGGCATGTGTAGCTTGACTCCTGCAGCTTTTAAACCTGCAGGTGAACCTGTTAAAATAGCCCTTTTTGACAGGAAAGAACTCTTCTTTTAAACTGTTAAATAAGTTCCCCTAAGTTGGCCTTTTAGCCCAAAGTATAGAATGCCTAGTATTTAAAAAGATACTTGAAAAAATGAATACTTGTATGTACCTATAGTGATTAGCCCCCAAAAGCCATTTTTACTGTAAAGGACACGATTGTCCTGTGAGAAAAACTGGAAAGTAGAATAAAACCATAAACCTGTGATTCAACCACTATTTTTAATGATTATTATAAATCCAATTCAGTGTTGAAGTTGTATTTTCAATAAATATTTGGAAAAATGACTTTTAAAATGTTACATTTTATGTGCCTTAGCCTTCAGTTGGCTAATTAGCATTAGCTTGCTGGCAGATGCCACTGTTAGTGCTTCCTCTTAATGAGGTGTGAAAACCGCTACCAGAGCAGGAAAAGAACCCAAGCCTTTTCACAGTAATACCTGGGGGGGAGGGATATGACATATTTCAGCCCAGGAAGGACATCTGGGAAGGGTGTATCACCAATGATTAGGGAGTGTCTACAAGCCCTATGCCACCCAGGAGCTAGTAAATCCTACAATAGTGGAAACTCACCCACAGCACTGCAGAACATCTTCTGGACCTGCAGAAGAACAGAAGAGGACTGGATCTACTGTTTCAGACCTTTGTGGAGATCTAAAGGTATGGAACTGCACCTGACTTTACCCAGGACAAAGACGAGGATGGTAAGGGGCAGTTAGCAGACCTCCTGTGTGACTACAGGGGCACACAGGCTGCAAGAGGTCTATTCCCTGAAGTGCCCAACTGATGAGTAGCACTGTAACTGGTCTCGACCCTGCTAGTAGCCTCTGCTGTAATATGTCCTGGCCCCTAAATGCAGTCCCTGATGTCCTAGAAGCTTTAGAAATTACCATGCGGAACTGCTCCAGAAATTATGGAAAATGTTTGGACTTCCAAGAACTCTGGGGTGTCAATGGGAACTCGCAGCAAAGGTGTCCAATTGCAATGTGACTTCATCTGACACAGGTTCAGGTTATTTCTGCTGGAGGATTTCGAGAACCATAAAAAAGACTAAGCCCGAAGGTGGAAATCTTGATTGGGCAAAGGCATGTAAAGTGCTGCCCCAAGGAGATTACTTTGGCAGCTATCAAATTAGAATTTCTTATGCTCAGAGCTTTTACCTCCTAAACCAATTACTTCAGCAAGACCGTGGGTAACTGTCTTTAAGAGGACTTCGGCGGATACAGCCTGCAACTTTGAGCCTCTGGAGGATTTCGACCTCTATTTTAGAGACTATAGGCCTGATATAGAGTTCGGCAGACATTACTCCATCACAAATGTGTCGGATATCCGGTCCACTGTATTACAAGTGCCATTGGAAATAATTTGCTTCTATTACGACAGATGTGATTGAGTAACTCATCTGCCAAACTCTAAATCAGGCCCTAAGTCAGAGGGTAAAATCTTTGACTGGGACAAATCCACTCATGTATCCAACCCAGCTTCCATCACAGTCCCCCTGAAAGCGCACCTAGGTCCTGGTCAACCGCAAACATGACTACTAATCGGCACCTCACTTTTTCTTGACACTTTTTGCCTTAAATCTTTAAAAAATAATTTCTCTAATTCCCCTTGTTAGATTGTTTTGGTGTCATAGTGGTCAATAATTTTGTCTCTTTTTTTCTAAATTGGCGATGGTGTTTTTAGTGTGTCCTGTTTTATCGGTTTAACTGTTTTGTCATTGCTAAATACTTTTAACATTTTCCTAAGCAAAGCATGTATGCTCTGAGCTATAACTACCAAGGGGTTGAACCCAGGCATACATTATTGAAACTGTGTTTTATCTTACCAAATTTGTGGTTTTATTTCTCATGGTGGAATTCCTCTACTCTAATCAAAAATCCACTTTCGTACAGCTGCAATGATCGAAATTAAACTTGTTTATATCTAGCAACGTGCTCAGCCTCGTATAGCCAGGAAAGACATATGTGAAAGCTGTGTCCATTGCATGTACATAGAACTGGTTGATTTCATACCACAGATCGGGGAAACAGTGCAGTAGGTTCTCTGTGGAAGGTCAGGCACCCTAGGATGTAATTGCTAGCCTTCAAAATTAAAGGCAGGAAGGGATGAGAGAGTGCTTGTCTTGATGTTTGCAAAGTACTTAACAAAGGTAGGAGTGTATCAAATATTGCATGCTAGCAGCAAATGTCAGTTGCAGAAGATTTTACTTAATTTTTGAACAGTATATTTCAATATAACAGTCCTTGGCTTAAGTCAGACCACTCAAAATATACAATTATGAGAGGCTCAGTAGTATTGCACAGTACAGGGAGGACGTAAGAACATAAAGCAATGGAGCGGAAATGACAGAAAATAAATAAATGTGTTCTTCTATGCCTGTTTCTTCTGCTTCCTTACTCATTCAAAAGACAGAATATCCGGGGATGCAGAGTCTTTGCTGCTGAGCTGAGAAAGCATGTGTTTATCAAACTCATGATTTCCCTGTAGCATAGTGCTCAAGAATCAATTAAAAATATGCTGTAACGAGGCATTTTTGACAAAAGGAGCCATTGTTCTGTATTGGACTGGGGTAAACCAAGTATTTTCATTTAAAATCAGTTTCCATGCCCTGTGCCAGGAATTTAAATCAAAGTATTCAGTGTTTTAAATGTGTATGCACCAGAATGAGGATCACAGTTCCGAGGCAATTTAGGTAAGATGCCATTTTCCTGTTTAAACCTCATTTTAAACTTTAATCCCAGCAATTTAAAGATGGTAGTTGACAGCCACCTTCGCTGCATTCATGAAGAGGGGAAAGCGTTTTATATAAGAGGGACAGGTTAAAGGTTAGGGATTTGGGCATAATACTTGGGAATTTACCTGTAGCTCAAGAAAAATAGACACTTGCAACACAGTGAAGAATTGCTTTGGTGCACAGCAGAAAACAAAGGAACAATGACACTGTAGTAGCAAGGATGCTGTTAAATTCCAGAACACTGAAGTGTTCAGTTACTGTGAGACTCTGAGGACATGCACTCCTTTCATTCTAAAGTGAGGTTCTCCAAATCTGCACTACTTTAACCTGAAAATCAGAGTCTGGTATGTCACAGCAGAGTTGCAGTAACGTCATGGGAACAGTATCAGCAACACCTAAAAAAAAAGTGTGTTGCACACAGTGGCCACCTACATAAAGTGGTAGGGCGGCTGTGGGTGGAGAGGGTGGCAGGTTGGGGAGAAATTAAATATTTTAAAAAAAATTAAAAAGGCTTAACTGCTGTTCCGCTCCTCTCCTCTCCACTCACGCCTGCCTCGCTGCTTCTCTCATTGGCTGGAAGGGAATGGTCCCTCAGGGCACAGGCTCCACACCCAACTTCACACTTCCCGGTTTGCAGCATAGCTGAGCCATGGCATCATTTCCTGTGTGGAAGGGTCACATTTCCGATCTATGCATCAATTTTTATACTAAAGCGTCTTTTTTTCTGACGCTTCGCTATACAAATATCCAAGTTGCTACTTGCACTATGGCCAAAGCATTGTTTTTGACGGTTTGCCCTTGATGCGTGGCTTCCGCCTAATGCTCTTTCAACTCAAGCATCACGTTTAGTGGTAAATCGTCAGTTTTCTTACAAAAGTCACCTTTCATACTATAGAGTCACCTTTCCTACTCAAATGTCACTTTTAGTGGTAATGTGTGACTTTTCAATCCAAAGAGTCACATTTACTACAGAAAAGTCATCTTTCATGCTATAGAGTCACCTTTCCTACTCAAATGTCACTTTTAGTGGTAATGCGCGACTTTCAATGCCAAAGAGTCACATTTACTACAGAAAAGTCACCTTTCATACTATGGAGTCACCTTTCTTACTCAAACGTCAAGTTTAGTGGTAAGCCTTCACTTTCCATGACAAAGAGTCACGTTTACTTTTGAAAAGTCACAGTTCATACTATGGAGTCACTTTCTTAGTCAAACGTAACGTTTAGTGGTAAAGCTTCTGTAGTGGGCTGGCCCCACGTGTTCAAGTGACAAAGTAGACGTAGCCGAGATGAAGTTGATGTATTTTTTTGAGTCCATAAGTAGAGTAGATACAGAGCCCCACCAGGAGAAGCCTCCTAGCTGCTCAGCCCATCTTCCAACTGCCAACACTCATACACCAGGCACCCAAGCATTCCACTCATGTCGATCACACTAACATTCTACACGGAACACTCACACTGGCTGAGCAGCTAGTTACAGAGAAAGGGAACATATATACAGAACCTGAGGATACTACATATCCTCTCCCTTTTACACTGAAAAATAATAAGACCCAAACTAAAATGAAAACAACTATACACAGTAATGTCCAAAAGGTGAAAGCAGTCCATAGACCCAGGGATGCATAATAGAACACATCACGAAAGGGAAAACAGACAAGCAAAAAGGAGGAAAGAAGGATGAAAGGATAAACACACACTAACACCATCCTCCTCCTTTAATAGTAAACAAAGAAAAGGTAAATAGTGTAAAATGAGCTCACAAGCAACAAGTGAGCAAGACACAAGAGTAAAGGGGGAAAACATACCCCAAGACTCAGAGTGGGTGGACGGCACTCAAAGAATCACTCCTCAAGTAAGGAGAAAATGGCAAAGAGAAAAACACCACCCCTCATGTGAGAGACATTGACCCAAAACATAAAGAGTGTAACACGTAGTGTTGCATGGGACTGACACCCAAGTAGAGCAGGTAACGTTGCATGGGACTGACACCCAAAGACATGCGCAGCACGAGAACAACACAGGTGCAGCACAGTGTGGCACACGCACACATTACGTCGAGGTGAAGCACAGGGTGACTTACACACACTACATGACGACATAACAGCACATGGTGAGGCGCGGGGCGGCTTATACACTGGACAAAACATGACGATAAAACGTGTAAATGGGACTAACACCCAAAACACACATCCAAAAGAAAGGATGTACATCAAACCCAAGTAGTGTAAGGGATGACGTAAAAAGAGATATGTCCAACATGGTACAGGGACCAGAGAAATGGGACTGTAACCCACTCCCATCCCAATGATAGGGATAACATCTGAAAGGTGTAAATGCGTGAATAAGAGACATGGGACTAGCACCCACTCCCATCCCTTAGGCAGGGATACAACATCTGAAACAAGAACATGCGTGAAGAAGAGACATGGGACTAAGACCCACTCCCATCCCTTAGGCAGGGATACAACATCTGAAAAAAAAAACAGGCGTGAAGAAGAGACATGGGACTAAGACCCACTCCCATCCCTTAGGCAGGGATACAACATCTGAAAAAAAACATGCGTAAATAATGAAAATACAGTCGTAAATAGACTACACATGAGCATATAACATGTCATTCGAAATACAGAACTTTTTTTAAAAATGTTGAATGACCGCAACCAGAGACAAAACTAAAAATAAGCACTGTAAGCTTAAAATGTCACTGGTGTGCCCATCACCGCAATGATGAGGGACAGGCGTTCCTAGGAACCAATCATAACTTTGCAGGAATGAAACAGCTCCACGAAACTTGTGACCGAACAGAACAATTCTTCAGATACAACGCCCACTGAAGATAGAAAGACCCAAGGACATGTAATGCAATTTGAACTCACCACCCAAACTTCCAACAAAGTCCAGTGTCCTCGGAGTTTTCAAAACGAAAGAAAACTCAAACCGTAGCCCAAACCAAGAAACTGCCAAGAAGACCATTCCTGCCAAGGCGACCATTGGGCGCAAGAATTGTAGGCAAAGTCCGGTGACCAAAAGAAGAACTCACTACCCAAATGTCGAGACTGAAGAGGCAGACACTTGAGGGGCAGTACGACCATCTCGTAGAGACTGAAGAGGGAAATCCATGCTGGGAGAGGAGATCTGTACATCGCAAGGCTGCTGAGGACTTTCATTTCGCGATAAACTTTATTTAGAGAACAAAACGTGGTTGGCAACTTACTGGTAGAAAACGTACATCACTGAGGGTGAAAGCTTACCCGTATGGCTGGATCCGCCAACTCCAAGATGGCGGCATGCTCAGGAGACGCACGCCGAGTGGCTCACGGCGCGCTCCTGCTGCAAAACGTCCATAGGCAGCGTTGATGACAAGCAAAGATCAGGATGTCACAGAGTTTCCAGAGCTGTTTCGCGCGACACCACGGACCAGGTAAGGTGCGCAAGCAATATTTTAAATTTGAAATACAGCGTAACTGATTCTCTTGAGGCCAGGCAGCAGGGAAAACAGCGTACACATGCCACAAAACGTAAATTCAAAATCTCTCACCCAGTAGTTTCGCAATCTGAGGCGATTTCCTTCTTTTTGTCAAAAACAGCTCACTGACCTTTGAAAAAAGAACAGGCAAAAGTGAGGAGAACTGGCACAAGTTTAACTCCTCAAGTCCTGGGCTTACACGGAGGAAATGTCACAAAATCAAATCCTGGAAACATTTTGAACTTGTGCACAGTCACACATAAAGTAAAAAAATTAATGACTTCACTCCGCACTGGAGGCAGAAACTAAGGCAGCAACAGGTTAACTTTCTTCCTGAAGCACTGTAGATATTTCATGTAGCGTAAGATGTCCATTAAAATGTAGACAGCCTTAGTAACACATATCCAGGAGATGAAAGAAGCAGCATCAGTTTACCTTGCTTCTTCAGGCAGTGTATCTATTTCTTGAGGCACAGTCGACATTTGTTGTCACTGTAGACGTTTGTTGTGGCGCAGGACCTTCTGAAAGCTGTAGGTAGCTTTTCTTTACATAGTTAAATATGTTGTAGATAACGAGATCAAGGCACAGCACGCATGGGCTGGGCTGTCCGGTGTAGTGGACACTGGTGAGGCTGCGATGCGTGCTTGACCGGTTTCTTTTCCTTGTTACTTGATTCTTGTTGCTCTTGTTACTCTTCATCGGTACATGTAGTAGGTCCTTTCCTACACACAGTCCTGCTGTACTCCACATCTTTAGTTGGCATCAAACTACCTTTAGTGCGTGAGATGAGCTCCAGATCGTCGCCAAAAATGTAGTGGGCTGGCCCCACGTGTTCAAGTGACAAAGTAGACGTAGCCGAGATGAAGTTGATGTAGTTTGAGTCCATAAGTAGAGTAGATACAGAGCCCCACCAGGAGCAGCCTCCTAGCTGCTCAGCCCATCTTCCATCTTCCAACTGCCAACACTCATACACCAGGCACCCAAGCATTCCACTCATGTCAATCACACTAACATTCTACACGGAACACTCACACTGGCTGAGCAGCTAGTTACAGAGAAAGGGAACATATATACAGAACCTGAGGATACTACAGCTTCACTTTCCATACCAAAGAATCACATTTATTACCGAAAAGTCACCTTTCATACAATGGAGTCACCTTTCGTACTATAGTGTCACCTTTCCAACTAGAGTGTCACCTTTCCTACTCAAACTTTTTTTACTGACACATTGCTATGGAAATGGGCAAGGCGCAAGTAACAAACAACACATGACAATGCACAGTGCATTCTTTCTGGGGCTTTGATATTGATGATTGGCTTCCAACCTGATTTTAAACTTCTGAGAGCTACTTCTACTGGATGATGTAGACGTTTCCTGGGACTGAGACCTAAATGCAAAGACAAGTAATGGTTTCAAACATCTATACTCATTTTGAACCTTTAGGACATGTTGGTTCATTTTCCATTGCCAAACATGTGGATTACATAAAGAAATGTTGCACAATGTGTGTGCGTCGGTGATTGCCTGCAGCGGTGTTTTGGATGTCTCCACCCTCTGCATCCTCCTCTTCCTCCTCTTTTTCCATCAGGTCCTAAAGCTGTAGGTCCCCGCCCTAGGGGACATTAGTATGCACACAAATATTGTGCTGTATGGCACACCCCAAGGTTATTTTGCAGACCATTGAGGGGGAGTAGCGCAAACTACCCACTGAAATGTCCAGGCAGTGGAACCTGGCCTTGAGCAGTCCGAAGGTTTTCTCAGTGATGATCCTGGTCTTGCTGAGACCCTAGTTGTAGGCCTTCTCTGGCTCAGTATGGGAGTGTGCATGGAATGGCACGACCCATGGCTGGATCCCATATCCCTGGTCAGCTGAAAATGAAGAGAAAGGACAACTGTCAATACTTTTGCAAACTGTTACTGATACATGGCAGACCATGTGTGTTATGTGTAGTTACATTGTCATACAGATTTCTAAAATTGTTTTCACAGTATGTGTTAGTCATACAGTTGTTGATAGGTCGACATTTTTCTCTTCCATTACTCTGTGTTGTAGCAAATGCTGAGCATGGGCTGATACATCGTACACTTCAACATCCTGTCTGTCATATTGATCCTGTAATTTTCTGTGATGTCTATTTGGAGATGCTCCTGACAACTCTGTTATGCTTACCTACAAGTAGGCTATTCCCATATTGTCCATTCTGGAAGGGGTCACTATTGATGGAGTGCCTGAATATGTATGCGTCATGCACACTGCCAGGATATTTGGCCAGCACGTTGGTGAAGAGGCCCCGATGGTCCATGAATGGCCTGGACATTTATGGAGTGGGAGTGCTTCCGATTCCTGTAGAGATGGGATAAGATTGTAGGGGATACAAGTTGCACATGTGTGCAGTCCATGGCACCAAGCACATGTGGGAACCCAACAATGGTATCGAAGTCTTGTTTGATCCCCAGCTGCAGTTCCTAGGTGTTGCAGAAGAGGAGGTGGTGGAGTGTCAGATGGATGATGGCATCCATATCGGAGGGAAGGAATGATGAGGAAGATGGCTGGGAGATTCCGGCCATTCTGGTGACAGTTATCTGGAAGGACCCCTACGCCAGCATATGTAGTACCACCATGAGATTCACCTGTGGAAGGATGTTGGTAGCCCTGTGAGCTTTTGGCTGTAGCCCTGGGGCAATTAAGTGTAGCAGGTGTACAATGGACTGCCTCCTCAGCTGGTAATAGGTGATTACCTCCTCCTCCCTGAGACCTATTAGAGTGGCCTGCTGGCGATAAACGTGCTCCCTTCTCCTACGTTGCCTTTGTGGTGGTGAGGGGGATGGGTGGTTGGGGTGGGGTGGATGATGGTAGTCGTCTCCTTGTGACTCCCAGCTGCAAAATTACTACCTCCATGGTGTGTTTGTGGTTGCAAAACTGTCCCATCCAGCTTCTCTTCATATAGCAAAGTCAATGTGTCATTTCCTATGCGTGGATTTCACAGGCAGAGGATCTTTGACGTTGCCGGACCTCTGCGCCACTGAACCTGTCACTGCTTCACTTTGCTAAAGTGTTGCAAATATCCTTTCGTCAGTTTTATGGTGGAAATTACGATGGAACACCTACCTTGCATATATTAATACTTACGTGGCGCAGGCGGTTCCGACGGAGGTTCACTTTAGCACAGGAATCCAAAAAGAGGCATATCCTCAAAGATATGTCACTTTGTAAATATGGAGTAGTGATGGCGCCGCCAATGCATCAAAAATGTTGACACATTGGTAGCACAAACTCCTTGTAAATAAGCCCCTAAGAATGCACGGACCACCTTCTTTCTCTTTACTTTGTACAGATGATTGGAAATCACAGCTTCTGTAAAATATACCTTGTTCATTTAACAAGCTCACTTCAAATTTGCGCTACTTCTATTTTTTTATATAAATATGTATTGATACCTCATTTTAAATGGTAATCTGTTCAAAGAATGATGTGAAACTTGATGAGGTATAATCTCAACTCTCTTTTAACTCATTTGCTCCACATGTATGTTCAACCTATTTTTATTCAACTCTTTTTATTCTTATGCTGTGTGGACTTTCTGCTGACACCTGAGCTTTCAAGGCATAGCATTGTGCACAAATCCTCTTTCACTCATTTGCTACATTTTCTGTTTTATGTCCTTCTAAATAATGATAGGGAAAGCCAAAATCCTCTTTTCACTTGCTTCCTTTCTGCTTATTACCTTTGTTGATCTCCTTGAAGCAGCACAAATTCAAGCGTAATTTCCCAAATCTCAGAGTTCACACCTTACATTTCTAAACTTCATATTTTTAAAAGCATTTCTTTATTTCAACATACAAGGTTTTTGGAAAGTGCTGAACCAGCACTCTTTGTTAAATTGTGAGCAGCTTTTATTGCCTATACTTGTTTTAATGCAAATAAAGGGCCTATTTTACAGTTTGGTGGATGGGTTATTTCACCACAAACTCGACCAATATCCTATCCGGCTTATTGCAAGTGCAAGTGCAAGTACAGAAAAAGACTGAACCTGCTGCCTCAGGTCACAGACAGCAAGTCCAATCTTCTTCTGCTCCTCCTCAGATGCAGAAAGTGTTCTGAGGTGGGTGCCTGGAAGTGCCACATTTGTGACTTACACTAGCTAATGGATGGGAATGACTCATGGGCATGACCTAACCAATTGGGTAAAACTTTCCAGTTCCAACCCTACACACTTTGGACATATACCCCTATGACCCCTGGTAAATTCATGACCTACTCCGCGGAAGAGCTATGGGCGCTAGGCCTTGGGAACTACACCTTGGATAAAAGGCTAGAAGTCACTCTGAGGTCAGAACATATACTGAGAAGCGAAGGGGGTGGCGGATGCATGGCCCCACGATCATCGCCCCACAAAGATACAGAGTCTGGTAATCTGCCAGGACTTAAGGTGGCACTTTTAAATACACGGTCACTGCAGAAACATAGCCTTGAAATCTTCTCGCTCCTCCAGGATGGAGCTATGGATATCCTGGCGATTACTGAAACCTGGCTTGAGGACACCTCAATCCTGGATGTCGTGGCAGCCCTCCCCGGTGACTTTGATGTCATATGGCACAATAGACAAGGGAAGACTAGAGGAGGGGGAGTAGCTCTATTCTACAACAAACGACTTACGGTAGATAAGATAGTGGCAGAAAGCCTTGATAGTGCGGACATTTTGGGGGTAAAAATTGGCTCCAAATCCTCCTGCTTGACACTCCTAGTGGCGTATCGCCCCCCAAGATCAACCTCCAGGTTCATTGAGCTATTCACGGAAATCATCAGTGATCTCTGCTCGCGGTACCAATGACTCCTGGTGGTAGGGGACTTTAATTACCGCTGGGATAAAGCACCGAGAGTATTGCCTGCCAGTCAGTTTGAGGAAGCCATGAGCTCAATGGGGCTCCATCAGCTGGTCGACTCCCCCACCCATATTAAGGGGCACGTCATTTGGACCACTCAGTCATCGACTAAATTAACAGAGATTAGCCCCTGCACCTGGTCAGACCACTCTCTTATCAGCTGCTGGGTTCCGCTGGCCAACCAACCGACGCAACCTCCCACAGAGTGGAGAGTGGTGCGCGGCTGGAATAAAATTGAGGCAGGTAATCTAGTGGGTACCCTGCGCAGTATCCCTCCTAAAAACTATACAAAAGGCAACCTCGACCAGGAGAGCAAGGCCCTCACTGACATCTTAAGAGAGGCCATAGATCAGGTGGCACCTGCCCGGAGGGAAAGAGCCGGGAACAAGGGCAGAGGGGCCCCATGGTTCAATGAGGACTTGAGGGGAAGGAAGCAAACCCTCCGCCAATCTGAGAGGCTTTGGCACAAATCTTATGACCCAGCTGCGCTCGCAAGCCACAAAACTATGCTAGCCACCTACAAAAAAGTTATCCTGGCCAGGAAGGCGGAATACTACGAGGCTAGAATCACAGATGCAGCAAATACACAGAAAGAAACTTTCAGAGTCCTGAAAGAACTCAGTCAGAAATCAGACCAGAAATTCATACCCAAGCAGGCCTTCTTCCTTCAAAAAGTCAAGGACCTTTTAGAAGATATTGGCAACATTCAAACCCACCAGTGCCCCCGGGAAGGGGATCTAGCCCCCCGTATCCCCGGTAAGCAACTCACCTCTCTTCCTAGCCTAGACCTTTCCTCCCTGTCACTCCTGATGACCCGGGTTAAATCAGGATCTCCGGCGGACCCCTGTCCCCCAAGGGTATTTCGAATGGCCCTTCCCGGGATAGAAAGGGAGATCCTTGATCTACTCAATCGTTCCCTGGTGACAGGCTGTATGCCCACCAGTCTGAAGGAAGCTAGGGTCACCCCCCTAATAAAAAAATCAGGGGCAGACGTAGCTAACCTAAAGAACTACAGGCCCATCTCCCAGCTCCCTTTCCTGGCGAAAGTAGTGGAACAACATGTCCTCAAAACACTCTATCTATTTATTGAAGAACAGCTACTGCAGGTACCGCAGGCCGGCTTTAGGGCCCACCACAGTACAGAACTAGTGATGCTGTCCGTTCTGGACGAACTTAGGCTCATGGCCGATAATAGAAAGCCGAGCGCACTGGTCCTCTTGGACCTGTCAGTCACCCACTACTTCTGACCCGACTTTTCGATCTGGGCATCTGTGGGCTGGCACACCAATGGTTCGAGTCTTTCTTATCCGGTCGTTCCCAAAGAGTCCAACTGGGTGAGCAGGTGTCGAACATTGGCGCACTCACGTGTGGTGTCCCCCAGGGCTCAGCACTGTCGCCTCTCCTATTCAACATATACCTCCAGCCACTGGTGGCCGCACTGATGCGCATGGACTGCCAAGTATTTAACTATGCGGACGACACACAACTGATTCTCCAGATTGATAACTCTCCTCAAACCCACGCCTGTGTGCAAAACATACTTAGATACACGGTCAATTGGATGACATCCAATTCGCTAAAAATTAACCCTGATAAAACCGAGGTCCTCGTCATTCCCACTAAAAATAATCCCTGGTGTGACCTCTTTTGGCCACAAGAACTGGGTACCACCCCTACACCAGTTCCGGTTGTAAAAAGCTTAGGCATCAAGATTGATGCCAACCTCTCTATGGCTAATCAAGTCTCTGCCGTGGTCAGAACATGTGTGGGCTTACTGAGACAGCTGCGGAGACTTGCCCCGCTCCTCTCATCAACCACACTACAGATGGTCATGTCAGCTATGATCATGTCCAGACTGGACTATGGCAATGCCACATACATTGGTCTCCCAGAGAAACTAATCACAAAGCTGCAGGTGACCATGAATGACGCAGCTAGATTGATCTTCAGGCTTCCCAGGCGAGCTCGCTTGTCCCCCCTGCTGCTACAGCTGCACTGACTCCCCATTAAACAGAGAGCTAAACTCAAAGGCCTCTGCATCGCCCATAAAGCTGTTCATGCCAGGCCCCAGTTTACATCAAGGAGCGTCTAGGGCACTATGTGCCAGGACGTACACTTCGGTCATCCGAGGCAGGTCTCTTGGTTCACCCCCGGTTCAAAGCCACAACGAATGGCAGTAGAGCCTTTTCTGTTCTAATTCCCCAGCTATGGAATCGTCTGCCTGAAAATCTCCGCAAGGAACCTGCACTTCTCCCTTTCAGGAAACAACTCAAGACTCTGCTGTTTAGGGAGGCCCTGGACACAGCATAAAATCCCTCTAAGCGTTGCTTCTGTGTCTGCTGGTGGGTTTGGCTACCTTCTCAAAGCGCTAAGAGACCTGCTGGTGATTATGCGCTATACAAATTCAAGTTAACATAACATATACAAGTTGGTGGAAGCCTTCGCCCACACTCAACTTGGGCTCTGAGGACTGGGGGGGGGGGGGTGTGGGGAGTGTATTATGATAATCCTTTTATCCTCCCACATCTAATGCTAAAATCCAATTTGAGGCAGCCAAGGTAACCACAACAAACCCAGTGACAGCAGTCTGGTAGGACAAAAGCAGAGCCCATCAGTACCAGACAGTGGATCAACAAGAATTGCCTTGGCATCCTATTCTCTGCCCTATCAAGTGTGCCCCAAGTTATATGTGAACCCAACAGATCTGTCAAGCAGGAAGTGCCACTTGAGCAGGATTTGATAATGTAGTGTCAAAATGCATTTCCATAGCCCACCCAGCATATCCTGTGGAGTTCAGAGGAGTCATTTCTGACCATTCAGGTCAGAATATTGATTGATCCTAGGAGTCATTTCACTCCTATTCACACCTAGTTACTGCAATGGAGAAACTGGAGACCCAATGTAAATAACCTCCAGGAACTGCAGGCAGGGAAAATTTAACTGTCTGAAAGTAAATGTTCTGCAATACTGACTATTCACCATTGAATTGGATTTTTAGTAACTATTAAAAAAAGTTGTTTAATTATTTTTCTGGCTATATGGTTCCATATCCAAGATACAGTATCAGAATTTTGATCTGAACTTAGGACAGCTAGGCCTGCTGCAGTGGAGATGGCTTATTTGGCCTTATCTCTGTAGGGACATGGTAATATTATTTTTTTACATGTCCCACTTTTAAATACAATGCACCCTACCTTGTGGTCTTCGAGGACTACATAGTGGTGTCTTGTTAATATTTAAAAGGAAAGTTTTGATCTGCCAAAAGGATTTATTTTGACAGGTCAAATTGCAGTTTTACACTGCTGCAGCCAGGCTGCAATTGTAGGCCTGAAGCCTTGTTTGCACTACCACTGTACCAGATGGCACAATAGGTGCTGCAGTCCACTAGTGACATTTAATTTACAGGACCTGGGTACACCTACCATATACTATGGACTTACAAATATGCTAATAAGGGTTATGCCAATTCAACCATGTTTAAAAATGGGAGTCACAGGCACCTTACTGCTGGTTAGGAGAGGTATATTACACAGAGTTTTAAAAACAGCCAAAACACAGGGTCTATCTAAAGGTGAAACATCTGAAGTGACCATGGAGAGAAAAGGTGTATTTTCCATAACATCAAATTTAGAAAATACTCAACAATAATCTTTTGTATTTGAAAAAAATGTTGATTGGCAATTAATTTAGTAATCCTATTTTTAGGAGGAATTGACCTGTAGCATGCATCGTCGTTTGTTTTTTTAGGAAGGTAGATTATGCACTGCTTTCGTCTACAAAGTAGGAAGCCAATAAAGATCTATCATTTTATCCAGGACTTTTAACTTACAATGGAATTGCTGCTTTCACATTATTGTTGTGTCTACTTACCTTCACACTTCAATTAATTTTTTACGCTGTGTTAGCTTTCACTATGCTTTTTGTCACCAACTTTGCATATTTGTTTTAGCAAATTGCTCCTCATATTACCGTTTTAAGTTTTTTAATAGATATATGATTCTGGGCTCCTTTTTGGTATATTAAAATAAACCGCATCCTTGTGTGCACTGGCCCTTGCCTTTCTTCCTCGCGGCCGCAGAATCAATAAATTCGTCACTTCAAGCACATTTATTTCGGTTTCTTTTTTGAATAATTTATTTTATGTTTCGTCTAGTTCTAGCTTTCGCAGCAGTTAGGCATCTGTCTATCCAAACGCACTGAGAGCAAAAAAGGTTTACTACAAAGTTTGCCTCTCACTATTTTACTATTTATTTCTGTATCATATCAGATAGAGTTCCCCCTGTATGGCACATCAAACAGTTGTGAATAAAGTGGTCTCAATTGTTATCATCAATATGTAAATGTAAACAGATACACATGCTTCCTAGTCATACAAGGAAGACACAAGCCTATTACCTGGGAATTCGAGGGCCATTAGTCGAGGTCAGACAACTCATACTCAATGATCCAGCCAATCACAGACAAACATAGGGTAATAGTGCCCTTTAGAACAAACATCTTTTGTCATTGCTACTGAGTCTGACGGAGTATATACAAAAGTAGAATATTTTTGAAAATATATATTGTGCAATGACCTGTGTTCTTGCAATATCATTGGACGTTTAGTCAAGAAATACTAAGAGGTCATTTTTCATTTAAGTCTGTATTATTTTCTTGTTTCCACAAGCAACACAGGTGACATATGCACGTGACAATTTTGCACTGTACTATTATTTAATGGCTTACTCCTGCTTTTTCACTAGGATCGGAAAACTGTCGCAGTAATTGGTAAGGGCTCAATCTCACCATAGTCCCGGCTGGAACAAGAGGAATGTGAGACTCAAGGCAATTTTCCTACGTTTTCACTATTAGGAAATTGGGTCAGAATACCTATTATTGCATCAACCTTAAATACTAATCTTCAGACATCTATAAATTGGGTTTTGTTGCACCTTTTAAAGAGAATGTCAAGTGAACAACATCAGAGGGAGTTATATTTTACTTCAGTTTCCCTCTGAGGAAACCCTGCAGAAATTAAGTCATACTAATACCTGGCAACATTGCAAATAGTAAACGCAACTGAATCAAGCATATGTTGATGGCCGAGTACTTCAGTCCAATTTTGCTGGTCTGTAAGAGGCGATCTTTTGATTACATTTTCAGAGAATTTATTTTAAAATATTTAATTCAAGCTACACAATGGAGGTGCCTTTAACATGTCCATCTGAGGCTATAACATTCTGGTCTAGTGCTAAATATGAGCAAGACGTTTCATCACTGCCTAGGTTTGGCTGTGCAGATAGTCCCAGAAGTATTTAACTTACTGGGCATGACATATATTCAAGAGACTGGGATTCCCCCCAAAATTAACTAAATGTAAAATTACTTCTCCAAAGATAAAAAGCATATTTATGAACATATGGGTCCTTTTCATATGCTCAGGCTTAAGTGAAATATGATCATTAGTGTTAGACATGAAGAGAGGCGTGCAGACAACAATGTTATGTTATGTTAAAATTATTTATAGAGCACACGTACACAGGTTGGTTTCTTGGCACTGTGTTTAGGAGTGACCAGAGTTCTGGACGGTTATTCATATGCCTGAGTGAACAGCCTTGTTTTGAGGAGTTTCTTGAATCTTAGGCGGTCTGTACAGGATCTGATGTCGAGGGGAAGGGAGTGCCAAAAAAAGAGGGGCCAGCACTGCAAATCTGCTGCCACCTAGTCGCTTTGATTTGTAGTATGGGGTGACCAGTAGGTTCATATGGGCTGAGCGCAAGTTGCGGGTGGGTATGTATCTCTGAGTGATATTGGAGATGAATTCTGGGCAAGTGCCATGTATGGAATTGAAAATAAGACAGCCGATTTTGAAGGCACAGCGTCGGGATACGGGGAGCCAATGTAGCCTCTTCATAAGAGGGTAGGCATGTTGCCATCTAGGCAGATGAAACATCTGTCTTGCCGCCTGATTCTGCACAAATTGCAGTCTTTTGACTAGATATAATGGCAGGCCCAAGTACAGGGAGTTAGCGTAGTCTATGTGGGAAATGACCAGGGCAAGGACTATCTGCACCAAAGCTTCCCTAGTGAGGAATCTGCTCATTTTTCTCAGTTTCCATAGCTGAAAGAAGCAGGTAGAAACTACAATTCCAATCCAGGACTTCATGGATAGGTCGCTGTTGATTGTGACTCCAAGGCTCTTGGCTGAGGAGGATGTAGTTGGGGGAGAGCCCAGAAGTGTGGGCTCCAAGGATTGCAAGCGCTGCCTATCAGGATCAGCTCAGTTTTATCTAGATTCAATTTTAAGTGATTGCTGTTCATCCAGTTACGGATATGCAGCATGGTTTCTTGGAATTCGGATATGGAATCGGATGTGTTATTGATAGAAAATATTAATTGCAGGTCATCTGCATAGTTAAATGTGCTCACATTTCTATCTCTTAAGGACAGTATGAGGGGAAGTAGGTACAAGTTGAACAGGTGTGGGGATAGTGAAGAACCCTGAGGTACTCTGCACGTAGTCTTCTTATTAGGTGCGGTAAAGTGGGAGAGGCGAACAGACTGGGAACGGTCCTCCAAAAAGGATGTAATCCAGTTGAGAGCCAATCCCTGGAGTCCTGCTTCCCTGACACGATCTACCAGAATACCATGGTCAACTGTGTCAAAGGCTGCTGACAGGTCCAGTAGCACCAAGGCCTGGGGGTGCCCCTGTCTGCATCCTTCCGTAGCTCATCCAGTAGTCAATATTACTGTCTCAGTTGAGTGTGCCGGTCGGAAACCTGCTTGGTTGGGGTCAAGGTAATGAGACTGTTCGATGAATGAGCAGAGGCAATTTGCCACATGGGATTCCAATACCTTGGCCAGGAAAGGGAGCAGGGATATGGGGCGATAGTTCATCGGGATCAGGGGATCTGTCCCGGGCTTTTTCAAAAGGGGAACTATGATGGCTTTTTTAAAGGCTCTAGGTACACAGCCCTGAGTTAGTGACTCGTTCATGAGAGAAAGAGCAGGCTAAGAATTTGCGGTGAAAATTTCTTTTAAGATGTAGGAAGGGCAGCTATCAGTAGGGGATCCAGATTTGACTTTGGACAGAAGCTCCAAAAGAGTTTCTCTGCTGCTTGCCGGGAAATGATGGAGGGAGCAGGGGTTTCTTTGTGCCGTTGGTAATGCCTCATGAGCATGGCTAGCAGGAATGCTGGCTTTAATCGAAGTGACTTTGATGATGAAAAAGGTGTTCAGCGAGTTGCAGAGTGCCTGTGAAAGGGTGGGTTTTATAGTAACTCTATCAGGATTGGATAGCTCATTGACAATTGTAAATATTTCTTTTGATTTATTGGTGGAACTCAGGATCTTAGAGGAGAAGTGAGTGGCCTTAGTAGTTTGGATGGATTTTTTGTATTCCTTAAGTTGAGCTAGGTAAAGCTCTTCATTGTCAGGGCAATAATTCCGTCTCCATTTAATTTCAGTTTGGCGCTGGGCTAGTTTTTGAGTTTTTAATCTTCTGAGAACCAACGCTCGGCCTTATGATGCCTGGCTATTTTTATTGTCCTCAAAGGGGCATATTCATTGCTAGCTGCTGTTAGCCATGCCGTGATATTTTCCTCACTTAGGTCAACAGAAGGCTGATTGGTGGGGAAATTTTTTGCCAGTGAGCGGCAGAAGGCGTTAATGTCGATATTGTTCCAATTTCTTGCCATGAGTCCTCCTTTAACTAGGGGTTTGTCTACCGTTATGTTGTTGATTACGAATTTTATTAAAAAGTGATCTGACCAAGTGAAAGGGGACACTGTCAGTGCGGACACTGTGAGATTAGATGTCCAAATTTGGTCAAGTGTATGTCTTTAATGTGTGTGGGGGATGTTACATGTAGAGTGCAGTTCAGCCCACTAAGTACATTGGTCAGTTCTGCTGAGTGTGGACCACCTGTTGTATCGTTAGCCCAATAGTTAGTCACCGATCGACAATATTTTGGCATGGTTGCTTATTAAATGAGCCATATGTTCACCTAATATTTGGGGGAAGAGGGGCATGTTCTGAGGGGGCCTATATAGCAGTACACATATTAGGGGTGCCAGAGCAGATTCCAATTTAACAACAAGGTTGTCCACCGAGGTGATGTCTAGAGCGGTAAGTCTGGTGAATTTCAATTCCTGGCGTATTATGGCGGCAAACCCTCCACTAATTTTCTCAGCAGGTCGGTTCACCTAGAGGATATAGTAGTTGTTGGGGAGGGCGGCCAAGATATCAGAGGCAGACTCCTGTGAAAGCCAGGTTTCAGTTAGTAAAAGAATATCAGGTTTAGTTGAGTCTAATAGATTAAATAAATCTAATTTGTGTTTAGCCATGGAGCGAGTATTTAGATATATGATTGATAGTACCTGTATCCCGTGGATATCCTGTCTCTGGGTGTTTCCTGCGGCGTAGGAAAAATGGTCAAGTTCAGGGGAGGAGAGCCTAGTTTCCATGTTCCCTAACCTAATCAGTCTAGAGCCAATAGAGGGATTGAGAGGATAGTTTTTAGAATGTAGTGACTTTAGATCAATTTAAAATTCGGGCATAGTGGCTAGCCCCTGGCCCCGTATGGCCACGGACGGGTGCAGATGGGCTTGCCTTTGGCGTGCCTTTGGCGCGCCGTCGGCGCGCCCGCTGTGTGGGTCCGCTGCGCTCCCACGCATTAAATGGCCGGCACAGCCTAAGCTCCTCCCCCGCCCTCTGTGATTGAACGCCCCAGTGGACGTTCACCAGAAAGTAACTCGAAGCTTTCACGTTCTCGGAACAGCGAGTGAAGGTGAGTTAAAGCAATTTTATAAAACAGATTCAGATTCAAACAGTGACAATAATGGCATAAAACATAGGTATTTTAAAAATTAACTCGCATAGGGCAGCGGTAAAACTCCTAAGGTAGGCATATCGAGCACATTGAAGAAGAGAGATAGATATAGAGAAACAGATATAAAAGGCGACAGAGAGAGAGAGAAGAGAAAATGTTAGGATGTTCAAAGTGGGATGCAAAGAGAGGGGCAAGAGCTAGTTAGAAAATATGTTTTTTAGGAATTAAGGGGCCTATTACGATGGCGGTCGGATGTCCACCGCCGGGCCGGCGGCGGTGCCCGCCGGACCGGCGATGGACATCCGCCCCCGGTCGCAACCAAGAAAACCGCCGGTCAAATTAGGATGGCGGTGGTGACCGTGCCGGTGGGAAATTCCGACTGCCGCTTTTCTGCCGGTTGCCATCCGCACAGGATAATGGTGGTGGTGCAGAGCAGGCACCGCCGGCAGGATTATGATGCTGGCGGTAGCCAGCCTTTCCTCAGCAGTCAGACCGCCATGGAAAGGCATGCAGAGATTGTCTTCCGGGGGCCCGTTGCGGGCCCCCAATGTGTTGGGGGGTGTGGGTGCACAGGGGGGGTACCCATGGTCCCCCCCTACATTTCCCTATACCAGGTGGCAGGCACTGTGCAGTGCCTGCCACGAAGTGCAGGGAAATGCAGGACATGCTCCTTTCGGCATCGCGGCGGTGCTGCGGGCAGCAGCAACTGCTGCAATGTTAAGGCCCGCGATCAGACCACCGCAGTCAGATTTCGACCGCGGGTCATTGTAATTCGACCGGCGGTGCTGTCGCGGGCCATGCGGGCAGTTTTTTCCCGCTACCATGGCGGTCGGGGAGGTTTTCCGACCGCCATCGTAATAGGCCCCTAAATTGTCTTTGTTAGAAATGGGGGTCTTTAGTTGGTAGAATAATGCACCTTTGTCCTAGTAGGGACCCTTCCTTCTGGTCAGGATAAGGGAGTTCCACACTTTAGATAACCCCTGATAAACCCCCTTGTAGCTTGGCACGAGCAGACAGGCTTATCCCAAAGGCAATGTGTAAAGTATTTGCACCCAGACACACAGTAACACAGTGAAAACACCACAAATGGACACCACATCAGTTTAGAAAAAGCAACCAAACAAGACCAAAATGACAAAAATCCAACATACACAATTCAAAATATGACTTTTTGAATGGTTTCAAACATATTTTCTGTCCATAGAAAACTATGGATGCGTGATTTTACAAAATGTACCTTTAGATGCATCAAATTTCACAAGGCTAAACAGCTGCAAAGGGAAGCATTGAAAAAATCTGCGATGGGTCAGTTCCTAAATCCTTCGCGAGGCGATGTGACAGTTCTGCTGCACGCAGGACAAGTGATGCTTCAAATCGGAATGTAGGGGGAAGTGATTCATCGATTCCAAGATGGTTCTGG
Source organism: Calotriton arnoldi (assembly GCA_963921515.1). NCBI lineage: Eukaryota > Metazoa > Chordata > Amphibia > Caudata > Salamandridae > Calotriton > Calotriton arnoldi. The sequence continues at coordinate 106,045 of CAWUFW010011502.1, read as the reverse complement.
TCTGCGGGTGATGCGTCAGAATACTTGCCGCACAGGTGAGATGCGTAGAAATTTGGGATGTGCTGAAGGTCGAGGTGACAGAGACAAACAGGTGCTGGATCCATTTCTTCAGCCACAGTACCATGATGTGCTTATCCTTTCAGCTGCACAGCAGGGACGGCGTTGCAGTCGTTGCGGTGATCTTGGACTTCGGAGGTCAGTGCACTAGACTCGACATGCGGCAGATTTTTCAGCCGCTGACAGGCACTGTGTTGATTCTTTGACCGCACAGTAGCGGTGCGTGTGAATTCTTCCTGCACGGCGGTGCTGCGCCAGAAAAACAGGTGCTGGAAGGGTGAGGCATCGATTTTCTTGGTTTCTTCAAATATTTTCAGCTACATGAACAACCTTCAGAGGCCCTGAACCGGGACAGGCACCTCCTGGCAGGTCAGAACTCCCAGCAGTGGAGTTCAAGGAAGCTGGTGGTGCAGTCTTTGTGTCCCTGAGACTTCAGACAGGAGGCAAGCACACACAAGCCCTTGGTGATTCTTCACAAGCAGGTTCACAGCAAAGTTCCAGTATTTGTCCTCTCCTCAGCAGGAGCATCAACTGCAGGCCAACCCAGCAAAGCAATACACAGCAAAGGGGCAGTGTCCTTCTCACAGCTCTTCAGCTCTCCTTGCTTGGCAGAGGTTCCTCTTGATTCCAAAAGCAATATATAGTTCTGGAGTTTTAAGTCTAATATTTCTCCCCAATTTTCTCTTTCTAGTCGTTGTTTCAAGAGTATCTGAGCTCAGTAAAACCAGTTCTGTTCTCCCTGGCCCAGCTTCACTACAGGAGGTGGAAACAGCATTGTGCAGAGCAGCCTATTCAGGTGCTTGTGAAAACTCCTCCCAACACTCTTAATGCAGAAAGGTCTATTCAGCCTGGCTATGAGTCATCCTGGAAAGGCAGGACACACCTCAACCCCCCTTGTGACTGTCTAAAGTGAATGCACATCCCCAGCTCCTGTCACTCCAAAACCAGGTGGTGAATACACAAACAGGCAGAGGCACACAGAATGGTAAAGCAAGAAAATGCCCACTGTGAAAGCCTTAGTTTAGAAGAACAACAATTTATTGGTACTCCATTAACTCTCTGATGAGCATTTGCACCATTTGGTCTTCCTAATTATGCATGGCTCATGTGCTAGAAGCTCAATATATCTTCATTTCATTTCATTTTTGGAAAGTTAAGTCCTTCATGTATAATTAGGCTTCCCAGAATGTAAATGCTTCTTTTCCCATTTTAAGAGAAGTTTTCAAGAATACCATATTTGGCTTGTCTCGCTGTTCATTGCGATCCATGCTTCTGCTGCGAAAGAGAAAGGTGGCTTCCTCTAACTATCTCCCATTATTTAAAAACCTTCTTCCTGCTTCATAATTTTGTTCAATATTAGAAAGAGTAAGCAATCAAGTAGTACAACTATGTTTTCTTGGTCTTACCATAAATGTAAGATTGTATCTGGTTCTTAATGTGTAGAGACATGTTATTAGTTTAACAGCCGCTTTGTTCACCTAGAAATGACATATGAATTATTTGGTATGTTGACCAAGTTATGCCTCATGAAACCTTTTGCACGGATTCACCCAACTGCCACCTACTTCAACACCGTACTAGGATTTGGGTTGCCAAACCTTCACTCTCTATTTCTTATACTATACTATATTTTACAAGCTAGCCCAAAAAATCGACGAGACAACCTATTCAAGAGTACAACTAACTTGACCACAGTTTAGTTGGGTGAAAAGCAGTAGCGGTCGGTGGTGGGAGTGCCGCCGGGCTCTGACGTGGGGCGGGGGAGGGGCAGGGTGGGGGGTAGTAAACTACGGATTACGGCCGATTACAGGTGAGTACACATATAAAGAAATAAACGAATTTCGTTTCTCACGCTGCATTGCCAAATGCGATGCAGCGCGCAACGAAATTCGTTTTATTTCTTTATATGTGTACTTACCTGTAATCGGCTGTAATCCGTAGTTTATTACCCCCACCCTGCCCCTCCCTGCCCCACGTCAGCGCCCGGCGGCACTCCCACCACCGAGCGCTACTGGTGAAAAGATATTCTTTCCCCCTTTGCTGGTCAGTGCACCTTAAAGCTCAGTGCAGAATTCTAGTACTAAGATCTGGATGGATCACTGACAGAATATCGACAACCACAATATCGAGGTCCCAAAATATCGGGACCTAAATATCGATGTCAAGAATATCCACATCTTATCTACATCATAGTAAGTACAAAAATATCGAAACAAAAATATAGTTGTTGACAATATCGATGTTAAAAATATCGTTTTTTTAATGTATAAAAAAAAAGTAAAATAAATTAAATACATATAACTTAAAAATAAATATTTATAATTATTAAAAAATGTTAACAATTATAAGTAATAAATGTAATGTAAAATTAAATTAAACATACATATATAAAATATAATATATATATATATTTACTTAATAATTATTAATACATAATTAATTTAATAAATTATAAAATGTTAGAAATGTATTAAAAATTATAAATACATATTTATATATACATACACCTCTAACATAACATTAAAAAATATATATATTTTAAATTAAAATATTAAAATATGTATTAATTTTTAAAACTACATTTTACACTACATTAATTACAACAGTAAGGATAGTGTTAGATAGCGGAGGTGAATAAATTACTATTCCCACTTCATCAAGTGCAACAGTAGTGAAAGTGTTGGATAGCAGAGGGGAATAATTGACTATTCCCACTCCAGCGAGTGCAACAGTAGGGAAAGTGTTGGATAGTGGACTGGAATAATTTACTATTCCCACTCCAATTAATGCAACAGTAGGGAAAGTGTTGGATAGCGGAGAGGAATAATTTACTATTCCCACTCCAATAACTGCATCAGTAGGGAAAGTGTTGGATAGCAAAGAGGAAAAAAATACTATTCCCACTCCAGCGAGTGCAACAGTAGGGAAAATGTTGGATAGCGCAGGGGTAAAATTACTATTACCACTCCAATGAAAACAACAGTAGGGAAAGTGTTGGATAGCGGAGGGGAATAATTTACTATTCCCACTCCAATGAATGCAACAGTAGGGAAAGTGTTGGATAGCGGAGGGGATACAATTAGTATTCCCACTCCAGCAAGTGCAACAGTAGGGAAAGTGTTGGATAGGGCAGGGTTAAAAAGTACTATTCCCACTCCAGAGAGTACAACAGTAGGGAAAGTGTTGGATAGCAGAGGGGAATACATTACTATTCCCACTCCAATGAGTGCTACAGTAGGGAAAGTGTTGGATAGCGGAGAGGAATAATTTACTATTCCCACTCCAATGACTGCAACAGTAGGGAAAGTGTTGGATAATGAAGAGGAAAAATTACTATTCCCACTCCAGCAACTGCAACAGTAGGGAAAATGTTGGATAGCGCAGGGGTAAAAATTACTATTCCCACTCCAGAGAGTGCAACAGTAGGGAAAGTGTTGGATAGCGGAGGGGAATAATTTACTATTCCCACTCCAGCAAGTTCAACAGTAGGGAAAGTGTTGGATAGCGCAGGGATAAAAATTACTATTCCCACTCCAGGGAGTGCAACAGTAGGGAAAGTGTTGGATAGCGTTGGGGAATAATTTACTATTCCCACTCCAGCAAGTGCAACAGTAGGGAAAGTGTTGGATAGCGCATGGGTAAAAATTACTATTCCCACTCCAGGGAGTGCAACAGTAGAGAAAGTGTTGAATAGCAGAGGTGAATAATTTACTATTTCCACTCCAGCAAGTGCAACAGTAGGGAAAGTGTTGGATAGCGAAGGGGTAAAAATTACTATTCCCACTCCAGGGAGTGCAACAGTAGGGAAAGTGTTGGATAGTGCAGGGGAATAATTTACTATTCCCACTGCAGCGAGTGCAAAAGTAGGGAAAGTGTTGGATAGCGTAGGTGTAAAAAATTATATTCCCACTCCAGTGAGTGCAACAGTAGGGAAAGTGTCGGATGGCGGAGGGGATTAATACTAATCCCACTTCAGCAAGCCCAAAATTAGTGAAAGTATAGGATAGAGTAGGGGTAAAAATTACTATTCCCACTCCAGTGAGTGCAACAGTAGGGAAACTGTTGGATAGCATAGGGGTAAAAATTACTATTCCCACCCCATTGAGTGCAACAGTAGGGAAAGTGTTGGATAGTGGAGGGGTAAAAAATACACAATTAACATAATTGATTAACAATTAATTAGTTAATAGCAATTAACAATAAAAATATAATTATATATTAATAAATTAATTCAAACAATTAACACTATAAAATCCTAAATAAAAATATTACATATTAAATTTTAATAAATATATTAAAATTAAATTACTTCCCACCCTATTCCCCTATCAACCCACAACCCACTTCTAAAAAAATGACACAATTAACATATTTACCAATTAATTAATAATAATTAATACCAAATTACTAAATATTTAATTATACGTTATTTCCCACAATTAACACTATAAAAGATTAATTAATTAGATATGAATTATGAAAAATATTAATAATTTAATTAAAATTAAATTACTTCCCACCCTATTCCCTATAAACCCACAACCCACTCCTAAAAAAATTACACAATTAACATATTTACCAATTAATTAATCGATAAAAATTAACAGACAATTAATAATGAATTAATAATTAATTAATTATTATAATTAACACTATAAAATAAAATGTAAATAAATACTAAGAAATAAAAATTCTTATTCAATTTATTATTTTTTAATTACTTCCCACCCTATGTCCTTATAAACCCACAACCCGCTACGGAACTAAAACGCAAAATGTAATTCAAATAAAATTAATATTCAATTAATTATATTTAAATTACTTCCACCCTATTCCCCTATAAACCCACAACCCGCAACGGAACTAAAACGCAAAATGTAAATTAAAAAAATTTGTAACTTCTAAAAATTTAACACATATATAAAAAATAAATGCAATACTTAGATAAAAAAATATAGCACATACATTTAAAATACACACTAAAATACATAACACTAACTAAAACAACGATATTTTTAACAACTATATTTTTGCAAACGTTATTAATGACTTCAATATTTTTTAAAACGATATTAACAACGATTTTACTTACCTTAGACTCAATATTCTTGTCCATGATATTCTGACTGTCGATATTTTTGACAGACGATATTCTAAACTCGATATTTGTGCTAGTCGATATTTAAAACTCGATATTTAGACTGTTTACCGATCTGGATTTCCATGTTAACCAAAGCTGACTACTCATTGAAGCAAGTGCCTTCAGACAAGATGGATGCTGTCCTGTGAGAATAAATGTTTCCTTAACATGCATCTCTGTTTCTCAGTTGCTTTATGTCAGAGGCCCGTCCCCTTTTTCCAGCATTCTGCAAAGGAACCTAGTAGTTACAAAACCAGAGAAATTCACTTAAAAAAAACAAAGTTTACAGTGACGTAATAGTTAGGAAATAGAATTTTAAAAAACTTTAGACGTTCACTTAAAAACCAAAGGTTACCGGGATGTTATAGTTAGGAAATAGATTTTTTTAAATTGTAGAAATTACTGAAAAAACCAAAGATTACAGGAACGTTATAGTTAGGTAATGGAATTATAAAACCATAGAAATTCACTGAAAAAAACAAAGGTTACATGGACATTATAGTTAGGCTCAGATTTCAGTCGTACAAAACCATTGAAATTCAGCAGGTATAGTTACCTGAGCTAACTATAACTTACGCTTCCTACAATGCACTGCTTATGACCTCGCATATTACATCACTCATAACATGGTCAGTGACATCACTGTTGACATCTCACATGACATCACTGATGACATCAATGATTACATCATACCACTTACGCAAATCTGAGCCTACTGTAACCTTTTTTTTTCTTTCCAGTAAATATATATATATATATATTCACTGAAAAAACCATAGGGTTCAGGGGTGTTATAGTTAGAAATTAGCATGTAAAAAACCTTAGAAATTCACTGAAAAAACCTCAGGTTTCAGGGACGTTATAGTTAGTTGGACATTTCACTCGGACAAAACCAGAGAAATTCGGCCGTTATAGTTAGTTGAGCTAACTATAACTCACGCCCCCGCAATGCACTGCTGATGACGTCACATATTACATCACTCATGACATGGTCAGTGACATCACTGATGACATCTCAAATGACATCACTGATGACATCACTGAAGACATCATCCAGTGACTGTGTGTTTCTGAAAAGTTTAAATATGTTTTATATATATATATACGCCAAGGTGTATTAAAGAATGAGTTGGTGTATGAGTGTCTGAATGGATGACTTAGTAGGTGCGTGACTGACTGTATAAGTGAGTGATTAAACGTGTCTTACTGAATGCATGGGTTAGTGACTAATCTGTGTTAATGTCTGTATCAGTCTGTCAGTTGGTGTGTAAGCGGCTGCTTGGGTTGGTGAGTAGCTACATGAGTGTCTATATGGGTTATTGGTTGTCTGAGTATCTGTATGGGTGCCTGAGTGGGTGGGTGGGTGGGGGGTGTGTGACTCTGTGCATGGATGTGTGAGTGGGTGATTCACTGGGTGTATGTGTTCAAGAGTTCGTCTCTGAAGGGCTGAATGAGTGGGTGAGTGTGTGTATGGGTGTGTTGGTGAGTGAATGGATGTCTCATTGGTACATGTGTGAGTAACTGCATATGAGAAAGGCAGTATATGTGAGTGTTGGAGTATATAAATGACTATATGTGAGAGTGAGTGATTGTGAGAGTGGCTGTATGGATGAGTGTGTGCTTGTGTCAGTGACTGTATAAGAGAGTAACTATGTGTTAGTATCTGTATGAATAAGTGAGGTGGTGTGTGCATAACTGTATAGGTGAGTAAATGGGAGTGTGATTGATTCTTTGCATGACTGACTAGGTGTGTGAGTAACTCTATGGGTGAGTGGCAGTGTGTGAGTGTCTGTATAGGTGTATGAGTGCATATGATGGTAGCTGAATTGATGAGTGTCTGCATGTATGAGTGAGTGGATGATAGTGTAGACCTAGGAATCAGTGAGTGGGTATGGACTAACTGGTATTGGTGTGTCTATGGTTTCGAGAATGGTAGTCTGTATTTTAGAGTGGGTGTATCAAAGGTTATATTAGGGTGTGAGGAGGTGCATCAGATCACGTGGATGATGTCATCAGTGATATCATCAGTGATGTCATTTGAGATGTCATCAGTGATGTCACTGACCATGTAATGAGTGATGTAATATGTGACGTCATCAGCAGTGCATTGCGGGGACGTGAGTTATAGTTAGCTCAACTAACTATAACGGCTGAATTTCTCTGGTTTTGTATGAGTGAAATGTCCAACTAACTATAACGTCCCTGAAACCTGAGGTTTTTTCAGTGAATTTCTAAAGTTTTTTAAATGCAAATTTCTAACTATAACGTCCCTGGAACCTATGGTTTTTTCAGTGAATTTCAAAGGTTTTTTAAATGCTAATTTCTAACTACAACGTCCCTGAAACCTATGGTTTTTGCAGTGAATTACTAAGGTTTTTTAAATCCTAATTTCTAACTATGCCTACATAGGTAGGACATGTGCAGAAAGAGGAAGAAAGGTACAGAAAGAAGCAAGAGAAGTGCAGAAAGAGGCAACAGAAGTCCAGAAAGAGGAAGAAAGGTGCATAAAGAGGCAAGAGGGGTGCAAAAAGAAGAAAGAGAAGTGCAGAAAGAAGCAACAGATGTGCAGAAAGAGGCCTACTTTGACTGTACCTATACACAGACTCACACAAAGTAGCCTAGTCACTAATCCATCTCCCAAGATGTCTTAAACCTCACTTTTCTCTTGAAGGTTCAATATTCATCGACTGCTCAGAATGTTAGGCCTACCAAATATAAAACAGCAATCCTAAGCATATCACTGTTGTAAGTCTGACCAAGTTTGTTAAGGTATGCATGCATGTGTCTCTGCTTTCACCTAGTGGCACGTCACCTAAAAATAGACATACAAATACATGAATACCTGTGTTTCAAACAGCATACTCTGTAAATTTGTGTACAAAAAGGTAGAAGCAAGAGAAGTGCAGAAAGAAGCAACAGATGTGCAGAAAGAGGCAAGAGGGGTGCAGAAAAAAGCAAGAAAAGTGCACAAAGTACCAACGGAGGTGCAGAAAGAGGCAAGTGGGGTGCAGAAAGAGGAAAGAGAAGTGCAGAAAGAGGCAAGAGATGCACAAAAAGGGAAGAAGGGTGCAGAAAGAGGCAAGAGGGGTGAAGAAAGAAACAAGAGAAATGCAGAATGAAGCAAGAGGGATGCAGAAAGAGGCAAGAGGGGTGCAGAAAGAGGCAACAGAGGTGCAGAAGGAGGCAAGAAAACTGCACAAAGAGGCAAGAGAGTTGCAGAAACAGACAATCGAGGTACAGAAAGAAGGAACAGGGTTGCAGACAGAGGCAAGAGAATTGCTTGAAGAGGGGTGCAGAAAGAGGCAAGAGGTGCAGAAAGAGGCAAGTGGGGTGCAGAAAGAGGAGAGAGTAGTGCAGAAAGAAGCAAAAGAGGTGCAGAAAGAGGCAAGAGGGGTGCAGAAAGAGGAAAGAGCAGTGCAGAAAGAACCAAGAGATGTACAGAAAGAGGCAAGAGAGGTACAGAAAGAGGCAAGAGATGTGCAGAAAAAGGGAAGAAGGATGCAGAAAGAAGCAAGAGAAGTGCAGAAAGAGGCAAGTAAGGTGCAAAAGAAGGCAAGAGAACTGCAGAAAAAGGCAAGAGAGTTGCAGAAAGAGGCAAAAGGGGTGCAGAAAGAGGAATCAGGTGTGCAGACAGAGGCAAGAGAGGTGCAGAAAGAAGGAAGAGGAGTACAGAAAATGACAAAAGGGATGCAGAAATTTGAAACAGAGGTGCAGAAAGAAGCAAGAGCAGTGCAGAAAGCACTAACACAGGTGCAGAAAGAGGCAAGAGGGGTACAGAAAGAAGCAAGAAAAGTGCAGAAAGAAGCAAAAGAAGTGCAGAAAGAGGCAAGAGAACTGCATAAAAAGGCAGGAGAGGTGCAGAAAGAGGCAGGAGAGGTGCACAGAGGCAAAAGGGGTACAGAAAGAGGCAAGAGGGGTGCAGAAAGAAGCAAGAGAAGTGCAGAAAGAAGCAACAGAGGTGCTGAAAGAGGCAGGAGGGGTGCAGAAAGAGACAAGAGAAGTGCAGAAAGAAGCAACAGAGGTGCCGAAAAAGGCAAGAGAGGTGCAGAAACAGGCAAGAAAGGTGCAGAAAGAGGAAAGAGGGATACAGAAATTTGCAAGAGAGGTGCAGAAAGAAGCAAGAGCAGTGCAGATAGAAGCAAGAGAAGTGCAGAAAGAAGCAAGAGAGGTGGAGAAATAGAGAAGAGGGGTGCAGAAAGAGGAAAGAGGGATGCAGAAACTTGCAAAAAAGGTGCATAAAGAAGCAAGAGCAGTGCAGAAAGAACCAACACAGGTGCAAAAAGAGGCAAGAGGGGTGCAGAAAGAGGTAGGAGAGGTGCACAAAGAGGCAAGAGGGGTACAGAAAGAGGCAGGAGGGGTGCAGAAAGAAGGAATAGAAGTGCAGAAAGAAGCAACAGAGGTGCAGAAAGAGGCGCCAGGGGGCTGAAAGAGGCAAGAGATGTGCAGGAAGAAGCAACAGGGGTACAGAAAGAGGCAAGAGAGGTGCAGAAACAGGCAAGAGAGGTACAGAAAGAGGGAAGAGTGGTGCAGAAAGAGGCAAGAGGGGTGCAGAAACACGCAAGAGAGGTGCAGAAACAAGCAAGAGAAGTGCCCTCTCTCTGCTCCTTGGATAAGGACCGGCTGCCTCGGGATAATCCTCGGATAAGGACAGGCTGCCTGGGATCCCCTCGGATAAGGACAGGCTGGCTCCGGATCATCTCCTCTGTGCTCCTCGTCTGTGGACAGGCTGCCGAGTTGTCATTTCTGTCCCTCTCAGCCGGGTCTATAAGGAGTTCACCTATTGGCCCTCTCGGAAGTGTGCGGACCCGGGGCATGGTGCACACCCCAGGGAAGGGGATGTGAGCCTCAGCCATGCCTTGGACTGGGAGCCTCACCTTCCTCCTCCCACAGGTGCTGCACAGTGCCCGCCGGCAGTGCTTCCCAAGTGAGTTCCGCTGCCACACGCCTGGCACAGTTTCGCCAACTACCAGTTGCATAGACTGGTCTAGAGTCCTGGGCTGCTGCTAGCAATGAGGGGGAAATCCATATGTGCCTAACGGGCTGGACTGTTCCCATGAGGCACAGGGTCAGACTGATTTGCATATGGCCATCTCTGAACTGGGGTGGTGGAGTGAGCTAAAGAATGATGATGGATTAAACCCAGATCAGTTGACTGGGGGTGAGTGTTTGATTAGCTCAAGCGCTCCGTCCATCATCCCCTTTGGTATCGCTTTGTTCGCCCTAAGTTGGCAGGGTATGCCCAGACGTGGGTCCCTTGCTCACTTTGCCACTGGATTCAAGCTAGCCTGGCTGATGACGGCTGAATGGCCAGAAACCGGTCCCAGGATGCTTGTTTCCGGTCCAGGGAAGACATGGCTTGGCAGTTCGGGCTGGACTGTTCCCATGAGGCACAGGGTCAGACTGATTTGCATATGGCCATGTCTGAACTGGGGTGGTGGAGTGAGCTAAAGAATGATGATGGATTAAACCCAGATCAGTTGACTGGGGGTGAGTGTTTGATTAGCTCAAGCGCTCCGTCCATCATCCCCTTTGGTATCGCTTGTTCGCCCTAAGTTGGCAGGGTATGCCCAGACGTGGGTCCCTTGCTCACTTTGCCACTGGATTCAAGCTAGCCTGGCTGATGACGGCTGAATGGCCAGAAACCGGTCCCAGGATGCTTGTTTCCGGTCCAGGGAAGACATGGCTTGGCAGTTCGGGCTGGACTGTTCCCATGAGGCACAGGGTCAGACTGATTTGCATATGGCCATGTCTGAACTGGGGTGGTGGAGTGAGCTAAAGAATGATGATGGATTAAACCCAGATCAGTTGACTGGGGGTGAGTGTTTGATTAGCTCAAGCGCTCCATCCATCATCCCCTTTGGTATCGCTTTGTTCGCCCTAAGTTGGCAGGGTATGCCCAGACGTGGGTCCCTTGCTCACTTTGCCACTGGATTCAAGCTAGCCTGGCTGATGACGGCTGAATGGCCAGAAACCGGCCCCAGGATGCGTGTTTCCGGTCCAGGGAAGACATGGCTTGGCAGTTCGGGCTGGACTGTTCCCATGAGGCACAGGGTCAGACTGATTTGCATATGGCCATGTCTGAACTGGGGTGGTGGAGTGAGCTAAAGAATGATGATGGATTAAACCCAGATCAGTTGACTGGGGGTGAGTGTTTGATTAGCTCAAGCGCTCCGTCCATCATCCCCTTTGGTATCGCTTTAACTTCAAACTGTGACCAAGTAACTGTAGCGCCTGCACACATGGGGCTGGAAATAAGGGTTGTGGATACAGAAGGCAAAAATGGAGTTCTGGTACTAGAAATGTAGTGGTTTTTAGTTAAACTTGGCACACAGAGTAATATGTACACCCCATAGCAGCTCTTTTGTGGACAATAACTCAGAGATTGGCACTAAATAGCCTCCTCCCCTGCCCCCAATTTGAGACATTCCTCATAATGCCTCTCGTGTGCGCAGTTCACTATTGAGATTAGTATGCAGCACCAAGGGCAACTAGGGAGACAGCTTCAGAGTGCTGTAATGTGATAATAGGGCAATTGGAGCAAATAAATGGTTAGTAAGCATTACTAATGATTGTAAAACAGAGGACCGATTCAGTTGCTTCAAGCCAGGTGAAACAGGACTACATCTTCCACAATTCATTGGGTAGTTAAATGTTTCTAATGGCAGGGGAGGGGTCACGTGATAGTATTATCTCAGGGGCTTGGCCCCTCTACGCCTCCCGCAGCATTGTGCCTTGGCATGTCTTACCCTGCTACTCCAGGCGCTGCCCCTTGAAGGCCAGGCAGCCTGCACGAGGGAGTAAAAGCCATGGAGCGTGTGCGTGGTTCACCTTTGAACCCAGTGCACCTGCCAGGGCTCCTGTGCCATGAGTGGTTCCGCTCCCTGGCCTGTGTGCTGGCCTCACTCACTAGCACCGGAAGAGGCGGCCGAGAGCCAACAGTGGCCGCTTGTGTGCCTCCGCCAAGCCTGGCACCGCCTGATGTGTGGGTGCTTGTTCCCAGTCTGAGGCGCTCTGCGCGACAGGCACGCGGGTGCTGGTGCAGAATGGGACGTGGAAATATGGATGAAAGAATGAATTAACTCACGTACTCAAAATACATCTATTCAGGAAGCGCACAGGCAATGAACAGAAATCCTGTCTGGATGAATTCCTACAGGATACCCAATTCTGCCTCTACACACGTGGTCGTATTGTCTGTTACTTGTATAGTGCGTGGTTGTAACTAGTGTGGCATCGTATCGCTCAAACGTTCCTCAGCATTTACAGGTGGAGCCGATTTTATTTATCCGGGCAACGCGTGCTTATTGTAATATTTTCCCAGATGTATGTTGAAATGTTCATGTATGCAAGGCATGGAGCATGCTTTAAATTCAAACAACTCAGTAAAAAATGTGGGGCAACTTCCCACAGCTTATTTGCAGAGTTTAACAAAAACTACCCAGCATTAAAAGCAAAAGCGGATATTGCGTTGCTAGGCTCATAACATGGAAGGCTTTGAGGCACTTGGGGCTGCCACCGAACCCTGAGCTCCATACAGATGTCGGGCAGCTATGAGCTCACCCAGAACCCTCTCGGTTCCTTTCATGTGGCCAGGCCCCTTTCATGTGCAGACCCCAGCACGGCTTTACCAGACACACCCCTCATGTGGGTGCCTTTTATAACTCACAGTTGTCCCCACACCCTGACACTTTAATGCGAGGAACGCTGTCTGTGACCCTGCACTCTATGCATGAAGAAGTACCCTGAAACGGCGAGAGTAGGAGTACGCCCCTCCCGGGATGCCAGACGTTCTTGGCCTTTCAGCTGCACTCGACTGAAGCTGCACTAATCCACTGAGAGGCTGCACTTCATTAAAGGGCACGTGCAGCCAGATGCCACTCCAGGTCTATAAGCAAGTGTCTCAGGCCCGCTTTAAACAGCATTCTTATGTTCTACTGCTTTACGTTCCATTGCAAAGTTGTTAAAGTGCTAGGTTGCTTCACGGTGCTTCTTGCAGTTGTTGATGCAAATGGAGGGGCAGTGTAAGTTAGCTGAGAGAAGTGATGCAGAAGTATGTTGAGGTATGGAAAAGGTGCAAAAGAACCGATGTGCTGGATGCACAGTATGCTCGAAGCGCTATAAGTATTGAGCTGTTTATATAGTTTTTCTTACCAACCCTTAGCCCATTTCTGTGTCTACTCTCAGTTTTAAGATAAGGGAATTCTCGTATGGGAAGATAATTTGCCCAAGACCACACAATGTAACAAATGGGGGCACAGGATTTTAAAAATCTTGACTACTGTATTCATTGTTTTTTTCCGACGGACCAAACATGAAAGATATTGTCCCCTCCCTTTTCTCCTTACGTCCTGAACAGGATAGTAAGCCCCCCTTCCTATTAAAAACACGCTCCACTGCCCTCCCTCACTTACAGCTGTGCCCCCCATACTCCCGCTGATAAATCGCAACACTCGCGCAGACATGGCATTGAGCTTATGCTGCAAGGGCGCTTTGTGTGGAGCACGTCCCTGGTGATACAGTAAGTGCCACGAAGGTATGATGAAAAGCGCTGTAGAAACAAAATGAAATGGAGGCAGACTCCAAAGAGAGACGTGTCGGCAACTGAAGAGAGGTCCGACTCTGGATTGAACTATAAGAGCAATCCCTGGAGTGAAAGGCGGGGGGCTGACCTTAGCAGGCATGTTTTAGGGATTTATTCTGGTATAAAAGTGACACTGTATGCCGGCACTTGTGTCATCAGACTCCAGGGACTGAGGCCATGCTGTGTTTCACTACTCCTTCAGGCGGCTCCTTCACTTATCACCACCCCCAAAAAGCACCTTCACCCCGGTTTTATCCCTCTCTTTTCCGATAGTTTCAAGCTTTTGCTGCTTTCTAAGACACCTGGGACGGCGAAGTGAATCGCTTGAAGGTGCTAGCTTCGAGAGCTGCAGTAAAGAGGAAAGGCCTTGGAGGGGAGGTGACACTAGCGTTTCTTGAGGGTTTTGAATTTAGGGAACTCTGGTACCATTTAAAAATGAAGCCCCGGGGAGGTGGTGGTCCCCGTGGCTGCAGGGGGGCCGCGTGCCCCCGCACATTCATAACAAAACCCCTGGAAGGTGGCAGTCCCCGGGGCTGCGTGGGCCCCCAAGGGCCCCCACATACCAATAATATATTGCCCCCGGGACCTGGCCCACCCGGGGGCTGAAGGAAAATGAAGTGCGGGAGTCCGCGCTTCGTTTTTAAAAAATTTGGCTGCCGGATTCGCGCTCCCAGCGCAAATTCGGCCAAAAATATTTTTTTTAAATGCTTTTTTTGGCCCTGGGGGTCCCTGTGAGCAGGCCTAGGAGGTCAGGGTGTTTCTACCCTGTCCCCTTTTCTTGTTTTTTTATCCTTTTTTTTTTTTTACTGTTTTCTTGTTACTCGGTTTTACAAGATGGCTGCCAACACTTCCTGGTTTGGAGTGTGGACAGCCAATCAGAATGAAGCTCGTGCTCGGGAGGGTTCACAAATCCTCCTCTGCCCTCAGATATCTATATTTTTATTTTTTGAATTTCTCAGGAACTACTGAACGGATTTACACCATTTAAAAAAAAAAAGCATGCTTTCTGGACCAAGACCTACCTTTTTGCCAAATTTGGTGTAATTCCGTTGAGCAGTTCGATGCTGTAGCTTTGTCTAAATTACCTATGGAAATTAACATGGAGAAAACGCGTTTTGGGACCCCCCTTTTTTTCTCAGCCCTCGCTTGACGAATCACCCAGAAAGAAGCAAGAGATATGTAGAAAGAACCAACAGAGGTGCAGAAAGAGGCCTTGTTGCAAAGTCATCCTGTGCCGCCAACATACTCCCGCTGATAAATCGCAACACTCGCGCAGACATGGCATTGAGCTTATGCTGCAAGGGCGCTTTGTGTGGAGCACGTCCCTGGTGATACAGTAAGTGCCACGAAGGTATGATGAAAAGCGCTGTAGAAACAAAATGAAATGGAGGCAGACTCCAAAGAGAGACGTGTCGGCAACTGAAGAGAGGTCCGACTCTGGATTGAACTATAAGAGCAATCCCTGGAGTGAAAGGCGGGGGGCTGACCTTAGCAGGCAT
Organism: Calotriton arnoldi; assembly: GCA_963921515.1. Taxonomy (NCBI): domain Eukaryota; kingdom Metazoa; phylum Chordata; class Amphibia; order Caudata; family Salamandridae; genus Calotriton; species Calotriton arnoldi. The sequence continues at coordinate 90,768 of CAWUFW010011502.1, read as the reverse complement.
GTTTTAGGGATTTATTCTGGTATAAAAGTGACACTGTATGCCGGCACTTGTGTCATCAGACTCCAGGGACTGAGGCCATGCTGTGTTTCACTACTCCTTCAGGCGGCTCCTTCACTTATCACCACCCCCAAAAAGCACCTTCACCCCGGTTTTATCCCTCTCTTTTCCGATAGTTTCAAGCTTTTGCTGCTTTCTAAGACACCTGGGACGGCGAAGTGAATCGCTTGAAGGTGCTAGCTTCGAGAGCTGCAGTAAAAAGGAAAGGCCTTGGAGGGGAGGTGACACTAGCGTTTCTTGAGGGTTTTGAATTTAGGGAACTCTGGTACCATTTAAAAATGAAGCCCCGGGGAGGTGGTGGTCCCCGTGGCTGCAGGGGGGCCGCGTGCCCCCGCACATTCATAACAAAACCCCTGGAAGGTGGCAGTCCCCGGGGCTGCGTGGGCCCTCAAGGGCCCCCACATACCAATAATATATTGCCCCGGGACCTGGCCCACCCGGGGCTGAAGGAAAATGAAGTGCGGGAGTCCGCGCTCGTTTTAAAATTTGGCTGCCGGATTCGCGCTCCCAGCGCAAATTCGGCCAAAAATATTTTTTTTAAATGCTTTTTTTGGCCCTGGGGGTCCCTGTGAGCAGGCCTAGGAGGTCAGGGTGTTTCTACCCTGTCCCCTTTTCTTGTTTTTTTATCCTTTTTTTTTTTTACTGTTTTCTTGTTACTCGGTTTTACAAGATGGCTGCCAACACTTCCTGGTTTGGAGTGTGGACAGCCAATCAGAATGAAGCTTCGTGCTCGGGAGGGTTCACAAATCCTCCTCTGCCCTCAGATATCTATATTTTTATTTTTGAATTTCTCAGGAACTACTGAACGGATTTACACCATTTAAAAAAAAAAAGCATGCTTTCTGGACCAAGACCTACCTTTTTGCCAAATTTGGTGTAATTCCGTTGAGCAGTTCGGGCTGTAGCTTTGTCTAAATTACCTATGGAAATTAACATGGAGAAAACGCGTTTTGGGACCCCCCTTTTTTTCTCAGCCCTCGCTTGACGAATCACCCAGAAAGAAGCAAGAGATATGTAGAAAGAACCAACAGAGGTGCAGAAAGAGGCCTTGTTGCAAAGTCATCCTGTGCCGCCAACTTTTTGCTGATGGGTACTGGTGGTAACTGACTCTACCTAACCAGGCCTAGAGCCAATGCTATGCTAAAAGACACTTAGAATACAGTGAAAACACCTACATACACTAGGGTACACTTTGGGTTGGAGTACCCCTGTGATTGGCCTGACCTCCCCTGTAAGGCCCTAGTACATAATAGGGCAGGGGGATTAAAACTACCTATAAGTCAGAGGTGCAGAAACATGCTTCTTTAACTAGTAGTCACGTTTGCAGAGTGGTAGAGAAAGGGTGCTCGGCCTCCGACCAGCACTCAGGAATTCCGCTGCGTAGGACTTACAGAAGGTACCAGGATGGCTTCTTGGCCCCCAAAGTCCCTCAGGAGTAAAGTGGACTTCATCCCCCATCCCGTAGTCTGCCAGGAGGCATGTTTGCAGAGTGGTGGAGAAAGGGGGCATGGCCTCCGAAGACGTCTTGGCAATCCTACTATGTGGGGCTTACTGGAGGTAACAAGAGGGGTAGTTGGCCCCGAAGGACATCCTTGGGGACCAACTACCCCTCCTATTACCTCAAGTAAGTACCATACAGTAGGATTGCTAAGTTCTCATAACAGGCCATGCCTCCTTTGCCCACCACTCTACAAACGCGCTCCCTGGTGCGCTCTTTGATGGGGATTGAAGTCCCCTTCACTGCTGGGGGTCCTTAGGGGCCAACTAGCCTACCTCTTACCTCCAGTAAGCCCCACACAGTGGGATTGCTGAGAGGTGGACACAGGCCACGCCCCCTTTCTCCGCCACTCTGCAAACGCACCTCCTGGCGCACTCTTGGTTGGGGGATGAAGTCCCCTCTCCTCATGAGGGTCCCTGGGGGCCAACTAGCCCACCAGGTACCTCGAGTAAGCCCCACACAGCTGAATTGCTGAGAGTGGTCTGAGGCCACGCCCCCTTTTTACACCACTCTGCAAACATGGCTCCTGGTGCACTGCTGCTCGGGGAATGAAGTCCACTTGTGTCCTGAGGTCCTCAGGACACAAGAGGACCTCATCGCCCCACCAGCAGTGTGCCAAGAGGCGCGTTTGCAGAGTGGTGTTAAAAGGGGCATGGCGTTGGACCACCTCTCTGCAATCCAGCTCAGTGGCGCTTACTGGAGGTACCTGGTGGGCTAGTTGGCCCCCAGGGACCCCCAGTATTCAAGGGGACTTCATTTTAATTCCCCAACTTCGAACGCGCCAGGGGGCGCATTTGCAGAGTGGTGCAGGGAGGGGGCGGGGCCTCCGGCAAGATACCAGCTTTTTAAAAAAAAAATTTTTTTAGAAGGGGGGCTGTGTGGCCCCTCCTTCTTTTAGTATTTTTGGGGCCCTGGGGACCCCATCCCCCAGGGCCTGACCCCTATTTTAATATATATATATATATATATATATATATATATATATATATATATATATATATATATATATCCAATCCAATTCAGTAAAGCGGGCTCTCAGGCCAAGAGGGTAGATGCAAAAAAGGAGATTTATTACATCAAATATATTATGATTATGATGTAATAAACTTCCTTTTTTGCATGTACCCTCTTGGCCTGAAAGCCCGCTTTATTGGTGGATTGGAGTTATTGATTTGCCATCTGGCTCTGCCGGCATACGTGCCATGGGTCGCATGTTTCTGGCAGGAGCAACTGTCTTGTGGATATATATATATATATTCACTGAAATAAACACAGGTTTGAGGGACGTTACAGTTAGTTGGACATTTCACTCGTACAAAACCAGATAATTTTGGCTGTTATAGTTAGTTGAGCTAACTATAACTAGCGCCTCCGCAATGCACTGCTGATGACATCACATATTACATCACTCATGACATGGTCAGTGACATCACTGATGACATCTCAAATGACATCACTGATGACATCATCCATGTAATATGTGACGTCATCAGCAGTGCATTGCGGGGGCGCGAGTTTTAGTTAGCTGAACTAACTATAATGGGGGAATTTCTATGGTTTTGTACGAGTGAAATGTCCAACTAACTATAACGTCCCTGAAACCTATGGTTTTTTCAGTGAATTTGTAAGGTTTTTTAAATGCTAATTTCTAACTATAACGTGCCTGAAACCTATGGTTTTTTCAGTGAATTTCAATGGTTTTTTAAATGCTAATTTCTAACTGTGCCTACAAAGTTAGGACATGTGAAGAAAGAGGAAGAAAAGCGCAGCAAGAAGCAAGACAAATGCAGAAAGAGGCAACAGAAGTCCAAAAAGACGAAGAAAAGTGCAGGAAGAAGCAGCAGATGTGCAGAAAGAACCAACAGAGGAGCAGAAAGTCCTCCTGTGCCCCCAACTTTTTAGTGACGGGTACTGGTGGTAACTGACTCTGACTAACCAGGACCGGAGCCAGTGCTATGCTAAAAGACACTTAGAATACAGTGAAAACACCTACATACACTAGGGAACACTATGCGTTGGGGTACCCCTGTAATGAGCATGACCTCCTCTGTATTTGCCATGAGTTAGTGCCTGGGTCATTGCATGAGTACATGGGTAGTGACTGGATGATTAGAGTGCTGCAAGGACAGTGCATGGTGATTTTATAACTGCTTGGGTTTTGGCGGAGTGATTGGATAAGTACATGATGCTGGATGGGTGATTGGAGGAGTGCATGGGTAGTGACAGAGGGATTTCTGGAGTGCATGGGTACAACCTGGGTAATTGGAGGAGTGAATCAGTACTGTGTAGGTGGTTAGAGGTCTGCATGGGTAGTGCACAGGGGATTGTAGCAGTGCATGTGTTAGTGCCTGGGTCACTCCATGAGTACATGGGTACTGACTGGAAGATTAGAGTACTGCAAGGAGAGTGCATGGTGAATTTATAAGTGCCTGGGTTTTGGCGGAGTGATTGGATAAGTACATGGTGCTCGCTGGGTGATTGGAGGAGTGTATGGGTAGTGACAGGGCAATGGCTGGACTGCATGGGTACTGCTCAGGGTATTGTAGCAGTGCATGAGTTAGTGCATGGGTCATTGCATGAGTGCATGGCTAGTGACTGGATGATTAGAGTGCTGCAAGGAGAGTGCATGGTGAATTTATAAGTGCTTGGGTTTTGGTGGAGTGATTGCATAAGTATACACATGCCACACCAGGCCCCGCCCCTCCCTTCACCACTGTGCAAACGCGCCCCTGGCAGATTTTAATTTGGGAATTAATTCCTTGAATCCTGAGGGTCCCTGGGGCCAACTAGCCCACCATGTACCTCCAGTAGCGCCACAGAGCTGTGTTGCAGAGAGGTGGTCCGAGGCCACGCCCTTTTACACCTCTCTGCAACGCAACTCTGTGGCGCTTATTGGACGTACCTGGTGGGCTAGTTGGCCCCCAGCGACCCTCAGGATTGACTGGGAATTAATCCCCCAACTTAAAACGTGCCACAGGGCCTGTTTGCACACATGTCACATCAGGCCTCACCCCCTCCCTTCACCACTGTGCAACGCGCCCTGTGGCATGTTTTAAGTTGGGGGATTAAGTCCCCTTCAATACTAAGGGTCCCTGGGGTCCAACTAGCCCACCAGGTACCTCCAGTAAGCGCCACACAGCTGCGTTGCAGAGAGGTGTAAAAAGGGGCGTGGCCTCGGACTACCTCTCTGAAACGCAGCCCTGTGGTGCTTACTGGCAGTACCTAGTGGGCTAGTTGGTCCCCAGGGACCCTCAGGATTCAAGGGGAATTAATTCCCCAACTTAAAACGTGCCACAGGGCCTGTTTGCGCACATGCCACATCAGGCCCCGCCACCTCCCTTCACCACTGTGCAAACGCGCCCCGTGGCGTGTTTTAAGTTGGGGGATTTAGTCCCCTTCAATCCTGAGGGTCCCTGGGGTCCAACTAGCCCACCAGGTACCTCGAGTAAGCGCCACAGAGCTGCGTTGCAGAGAGGTGTAAAAAGGGGCGTGGCCTCAGACCACCTCTCTGCAACGCAGCCTGGGCGCTAACTGGAGGTACCTGGTGGGCTAGTTGACCCCCAGGGACCCTCAGGATTGTAGGGGAATTAATTCCCCAACTTAAAACGCGCCACAGGGCGCGTTTGCATAGTGTTGCTGGGAGGGGGCGGGGCCTCCGGCGCGATGCCGGCTTTTTTTTCAATTTTGTTTTTTAGAAGGGGGGCTGTGTGGCCCCCCTTCCTTTCCTATTTTTTGGGCCCTGGGGACCCCATCCCCCAAGGCCTGACCCCTAATTTGTTAATTTAATTTTTTTAATTGGAAGGGGGCCGTGCGGCCCCCCTCCTGAGGCCATTTTCGGCCCGGGGACCCCATCCCCCGGGGCATGGCCACTATATATTTTTTTTTAAATATATTTTCAAAGGAGGGGGCTGCGTGGCCCCCTCCTGAGGTTCTGTTAGCCCCGGGAACCCATCCCCCGGGGCTCTGCCTCGCTTTATTTTACTGCTGAATGGGGCCACGTGGCCCCCTCCTGGTCCACTTCTGGCCCTGGGGACCCCATCCCCCGGGGCCGGCCCTCTCCTTTGGGGACCGTGGGGGGAGCCCCAATGCCCCCACGGTCCATGCCGGCTCCCCGCCTCCTGCGGGAGCCGGCATTGCTTTTCCACATGGGGAGCTGCTAACATGCAGCTCCCCGTGTGGAAAGCAATCTGCTTTGCTTCATTGAAGCGAGAGCAGGTTTCCTGCTCTCGCTTCAATGAAGCAAAGCAGAGTTTGCTATGGTAGGGCGGGAGCCGTGCTCCCGCCCTACCATAGCAGAACAGCAGTGTCCTGGGGTGGGCACCCCAGGACACTGCAGGAGCCGGCCCTGGGGGGTGGCAGTCCCCAGGGCCATCACGGGCTCCAGGAGGGGGGCAGCGCGGCCCCCCTCCCTTCAATTACAAAGCCCCGGGAAGGTGGTGGTCCCCGGGGCTCGGGAGTCCGTAACGGACCCCCAAATTTGCAGTTCGGGCTGTAGCCGTGTCTAAAATTTCCTATGGAAAATAACATGGAGAAAACACATTTTGGGACCCCCCTTTTTTCTCGGCCCCCGCATGGCGCATCACCCCGAAACTTTCAGGATAGGAGCTGACAGGAGCAGGCCACAAGTTTCAAAAATGTCGCAAAGATTCATAAACCGGCGCCAAAGTTATTGGGAAAAGAAAAAACGCTTTTCCTATGGAAACTAGGTCCTAACTAGAACTATCTACTGGCGACCGCCAGTAGATAATATATACATATATATATATATATATATATATATATATATATACATATATATGCCAAGGTGTATTGAAGAATGAGTGGGTGTCTGAGTGTCTGAATAGATGATTTAGTGGGTGCGTGACTGACTGTATAAGTGAGTGATTAAACGTGTCCAATATCAAAACATTCCTCAAGCGGCAGTGGCTCTCCCGGCTCAGCTGAGAGCTAATACTATAATATTCACTGCACTCTAGAATCTCGCCCCATAATGCTTTGCTGGGCCTTTGGTTGTCATTGTATTTTTGCCCGTAACTTTGCTTGGGGTGGTCCTAGGAGGATGGGACCACCACCGAATCGTTCAGCATTATATGCTCTTTGTGTTCAAGGCATCTGCTTGGCCCTCCCCCTAGGTTAGGGGGGACCCCAAAATCATTACCTCTCTCATTGCCTGATATTTTTCAAAGCTCACTTTTGTGAATTGGTTATATGCTTTTTAGCATGTAAAGGTAAAGTTGTTTTATCAAAGGGTTGTGGGTGCAGTAGCTAACTCCGCTATGTGGCGGAGTCGGAGTTTTTGCATGAATTCCGTGTTTTCAATGTAATGCAGTTCATTGCCCACGGTTAATTCTCACTCAGTATGCCGAAGAAGAACTGGTGACTGGGCACCATGAAAGCCGATGCCTAACGGTGAGGACTGTGCAGCTTTATCAATTTTTATGACTTATCCTCCCCCGGCCCTGGAAGATTGTGTAACAGGTGCTGTTTATGGAGCTGCTGGCGGCTTGGAACATGACGTGATTATGTACTTTGACCATTTGGGAAAGGCTCGGATAGCATCCCTCGCTTAACCAATATGTTGGATTTGACTGTGTATTGGAATGCAACTCTGTGGTCTTCGCGCGCACAAGATATGATTATGATCGGGTCTGCAGCACAAAAAGTCAGGCATAACCTAGGAATGACAGCACGTTTTGATAGGCGAACATTTATGCAGCAAGATCAAGTTGGGGAACTCCTACAGATTTCCCTAAGCAAAATCACATGATTCACAGTATTTTATAATTGGTTGTTAGCGCAACTAGCTGTAGTTCGAGATGGATGCTGTCACATATTCAGGTTTTCGTACTGCAAGCATATACTGCACATGTTGAAAAATCCCGTTGTGCTGGGCCTTAATTACAGTAGTGTTGAATTGAGAATGACTTGCACATGACTAACAGATCGAAACTATGTTGGTGGTGTAGCCCCCGAAAGCCGTAGGGGCATATTCTCAAGGACTTATCGCCGATTTATCGGCACATTAGCGCCGCAAAAGTGGCGATAGATTTTCCGTCCTATACCCAAGCTGGTGCAAACTGCCGAAATCGCCAGTTTACCAGCGATAGCTGCCGCAAAAAACATCGCCACGGATGAGAGCGATAACTAACGCTAATGATATGCAGAGTAGGCGTACCCGTGCAAAAACACACGAAAACACCACTTCGCGATATTCCCAACGACCAGCCAGATCGGTGAAGCGATCCAAAAACAAGCAATAAGGCGCGTTAGCAGCAGGGATCTAACACCTGCCTATTACTGGTGCTAAGCAGGACGACAACCTGCAGCAGAAAGGGAGCCCAGCCCAGAGCCACATCTGAAGACCAACAGATGCCATGGAGCCAATGATCATGCCGCTTGGAGACCCAAGAGGGCCATAACACTCACCGCCACCACCCCCAACAAAGAACCAACGGAGGTGCAGAAAGAGGCAAGTGGGGTGCAGAAAGAGGAAAGAGAAGTGCAGAAAGAGGCAAGAGATGCACAAAAAGGGAAGAAGGGTGTAGAAAGAGGCAAGAGGGGTGAAGAAAGAAACAAGAGAAATGCAGAATGAAGCAAGAGGGATGCAGAAAGAGGCAAGAGGGGTGCAGAAAGAGGCAACAGAGGTGCAGAAGGAGGCAAGAAAACTGCACAAAGAGGCAAGAGAGTTGCAGAAACAGACAATAGAGGTACAGAAAGAAGGAACAGGGTTGCAGACAGAGGCAAGAGAATTGCTGGAAGAGGGGTGCAGAAAGAGGCAAGAGGCGCAGAAAGAGGCAAGTGGGGTGCAGAAAGAGGAGAGATTAGTGCAGAAAGAAGCAAAAGAGGTGCAGAAAGAGGCAAGAGGGGTGCAGAGAGAGGCAAGAGATGTGCAGAAAAAGGGAAGAAGGATGCAAAAAGAAGCAAGAGAAGTGCATAAAGAGGCAAGTAAGGTGCAAAAGAAGGCAAGAGAACTGCAGAAAAAGGCAAGAGAGTTGCAGAAAGAGGCAAAAGGGGTGCAGAAAGAGGAAACAGGTGTGCAGACAGAGGCAAGAGAGGTGCAGAAGGAAGGAAGAGGAGTACAGAAAACGGCAAAAGGGATGCAGAAATTTGAAACAGAGGTGCAGAAAGAAGCAAGAGCAGTGCAGAAAGCACTAACACAGGTGCAGAAAGAGGCAAGAGGGGTACAGAAAGAAGCAAGAAAAGTGCAGAAAGAAGCAAAAGAAGTGCAGAAAGAGGCAAGAGAACTGCATAAAAAGGCAGGAGAGGTGCAGAAAGAGGCAGGAGAGGTGCACAGAGGCAAAAGGGGTACAGAAAGAGGCAAGAGGGGTGCAGAAAGAAGCAAGAGAAGTGCAGAAAGAAGCAACAGAGGTGCTGAAAGAGGCAGGAGGGGTGCAGAAAGAGGCAAGAGAAGTGCAGATAGAAGCAACAGAGGGTCCGAAACAGGCAAGAGAGGTGAAGAAACAGGCAAGAAAGGTGCAGAAAGAGGTAAGAGGGATACAGAAATTTGCAAGAGTGGTGCAGAAAGAAGCAAGAGCAGTGCAGATAGAAACAAGAGAAGTGCAGAAAGAAGCAAGAGAGGTGGAGAAATAGAGAAGAGGGGTGCAGAAAGAGGCAAGAGGGATGCAGAAATTTGCAAAAGAGGTGCATAAAGAAGCAAGAGCAGTGCAGAAAGAACCAACACAGGTGCAAAAAGAGGCAAGAGGGGTGCAGAAAGAGGTAGGAGAGGTGCACAAAGAGGCAAGAGGGGTACAGAAAAAGGCAGGAGGGGTGCAGAAAGAAGGAAGAGAAGTGCAGAAAGAAGCAACTGAGGTGCAGAAAGAGGCGCCAGGGGGCTGAAAGAGGCAAGAGATGTGTAGGAAGAAACAACAGAGGTACAGAAAGAGGCAAGAGAGGTGCAGGATCGGGCAAGAGAGGTACAGAAAGAGGGAAGAGTGGTGCAGAAAGAGGCAAGAGGGGTGCAGAAACACGCAAGAGAGGTGCAGAAACAAGCAAGAGAAGTGCCCTCTCTCTGCTCCTTGGATAAGGACCGGCTGCCTCGGGATAATCCTCGGATAAGGACAGGCTGACTGGGATCCCCTCGGATAAGGACAGGCTGCCTCCGGATCATCTCCTCTGTGCTCCTCATCTGTGGACAGGCTGCCGAGTTGTCATTTCTGTCCCTCTCAGCCGGGTCTATAAGGAGTTCACCTATTGGCCCTCTCGGAAGTGTGCGGTCCCGGGGCATGGTGCACACCCCAGGGAAGGGGATGTGAGCCTCAGCCATGCCTTGGACTGGGAGCCTCACCTTCCTCCTCCCGCAGGTGCTGCACAGTGCCCGCCGGCAGGGCTTCCCAAGTGAGTTCCACTGCCACACGCCTGGCACAGGTTCGCCAACTACCAGTTGCATAGACTGGTCTAGAGTCCTGGGCTGCTGCTAGCAATGAGGGGGAAATACATATGTGCCTAACTTCAAACTGTGACCAAGTAACTGTAGCGCCTGCACACATGGGGCTGGAAATAAGGGTTGTGGATACAGAAGGCAAAAATTGAGTTCTGGTACTAGAAATGTAGTGGTTTTTAGTTAAACTTGGCACCCAGAGTAATATGTACACCACATAGCAGCTCTTTTGTGGACAATAACTCAGAGATTGGCACTAAATAGCCTCCTCCCCTGCCCCCAATTTGAGACATTCCTCATAATGCCTCTCGTGTGTGCAGTTCACTATTGAGATTAGTATGCAGCACCAAGGGCAACTAGGGAGACAGCTTCAGAGTGCTGTAATGCGATAATAGGGCAATTGGAGCAAATAAATGGTTAGTAAGCATTACTAATGATTGTAAAACAGAGGACCGATTCAGTTGCTTCAAGCCAGGTGAAACAGGACTACATCTTCCACAATTCATTGGGTAGTTAAATGTTTCTAATGGCAGGGGGAGGGGGTCACGTGATAGTATTATCTCAGGGACTTGGCCCCCTCTACGCCTCCCGCAGCATTGTGCCTTGGCATGTCTTACCCTGCTACTCCAAGGCGCTGCCCCTTGAAGGCCAGGCAGCCTGCACGAGGGAGTAAAAGCCATGGAGCGTGTGTGTGGTTCACCTTTGAACCCAGTGCACCTGCCAGGGCTCCTGTGCCACGAGTGGGTCCGCTCCCTGGCCTGTGTGCTGGCCTCACTCACTAGCACCGGAAGAGGCGGCCGAGAGCCAACAGTGGCCGCTTGTGTGCCTCCACCAAGCCTGGCCCCGCCTGATGTGTGGGGGCTTGTTCCCCGTCTGAGGCGATCTGCGCAACAGGCACGCGGGTGCTGGTGCAGAATGGGACGTGGAAGTATGGATGAAAGAATGAATTAACTCACGTACTCAAAATACGTCTATTCAGGAAGCGCACAGGTAATGAACAGAAATCCTGTCTGGATGAATTCCTACAGGATACCCAATTCTGCCTTTACACACGTGGTTGTATTGTCTGTTACTTGTATAGCGCGTGGTTGTAACTAGTGTGGCATCGTAGCGCTCAAACGTTCCTCAGCATTTACAGGTGGAGCCGATTTTATTTATCCGGGCAACACGTGCTTATTGTAATATTTTCCCAGATGTATGTTGAAATGTTCATGTATGCAAGGCATGGAGCATGCTTTAAATTCAAACAACTCAGTAAAAAATGTGGGGCAACTTCCCACAGCTTATTTGCAGAGTTTAACAAAAACTACCCAGCATTAAAAGCAAAAGCGGATATTGCGTTGCTAGGCTCATAACATGGAAGGCTTCGAGGCAATTGGGGCTGCCACCGAACCCTGAGCTCCATACAGATGTCGGGCAGGTATGAGCTCACCCAGAACCCTCTCGGTTCCTTTCATGTGGCCGGGCCCCTTTCATGTGCAGACCCCAGCACGGCTTTACCAGACACACCCCTCATGTGGGTGCCTTTTATAACTCACAGTTGTCCCCACACCCTGACACTTTAATGCGAGGAACGCTGTCTGTGACCCTGCGCTCTATACATGAAGAAGTACCCTGAAACGGCGAGAGTGGGAGTACGCCCCTCCCGGGATTCCGGACGTTCTTGGCCTTTCAGCTGCACTAATCCACTGAGAGGCTGCACTTCATCAAAGGGCACGTGCAGCCAGATGCCACTCCAGGTCTATAAGCAAGTGTCTCAGGCCCGCTTTAAACAGCATTCTTATGTTCTACTGCTTTACGTTCCATTGCGAAGTTGTTAAAGTGCTAGGTTGCTTCACAGTGCTTCTTGCAGTTGTTGATGCAAATGGAGGGGCAGGGTAAGTTAGCTGAGAGAAGTGATGCAGAAGTATGTTGAGGTATGGAAAAGGTGCAAAAGAACCGATGTGCTGGATGCACAGTATGCTCGAAGCGCTATAAGTGTTGAGCTGTTTATATAGTTTTTCTTACCAACCCTTAGCCCATTTCTGTGTCTACTCTCAGTTTTAAGATAAGGGAATTCTCGTATGGGAAAATAATTTGCCCAAGACCACACAATGTAACAAATGGGGGCACAGGATTTTAAAAATCTTGACTACTGGATTCATTGTTTTTTTTCCGACGGACCAAACATGAAAGATATTGTCCCCCTCCCTTTTCTCCTTACGTCCTGAACAGGATAGTAAGCCCCCCTTCCTATTAAAAACACGCTCCACTGCCCTCCCCTCACTTACAGCTGTGCCCCCCCATACTCCCGCTGATAAATCGCAACACTCGCGCAGACATGGCATTGAGCTTATGCTGCAAGGGCGCTTTGTGTGGAGCACGTCCCTGGTGATACAGTAAGTGCCACGAAGGTACGATGAAAAGCGCTGTAGAAACAAAATGAAACGGAGGCAGACTCCAAAGAGAGACATGTCGCAACTGAAGAGAGGTCCGACTCTGGATTGAACTATAAGAGCAATCCCTGGAGTGAAAGGCGGGGGGCTGTCCTTGGGCTGACCTTAGCAGGCATGTTTTAGGGATTTATTCTGGTATAAAAGCGACACTGTATGCCGGCACTTGTGTCATCAGACTCCAGGGACTGAGGCCATGCTGTGTTTCACTCCTCCTTCAGGCGGCTCCTTCACTTATCACCACCCCCCAAAAAAGCACCTTCACCCCGGTTTTATCCCTCTCTTTTCCGATAGTTTCAAGCTTTTGCTGCTTTCTAAGACACCTGGGACGGCGAAGTGAATTGCTTGAAGGTGCTAGCTTCGAGCGCTGCAGTAAAGAGGAAAGGCCTTGGAGGGGAGGTGACACTAGCATTTCTTGAGGGTTTTGAATTTAGGGAACTCTGGTACCATTTAAAAATGAAGCCCCAGGGAGGTGGTAGTCCCCGTGGCTGCAGGGGGGCCGCGTGCCCCCGCACATTCATAACAAAGCCCCTGGAAGGTGGCAGTCCCCGGGGCTGCGTGGGCCCCCATGTGCCCCCACATACCAATAATATATTGCCCCCGGTTCCTGGCCTACCTGGGGGCTGAAAGAAAATGAAGCGCGGGAATCCGCGCTTCGTTTTTTTAAAATTTGTCTGCCGGATTCGCGCTCCCAGCACAAATTCGGCCAAAAATATTTTTTAAAATGTTTTTTTGGGCCCTGGGGGTCTCTGTGAGCAGGCCTAGGGGGTCAGGGTGTTTCTACCCTGACCCCTTTTCTTGTTTTTTTATCCTTTTTTTTTTACTGTTTTCTTGTTACTCGGTTTTACAAGATGGCTGCCAACACTTCCTGGTTTGGAGTATGGACAGCCAATCAGAATGAAGCTCGTGCTCGGGAGGGTTCACAAATCCTCCTCTGCCCTCAGATATCTATATTTTTATTTTTTGAATTTCTCAGGAACTACTGAACGGATTTACACCATTTAAAAAAAAAAGCATGCTTTCTGGACCAAGACCTACCTTTTTGCCAAATTTGGTGTAATTCCGTTGAGCAGTTCGGGCTGTAGCTTTGTCTAAAGTACCTATGGAAATTAACATGGAGAAAACGCGTTTTGGGACCCCCCTTTTTTTCTCAGCCCTCGCTTGATGAATCACCCTGAAACTTTCAAGACAGGAGCTGACCTGAGTGAACCATTAGTTTTGAAAATTTCGCAAAGATTCGTCAGACGGCGCCAAAGATATTGGCAAAACGCTTTTGAATAGAAAGAAGGTACTAACTATAACTACCTACTGGCAACAGCCAGTAGGTTATATATATATATATATATATATTCACTGAAAAAACCATAGGTTTCATGGACGTTATAGTTAGTTGGACATTTCACTTGTACAAAACCAGTGAAATTCGGCCGTTATAGTTAGTTCAGCTAACTATAACTCGCACCCCCGCAATGCACTGCTGATGACGTCACATATTACATCATTCATGACATGGTCAGTGACATCACTCATGACCTCACTGATGACATCTCAAATGACATCACTGATGACATCATCCAGTGACTGTGTGTTTCTGTAAAGTTTAAATACGTTTTATAAATATTTATGCGAAGGTGCATTGAAGAATGAATGGGTGTATAAGTGTGTGAATGGATGATTTAGTAGGTGTGTGACTGTCTGTATAAGTGAGTGATTAAACGTGTCTTACTGAATGCATGGGTTAGTGACTAAACTGTGTAAATGTCTGTATCAGTCTGTCAGTTGGTGTGTAAGCGGTTGCATGGGTTGGTGAGTAGCGAAATGAGTGTCTATATGGGTTATTGATTGGTTGTCTGAGTATCTGTATGGGTGCCTGAGTGTCTGTGTGGGTGGGTGGGGGGTGTGTGACTCTGTGCATAGATGTGTGACTGGGTGATTCACTAGGTGTATGGGTTCAAGAGTGCATCTGTGAAGGGCTGTATGGGTGAGTGAGTGTGTACGTTGGTGAGTTAAAGGATGTCTCAGTGATACATGTGTGAGTAACTACATATGTAAAAGGCAGTATATGTGAATGTTGAAGTATATAAATAACTATATACGAGAGTGAGTGATTGTGAGAGTGGCTGTATGGATGAGTGTGTGCTTGTATCAGTGATTGTATAAGAGTGTAAGTATGTGTTAGTATCTGTATGAATAAGTGAGGTGGTGTGTGTATAACTGTATAGGTGAGTAAATGGGAATGTGATTGATTCTTTGCATGACTGACTAGGTGTGTGAGTAACTCTATGGATGAGTGGCAGTGTGCAAGTGTCTATATAGGTGTATGAGTGCATATGATAGTGCTGTACTGATGAGTGATCGAAAGTATGAGTGACTGTGTGGGTGAATAAGTGGATGTGTTTGTAGACCTAGGAATCAGTGAGTGGGTATGTAGTAACTGGTATTGGTGTGTCTATGGTTTCGAAAATGATAGTCTGTATTTTAGAGTGGGGGTATCAAAAGTTATATTAGGGTGTGAGGAGGTGCATCAGATTATCACATGGATGATGTCATCAGTGATGTCGTTTGAGATGTCATCAGTGATGTCACTGACCATGTCATGAATGATGTAATATGTGACATCATCAGCAGTGCATTCCGGGGGCACGAGTTATAGTTAGCTGAACTAACTATAACGGCCAAATTTCACTGGTTTTGTACGAGTGAATTGTCCAACTAACTATAATGTCCCTGAAACCTATGATTTTTTCAGTGAATTTCTAAGGTTTTTTAAATGCTAATTTCTAACTATGCCTACAGAGGTAGGACATGTGCAGAAAGAGGAAGAAATGCGCAGAAAGAAGCAAGAGAAATGCAGAAAGAGGCAACAGAAGTCCAGAAAGACAAAGAAAGGTGCTGAAAGAAGCAAGAGATATGCAGAAAGAACCAACAGAGGTGCAGAAAGAGGCCTTGTTGCAAAGTCATCCTGTGCCGCCAACTTTTTGCTGATGGGTACTGGTGGTAACTGACTCTACCTAACCAGGCCTAGAGCCAGTGCTCTGCTAAAAGACACTTAGAATACAGTGAAAACACCTACATACACTAGGGTACACTTTGGGTTGGGGTACCCCTGTGATTGGCCTGACCTCCCCTGTAAGGCCCTAGTACATAATAGGGCAGGGGGATTAAAACTACCTATAAGTCAGAGGTGCAGAAACATGCTTCTTTAAGTAGTAGTCACGTTTGCAGAGTGGTAGAGAAAGGGTGCTCGGCCTCCGACCAGCACTCAGGAATTCCGCTGCGTAGGACTTACAGAAGGTACCAGGATGGCTTCTTGGCCCCCAAAGTCCCTCAGGAGTAAAGTGGACTTCATCCCCCATCCCGTAGTCTGCCAGGAGGCATGTTTGCAGAGTGGTGGAGAAAGGGGGCATGGCCTCTGAAGACGTCTTGGCAATCCTACTATGTGGGGCTTACTGGAGGTAACAAGAGGGGTAGTTGGCCCCGAAGGACATCCGTGGGGACCAACTACCCCTCCTATTACCTCCAGTAAGTACCATACAGTAGGATTGCTAAGTTCTTATAACAGGCCATGCCTCCTTTGCCCACCACTCTGCAAACACGCTCCCTGGTGCGCTCTTCGATTGGGATTGAAGTCCCCTTCACTGCTGGGGGTCCTTAGGGGCCAACTAGCCTACCTCTTACCTCCAGTAAGCCCCACACAGTGGGATTGCTGAGAGGTGGACACAGGCCACGCCCACTTTCTCCGCCACTCTGCAAACGTACCTCCTGGTGCACTCTTCGTTGGGGGATGAAGTCCCCTCTCCTCATGAGGGTCCCTGGGGGCCAACTAGCCCACCAGGTACCTCAAGTAAGCCCCACACAGCTGAATTGCTGAGAGTGGTCTGAGGCCACGCCCCCTTTTTACACCACTCTGCAAACATGGCTCCTGGTGCACTGCTGCTCGGGGGATGAAGTCCACTTGTGTCCTGAGGTCCTCAGGACACAAGAGGACCTCATCGCCCCACCAGCAGTGTGCCAAGAGGCGCGTTTGCAGAGTGGTGTAAAAAGGGGCATGGCGTTGGACCACCTCTCTGCAATCCAGCTCAGTGGCGCTTACTGGAGGTACCTGGTGGGCTAGTTGGCCCCCAGGGGCCCTCAGTATTCAAGGGGACTTCATTTTAATTCCCCAACTTAGAACGCGCCAGGGGGTGCGTTTGCAGAGTGGTGCAGGGAGGGGGCGTGGCCTCCGGCAAGATACGGGCTTTTTAAAAAAACATATTTTTTAGAAGGGGGGCTGTGTGGCCCCCCTTCTTTTAGTATTTTTGGGGCCCTGGGGACCCCATCCCCCAGGGCCTGACCCCTATTTTTAAAAAAATATTTTAAAAAACGGGAAGGGGGCCGCGCGGCCCCCCCTCCCGAGGCCAATTTTGGCCCCGGAGACCCCATCCCCCGGGGCCGGCCTGCCGTTTACATTTTTTATTTTTTATTATTAAATGGGAGGGGGGCCGCGTGGCCCCCCTCCCAGGCCACTTTTGGCCCCGGAGACCCCATCCCCCGGGGCCGGCCTGCCGTTTAAATTTTTTATTTTTTATTATTATATGGGAGGGGGACCGCGTGGCCCCCCTCCCAGGCCACTTTTGGCCCCAGGGACCCCATCGCCTGGGGCTGGCCCTTAGCGTTGGGGACCGTGGGGTGAGCCCCAATGCCCCAGACGGTCCCTGCCAGTACCCCCGCCTCCTGCAGGAGCCGGCATTGCTTTTGGGAAAGGGGAGCTGCTGACATGCAGCTCCCCTTGCCCAAAAGCAATTCTGCTTTGCTTCGTTGAAGCGAGAGCAAACAGCAATGTCCCAGGGGTGGGCACCTCGGGACATTGCAGAAGCCGGCCCTTGGGGGTAGCAGTCCCCAGGGCCATGAAGGGCTCCAGGAGGGGGCCGTGCGGCCCCCCTCCCAATGTTTGTAAAGCCCCGGGGAGGTGGTGGTCCCCAGGGCCCGGGGGTCTGTAACAGACCCCCATAAGTAAATAAAAATTGCCCCAGGGAGGTAGTGGTCCCTGGGGCAGTGCAGGGAGGGGCAGGAGCCCCCCCACACTTTTTTAATATTTAAGCCCCGGGGAGGTGGTGGTCCCCAGGCCTTGGGGGGGGGGGCCGTGAGGCCCCCCCACACATTAATCAGGATTGCCCCAGGGAGGTTGCGGTCCCCAGGGCAGCGTGGGGGGGCAGCAGCCCCCCCACACATTTTTGTAACTAAGCCCCGGGGAGGTGGTGGACCCCGGGTCTGCGGGGGGCCACGTGCACCCGCACATAAATTATAAAGCCCCGGGAGGTGGCGGTCCCTTGGGCTGCGGGGGCCCCCGCAGGCCACCCGCAACATAAATGAGGATTGCCCCCGGGACCTGGTCAACCCGGGGGCTTTTAAAAACGAAACGCGGGAGCCCGCGCTTCGTTTTTTAAAGTTTATTTCAGCCGGATTCGCGCACCCAGCGCAAATTCGGCCGAAATTATTTTAAAAAAATGCTTTTTTTTGGGCCTGGGGGTCCCTGTGGGACCCTCTAAGCAGGCCTAGGGGTCAGGGTGTTTCTACCCTGCTCTCTTTCCTTCTTTTTCATCTTTTTTCTTCCTTTTTCTTGTGACTCGGTTACCGAGTCACAAGATGGATGCTAACACTTCCTGGTTTGGAGTGTTGACAGCCAATCAGATTTAAGCTCGTGCTCAGGAGGGTTCACGAATCCTCCTTGGTGCTCAGATATCGATATTTTTATTTTTTTAATTTCTCAGCAACTACTGAACGAATTTACACCATTTTAAAAAAGCACGCTTTCTAGACCAAGACCTACCTTTTTCCCAAATTTGGTGTAATTCCGTTCAGCAGTTCGAGCTGTAGCCTGTTTCAAAATTCCTATGAAAATTAACATGGAGAAAATGCGTTTTGGGACCCCCCTTTTTTCTCGGCCCTCGCTTGACGAATCACACCCAAACTTTCAAGACAGGAGCTGACCTGAGTGAACCATTAGTTTTGAAACTTTCGCGAAGATTCGTCAAACGGCGCCAAAGATATTGGCAAATCAAAAAAAGCTTTTCCTATGGATAATAGGTCCTAACTATAACTACCTACTGGCAACTGCCAGTAGGTAATATATATATATATATATATATATATATATATATATATATATATATATATATATATATATATATATATATATATATACAATCCACCAGTAAAGCGGAGCTCTCAGGCCAAGAGGGTAGATGCAAAAAGGAGATTTATTACATCAAATATATTATGATGTAACAACCTTCCTTTTTTGCATGTACCCTCTTGGCCTGAAAGCCCGCTTTATTGGTGGATTGGAGTTATTGATTTGCCAGCTGGCTCTGCCGGCATACGTGCCATGGGTCACATGTTTCTGGCAGGAGCAACTGTCTTGTGGATATATATATATATATTCACTGAAATAAACACAGGTTTGAGGGAGGTTACAGTTAGTTGGACATTTCACTCGTACAAAAAAAGATAATTTCGGCTGTTATAGTTAGTTGAGCTAACTATAACTAGCGCCTCCGCAATGCACTGCTGATGACATCACATATTACATCACTAATGACATGGTCAGTGACGGCTTTTTTTTCAATTTTGTTTTTTAGAAGGGGGCTGTGTGGCCCCCCTTCCTTTCCTATTTTTTGTGCCCTGGGGACCCCATCCCCCAGGGCCTGACCCCTAATTTGTTATTTATTTATTTTTTTAAACAGAAGGGGCCCGTGCGGCCCCCTCCCGATGCCATTTTCGGCCCCGGGGACCCCATCCCCCGGGGCATGGCCACTATATATATTTTATTAAATATATTTTCAAAGGACGGGGGCTGCGTGGCCACTTCTGGCCCCGGGGACCCCATCCCCCGGGCCGACCCTCTCCTTTGGGGACCGTGGGGGGAGCCCCAATGCCCCCACGGTCCCTGCCGGCTCCCCGCCTCCTGCGGGAGCCGGCATTGCTTTTCCACATGGGGAGCTGCTAACATGCAGCTCCCCGTGTGGAAAAGCATTCTGCTTTGCTTCATTGAAGCGAGAGCAGGTTTCCTGCTCTCGCTTCAATGAAGCAAAGCAGAGTTTGCTATGGTAGGGCGGGAGCCGTGCTCCCGCCCTACCATAGCAAACAGCAGTGTGCTGGGGGGGTACCCCCAGGACACTGCAGGAGCCGTCCCTGGGGGGTGGGGGTCCCCAGGGCCATCACGGGCTCCAGGAGGGGGGCCGCACGGACCCCTCTCTTCAATTACAAAGCCCCGGGAAGGTGGTGGTCCCCGGGGCTCAGGAGTCCGTAACGGACCCCCAAATTTGCATTTTAGTACCCTGGGGAGGTGGCGGTCCCTGGGGCATGTGGGGGGGCTCGAGCCCCCCCACACATGTTTATCTTTTTTTTAAAAACAAGCCCCGGGGGGTGGTGGTCCCTGGGGCTATTGGAAATTCATTTTCTGACCTCTTCTTTATGAATTTTTCAGGAACTACTGAACGGATTTACACCATTTAACAAAAAGGGCTCTTTCTGAACCAAGGGCTACATTTTTGCCAAATTTGGTGTAATTCCGTTCAGCAGTTCGGGCTGTAGCCGTGTCTAAAATTTCCTATGGAAAATAACATGGAGAAAACACGTTTTGGGACCCCCCTTTTTTCTCGGCCCCCGCATGGCGAATCACCCCGAAACTTTCAGGATAGGAGCTGACAGGAGCGGGCCACAAGTTTCGGAAATTTTGCGAAGATTCATAAACCGGCGCCAAAGTTATTGGGAAAAGAAAAAACGCTTTTCCTATGGAAACTAGGTCCTAACTAGAACTATCTACTGGCGACCGCCAGTAGATAATATATATATATATATATATATATATGCCAAGGTGTATTGAAGAATGAGTGGGTGTATGAGTGTCTGAATGGATGATTTAGTGGGTGCGTGACTGACTGTATAAGTGAGTGATTAAACGTGTCCAATAGAAAAACATTCCTCAAGCGGCAGTGGCTCTCCCGGCTCAGCTGAGAGTTAATACTATAATATTCACTGCACTCTAGAATCTCGCCCCATATTGCTTTGCTGGGCCTTTGGTTGGCATTGTATTTTTGCCCGTAACTTTGCTTGGGGTTGTCCTAGGAGGATGGGACCACCACCGAATCGTTCAGCATTATATGCTCTTTGTGTTCAAGGCATCTGCTTGGCCCTCCCCCTAGGTTAGGGGGGACCCCAAAATCATCACCTCTCTCAATGCCTGATATTTTTCAAAGCTCACTTTCGTGAATTGGTTATATGCTTTTTAGCATGTAAAGGTAAAGTTGTTTTATCAAAGGGTTGTGGGTGCAGTAGCTAACTCCGCTATGTGGCGGAGTTGGAGTTTTTGCATGAATTCCGTGTTTTCAATGTACAGCAGTTCATTTCCCACGGTTAATTCTCACTCAGTATGCCGAAGAAGAACTGGTGACTGGGCACCGTGAAAGCCGATGCCTAACGGTGAGGACTGTGCAGCTTTATCAATTTTTATGACTTATCCTCCCCCGGCCCTGGAAGATTGTGTAACAGGTGCTGTTTATGGAGCTGCTGGCGGCTTGGAACATGACGTGATTATGTACTTTGACCATTTGGGAAAGGCTCGGATAGCATCCCTCGCTTAACCAATATGTTGGATTTGACTGTGTATTGGAGTGCAACTCTGTGGTCTTCGCGCGCACAAGATATGATTATGATCGGGTCTGCAGCACAAAAAGTCAGGCGTAACCTAGGAATGACAGCACGTTTTGATAGGCGAACATTTATGCAGCAAGATCAAGTTGGGGAACTCCTACAGATTTCCCTAAGCAAAATCACATGATTCAAAGTATTTTATAATTGGTTGTTAGCGCAACTAGCTGTAGTTCGAGATGGATGCTGTCACATATTCAGGTTTTCGTACTGCAAGCATATACTGCACATGTTGAAAAATCCCGTTGTGCTGGGCCTTAATTACAGTAGTGTTGACTTGAGAATGACTTGCACATGACTAACCGATCGAAACTATGTTGGTGGTGTAGCCCCCGAAAGCCGTAGGGGCATATTCTCAAGGACTTATCGCCGATTTATCGGCACATTAGCGCCGCAAAAGTGGCAATAGATTTTCCGTCCTATACCCAAGCTGGTGCAAACTGCCGAAATCGCCAGTTTACCAGCGATAGCTGCCGCAAAAAACATCGCCACGGATGAGAGCGATAACTAACGCTAATGATATGCAGAGTAGGTGTACCCGTGCAAAAACACACGAAAACACCACTTCGCGATATTCCCAACGACCAGCCAGATCGGCGAAGCGATCCAAAAACAAGCAATAAGGCGCGTTAGCAGCAGGGATCTAACACCTGCCTATTACTGGTGCTAAGCAGGACGACAACCTGCAGCAGAAAGGGAGCCCAGCCCAGAGCCACATCTGAAGACCAACAGATGCCATGGAGCCAATGATCATGCCGCTTGGAGACCCAAGAGGGCCATAACACTCACCGCCACCACCCCCAGGACCCCCCCGGACCACCCCCCGGACTACCACCTAGGCAGTGCAGAAGAAGACAGCAGACGTTCCCAAAACGCACCAGCCACAGACACTCAACGCCAGAGGATGCCCTTGCCCACCACAGGCTCAAAAGGACAACCATCCTCCGCATCCTGACCCACATTGCCCACAGGCTGACAGTACCAACACAGCGGAGAACCAACATCCCTCTGCAGACAAAGCTGCTGGCCGTGCTGCACCTGTTGGCCCCTGGTACCTTCCAACCGACAACTGCCAGAGTCAGAGGAGTCTCACAGCCAGCCCTATCAAAGTTCCTCACACCTGTCTTGGATGCATGTCCACAAAAGCAACGGTGGGCCCCTGTATCCGCACCACACGCTAGTTCCAATTCATAGTGTTCCTGCGCAACCAAACCCAACGCCAGCCGTTGCTTGACGCCTCTGTGCTCCAGATCCAAGAATGCAGTCACTAAAATGGGGGTGCGCCAGGTCATGAAGTCCAGTAGTCAACAGTAGTGTAAAAACAGTTCTTTATTACAAATACATAACTCAACAATACGAAAAGCTCAACCAACGCATTCCATTCCCAACGGGGAACTTCATCAGGGCAACGTGTGGATTCAATAAACTGCATATGCTGCGGGAACTCCCCAATACAATTCCATATTCCGAAAGTCAGTATTCAGAAACCTGTTGGATAAATGGTGACAATGGTCAAGCGTCCGCATAGACACAAACGTAATCTGGCACAGTGTATTGCACTTGGACAAACCGGAATGCTGACAGGCATGATAAATCCTGCACAAAAAGACCGTAACAGAAGTCTGTGTGGTCGTAACCTTCATAGGAAAGAAAAGGAAGGTCACGACCACACGAACTTCTGTCACTGTCTTATCATGCAGGAGTAATCATACCTGTAAGCATCACGGTTTGAAACAGCTTGATACCCCTGCACCTTCACTTCCCCCACATTGCGCAGGAACAGCTTGAGACCAAGCAAGGGAACTATGCCATAGCTGGCTTCCCGCACGTGTTGGGGGCAATTGACTGCACACATGTACTACTTGTGCCCCCTGCCGACACTGCACACAACAACCGCAACAGAAACCACACGCATTTCATTAATGTGCAGGCAAAAGTGGACCAACGGGGCCTGTTCACGAATGTCGTCGCAAACTTCCTAGGCAGTGTGGAAGACCTTGGACCTGTAGCTTAGTTGTCCCCAGCTGTAAGCGTGAGCGGAGTGGCCTTGGCCGGCGTGCGTCGTGAATAAATAGCCCGGGGCTCTGGGCATGGTTCAGTTCCGGGATGGCCACCAAAGTAACTACTGCGTGTGCCTCTGTGTCTGATATATCCTATCCATAGGCCTACACACACGTGGCAGACCACCTCCAACGGCCAGATTGACACTGGAGACGAGGTGCCTACGTCCCAAGCCAACCCGCGCACATCTCGTCATCGCATGCAGGGACGTGTCTGCCAGGGCGGCGCCCCCCACCCAACCACGAGGCCGCCGCCGTGACCGGTGGTGCCTGCGCGATCCTGTATGCCTGCTGCACCCCAGCCCTGGTCCCCAGACTGATCTGCCGCCCAGCGATGACTGGCCGCCCCTGCGCACCCAAGCCTAAATGCTCACCTGCCGCCACCGGCATGTCGCCAAGAGGGCCCACCACGTGCCAGTGCAACATCCTCAGTCGGTCGCTGGTTTCCGCTCCACAGGCCCCCAGCGCACCCTGCGGCACCGCAGAGTCATGTGTGTGCTGCCAGCTGCCTTCGGCGTACACTGCGGTCCAGCAGGGCTCTCAACCCAAATCGAATCTTGATTGGCAGGACGGCGTATCGAGGTCCAGGCATCATCGCATGCTGCACACCCGCTCAGCTCTTCAGGTGCGCCTACCTCAGTGCACCGCAAGTCATCGTACCGTGGCGGTAGGCCTCGTGCTGGCCGCAGTGCATCGAGTGCCACCAACTCTGTGCAATGCAAGTCATCGTCTCATGGCGGTAGGCCTCATGCTGGCCGCAGTGCGTCGGGTGCCACCAACTCTGTGCAACGCAAGTCATCGTCCCGTGGCGGTAGGCCTCATGCCGTCCGCAGTGCATCAGGTGCCACTAACCCAGTGCGCCACAAGTCATGGCCCCTTCATTATTGAGTCTCGTGGTGCGGACGCTATCATGTCACCTCCGGCAGTGGGGAATGTAATGTGGTAGGCCCCTTTTATTGGCAGGGTCACATGCCCTGTGACGCCTGTGCTGGATGGGTGTGGTGTGGGTGTAAACCAGCCCTCAGGGAGTGGCTGTGGCATGCTGACAACTAGACCAGTGATCAGCAGATCACTACAGGGAAGACCTGGGACATGTAGCTTTGTCGTCCCCCCTGTAAGCGTAAGCGGAGTGGGCTGGGCTGGCGTATGCCGGTCCAGCGTAGGGGTGTGAACGATGAGCCCGGGGCTCTGGGCGTGGTTCAGTTCTGGGCTGGACAAGGAAGTAACCAATGCGTGTTTCTCTGTTGTGGTGTCGGCACCACCCGGACCGCAATCGGCAATGTTGCACCCTGTGACTCGAGTCCCACAACATGAGCAACATGGACGTAAGGGGGAATCACTGACCCTACATTCATCCATACTTACATACTTGCATGAACATGGACATGACACATCTGTGTGAACTTGAATGTTTTATTCACATTCAGTGGAGTGTTGAAGCTGGAGCAGTACAGGGCCATGTAAACCCCATTTTACATTGTTGCCCCGTGGAGGGCCAGCCAGAGTCCTTCAGGGAATGACAAGTTCATCGGAAGAGGAAGAGTTCAGTCCGCAGTCTGATTGCTGTGTCATTGGTAACCAAACAGAATATGGCAGTCCATGTCGAGGTCCAAGGTGAGTGTCGCAGAGTGTATCGGGGGACAGTGGAAGGTGATGATGCAGAGGGCAGAACCAAGCAGATACAGGCCACATGGCGGAGATGGATGCTACTGCTTCCTCCTTACCACTATGGCAGACTCATCCGCATCTTCGTCCTCTGATGTTTCATGTGCCTTACATGTGGGTGGTGGTGTTTTGCCTGCATCGCTGTGTGGCACTGACACATCAGGGGCCGGAGGTGGAACCTCTGCCGCACTGTGTGGCAGTGACACATCAGGGGCCGGAGGTAGAACCTCTGCCGCACTGTGAGGCACTGACACATCAGGGGGCGGAGATGTGGATGTAGAGGCAGCAGCAGCATTCATCGGCGCCAGGCCTTGTGGCAGCAATGCCATGATGAGGGTCTGCAGGGCATGGTAGATCCCAGCTACATCTCGCTGGTGTGCAGCCGTGGCAGCCATTCTTTCCACCTGCATCCGCTCCCTGTTCTCCATGATCCTCTGCATGTGTTCCAACTCCTGGCTAACATCGCTGGAGCCACTCTGACTAGTTGTTCTTGTCTCTGAGTCAAGACTCCAGCGATGTCAGCCATGGATCATTGAAGAGCATGGAGCAGACTGTGGGTGTCTGTTAGGGACTGTAAGTGGTCCCTGATGGGACTTAGACACCCACGTATGGCATCTAGTTTGGCTGCCATGAGGTCGAACCCCACCCGCACCTGTTCAGCCATCTTCTCCTGGCCCGCTAACACACGGCGTTGGAAGGCCATGTGTTGCTCGTGGGGGTCCTGGGAGACAGCCGGGGTGGTGGGTGCTTCCTGCTATGTGGTCTGTGCAGGGGTTGGGGTCTCCTCGATGCAGCTGGGCTGCCCTGCTCCTGGAGGTGAGGTGCCGAAGCTGTCCATGAGCTCTTGGAGGGCGTCGGTGTCGAAGGTGGGGAGGTCCTCTTCGTCATCAGTGTAGAGATGTTCGGTCTGCTCTGCAGGAGGTGTTGATTCTCCCTCTGCAATGTGAAGGGGAGATGCAGTTTAACATTGTGTTCACATGTATGTTGACGCATTGTACAAGTTTACATACAGACTGCATGACAATGTACATTGTGACTGTTTGGGAGGAGCTGCCTATTTGATGTGGGACAGTGGACATATCGACAACATCACGGATGTGTGTTTGTACTTGTACATTATCATCTCACATTTCCCTGCTATGCCAAATGTGACTGGCCAGTTTCTACACACAAGCGGCACCAGTTGTGTCCTCTGTTCTGTTGTGAACGTGTTGTAGTTTGTACCACATTGTTGTCACAATTGATGTGCTCTGAATGTTGTGTGTGTGCTGCATTTTGGGTTAGTCGCCCCTGCAGCTCTGATTTTGCTGCCCCTTATCCCTTCTAGGCGGTGTGCCTTTGACTTCTGTGCTTATACAGTGCTGAGATGTCGCATGCTTGGGTGAATTTGGCTCTTGGTGGGATTTGGGGCTCTGGGGCCTGGTTTGTCCGCAGATGTGTTGTTCACGTCAGGGGTTGTTTGTGCACGTGGATATGTCAGAGTGTAACCTGCTCCTTTACGGATGTGGCCCACACTCAGCCTCCTCAGTGTCGTGGCATGCAGCATGTCATGATATCTTGACTGCAGCCATGCTATCCGTCATGCAGTGTCACTTGCATTGTCAGTGTGGCTCACAGACACGCCGCTTTGCTGGGTTTGGCACATGTGCATGGGTTGGTTGTGAGATTGGTGATGTGTGGGAAGGGCCCCCTCTGGGCACATAGTCGACGGGGGCCTACTTGCTGTTTCTAGGTGTGCTGCAGTGTTCCAAGGGGATCAGGGACATGATCCAGAGTCATTGTGGGTGTGCACTGTGCTGTACTTATTTGTGCATGTGTGCCATAGTGCACATCTCCCCCCATCCGCCCAGTCCCTGGTCGTTACTCACCCTGTTGCTGTTGTGTCAGGTCATGTTGAGCAGTGTCCGGTCCCCCAACTCCTGCCACTGTCTCCACACTGATGACTGTGGACACAATTTCCTCCATCTCATCCAGCTCCTCCTGTGGCGCTGGACTCCCACCTCCAGTTTGCATTGCTGCCTTCTGGTTGTTGCCGAGTTTCTGCTTGGTTTTGCGCTTCACATCATTCCAGCGCCTCTTGACCTCTTCCATTGTCCTCCTCAGCACTCCGACTGCATTCACCTTGTCCACGATGGACTGCCATATTCCATTTTTTGTTGGCAATGACACAGTGGAGGTGACGAACAGATGTTGATGGTGTTCTATCACCTCTGTTATCAGGATCCTGTTTTCCTGCGGCTGAACTGCGTCTTCCTCTTCTTCTTCTCCTTGCCCTTCCCTGACCACGAGGTCCCAGGCTGGTGCTCCGTGGGGCTTGTGGGGTTCTGGTTGTCCTCTGTACTTGCTCCGGCTCCCTCCATAGTGCTTCGCTGTTTTTTTGGTTTTGTTTGTGTTTTTTTTTTTGGCTGTTATAGTGATTTTTCCCGCCTGACGTGTGTGAATTGCAGGCCTGGCGCAGCTTATCACTGATTTTTTTTATCGCGGTTGGCCCATCGCAACTTTTTTCACGTTCGGCTTTGGATTTTTATCGCCGTCCCGGTGATTTTATCTCGGACATTTGACGCGTTATCGGGATACTATCGCAAGTTAACGCCGTGTTGGGAATAAGGCGTTAACACGGCGTTCTTTTCCAGCGATGGACAGCGATCTGTTAAATTGCATTAACCTATTTTGGCGATGATTATCGCACGTTCTTGAGAATATCCCCTGTAAAGTATTAGTCTAAGTACATCTTAAACATCCAGCTGCCACTGTATGTTATTTTATTAATTGCAGTCTTCCTAATGCCCCAAGTGATACAGCACCTCCATTACATTATGTTTAATGTGAGATGGTTCTCGCTGTTTTTTTTATTTAAACACAGCAATAATATGTTTTAAAATAAGTAATCACATGCTTTACAAATTACGCGCTTCATCTGAACACATTTATCTGTTGGGCTAATCAGATTTAATCAAATTTGAGCAGTTTAGAGCACTATGCCTTCCATCCTAAATTCATTTGAGAATGGCAGTTAGTTAGCCCATTATTTTGTTTTGTTGTGACACGCTATTTGCAATTTATATTTCAGATTTATAACTGTTGTTTTATAACATATGCTGTATTTTATCTATGTCTATGAATTCATCAATATAAATGAAGTGAAAAAATGGCGCCAACTAGATTGACAAAGGCTGCTGTGGCAGCCGAAACGCGTCTCTCCTGGCTTTTCGGGTCAAGGCCTGATTTAATAAAAAAAGCCTTAAACTTGCACCCCTCGGGTGCGTGCTCTCTTCCCTGTGGAGTGGGAGTTGCTTGGATATATATATATATATCCTCACATACAAAGTCCGTAAGAAGGAGACGCACTCAGGGTTTAGAAAAGAAATTTCAAGTATTTATTGACTGACGCATTTCGACAGCACGGTCTTTGTCAAAGTCATACAATGACCCGGAAGTGGCAGTGACTTTTTAAAGCATTTCCTGTATGTTGATAAACATAGAAGAAAGAAGCATACACAAAAGAAGCGTGTCAGTTTAAAAGACAGACTCCACACAAATGATTAGCATATATACTAGTTGAATGCAAAAATATATAACACTCAGATCTGAGTTGGTTTAAAACAGTGCATGTGATATTTCATTAGAACGGGTGCCAAGATATTAAGCACAGCAAAAATCGGGTAGCTAGCAGCCAAAGCAAGTGCTAAAAGTGGCAGGAAATGTTATAAACATTTCACATGTTGTCAGAGCTCTGCGCCTGCAGCGGTATGATCGGCAAGTGCACAGTATAGCTTACGCGCTAAAATAATACATGTTAACACACTGTACAGTGGCGCATTTCTGCTGCGTCTGGTATCATAATGGTCCAGTGACCTTACTTAATGATATCCAGCAATCCCTGCTATGCCCCCCTAGAGCACGTGAGAATAGGCAACCCTATATTTAATGATTGGAAATGCCCTTAAAAAGAAAACACTGGTTTTCACCCACTATGGGTGTGTCTAAAGAAAAAGGAATGGGGGTGAAGGAGAGTGAATGAGCAGGCATGAGTCAACAGAGCAGCCGCTCTGGAGACGTGGGTGTGGTGCAATCCGTGCTAACTGTAAAGTTAGCCAAAATAGTGATGGGTAGGTGCCCGTTGGTCGCTGGATCAAGGGGGAGGAAATTTACAGAAGGGGAGATTACCCGGATAAGAACGGTGATATTGATGCAGTGTCCAGAAAAACTGGGAGGGCACTAGATGTATATCATATCATCTCTACCCTATCCTAGATGCACATGGAGGTCCTCCTCATGGTTGAGGCCTCCAGGGATCTTGCTCTGCAGTCGTACTATGTATTCAGATTCCAGGCGTCGCAGATGACGTTCTCGATCTCCTCCACGTGCTGAGGCTGGAACCCTGTCAATACCAAAGTAAGAGATTTTAGCACTGATGTCTGCAACATTCCTATGCATCAAATCCCAATGTTTTGCCACTGTATAGGACATGTCACCATTCCTGATTGCGCGTAGGTGTTCCAGGATCTGCTTCTTCACAGGGAAGATAGTGCTTCCTACATAGCGTAAACCACATATGCAAATCAAGACATAAATAACAAAATCAGTGTTACAATTGATAAAATTGCGTATTTTCTCAAATTTGCCATTTGGAAGATTATATGTTTTCACATTGACACTGTTGCTGCAGGCCTTGCAGCGCCCACATTTGTGGAAACCTGGGAGTTCCCTCAACCATGTACCCTGTGTTTTGCCCTTCTGTGTGAGGTGGCTATGAACAAGCATGTCCTTTAAAGAATTACACTTCTTATAGGTTATGTGAGGTGTGGGACTGACCAGCTTGCCTATTACCACATCCTTCCTGACTATGTGCCAGTGTTTATGTACCACCTTCTGGATAGCCTGTGATGCGTTATTGAAAGTAGTTATTAATCTCACTTCTTGTTTGCTGTTTTCCTTTACCTTGGGAACAAGGAGACTATTCCTGTCCCTTGTTTCCGCCTTCTCAGATGCTATTCTGATAGTTCTGCTGGTGTACCCCTTTGATTTAAAACAGCCAAACATGTTGTTCTTTTCTCTATTGTAGGCCTCAGTAGAGCTACAATTGCGCTTTGCCCTGAGAAGCTCTCCGTAGGGAATGCTTCTCTTAAGGCTGTCACGATGATGACTCTGGGCATGAAGTATACTATTCCCTGAGATAGACTTTCTAAACAAGCTAATATGTAGTGTTTCACCCTTAGCCTCAACCAGTACATCAAGGAACTCGATAGTAGTAGCATGTGTTTTACTTGTGAAAGTGAGGTTCAAAGTATTATCAGACAGACCTGCGATAAAACTATCTAAAACATCCTGTGGATCATCCCATATCAGAAAAATATCGTCAAAGTAGCGGGTCCACAGGATGAGGTTATCCATGTAGGTCTCATTTCCATTGTGCCATAGGTGCTCCGCCTCCCACCACCCCATGAACAGACAGGCTTAGCTGGGAGCGAAGCAACTTCCCATCGCAGTCCCAGTATACTGCTCATACCATTTATCCTCAAAGAGGAAACAATTGTTATGTAAGCAGAAATGTAACATTTTCAGAAGAAGCATGGTATGGTCATACATTGACAAAGGCCTGCCTCTGAGGTAATACTTGCACACCTCCAGTCCCAAACTGTGCTCAATGCAAGTATATAAGGATACTACATCCACTGTAGCAAGAATGTACGAATCTTTCCAGGGAATCTCCTGTGTCTTGGAAAGGAAATCCATTGTATCCCTACAGTAGGATGGCAGGTTTAGGACATATGGGCATAAAAAGTAGTTCAGGTAAATCGAGGTGTTCTCTAAAAGGCTCTGATTGGCCGAAATGATGGGTCTGTGGGATGCTTATGCACCTTGGGCAGCATGTAAAATACAGGGATCACAGGTTTCTTCACAAGGAGAAAGAGAAATTCGTTTTGACTTAACATGTCCTTCTCATACCAATCGTTTAATAAGTTGTGATACTCCTGTACCGTCTTATTGTACTTGGTCAAACTGGACCTCAGGTAGCTCCCTGAAAACTCCAGTTGTCGCCTTGCCTCTGACCTGTATTTGTTTATGTCCCAGAGGACAACATTGCCCCCCTTGTCTGAGGGCTTGATCACAAAAGTGTCAGCTTGTCTCAGGGACTCTAGTCCCTTCCTTTGAGACGGTGTCAGGTTTCTGGCAAAGTGGTTGCCCTGTTTTTTCCAGAGCTCCAGGAGATCCAATAGGACAGTTTCATGATATGTGTCAATGCCATCATGCAGAGTCACCGGGTTAAATTTCGATTTGGGCTTAAAGTTATTTCTGGATTTCCGCTCCAAGACCATATCAATACTGACCAGAAGTTCTCGATCCGTTTCCCAATCTCTGGCTCCCACCTCCATTTCTCTTAAAGTGGCAAGCATTTCAATGTCACCAATGGATAGTGACGCAGGTAAGGGCTCTGCCGAGGTTCCTGGTTGGGAAGCACCAGGAGATCCTCTGCTCTGTTTAAGGGTATGGATTTTAAGGAGCTTAAGTTTCCTGATAAATAGAAAAAAGTCAATGCGGACTTTAGCGTAATCAAAGTTTGCAGTAGGGCAAAAAGACAGTCCTAATTCCAAAACAGAACGTTCCTCTGGGGAGATGACATGTGGGGAAAGGTAATGGAAAGGTTAGATTGCTCACCCATTACTTGTTGCGTTTGGAATGCTGTGTGCCTCTCCCATGCAGCGTTACGTTGTCTTTCGCTTTGCCCTCCTCTCCTGATCCCTCTTTTTCTGGTTCTTTGCCTCCTCCTTTCGTCTTCCGCGTGGTGGTTTCTTTTTCGCGCTGAGACTCAGTTGTATTAAACGGTACTCCTCAAGAGTTGTGAATGGTCCCCGCTCTGGACCTGACGCCACGTGCCGCTCATCCTCATCCGTGGGTGCTGCAGAACTGGACTCCGAGGTTTCCGATTCTTGGACGCGTATTGCTTCCATCTTTCTGAAATCCTTCCTCACTGTGTCGTACTTGCGGCCAAAAGTCAGGATACGGCCCTGCGCATAATCATTTCTGTCCCTCACAAATTTCCAACGTTTTTTTGATTTTATACCATCTTCGTATTTGGTCAATCTGGTCTCCATATCTTTGATGAAGTTGGTCACCTCATCCTGGGAAGCATGTTTCATCAATGCCTCACGCAGTGTTTTCAGTTTTTCACCAATTTACTGTAATTCAATCGCAGCATATTTGGATAACAGCCCCAACATCTGCTTACAGGTGGCTGCCATCAGAGAAGACCATTCCTCCAGGAGTTTAGGGCTTGGGTTTTGATAAGTAGGGGTTATCAAAATTCTTAATCCCGTTGGGACGCGTCCCACTTCTATATAGTTGTCCAATGAGATGACCTCCCAACTTCGGTTAATCTCTTTCTTGCACAGCTTTTCCAGCCTGTACAATTCTTGTTTTAAGGATTTATTATCACCGCCTTCCGTTGCCTCTCCTCTCATTGCCGGATGGTGGAGCTCACCGTCGGTTTCTGTGAATAGTGATTTGGCCACATCCAGCCTCCTATGTATCGCCTCACACATGTTTCCCACATAACTTTTCAGAGCATTGCCGATGTGCTGCTGTTCATTCTCCCGTTCCCAATATCTTTTCAAAGTAAATCCTCCTCCGCACTCAAAGTCATGCACTGCTGTGTCGCTTCGAGATTAGGAGCACCCCTGCCGTTCTCGTCATTATGCTGGGTCTTTAAAGGTCGTGACGAAGCCTATCCCAGCAACTCGCTAGCGGCACACAGCCCCGGATGGAGTTTGCAACCACCTGCGACCCCGGAAGAATGCTCCCAACGTTACCTCTGGCAAAGTCCCAAGTCAGGAATCTCTCCCGAGAATTTCAAAACGGTGGCGGGAATCGGGAAAGTTAAACTCCGTCCAGGCTAAGTCCAGCCTTTCTACCGATCACGTCCACCAGGCGGGGTTGGTGCAGACAGGTGGGCGCTGGACCTGCATATCCTCATGTACAAAGTCCGTAAGAAGGAGTCGCACTCAGGACTTAGAAAAGAAATTTCAAGTATTTATTGACTGACGCGTTTCGACAGCACGGTCTTTGTCAAAGTCATACAATGACCCGGAAGTGGCAGTGACTTTTTAAAGCATTTCCTGTATGTTGATAAACATAAACATAGAAGAAAGAAACATACACAAAAAGAGCGTGTCAGTTTAAAAGACAGACTCCACACAAATGATTAGCATATATACTAGTTGAATGCAAAAATATATAACACTCAGATCCGAGTTGGTTTAAAACAGTGCATGTGATATTTCATTAGAACGGGTGCCAAGATATTAAGCACAGCAAAAATCAGGTAGCTAGCAGCCAAAGCAAGTGCTAAAAGTGGCAGGAAATGTTGTAAACATTTCACATGTTGTCAGAGCTCTGCGCCTGCAGCGGTATGATCGGCAAGTGCCCAATATAGCTTACGCGCTAAAATAATACATGTTAACGCACTGTACAGTGGCGCATTTCTGCTGCGTCTGGTATCATTATGTATACTGTATCGCCAGTAGGTAGTTATAGTTAGGACCTTGTTTCTATTCAAAAAGAGTCTTTTCTTTTGCCAATATCTTTGGCGCCGTTTGACAAATTGTCGTGAAATTTTCAAAACTAATGGTTTACTCAGGTCAGCTCCTGTCTTGAAAGTTTCGGGATGATTTGTCAAGCGGGGCCGAGAAAAAAGGCGGTCCCAAAACGCGTTTTCCCCATGGTAATTTCCATAGGAATTTTTGGAACAGGCTACAGCCCGAACTGCTGAATGGAATTACACCAAATTTGGCAAAAAGGTAGCTTTTGGTTCAGAAAGCGACCTTTTTTTGAAATGGTGTAAATCCGTTCAGTAGTTGCTGAGAAATTCAAAAAATAAAAATGTATATATCTGAGCACCGAGGAGGATTCGTGAACCCTCCCGAGCACAAGCTTCATTCTGATTGGCTGCCAACACTCCAAACCAGGAAGTGTTGGCAGCCATCTTGTGATTCGGTAAAACCGAGTCACAAGACAGTAAAAAAAGTATGCCCCTTTTTACACCACTCTGCAAACGTGCCTCTTGGTGCACTGCTGGTGGGGCAATGAGGTCCTCCTGTGTCCTGAGGACCGCAGGACACAAGTGGACTTCATCCCCCAAGCAGCAGTGTGCCAGGAGGTGCCTTTTCAGAGTGGTGTAAAAAGGGGGCAAGGCCTCGGACCACTCTCAGAAATTCAGCTGTGTGGGGCTTACTGGAGGTACCTGGTGGGCTAGTTGGCCCCCAGGGACCCTCGGGAGGCAAGGGGACTTCATCCCCCAAGCAAGAGCGTGCCAGGAGGTGCGTTTGCAGAGTGGTGGACAAAGGGGGCGTGGCCTTTGTCCACCTATCAGCAATCCCACTATCTGGGGCATACTGGAGGTATCAGGTAGGCTAGTTGGCCCCTAAGGACCCCCAGCAGTGACGGGGACTTTAATCCCCATCCAAGAGCGCGCTAGGGAGTGCGTTTGGAGAGTGGTGGGGAAAGGGGGATTGGCCTGCTATGACAACTTAGCAATCTGGCTGTGTGGGACTTACTGGAGGTAATAGGAGGGGTAGTTGGCCCCCAAGGTTGTCCTTGGGGGCCAACTACCTCTCCTATTACCTCCACTAAGTCCCACACAGTGGGATTACTAAGAAGTCTTCGGAGGCCATGCCCCCCCTTTCTCCACCACTCTGCAAACGTGCCTCCTGGCACCGTACTGGTTGGGGGATGAAGTCCACTTTACTCCTGAGGGACTTTGGGGGCCAAGAAGCCCTCCTGGTACCTCCTGTAAGTCCTACACAGCGGAATTCCTGAGCGCTGGTCGGGGGCCCAGCACCTTTTCTCCACAACTCTGCAAACGCGACTACTAGTTAAAGAAGCATTTGCAATGTAATAGGTTTCGCATTTGCGAGAGTTAGAGCTATTTGTGTTGCAAATGTAAAAGATTTTTACTAATGTTTTTTGGTGTAGAGTGGATGTACGTTGCGTGTAGTGGAATTAAGTGGTATGTTGTGCAGTGAAATTATGTGAATAGAAAGTATGTGGTATTTAGTGTATAGGAATTATGTGGAGTGGGATTATGTGTTTTGGAGAGTAATTATGTGGTATTGTAGTCTGTGTTGTGGCGTGGTAACCTCAAGTTTAGTCTACCTCGTTTCTATAGAAGCTAAACTATAAACTCAATAGACACAAAAAAAGAAGGAACCACTGAGGAGCACTTCTGGACCTAGTCATAGGTATGAGCAGGGCCACTGGAATTATGGGACTGTTCGGCTGCACCAATTTTCACATAATTAAACATTTTCCGCATTTGCCAAATATTCCATCATCTGCTGCCTAATTTGCGGATTTGAACAAAAAAGCCTTGTTTCTAGCACAAACGGCTCAAATGTTCCCAAAATGCAGCTTCACGTGTTACAGCATGGTGGAAGGCCCTTTGTAAAGCTGGAATGGTCACGTGTTACTTATTGCTAAATGTGGGTGTTAAATTGGTACTAATGGCGCACAAACCTTTCTTCTTTCTGTGCCTCTCTTGCTTCTTTCTGCATTTCTCTTGCATCTTTCTGCACCTTTCTTCCTCTTTCTGCACCTCACTGTCTTCTTTCTGCACTTCACTTGCCTCTTTCTGCACCTCACCTGCCTCTTTCAGCACCTCTGTTGCTTTTTCTGTAGATCTCTTGCCTCTTTCTGTACCTCTCTTGCCTCTTTCTGCACATCTCTTGCCTCTTTCTGCACCTCACTTGCCTCTTTCTGCACTCTCTTGCTTCTTTCTACACCTCTCTTGCCTCTTTCTGCTCCTCTCTTGCCTCTTTGTGCATTTCTCTTGCCTGTTTCTGCACTTCCCTTGCCTCTTTCTGTACCTCTCTTGCCTCTTTATGCTTCTCCCTTGCCTCTTTTTGCACCTCACTCTCTTCCTTCTGCACCTCTCTTGCCTTTTTCTGCACTTTTCGTGCCTCTTTCTGCACTCCTTGAGCCTCTTTCTGTCCCTCTCTTGCCTCCTTCTGCACCTCAAGTGCCTCTTTCTGCACTTCTCTTGCCTCTTTCTACACCTATCTTGCCTCTTTATATACCTCTCATGCCTCTTTCTGCACCTCTCTTGCCACTTTCTGATCTTCCATTGCTTCTTTATGAACCTCACTCTCTTCTTTCTGCACCTTTCTTGCCTCTTTCTGCACCTCACTTGCTTCTTTCTGCATCTCTCTTGCCTCTTTCTGCACCTCTCTTGCCTCTTCCTGCAACTCTGCTGCTTCTGTCTGCACTTCTCTTGCCTCTTTCTGCACTCTTCTTGTCTCTTTCAGCACCTCTGTTGCTTCTTTCTGTACCCCTCTTCCCTCTTTCTGCACCTCTCTTGGCTCTGGCTGCACACATTTTCCCTCTTTCTGCATCCATTTTGCCTTTTTCTGCAACTCTTTTGCCTATTTCTGCAGTTCTCTTGCCTCCTTCTGCACCTCACTTGCCTCTTTCTGCACTTCTATTGCCTCTTTCTGCACCTCTATTACTTCTTTCTGCACCCCTGTTGTCTCTTTCTGCACCCCTGTTGTCTTTCTGCACTCATCTTCCCTCTTTCTGCACCTCTCTTGCTTCTTTCTGCACTTCTTTTGCTTCTTTCTGCACCTCTCTTGCTTCTTTCTGCACCCTTCATCCCTTTTGTGCATCCCTCTTGCCTCTTTCTGCTGTTCTCTTGCCATTTTCTGTACCTCTCATTCCTCTTTCTGCACCTCACTTGCCTCTTTCTGCACTTCTCTTGCTTCTTTCCACACCACACTGTTGCTTCTTTCAGCAATTCTCTTGCCTCTTTCTGCACTTCTCTTGCTTGTTTCTGCACCTCTCTTGCATCTTTCTGCACCTCTGTTGCCTCTTTCTGCACCTCACTTGCTTCTTTCTGCATCCCTCTTGCCTCTTTTTGCACCCCTCTTTTCTCTTTCTGCACCCCTGTTCCCTCTTTCTGAAACCTTTCCTGCCTGTTTCTGCACCTCTGTTGCTTCTTTCTGCACTTCTCTTCCTTCTTTCTGCACCCCTCCTGCCTCTTTCTGTACTTGTCTTGCCTCTTTGTGCACCTCTCCTACCTTTTTCTGCACCCCTTTTGCCTCTTTTTGTACCTCTGTTAGTTCTTTCTGCACTGCTCTTGCTTCTTTCTGCACATTACTTGGCTCTTTCTACACTTCTCCTGCTTCTATCTATACCTCTGTTGCTTCTTTCTGCACTTCTCTTGCTTCTTTCTGTACCTCTCTTGCTTCTTTCTGCACCCTTCTTCCCTTTTTTGCATCCCTCTTGCTTCTTTCTGCTGTTCTCTTGCCATTTTATGCACCTCTCTTGCCTCTTTCTGCACCTCACTTGCCTCTTTCTGCACTTCTCTTGCTTCTTTCCACACCTCTGTTGCTTCTTTCAGCAATTCTCTTGCCTCTTTCTGCACTTCTCTTGCTTGTTTCTGCAATTCTCTTGCATCTTTCTGCACCTCTGTTGCCTCTTTCTGCACCTCACTTGCTTCTTTCTGCACCCCTCTTGCCTCTTTCTACACCCCTCTTCCCTCTTTCTGCTCCTCTCTTGCCTCTTTTTTCACCCCTGTTCCCTTTTTCTACACCTTTCCTGTCTGTTTCTGCACCTCTCTTGCTTCTTTCTATACCTCTGTTGCTTCTTTCTGCACTTCTCTTCCTTCTTTCTGCACCCCTCCTGCCCTTTTTCTGTACCTCTCTTGCCAATTTGTGCATTTCTCCTACCTCTTTCTGCACCCCTCTTGCCTCTTTTTGCACCTCTGTTAGTTCTTCCTGCAATGCTCATGCTTCTTTCAGCACCTCTTTTGCAAATTTCTGCATCCTTCATACTATTTCTGCACCCCTCTTCCCTATTTCTCCACCTCTCTTGCTTCTCTCTGCACTGCTCTTGCTTCTTTCTGTACCGCTCTTGCAAATTTCTGTATCCCTCTTACCTCTTTCTGCATCCCTGTTTCCTTTTTCTGTACCTTTCTTGCCTATTTCTCCACCTCTCTTGCCTCTTTCGGCACCTCTGTTGCTTCTTTCTGCACCCCTCTTGCCTCTTTAAGCACCTCTGTTGCTTCTTTCTGTTGCTTCTTTCTGCACCCCTCTTGCTTCTTTCTGTACCCCTTTTGCCTCTTTGTGCACCTCTCCTGCTTCTTCCTGTACCTCTCTTGCCATTTTCTGCAGTTCTCTTGCCTTTTTCTGCACCTCTTTTGCTTCTTTCTGCACTTTTCTTGCGTCTTTCTGTACCCCTCTTGTCTCTTTCTGCACCTCTGTTGGTTCTTTCTACACCTCTCTTGCCTCTTTCTGCACCTCTCCTGCCTCTTTGTGCATTTCTCTTGCCTGTTTCTGCACTTCCCTTGCCTGTTTCTGCACTTCCCTTACCTCTTTCTGTACCTCTCTTGCCTCTTTCTGCTCCTCCTTTGCCTCTTTCTGCACCTCTCTCTTCCTTCTGCAACTCTATTGCCTTTTTCTGCACTTCTCTTGCCTCTTTCTACACTTATTGAGCCTATTTCTGCACCTCTCTTGCCTCTTTCTGCACCTCAAGTGCCTTTCTGCATTTCTCTTGCCTCTTTCTACACTTATCTTGCCTCTTTCTATACCTCTCTTGCCTCTTTCTGCACCTCACTTGCCACTTTCTGCTCTTCTCTTGCCTCTTTCTGAACCTCACTCTCTTCTTTCTGCACCTCTCTTGCCTCTTTCTGTACCTCACTTGCTTTTTTGTGCATTTCTCTTGCCGCTTTCTGCACCTCTATTGCCTCTTCCTGCAACTCTGTTGCTTCTTTCTGCACTTCTCTTGCCTCTTTCTTCACCCTTCTTGTCTTTTTCAGCACCTCTGTTGCTTCTTACTGCACTTCTCATCCTTTTTTCTGCACCCCTCTTGCCTCTTTCTGTATCCCTCTTGCCTCTTTTTGCACCCTCCTACCTCTTTCTGCACCCCTCTTGCCTCTTTCTGCACCTCTGTTGGTTCTTTCTACACTGCTCTTGCTTCTTTCTGCACCTCTTTTGCAAATTTCTGCATCCCTCTTGCCTCTTTCTGTACCCCTCTTCCCTCTTTCTGCACCTCTCTTGCCTCTGCCTGCACACATGTTCCCTCTTTCTGTACCACTTTTGCCTGTTTCTGCAACTCTCTTGCCTCTTTCTGCAGTTTTCTTGCCTCCTTCTGCCCCTCACTTGCCTCTTTCTGCACTTCTATTGCCTCTTTCTGCATCTCTCTTGCTTCTTTCTGCACCCTTGTTGTCTCTTTCTGCACCCCTGGTGTCTCTTTCTGCACTCACCTTCCCTCTTTCTGCACCTCTCTTGCTTCTTTCTGCACTTCTCTTGCTTCTTTCTGCACCTCTCCTGCTTCTTTCTGCACCCTTCTTCCCTTTTTTGCATCCCTCTTGCCTCTTTCTGCTGTTCTCTTGCCATTTTCTGCACCTCTCTTCCATCTTTCTGCACCTCACTTGCCTCTTTCTGCACATCTCTAGCTTCTTTCCACACCTCTGTTGCTTCTTTCAGCAATTCTCTTGCCTCTTTCTGTACTTCTCTTGCTTGTTTCTGCACCTCTCTTGCGTCTTTCTGCACTGCTGTTGCCTCTTTCTGCACCTCACTTGCTTCTTTCTGCTCCCCTCTTGCCTCTTTTTGCATCCCTCTTTTCTCTTTCTGGACCTCTCTTGCATCTTTCTGCACCCCTGTTCCCTCTTTCTGCACCTTTCCTGCCTGTTTCTGCACCTCTGTTGCCTCTTTCTGTACCTCTGTTGCTTCTTTCTGCACTTCTCTTGATCTTTCTGCACCCTTCACGCCTCTTTCAGCACCTCTGTTACTTCTTTCTGCATTTCTCTTCCTTCTTTCTGCACCCCTCCTGCCTCTTTCTGTACTTGTATTGCCTCTGTGCACCTCTCCTACCTTGTTATGCATCTCTCTTGCCTCTTTTTGTACCTGTTGGTTCTTTCTGCACTGCTCTTGCTTCTTTCTGTACCTCTCTTGCTTCTTTTTGCACACTTCTTCCCTTTTTTGCATCCCTCTTGCCTCTTTCTGCTGTTGTCTTGCCATTTTCTGCACCTCTCTTGCCTCTTTCTGCACCTATCTTGCCTCTTTTTACATCCCTGTTCCCTCTTTCTGCACCTTTCCTGCCTGTTTCTGCACCTCTCTTCCTTCTTTCTGTACCTCTGTTGCTGCTTTCTGCACTTCTCTTGCCTCTTTCTGCACCCTTTGCGCCTCTTTCAGCACCTCTGTTTCTTCTTTCTGCACTTCTCTTCCTTCTTTCTGCACCCCTCCTGCCTCTTTCTGTACCTCTCTTGCCAATTTGTGCATCTCTCCTACCTATTTCTGCACCCCTCTTGCCTCTTTTTGCACCTGTTAGTTCTTTCTGCAATGCTCTTGCTTCTTTCTGCATCTCTCTTGCAAATTTCTGTATCCCTCTTACCTCTTTCTGCACCCCTGTTTCCTCTTTCTGTACCTTTCTTGCCTGTTTCTGCACTTCTCTTGCCTCTTTCGGCACCTCTGTTGCTTCTTTCTGCATCCCTCTTGTCTCTTTAAGCACCTCTGTTGCTTCTTTCTGCACTTCTCTTGCTTCTTTCTGCACCACTCTTGCCTCTTTCTGTACCTCTTTTGCTTCTTTCTGTACTTTTCCTGCCTCTTTCTGTACCCCTCTTGCCTCTTTCTGCACCACTGTTGGTTCTTTCAGGAAGTCTCTTGCCTCTTTCTGCACTTCTCTTCTTTCTTTCTGTACCCCTCATGCCTCTTTCTGTACCTTTCTTGCCTCTTTGTGCACCTCTCCTACCTCTTTCTGTACCCCTCTTGCCTCTTTTTGCACCTCTGTTGGTTCTTTCAGCACTGCTTTTGCTTCTTTCTGCACCTCACTTGCCTCTTTCTGCACCTCTGACTTAGAGGTAGTTTTACTCCCCCTGCCCTATTATGTACTAGGGCCTTACAGGGGAGGTCATGCCAATCACAGGGGTACCCCAACCCATAGTGTAGCCTAGTGTATGTAGGTGTTTTCACTGTATTCTAAGTGTCTTTCAGCATAGCACTGGCTCCGGGCCTGGTTAGTCAGAGTCATTTACCACCAGTACCAGTCAGCAAAAAGTTGGGGGCACAGGATGACTTTGCAACAAGGCCTCTTTCTGCACCTCTGTTGGTTCTTGCTGCATATCTATTGCTTCTTTCTGCACCTTTCTTCGTTTTTCTGGACTTCTGTTGCCTCTTTCTGCATTTCTCTTGCTTCTTTCTGTGCCTTTCTTCCTCTTTCTGCACACGTCCTACCTCTGTAGGCATAGTTCGTAATTAGCATTTCAAAAACCTTAGAAATTCACTGAAAAAACCATAGGTTTCAGGGATGTTATAGTTAGAAATTAGCATTTAAAAAGCCTTTGAAATTCACTAAAAAACCATAGGTTTCAGGGACGTTATAGTTAGAAATTAGCATTTAAAAAACCTTTGAAATTCACTGAAAAAACCATAGGTTTCACAGACGTTAAAGTTAGAAATTAGCATTTAAAAAACCTGTGAAATTCCCTGAAAAAACCATAGGTTTCAGGGAAGTTATAGTTAGAAACTAGCATTTAACAAACCTATGAAATTCACTGAAAAAAACCATAGGTTTCAGGGACGTTATAGTTAGAAATTAGCATTTAAAAAACCTTAAAAATTCACTGAAAAAAAACACAGGTTTCAGGGACGTTATAGTTAGTTGGACATTTCACTCGTACAAAACCAGAGAAATTCTGCTGTTACAGTTAGTTGAGGTAACTATAACTCGCGCCCCTGCAATGCACTGCTGATGACGTCACATATTACATCACTTATGACATGGTCAGTGACATCACTGATGACATCATCCATGTGACAATCTGATGCACCTCCTCACACCCTAAAATAACCTTTGATACACCCACTCTAAAATACAGTCTATCATTTTCAAAACCAAAGACACACCAATAGCAGTTACTGCATACCCACTCACTGATTCCTAGGTCTACACACAAATCTACTCATTCACCCATACAGTCACTCATACATGCAGGCACTCATCAATACAGCACTATCATATACACTCATACACCTATACAGACACTCACACACCGCTACTCACCTGTAGAGTTACTCACACATAGTCAGTCATGCAAAGAA
The DNA here is from genome assembly GCA_963921515.1 of Calotriton arnoldi. NCBI lineage: Eukaryota > Metazoa > Chordata > Amphibia > Caudata > Salamandridae > Calotriton > Calotriton arnoldi. The sequence continues at coordinate 48,898 of CAWUFW010011502.1, read as the reverse complement.
TCAATCACGCTCCCATTTACTCACCTACACAATTATACACACACCACCTCACTTATTCATACAGATGCTAACACATACTTACTCTCTTATACAGTCACTGACACAAGCATACACTCATCCATACAGGCACTCTCACAATCACTCACTCTCACATATAGTCATATATATACTCCAACACTCACATATACTGCCTTTCATATATGAAGCTACTCACACATGTACCACTGAGACATCTGAACACTCACCAACACACCTATACACACACTCACCCACTCATACAGCCCTTAACAGATGCACTCTTGAACCATACACCCAGTGAATCACCCACTCACACATCTATGCACAAAGTCACACACCCCCCACCCACCCACATAGACACTCATGCACCCACACAGATACTGAGACAACCAATCAATAACCCATATAGACACTCATGTAGCTACTCAGCAACCCATGCAGCCGCTTACACATCAACAGACAGACTGATACAGACATTCACACAGTTTAGTCACTAACCCATGCATTCAGTAAGACACGTTTAATCACTCACTTATACAGTCAGTCACGCACCTACTAAATCATCCCTTCAGCCAGTCATACACCCACTCATTCTTCAATACACCTTGGCCTAAACATATAAAACATATTTAAACTTTAAGAAACACACAGTCACTGGATGATGTAATCAGTGATGTCATCAGTGATGTCATTTGAGATGTCATCAGTGATGTCATCAGTGATGTCACTGACCATGTCATGAGTGATGTAATATGTGACGTCATCAGCAGTGCATTGCGGGGGCGCGAGTTATAGTTACCTCAACTAACTATAACGGCTGAATTTCTCTGGTTTTGTACGAGTGAAATGTCCAACTAACTATAACGACCCTGAAACCTGTGTTTTTTTCAGTGTTTTTATATATATACGTCAAGCCGAATTCGGTTCTCTGATCCGGAAGTACTTAGTTCCGCAAGGAAATGGTCCTGTAACCCCCGGACGGCTAAGCAACCTGCTGACTGCGATGACGAGGAAGCAGTCGCGTCGAAGGACGCGCACATATCTGGAAAACGCCGTATGAAGGTAGGGGACGCCGAGATTGTCCGGTGAGAGGGGTGCAGCCAAGCGACTAATCACTAAGCTTGGGAAATAATCTTAAAGTGCTACATAATGTCTGCCGACATGTTGCGATCCAGAGAGGAAGCGGCGGATGAAATGTTTACCGAGTGTTTAAACTCACAAATAACTGTGCAAAAAACTGATCTGAGTATACAACAGCCCTCAACATTGAAAGATCTTTATAAACAATTGGAAAAACTTAGCAAATCTGAACAAGCAAAATGATGGGAACACAAATCACTGTCCAAATACTTAGAAGTTGGAAGAATCCCACGTGGGCTCCGGATTATGCTCGCCCCGAGCTATGAGAATCCGAATCCTATTATGCTGCGGGAGTGGGCTGAGAGTAATTTGGAGGCATCCAAAAATCTAATGTGTATCCTTATTAAATATGCGGATATAGACAGAATAGAATTACAACAAAAAATTGACAAAATAAATGCACAAATTGCTCTTCTAGAAAGTGGTTCTAACCCTTCTAAATTAAGAGAAGAAATGATGGCACGTTTAAAAAAAGAGGAGGACATAATCAAAAAGCGCAAAACCTTCAAGTTCCAGCGAGATAAAGGGGACTATGAAAGGGGACAGATTTTTACGTTTGCGCGTAAATATGACGCAATAAAATCGATTCCTAAGGCAGTCCAATTTGCTTCAAACCGCGATAATAGAGGAGGCAATAGCAATGAGATTCCAACAGCATCGTCGATGTCAGATTTAAGCTCCGCCGTGGAAAGTGAGTCCGAGGCAGAACAATCGGCAGTCACAACTGACATCTCTGCCCATAAACTGACACACTCGATCGGAGATGAAATCGGTTTTTTACAAGAGGAATGGCGTCAAACTCTACGCCCCAGGATAATAAACAACAGAGGAGGCAGAGGAGGAATGCCAAACGCCGGGAGAGGCGTAGAGCAAGGCGCAAGCGAATCCACACGTCCTCAAACGAACATGAACAAAAAACCTATGAGAAGGAATTGGCGGCAGAAGTAAAATCAATAGAATCCAACTCCAACACGATAATTAATCTCTCACAAGTCAACCTAAGTGAGGCAGAAAAACAACTTCTTTCATTGGGCTTATCTTACTGCCCGGAATCGAACTTTGATTATACACAGACTAGGGTGGATGTCTATAAATACATAAGAAAACTTAAACTACAAAAATTTCATAATTTGAGACCTACAAATACAGAACCACCAATACTAAGTCCAACAATCCAGGAAATGGCACACCCTCTTTTGGAATCTGATGTAAATCTATTATGTGATATGCAGGCCTTACAGGATGATGTTTCATTATCATTTGATTCACAATCTATAGACCATATATTAGAGAATCAATCAATCCAAACGAATGCCATAATCAAAACTAGCTTTAAACCAAAGTCAACCTTTGTCCCGATCCTACCAAGGGATTCTATAGATACATTCAATGAGAACATTCTGATAGAAATTAAGAAATTAAATTACAAAATACAGACAACAGCCAAACATCAACAAGTGCGCCAACACCAATATCATCAGCTGATTAAAAAACTACAATCAGACAACTCCCTGGTTATAAGGAACTCAGACAAAGGGGGAAATGTGGTACTCTGGCCTAGGGCATTATATTTGGAGGAAGCACTCACGCAACTGAATGACCGATCATGCTACAAGATCAGCACCAAAATAACGACGGTTGCAGCACAAAATGAACTGTTTAAATATCTGTTGGCGTGGAAAAGTGCTGGTCTATTAAATCCAGATGAATATAAATTTCTTAAAAATGATTGTCCGGTCATACCTGTGATCTATTTTATCCCCAAAATACATAAAAGTATCAGTAAACCACCAGGGAGACCGATAATTTCTGCTAAACAAAGTTTGTTAGAAAATGTATCTATATATATTGACTCATTTCTACAGGACTATGTGAGAACTCTGCCATCATTCATTAAGGACACTACAGATTTTTTAAGGACTCTACAAGAGTGTCAATGGTGTGAAGATTATCTGTTAATAACTATAGATGTATCTAATTTGTATACTAGCATACACCATAAGTATGGCTTAAGAGCACTAAAATATTTCCTGGATAGGCGACCCATTCAATTCCATAACCATAATAAGATGTTGATAAGTTTGACTGAATTTTGTTTGAACAATAATTACTTTTTGTTCCAGACCCAAATTTACCAACAAGTGAGAGGTGTGGCCATGGGGGCAAGTTTTTCTCCCAGTTTTGCTTGCCTCCATTTGGGATGTGTGGGAGGAAATGATTGTCAACACATTATATGGAGATACTTTATCAAAACATGTAATCAAATGGGTCAGATATATAGATGATTTGTTTTTGATATGGCAGGGTGATAGAGCGAGTGCGGAGGCATTCATCACCAATTTAAACAACAATGACATCAATCTACACCTCACACATAACATCAGTGAAAAGTCTGTCTATTTTTTGGATGTGGAGGTATTTGTTGCCAATAACCATCTAGAAACACGATTATTTCGCAAACCTACGACAGGAAACACGTTACTGCACGCATCCAGTTTTCATCCCAAACACACAATAAACAGTATCCCCTATGGGGAAATGCTTCGGATGCGTAGGCTATGCAGTAGAGAGGAAGATCTTAGGCAGGCACAAAATCAATGCAAAGAACGTTTCCTAGCCAGAGGATACTCAGCCTCAACCATAGATGCAGCTATTAGAAAAACAGACCAACTATGTAGGGAAGACCTTCTATCTAAAAGCACTGTAAAACCTGACTCTAAGTCTACTCCTGAAACCAGCAATCCCAGACTTATTCTGACGTACAACAGACAGAGGGAGGACATATGCCATATTATAAGGAAAAATTGGCATATAATACGTAACGATTCCACAATGGGAGATTTAATCCCCAAAAATCCTACTGTTACATACAGAAGGGCAACTTCAACTAATGATTATTTAGTGAAAAGCAGCCCAGAGTTTGTTTCCAATAAGAATTGGCTCTCAGGACAAAAGGGGTTTAGAAAATGTTTGACTTGCAAAGCTTGCAAGTTAGGCGTTAACAAAAATTCATACTGTACCCCTTTTAGGACCACACCTACCAACATTTCCAAGGTTTTGACTTGTAAAACTGAATATGTTATCTATGTGTTGGAGTGCTCCTGTGGACTTAAGTACATTGGTAGTACTAAACTGTCAGTCCACAGGAGAATCCTCCAACACATGAGAGCCATTACTAATTTCGATCCAAGTTACCCAGTTGCTCGCCACTTCAGGGAAGTCCACAAGAATCAAATGCAAGATCTAAAATATTTTGTTGTGGATTCCATACCACCATTAAGAAGGGGTGGCAATAGAGAGGCTAACCTGAGAAAATTAGAAACTCACTACATTTTAGAGTTTGATAGTAAGAGTCCTAATGGTTTAAACACCACTGAGGACCTATATACGTGGCTCTAAAAGCTCAGGTTGAGAAACTCGGTCTACAATCACACTTGGTACCATTGTAAAATAAGAAATAAAAAGTGTACAAATAAATTTATAATTTTTACAGTTTATCAATTGAAAGTTAACTGTTAATATAGAAAAGCTTGTAGGATTAAGCCTAATCAAATTTTAGCAAGCTAACCTTTTTATTAAATCACGCGCAACCTCCATCATTTCCCGTAAAAGAAATAAGATAAAAATATAAAAAAATCATTTTTAATGTTTTTACAAATAATCACTATTATATGTTCACTACAAATGGTGTTATTTTAGTTCAGCACTTTGGCACTTTATATTTAGTATTTTTTAACACTATTGGTATGTAAATATTTTAGACGACTGTTTTGGATGTTTAAGTACAGCAGCAAGACATAAGAGATAACATATTACTGTTGGTAGTTGAAAAGTATTGGTCTCAAAAATAAGTAAAATGTGGAGATTGCAGTAAAATAACAAGGGAAGATGCCTTAGCTGCATAGTATGTGCAAAGTGTACTCAATGTTTATATTTATATTTATATTTATATTGTATAGATATGTTTTACCAAAAATCAACTAGAGCCTTTTATCTTAATTGTATTTATAGGCCCAAAGTAATATTTTATTCAATATTTTCATCATGTATTTAAACAGATATTATTGTGTTAATTATAAATGAAATTTATATGTATCTTGCTGCTAAAAAGACAAAGTGAACGAGAAAACAAAACGAAAGTCTGTTTTCACTGTCGTCTATTGCACTGTCACTTTAAATAAGGGAATAATGCACTGACATGTCATGTGATCAAGGGCTTCAGAGCCCGAAACGCGTCATGGCAACATTTATGCACTTAAAATAAACTGGCACGAAGAAATTGGAGTCCGTTTCTCTTTTTGCGAGTTCCTGAGAAAAATAGGACTGCAAAGCTGGAAAATTGATACATATATATTTATATATATATATATATCGCCACACTCCGCCTCAACGTTCCTCACAGCGGGAACAAACGGAAGACGAACCCAGATTTGGTGTAAGTTTCGTTTATTTTTCAGTGAGCCACCATTGCTGCCATGACGAGTTTCGGCCAGATTCGGCCTTGATCACATGACGCGCGTTTAGAGCCACAGTGTGATATTTAAAGTGAAAGATCATCTGCACACGTGATACAATTCTTTCATAGGCATAAACAACATACTATGTTGAAATAACTCTTATTGGTGCAAAATACGGCAATCGATGTATAAATACATACATAGATAAATACATGACATATGTAAATAAATAAGTAGTATTGATGTAAAATACAATATAACCATAATATGTAAAATACATAAACACAATTGTAGTAAAACCTCAATTAAAAAAACAATTGAATATATTAAAATTCATTGTGAGTTTTTTGAGGTAGTTAGTTACTAAATATAATGTCAGTATGGATATTAGCATACTATTCGGGGGACTAAATGGAAAAATCCTAATAATGATCCCCATTCTAGTAGTCCCAAAAATGTATCCCCGAGTGTGGATTTGGTTGACTGATGTTTATTCAAAATGCTGTAATTAGACTCAACCAAAGCTACTGCCCGTTCTGCCTACCTAATTAAGAGTACCTATGTGTAAAGTGCAAAGTGTCAATAAAGTGCTAAGTAACAAATCTACAAATTGAGCATTTTACATAAAAGATCGCAAAAGCCATGCTTCATAAAAATGCCAATAAATAGATAAAAATACGTAAGTGAATAAAAAAATTATAATTTTTTCAGTTCTATTAAAAGTTTTAAAAGTTTAAAAACGAGAGGCAGCTGGCTGACTAAAAAATCCTTGGACAGAGAAAGCACATGTAAGAGACATGCCATATACAGTTAGAGAGTTCTTAATAGTATATCTATGTGTGTCTTTCTGGTGGAATCTATCTAGTATAATCTGATCCCAGATTAACTATAGCCAAGTATAGAAATCCTCACTTGAATTATGCCCGTTAGGATTTTTTGTGTCAAGATCGAGGATGTACCTAGTTTCGAGGCGTCTGAGTTTGGCCTCCCGATCACCTCCCCGTCTTGATGGTAGAATGGAGTCAATTAGGAAATAACTAAAATCCTGAAGGTTGTTTGCATGTCTTTCTTTAAAGTGTCGTGCGAATGGATATGTGGGATCACTGTTTGTAATTGCTCGCATGTGCTGCAGTATACGTTTGTGGGCCTGCAATTTAGTGATGCCCACATACTGCAGTCCTCACGGGCAACTCAACACATACACCACATATTCTGTCTTGCATGTCAGGTATTTAGTTATTCTGATGGGATCCTTTGTGAATGGGGAGACATATGAGGTTGTATTTACCGCATATTGGCACGCCCGACAACAGTTGCATTTATAGAAACCTTTTCTGACTTGATTTAGCCAATTTCTGGTGGTTGGTATTTCCGGGCTGCTCTTGACTAGTGTATCCCTCATTGATCTGGATTTCCTAAAGGTGATGCTGGGTTTCACAGGCAGTGAAGTCCCGATAATGAGATCACCCCGTACAACCGACCAATTTCTATTGATGATCCTACGCAGGGTATTCTGTTGTTTGCTATATGTCAGGATCAGTCTAGTTTCTGGATTTGGACTGTCCTGCCTTGTGGGAATGCTGGTGGTTCTGTCTTTGTTGATGAGAGCCTTTCTATCTTTTTTGTTGGCTTTAGAGATGGCTTCATCAATAATCTTGGAGTTGTACCCCCTCTCTAGGAATCTGTTCTTACTCTGTTTTTGGGCCTCTTCCAAATCATGCTCGTTGCTGCAAGTGCGTCGTATCCTCAGCATCTCTCCATAGGGTATACTATGGATGAGATGCTGAGGATGATGACTGCCAGCATGCAGCAGACTAATTCCTGCCGTGGGTTTGCGAAAAAGTTTTGTCTACATCTTGTGGTTTTTGATGTATATCTCCACGTCTAGGAAGCATATAGATTGGTCGCTGATTGTAGCTGTAAAGTGCAGGTTCAGGCTATTTTGGTTTAGATTGTGTACAAAATCCTGAGCAGATTCTTTTGTGCCACGCCATATTACAAATAAGTCGTCGATATAGCATAGCCAAACTTTTACCTGAGTGTCAACAATTGATTTAAATTCATTTTTTAGGATTACTTCTTCCCACCAGCCCATATGCAGGCAGGAGTAGCTAGGGGAAAAGCAAGCTCCCATAGCTACTCCTCTGACCTGCTGTAGGATTTGGTTCTGGAACAGAAAGTAATTATTGTTTAGGCAGTATGTGATCATGGAAATTAGCATTTTGTTGTGTTGGGCAAGATGGAGGGGTCTGCTGTTTAGATAATGTTGTGTTGCTTTGATGCCATCTTTGTGATGTATGCTTGTGTATAGCGATGTAACATCTAAACACATTAACAAGCAGTTCTGTTCCCATTCTACCAACTCCAATTGTCTCAGGAAATCCCCAGTATCTTGCACAAATGACGGAATATTTTTAACAAAGTCTTGTAAAAAGAAATCAATGTATTTGGTAGTGTTTTCTAAAAACCACCTATCGCTGAAATTATAGGTCTACCTGGCGGGGTGGTGGCATTTTTGTGCAATTTGGGGATGAAATACATAGTTGGCATTACAGGGTGTTCATTTTTTAGGAACTTGTATTCATCCATATAGATCAACCCGGTGCTTCTCCAAGCACTCAATTTAGAGTAGTATTCAATCCATGAAGCACGTACAACTTGGACATTAGTTCTTTTATAACAATTTGTATCGCCCAATTGTTGAGTTGCTTCTTTAATGTAGTCATCCCTAGGCCATATGACAATGTTGCCACCCTTGTCAGAGTTCCTGATTATGATTTGGTCGTTTTTCTGTAGTTTTTGCTGAGTCAGTTGTATGCCCTTTGCTGATAATCTTGTCGTTGTTTGCTTCTGGTGGTTTGTATTTTTAGTCTTTTTATTTCTGTGGTGACTAGATCATTAAAAATATCCAATGAGTCTCTGAAGGTAATCGGTTGGAATGTAGATTTAGGCTTGAAATTGGTTTGGACAGTGCCATATGTTGTAAGGTTAGTAGTTGCATAACTGACTACTCCTTCATTGCCCTCATTTTCCAATTCCTGTAGGTTGCTTAATAGTTCTGCATCTGCAGCTGTTAGGTTGCTATTGCCATTTGTTGGGGTTGCATTACTGGAGTTGCAATTTTTAGATTTGTTGGTATGAAATTTCCTAAGTTTTAAATTTCGCACAAACTTGTATACATCCACTCGAGTTTGGGCGTAATCAAAATTATTTGGTGGACAGTAAGACAAACCTAACTCCAACAACTTGATCTCTGCTTCATTTAGACTCATTGTGGATAGATTGAGAACAGTTTTGTTTTGCTTTAATATATTGGATATTACTTGCGATTCCATCTTTTTTTGTAGTGTGTTTTTTTGACATTGCTGTTGGTGCCATTTGTTGCACTTGCGTCTTTCTCTACGCTTGCAGTTGAGTCTTTGTTTGGTAGTTGTATTGCTTTGCGAGGGCGTAATGTCTCTCTGCGGTCCTGCCGGAGGCAGTTTAATTCTTCCGCTAGTGTGAACTTGCGAAACCCCAATCGAGACCTTGATCTTGCTTGTTCAGCATCAGAATCGCTTTCCATATTGGAACTAATATCAGAGATTGAGGTTGATGATTCGGCAACTGGTCGTCCACTCGCTAATCTTCCCTCCTCAATGGTTACCCTTTTGGCTGTTTTTATGGAATCAAATTTCCTGGAGAAAGTGAATATTTGGCCCTGCTCGTAATCTTGTTTGTCCCTTTGAAACTTGTATGTTTTCCGTTTCTTAATTGTTTCCTCATCTTTGGCCAATCTGATTAACATGGTTTCGCGCATTTTTGTAATCAGTGGTGTAATTTCAACTTTGTTTATTTCACTCTCTAGGTCGTCGATTTGTTTCTGTGCTTTTATTCTGTCACTCTCTGCGTATTTGACAAGTATCATCACCAAACGCTTTGAAGATTCCAAATTACATTCAGCCCACTCATTTAGCATTTGAGGATCTGAATTCTCATAACTTGGGGCAATCATAATATGTAGCCCCCTTGGAATACGTCCTACTTGCAAATATCGGTCCAGAGACCGGTGTTCCCACCATTTTGCTTGCTCAGTACGTTTAGCTTTCTCAAGCTGTTTGTATAGTTCCTTCATGTTAGTATGCCCCTCCATTATCTGGCTGGTGTGAGCCACCGCTTGTTGCGATGTGCTGGGGGCATCGTCGAACATAGTTTCAGCCGCTGCCTCGCGGCTCCTAAGCGCGTCTGCAGACATGGCGGCAACACTGTATGCTGGTAGACGCTGTTATGGTACTAGCGTACTACGAGAACACCACTGCAAAATTACGGTGCTCCTTCACTACACATCTCCACAACCGAATAGTTCCCTTCTGCTTCCTACCTTGTACCTTGCTGACGGTTTACGCGTCCTCCGACCCGTATCCCGTTGTTGCACTGACGGCAGAAAGCTTTCAAGCGCATCCGGGGGCTGGTTGCGGCGTTTCTCGTTCTGAGATCCCAGGGTGATTTCCGGCAGCCGCCAGAAAGTAACTTCTTGCCGCTCCGCCCGTATCCAGGAGGGGGTTCGCCAGTACCGAGGAAGCTTGTCCCGGTATGAATATCGCCACACTCCGCCTCAACGTTCCTCACAGCTGGAACAAACAGAAGACGAACCCAGATTTGGTGTAAGTTTCGTTTATTTTTCAGTGAGCCACCATTGCTGCCATGACGCGTTTCAGCCAGATTCGGCCTTGATCACATGACGCGCGTTTAGAGCCACAGTGTGATATTTAAAGTGAAAGATCATCTGCACACGTGATACAATTCTTTCATAGGCATAAACAACATACTATGTTGAAATAACTCTTGTTGCTGCAAAATACAGCAATCGATGTATAAATACATACATAGATAAATACATGACATATATAAATAAATAAGTAGTATTGATGTAAAAATACAATATAACCACAATATGTAAAATACATAAACACAATTGTAGTAAAACCTCAATTAAAAAAAAAAATGGAATATATTAAAATTCATTGTGAGTTTTTTGAGGTAGTTAGTTACTAAATATAATGTCAGTATGGATATTAGCATACTATTCGGGGGACTAAATGGATAAATCCTAATAATGATCCCCATTCTAGTAGTCCCAAAAATGTATCCCTGAGTGTGGATTTGGTTGACTGATGTTTATTCAAAATGCTGTAATTAGACTCAACCAAAGCTACTGCCCGTTCTGCCTACCTAATTAAGAGTACCTATGTGTAAAGTGCAAAGTGTCAATAAAGTGCTAAGTAACAAATCTATAAATTGAGCATTTTACATAAAAGATCGCAAAAGCCATCCTTCATAAAAATGCCAATAAATAGATAAAAATACGTGAGTGAATAAAAATTTTTTTTTTTTTCAGTTCTATTAAAAGTTTAAAAAGTTTAAAAACGAGAGGCAGCTGGCTGACTAAAAAATCCTTGGACAGAGAAAGCACATGTAAGAGATATGCCATATACAGTTATAGAGTTCTTAACAGTATATCTATGTGTGTCTTACTGGTGGAATCTATCTAGTATAATCTGATCCCAGATTAACTATAGCCAAGTATAGAAATCCTCACTTGAATTATGCCCGTTAGGATTTTTTGTGTCAAGATCGAGGATGTACCTAGTTTCGAGGCGTCTGAGTTTGGCCTCCCGATCACCTCCCCGTCTTGATGGTAGAATGGAGTCAATTAGGAAATAACTAAAATCCTGAAGGTTGTTTGCATGTCTTTCTTTAAAGTGTCGTGCGAGTGGATATGTGGGATCACTGTTTGTAATTGCTCGCATGTGCTGCAGTATACGTTTGTGGGCCTGCAATTTAGTGCTGCCCACATACTGCAGTCCACACGGGCAACTCAACACATACATACACCACATATTCTGTCTTGCATGTCAGGTATTTAGTTATTCTGATGGGATCCTTTGTGAATGGGGAGACATATGAGGTTGTATTTAACCATATTGGCACGCCCGACAACAGTTGCATTTATAGAAACCTTTTCTGACTTGATTTATATATATATGTGTGTGTGTGTATATATATGAATCATCTCAATGAACCCAATTGTTATAAGTTGGCAGCGTTTACAGATCTCAACAAAATCAAAGATTTGGTCTTCAAAGAATTATTTCAATGGAAGAGAGAAGGCCTGATCAGTAAGAATGAGTTTCTCTTCCTCAAAAAAGACCATCCTATTACACCTATTTTGTATTTTATCCCCAAAGTCCACAAACATACTGTTCCCTGCTCCAGGGAGACCAATAATTTCCGCACAAAGAAGTTTATTGGAACCTATTTCCAAGTTTGTTGATTATTTTTTACAGGAACATGTGTCCAATTTACCATCGTTTATAAAGGACACGGGGATTTTTTAAGGAAATTGAATAATGTTCATTGGGAGAGTAACTATCTACTTGTAGTAATGGATATAACTTCTTTATACACAAGTATCCATCATAATGATGGCATTAATGCAGTTTCTCACTATTTAGGGAATCGTGACATCAGATATTTGGAACATAACAAAATGTTAATAGCTATGATTAAGATTTGTCTTTCTAGCAATTTTTTTCTTTTCAACAAACAAGTTTATCAGCAGTTGCGAGGGGTGGCGATGGGGGCATGCTTTTCCCCCAGTTACGCATGTCTCCATGTAGGCTGGTGGGAGGAGCATGTTCTCAGGGGTGAGCACAGGGATCTGTTTGAAGGACATGTTTGTCATTGGTGGCGTTATATTGATGATGTGTGTTTTATCTGGAGAGGTTCACACACAGCTGTACTAAATTTTATTGACATCATTAACACCAACAGACTAAATCTTAATTTCACAGCCACTATCAGCCCAACCAATGTTGAGTTCTTAGATGTTTCAGTTTATGTGAAAGACAATGCAATACACACTAAATTACATAGGAAAGATACAGCAGGGAACTCGGTTCTTCATGCAACCAGTTCCCATCCTAGACATCTGATCCGCAGTATCCCGTATGGGGAATTTCTGCGGATTCGCCGTATCTGCAGTAATGAAACAGATTTAGAAGTCTGTCAAAATGAAGCATTACAAAGATTTCTTTTACGTGGCTATAAATTACATGATTTAATTCAGGCATGTATAAAGGCTAATGCTCTATCACGTGAGAGTTGTCTTGGCATTTTTAATCCAGTAACTGAAACTACGGTTAATGCTATCAACCCAGTTGAGAACAATATGCAAGTAGTAAGATTAATTACTACATATTCTAAACAACACAAACAGATTAGACAGATTGTACAGAAAAATTGGCCCATTATCCAAACTGCCCTCACACTCTCTCAAATTTTACCTACTGCACCAGCTCTCACATTTAGGAAGTCATCAGCTATGAGAGATAGCTTAGTGAGAAATAGCCCTGAAATTATGGTTTCTGGCACATGGCTACCTGCCAGAAGGGTTTTTTTTAAATGCAACTCTTGCCGGGCGTGCAAATTTGGGACCAGCACTAAAGAGTATATGACCGCTTTCAGTAATACCCCAGTTATTATACAAGGGTATTATACTTGTCGTACTGACTTCGCGGTCTATGTGCTACGGTGTACGTGCGGGTTGAAGTATGTTGGTAGCACTAAGCTCCAGGTCTATAACCGCATACTTCAACATTTGAGTGCGGTAGTTAATTCAGATCCTAATTACCCCGTAGCTAGACATCTAAAAGCAGCACATAATAATAATTTGAAGGATTTGGATTATTTTGTAATTGGAGCTGTGCCTAAATCTATTCGGGGGGGCAATAGAGAGCGTCAGTTAAGACAACTTGAAAGTAAGTTCATCCTCGAACTCGATACTAGAATGCCGAATGGGCTCAACATGGGGGAAGACTTACACAATTTTCTGTAATTAATTGTTATTTTTCGAATGATTAGATTTTTAACTCCATATCTGTAGTCAACACACTATACTGTCTCTTCAATATGGTTTTAGAATATTTTTAGGCCATCTATTCCTTCCATGTAGGGAGATGTGGGAATCTTTTTTGACAATCTTTTTGGGTTTTTTATCTTTATTGACTATTTCCTTACACAGAGGATATTATTTTGACTTTGAAATCATAGCCTGGGATTGTTATAGGGCACTGGCCCATCATATCTGATTTCTATGTTTGATTTTAACATTCAGGGCTCCCCGGGCTCCGGGGTTAATGTTCCGCTACAATCAATTTTAGTAATTTAGAGTTTTTAAACACAAGCACATTTGCACTTTACACATGTTTGCACTTAGGCGTTATGAGGCTGTCATTATAATCAAATTTTGGAACTTATGGCCTTGTTATTGTTCATATGAGCTATTGCATATTTTGCACATGAGTCAAGTTTACAATAAGCATTTTTGCACAATTTGTCAACAGGAGTTTTTTATAGTATGCAAATTTTAGTTGGTATTAATACTGGTTATTATGTATTATATGCATCTATTTAAATGTTTCATTTTCCTGATTTTACAATGTGATATTGGATATTTATTGTTTTAATATGTAATAATTACCTTTTCAATTTAATGGTTTTTATTCTTAATAACACATTGATTATGACATTTTCTTCAGCAATTGTACTCTTAGTGCAGTATGTTTTCTATGTTTATATGCCATGTGACTAGGTTTCACAATTTTACCCAGGTGCAAGGTGTTTGTTTAGCATTTTTTTGATCACTATCACTATTTATTGACTCACTAGGCTGTAGCGCGTTATGTGAACAAGACGGAGGTTTCTCTGTCGAAACGCGTCATGCTGAGGCACTGGCCAGGACTGACTGGTTGCTGGAATTATGAGGATTGAATAAAGCACTTTTATCCACCTACTCTCGTCCTTTGAGTGGTCCGTACCTGCCTGTGTGCCGTGGAGGAGTGGTGCCATTCAGGAATGGTCTTCATATATATATATATATATATATTAGGCAAACTTCAGCGTCTCAATCCACGTCGATAAGGAAAGCACACAGGTATCCAGTTTCAAAGTGCTTTATTGCAGACCCCCAACCCCCCTAACAGACGCGTTTCGCCTTGCGGCTTTGTCAATGCTAGGTTCTGTGCAAACAGTGTGAACATTTCATATCGTGAAGCCTCACGAGATCCGGGCAGACAACAATGATGGACTAAAAATCATTTCACAATAGTGTCAGCCATCTTGTAACATTGTCTTTCTGGATAAAATTCATTGAAATGTCGACAAAAACAGTAAAGTGCAAGTGCATACGTGTAATAAAAACAGTTTGTTGGGTAAAAACAGTTATTTAACAAATGTGCAAATGGTGCTGTTTTATATATAATATAAGTTGTTTCTTTAAAGAATGTATATCATGTATTTAACTCCATTAGTCTGATAATACATAGCAACCTGCACTCATTTGTTCTACCCAACTAGAGTCTCTCGCCCTGTATGTGCTGACTATCTTGTCGATATGCTTAGAGAGTTATCGTGCATGTCTGATAAAATGGTGGACTACCATATCTCACTTATGATACTGACTTGATCCTATTTCATTGATAATTTGTAGTGGTTTCTATTCCTGTCTCACCCCACTATAGGTGTCCCCAAAGTTCTTCATCGTTATTGAGTCCCACAGGGGCCTTAGTCTGGAGGTCAATGATGTACTTAGACTCTAGTATTCTGAGTGTTTTTACTCTATCCCCTCCTCTTTCTTTCTTATCTACCTGGTCTAAGCAGTAGAATGTCAACAGGTCCCTGTTGCTTTTATGGTATTTCTCGAAATGTCGCGCAAGTCCTTATTGGTTATTGCGCGCATATGTTCCAGGACACGTTTTTTGGTGGGGTGGATTGTACTGCCGATGTAGCGTTTTGCGCATGGACATTCCAGGCAGTACACCGTAAAATCTGAATTACAGTTTAGAAACTTGGATATCTGTCTTGTAGGGCGTGGATCATTTGGTCTGCCTTCGTAGCTTAGCCTCTTTTTGCTATATTTACAGGCCTTGCAACTAAGGCACGGATAAAAAATATATATATATATATATATATATATATATATATATATATATATATATATATATATATATATATATATATATATATATATATATATATATATATACATACTACTGGCAGTCACCAGTAGGTAGTTGTAGTTAGGACCTTGTTTCTATTCAAAAAGCATTTTTTCTTTTCCAATATCTTTGGCGCCGGTTGACGGATCTTCGCGAAATTTTCAAAACTAATGCCCTGCTCCGGTCATCTCCTGTCTTGGAAGTTTCGGGGTGATTCGTCAAGCGGGGGCCAAGAAAAAAGGGGGGTATGAACATGTGTTTTCTCCATGTTAATTTCCATAGGAAACTTTTGTCGCGGCTACAGCCCGAACTGCTGAACAGAATTACACCAAATTTGGCAGAGAGGTAGGTCTTTGTCCAGAGTGCACTCTTTGCTTTAATGGTGTAAATCCGTTCAGTAGTTCCTGAGAAATTCATACTTTAAAAAATATTAGTATCTGGTGACCTCAGTGGATCCGCGTACCCTCCCGAGTTGACTTCTGATTGGCTGCGAACACTTCCAACTAGGAAGTGTTGGCAGCCATTTTGTGACTCAGTTAAACCAAGTGGGCCCCAAAAAGTATTTTTTTTAAAACAATTCAGTGGGAGTCACGTAGGGTCTGCAAATGCTGCCCAAAAAAAAAAAAATGAAGCACGGTCTCCCGCGCTTCGTTTGCTTTAAGCCCCGGGTGGGCCAGGTCCCAGGGGCAATATATAATTAGGTGTTGGGGGCCCTGCAGGCCCCCGCTGCCCCGGGGACCGCCACCTCCCTGGTCTATTATCATGCAAATGCAGGGGGCTCGCGGCCCCCCACAGTCCTGGGGACCGCCACCTCCCCGGGGCTTAAATTTTTATAAAAAAGTGTGGGGGGGCTCCTGCCACTCCCCACACTGCCCTGGGGACCACCACCTCCGGGGCAAACTTAAATTAAGGGCAGGGGTCCGTTTGATAGAGTTATTAATAATATAAAAAAATAAAAATTAAAAGTTAGACTTGAAGAGTGTATTGTGTTGTAGTACATTGAATGTGTGCCTTTATTCGTGCCTTTGTTTTGCAAAAACCCAAAAACAGTATGAAAGTTTTTTTTTTTTTGGTTATAGGGTGGCTCTAAAAAGAGCTCTTGCGGACGCACAGCTTAAGGTTGTTGAGAAATACTCTGGTTCCTTCATCTGTGAAGTGAACTCCATCACTTCTGTAGATGTCATGCATATCAAAACGTAGATTGTTGTTATAGACGGAGCCCATCCTATGGTCTCTGGAGGTAAGCAGAAACAGCTTTATTGACATTTTTCCTAGCTTTCTCAAACTGTGGACAGAATTGATTTGACCACTTCCATTTCTGTCTTTGGATATATTAGAGTATACAAAGACAGTTTGTGGGGAAAGCAACATCAATTGTGCAAATGTATCCTTCATTAGCATTTCCAACCCTACTCGAGTCAATGTGCCTAGGTCATTGCCACCACAGTGCACAATCATGAGGTCAGGGGGTTGGAGATGCAAAAACGTTTTAACCAAAGGCATCAATTGGTGCCACTTTAATCCTCTCTGTGCAATCCATTTAATATTCACATTTTGCAAACCTAGGTCTTTGTCAATACCTCTGTGTTCAGCATACTTTTTGTCCCAGAAAACATAGCCGTGCCCTACAATCCACACTGTAAGTATCTTGAAGGGATGTCTGGAAGGAATGAAAAGATGTCTGTAGCTGCGGTAGTCAGTTAGTAGAATGACTGGTATCTAAAATGGTGGAGAAGATGTTTTTTTAAAAAAAGGCCAATAAGTGATTGGCTGTTCATCAACATTATGCACTCAAAAATAGGATGCATGTTACTTTGATGAGGAATCATGTTTCTGATTGGTTATTAAAAAATATTTGAAAGGTACAGTAGATAGGATAAGGTAATATTTTGCAAAAGTGAACCACACCTGCTATTTGCATTTGTTAGCTAGTGTGCTGAACTTGAAAATGTGATGAACTTGTGACCTGCCAGTACAGTTGAATGTTGCAGTAACTGTTACTATGGAAACTGGGATTAAGCAGAATGGGGGATGGGTTGAAATTTAACTGTGGATTTAAAATGTGAATTGGAAACTTAAATATAAGTGATATGTTAGTAAATTAAGTTTTTCTAAGTCAGTAGTATGTGTAGAAGTAGCGTGTTGTTAAAAAAACAAATACTAGTATTATGAGAAATAGGTTTATCAACTTCAGTACGGGTTCACAGCTCCATCGTGACGCATTACTGAGGCACAGCGGTGGAGTCGCGACCCCAGAAAATTCCAGAACCAGTTTGGGCAGTTTTAGAAGACAGTTAGAAAGGGTTAATATGTCTTACCAATAGAAATGTGTTTCGCAATTTGAAATAATGTAGGAAGCAATCTGATTTGTTACTTATATTTATTTGTGTGCAGAAAGAGAGGGAAAGTTTGCCATTACTGGTTTTACCTTGTTGAGAGAGCTGCATTACATTTATTGTTTGCAAAAGAAACTCTTTAATGAGTTTCTGATATTTGATATTCTGCAATAATATTTCAAAGGTAAGTTACAAATGTGTAAGGTGTGTTATGTATTATGCAGTAGTGCTTCACTGTTTGTAGTAATATTTTTAGATTTGAAAATAATTATTTTCAAAGTTTGGAAATTATTAGATAAGTGTGATGTTTGAAATAAATATATTATGAAATGTACAGATGTGTATTGTACTTTGTTTAATTGTAATGAAATGACTATTGAAATAGATTGTGTATAGTAACATGTGTACATTGGTAGATGGATTAGTGATTATGGTAGTTTGTTTGTGTCTGTGGAAATGTGCAAATCAAGTACGCCACATAATTTTAGGTGTATCTTTGAAATGGGAAGTGCAGTCTGTCAAGTTTCAAGGTCTGCATGGTCTTGTGACTAAGGTATGTCTCTACTTGCACATGTATTTGTCATATGTGTTATGCATCTGAATATGTTAGATGTATAAAAAAGAGGTATACATCTATTTGTATGTTTCTTTTATATATAATAACAGTAGCGAAAGGTACAGACAAAAGCATGCATACTTTTGATAATATGGTGAGACATATAAAAGAGATATATGAAGGATTGCTTGTTTATATTTGGCTACGCCTAACACTCTGAGTAGTCGCAGAATAGTGAAGCTGCAAGAGAAAAGTGATGTTTTAGACATGTTGGCAGAGGGATTACTGATTATAGTAGTTTGTATGAGTCTGGTGAATGGTACAGTTGAAGTATGCCACATAATTGTAGGTGTGTTCTTGAAATGAGAACTGCAGTATGTTAAGTTTTAAGGTCTGCATGGTTTTCTGACTGAGGTATGTCTGTACTTGCACATTATTCTCACATGTGTTATGCATCTGAAAAGGACACTAGCAAAATGTACAGACATATGCATGCATGCTTTTAGGAATATGGCTAGGCCCAACACTCTCAATAGTTGCTGGATACTGATGCTGCAGCATAAAAGTGAGGTTTAAGATAAGTTGTGAGAGGGAATAGTGATTAGAGAATGTTGTTTGAGTCTGTGAAAAAGTACACTTGAAAAACGCTGCTTAAATTTAGGTGTCTATTTTAAATGGGAAATGGAGTCTGACAGGTTGAAAGTCCTTTATGTTCTTGTGACTGAGGTATGTCTGTATTTGCACATGTATTCTGACATGTGTTATGCCTATGAAGATGGTAGAAGTGTAAAAAAAGGTATACATCTATTCGTATGTTTCTTTTATATATGATGTCACTAGTAAAAGGTACAGACACATGCATGCATGCTTTTATGAATATAGAGAGACTTACAACAGACACATTGAAAAAGTTGATTCTTTGTATTTGGAATGGCCCAACATTCTCAGTAGTTGCTAAATAGTGAAGCTGCAGCACAAAAGTGAGGTTTAAGATATGTTGGTAGAGGGATTAGTGATTAGGTTAAGTCATATCAGTGTATTGAAATGTACACTTCAAATATGCCACATAAATTTAGGTGTCACCTTGTAATGGGAAGTGCACTCTGTCAAGTTTAAGGGACTTTATGGTCTTATGATTGAGGTATGTCTGTACTTGCACATGTATTCTCTCATGTGTTGTGCCTATAAAGATGGTTGAGGTATAAAACAACACTGGTATACATCTATTTATATATTTCCTTTATATATAATGCCACTAGGAAAAGGTACACACACATGCATGCTTGTTTTCTGAAATATAGTGACAGTTACATCTCTGTTCTCAAGCACTAGCCATGCACTGATCTAAGGAGGTAGATATTACTCTTGGACTCATGAATTCACTCAGGTGCTCCCATGCAGTTATGCCATCAAGGAGGCACTA
This sequence comes from Calotriton arnoldi, assembly GCA_963921515.1. Taxonomy (NCBI): domain Eukaryota; kingdom Metazoa; phylum Chordata; class Amphibia; order Caudata; family Salamandridae; genus Calotriton; species Calotriton arnoldi. The sequence continues at coordinate 28,931 of CAWUFW010011502.1, read as the reverse complement.
CCTATACTCACATCTAATCACTTAGGCATTTGCCATACATTTATGCAATCATCCAGGCACTACTATTCCACTGAAACATTCACTCAGGCACTACCCATGTACTCATCTATTCACTCAGGTACTACCCATGCACTCATGCAATGACTCAGGCATTACTCTTACACTCATACTTTCACTCAGGTATTTCTCATACACTCATCCAATCACTCAGGCACTACCTCTGCACTCATAGAATCACCCAGGCTGTACCCATGCTCTCATGGAATCACACATAAAACTACCTATGCATTCATCTATTGTGTCAAGCGCTACCTATACACTCATGCAATGACCCAAGCTTTAGCCTTGCATTAACACTTTCTCTCAGGTATTTACTATACACTCATACAATCACCCAGGGACTTTCACTGCACTCATGTAATCACTCAGGCACCAATCTTGCACTGAACTATTCTCTCAAGCAGTACCCATGCACTCATCCAATGGCCCAGCCATTACTCTTACAGTCATCCTTTTATTCAGGCAGTACCCATGCACTCATACAGTCAAGGAGGAAGTACCTATACACACATCCAATCAATCAGGCATTACCTTTGCAATTTTTCAATCACCCAGGCACTACTTTTGCACTCAATGATTCACTCAGACAATACCCATGCACTCATCCATTTCCTCAGGTACTACTGATGCACTCATACAATGCCCCATGGATTACTCTTGCAGTCATCCTTGTACTCAAGCACTAGCCATGCACTGATCTAAAGAGGTATTTATTACTCGTGCACTCATGAATTCACTCAGGCACTACCAATGTACTTATCCAATCAGTCAGGCAGTACTCCTGCACTCATGCAATCACCCAGGCACTACTCCTGTACTCATGCAATCACTGACATACTATCCATATAGTCATGCAATCACTCAAGCACTACTCTTGCAGTAAACCATTCTCTCAGGCAGTACCTATGCAGTCATCCAATGACCCAGGCGTTACTGGCACAGTCATTCTTTTACTCAGGTACTTCCTATGCAGTAATATAATCACCTAGGGGCCGATTCACAGAACTAATCTGAGATAAAATCCTAAACTTACTACTTTTGGTATTCACAGAAGGCATTTAGTAGTAGTAAAGTTAGGACTCCTAACTTTACTACTACTAAACTGAGACAAAATCCTAATTTACGATTTTCGGTATTCACAAAAGGCATTTAGTAGTAGTGAAGTTAGGAGTCCTAACTTTACTACTACTAAATGCCTTCTGTGAATACCAAAAGTAGTAAGTTTAGGATTGTATCTCAGTTTAGTAGTGGTAAAGTTAGGAGTCCTAACTTTACTACTACTAAATGCCTTCTGTGAATACCAAAAGTAGTAAGTTTAGGATTTTATCTCAGATTAGTTCTGTGAATTTGCCCCCTAGACATTACCCTTGGAGTCATAAACTCACTCAGGCAGTACTCAGGTATACATCTATTTGTATGTTTCTTTTATATATGATGGTACTAGGAGAAGGTGCAGACACATGCATGCATGCTTTTATGAATATAGAGAGATTTACAACAGACATATTGAAAAAGTTGCTGCTTTGTATTTAGGTAGGCCCAACACTGTCAGTAGTTGTTGAATAGTAAAGCTGCAGCACAAAAGTGTACTGTAAGACATGTTGGTAGAGGTATTTGTGATTCGGTTACTTCGTATCAGTCTATCTAAAGGAACACTCCAAGTACGCCTTATAAATTTAGGTGTCTCCTTGCAATGAGAAGTGCAGTTTGTCAAGTTTAAGGGACTTTATGGTCGTATGACTCGGGTAGGTTTGGAATCATCCAGGCACTACTTTTGCACCCAATGATTCACTCAGACAATACGCATGCACTCATCCATTCCATCAGGTACTACTGATGCACTCATACAATGACCCATGGATTACTGTTGCAGTCATGAATTCACTCAGGCAGTATCAATGCAGTTATCCATTCAGCCATGCAGTACCCCTGTACTCATGCAATGACTGACTGACTGAAAGTATTTGTAGAGCGCACTACTGCCGAGGCGTCTTGGCGCTGGGTAATATGCAAAAACAGAGGCCAACAAGTTCAGGGTTGGGAAAAGAGCCATGTTTTAATTTCCCTCCTGAAGGCAGATCTGTTTGGCAGGAATCTCAGGTGTGTGGGAAAAGAATTCCAAAGTTTGGGTGCTAGAAAAGAAAAGCGTTTACCTCCACACCTTACTCTCTTTATCTTTGGGAGTTGTACTAGACCAAGGGAGGCTGATCTTAAAGATCGTGAAGGTACATATCGGGAAAACAAGGATTGCACATCACTCAGGCACTACTCCTGTACTCATGCAATCACTGATATACTATCCATATACTCAAACAATCACTCAAGCACTACTCTTGGTGTAAACTATTCTCTTAGGCAGTAACCCTTGCACTCATCCAATGACCCAGGCGTTACTGTTACAGTCATCCTTTTACTCGGGCAATACGCATGCACTGATGTAATCATCCAGACTTTAACTTTGGAGTCAAACTCACTTAGGCAGTACTCAGGTATATATCTATTTGTATGTTTTTTTTAAATAAATTATGTCACTAGGAAAAGGTACATACATATGCATGCATGCTTTTATGAATGTAGAGAGATTTACAACAGACACATTGAAAAAGTTGCTGCTTTGTATTTAGCTAGGCCCAACACTTTCAGTAGTTGCTGAATAGTGAAGCTGCAGCACAAAAGTGTGGTTTAAGACAGGTTGATAGAAGGATTAGTGATTAGGTTACCTCGTATCAGTCTATGTAAGGGAACACTCCAAGTATGCCTTATAACATTAGTTGTCTACTTGAAATGGGAAGTGCAGTTTGTCAAGTTTAAGGGACTTTATGGTCTTATGACTGAGGTATGTCTGCACTTGCACATGTGTTCTCACACATGTTATGACTATGAACATGGTAGAGGTATAAAACACAGGTATACATATATTTGTATGTTTCTTTTATATATGATGTCACTAGGAAAAGGTACAGAAACATGCATGCATGCTTTTATGAATAAAGAGAGACTTACAACAGACACATTGAAAAAGTTACTGCTTGGAAATAAGCTTGGCCCAACACTCTCAGTAGTTGCTGAATAGTGAAGGTGCAGCATAAAAGTGTGGTTTAGGACATGTTGGTAGAATGATTAGTGATTAGGTTACCTCGTATCAATCTACGTAAAGGAATACTCCAAGTACGCCTTATATATTTAGGTGTCTTCTTGAAATGGGAAGTGCAGTTTGGCAAGTTTAAGGGACTTTATGATCTTATGACTGAGGTATGTCTCTACTTGCACATGTGTTCTCACATGTGTTATGAATATGAAGATGGTAGAGGTATAAAATATAGGTATACATATATTTGTATGTTTCATTTATATATGATGTCAGTATGAAAAGGTACAGACACATGCATGCTTGTTTTCTCGAATTTAGTGACAGTTACATCTCTGTTCTCAAGCACTAGCCATGCACTGATCTAAGGAGCTAGATATGACTCTTGGACTCATGAATTCACTCAGCCGCTCCCATGCAGTTATGCCATCAAAGAGGCACTACCTATACACATATCTAATCACTCAGGCATTAACCATACATTCATGCAATCACCCAGGCACTACTATTCCACTCAAACATTCACTCAGGCACTACCCATGTAGTTATCTATTCACTCAGGCAGTACCCAAGCACTCATGTAATGACCCAGGTATTACTCTTACACTCATACTTTCACTTAGGTACTTTATATACACTCATCCAATCAGCCAGGCACTTCCTGTGCCCTCATGTAATCACCCAGGCACTACTCTTGCACTGAACTCTTCTCTCAGGTACTACCCATGCACTCATTCAATGAACTAGCCATTACTCTTACAGTCATCCTTTTATTCAGGCAGTACTCATGCACTCATACAGTTAAGGAAGAACTACCTATACACGCATCCAATCAATCAGGCATTACCTACACAATTTTGCAATCACCCAGGCACTACTTTTGCACTCAATGATTCATTCAGACAATATCTATAAAGTCATCCATTCCATTAGGTATACTACTGATGCTCTCATATAATGACCCATTGATTACTCTTGCAGTCATTGTTGTACTCAAGGACTAGCCATGCACTGATCTAAGGAGGCAGATATTACTCTTGCACTCATGAATTGACTCAGGCACTACCAATGCACTTACCCAATCACCCAGGCAGTACCCTTGCACTCATGCAATCACCCAGGGAGTACTCCTGTACTCATGCAATCACTGACATACTAGCTATATACTCATACAATCTCTCAAGCACTATTCTTGCAGTAAGCCATTCTCTTAGGCAGTACCATGCACTCATCCAATGACGTAGGTGTTAATGTTACAGTCATCCTTTTACTCAGGTACTACCCATTCACTGATGTAATCACCCACATTACCCTTGGAGTCATAAACTCACCCAGGCAGTACTCAAGTGTACATCTACTTGTATGTTTTTTTATATATGGTGGTACTAGGAAAAGGTACAGACACATGCATGCATGCTTTTATGAATATAGAGAGACTCACAACAGACACATTGAAAAAGTTGCTGCTTTGTATTTAGGTAGGCCCAACACTGTCAGTAGTTGTTGAAGAGTGAAGCTGCAGCACAAAAGTGAGGTTTAAGATATGTTAGTAGAAGGATTAGTGATTAGGTTAACTCATTTCAGTGTATAGAAATGTACACTTCAAATACACCACATAAATTTAAGTGACTCCTTGAAATGGGAAGTGCAGTCTATCAAGTTTAAAAGACTTTATAGTCGTATGACTGAGGTATGTCTCTACTTGCACATGTACTCTTACACGTGTTATGCCTAAGAAGATGGTAGGGGTATAAAACGCAAGTATACTTGTATTTGTATGTTTCTTTTATATATGATGCCACTAGGAAAAGGTAGAGACACATGCATGCATGGTTTCTGGAATATAGTGAGAGTTACAACACACACATGCAAAGGGTTGCTGCTTTATATTTCGCTAGGCCCAACACTCTCAGTAGTCACTGAATAGTGATGCTGTAGCACAAATGCAAGGTTTTAAATATATAGGCAGAGGAATTAGTGATTAGGCTACCTCATATGAGTCTGGGAAATGGTACACTAGAACTACACCGCCTAAATTTAGGTGTGTCTTTGAAATGGGAAATACAGTCTGACATGTTTAAAGGACTTCATGGTCTTCTGAGAGAGGTATGTCTCTACTTGTATATATATTTCAAATCAAATCAAATCAGGGACATTTGTATAGCGCTCACATCACTCAGAAGTCTCATGGCGCTTGCAGACGGCTCTGATGGAGATGATAGATCAGTTGTCAAATAGCCATGACTTCAGCCTCTTACGAAAGGAGTTGTGATCGGAGATGGAACGTAAGTGGAGGGAATTTTGTTCCATGATGCTGGGGCGAGAAAGGAGAAAGACCTGCCTCCTTTTCTGGCAGTGCGGATTCTGAGAGGGGTAAGCAAAAGTTTGTTACTGGATCTGAGCATCCTACGTGGTTGGTACCAACATAGTTTCTTGGTCCAGTATCTCGGGCCTTTTCCATACATGTGCTTGTGGGTCAGACAAAGGATCTTGAAAAGAATTCGATTTCTCACTGGAAGCCAGTGTAGGGATCTCAAGCAGGGTGCGGAGGAAGATCTGGGCAGAAGATCCAGGACCAGCCTTGCCGCGGTATTCTGCAAAATTTGTAGTCTGTCCAAAAGGTTTTCATTAATTGAGAACAATAGGGCGTTTCCATAGTCCATTCGATTTATTATTAGTCTCTGGACTAATGGTTTCCTAGCCTCAGTCGGAATCCATTTGAAAACCTTTCGCAGACTGCGCATCACTCCGAAACAGGTGCCGATGATGTGGTTAATCTGGCTTTTCATGGACAATTGATTGTCCATGTAGAAACCTAAGTTTCGTACCGTCAGTTTAGGGGTTGGACAAGGGCCAAGGTGAGGTGGCCACCAGTCGTGGGACCAGTGCTCCTGAGCCTTACCGAAGAGCATAATCTCCGACTTGCCTCCATTCAGTTGTAGGTGGTTGGAGCTCATCCACCTGTCAATGTGGTACAGGCATTTTTTGAAACGCTGCTTTGTTTCGGTGGGGTCTGGGCCAATAGTGATCAGAATCTGCGTGTCATCTGCATAAGATATGACATCAAAACCGTAAGATCTGATCACCTTGGCCAGTGGCGTCATGAACAGGTTAAAAAGGGTCGGGCTCAAAATAGAGCCCTGTGGCACTCCCATCTTAACTGGTCTCTCACATGAGATGTTATTACCCATTTGGACTGTTGTTACTCGGTCGGCTAGGTAGCTCTTAAACCACTTGAGGGCATTGCCTCTGACACCTACCTCCCAAAGCCGATGTTCCAGAGTGCTATGGGAGATGGTGTCAAAGGCGGCGGACAGGTCGAGCAGGACGAGAATGGCCGACTGATGTTTGTCCAAGGCCAGCCTGATGTTATCTGTTACCTCGACCAATGCTGTGCGCCGTCCTAAAACCGGACTGTGAGGGATCGAGCAGTCCCTGGCTCTCGAGATGGTCAACGAGCTGTTGGTTTATTTTCATACATATTATGCATGTGAAGATGGTACATGTGTGTAACATATATATATATATATATATGTATTTGTATGTTTCTATTATGTGTTATAGCACTAGCAAAAGGTAGAGACACATGTTTGCATGTTTTCTATAATATGGTGAAACTTATAATAGTAACATTACAAAGATTGCTGTTTTGCATTTCTGGAGTTCTCTTGGTTCTTTCTGGACTTCTCTTCACTGTTTCTGCACCTCTTTTGCTTCGTTCTTCATTTATTTGGTTTCATTCTGCACCTGTCTTATCTCTTTGTGTAGTTCTGCTGATTTGTTCTGCACTTCTCTTGTTTTTTTTAACACCTCTTTTACTTTTTAGTGCAACCCTCTAATGTCTATCTATACTGGGATTTCCTTTTTCACTACGTCTGTTATCTGTTTGTGCACCTTTCTTGCCTCTTTTTGCACGTCTCTTAATAAGTCTGTCTACATCTTCTTTTACCTCTTTCGTTACCTCTCTTATTAATTTGAGCAGCTCTCTTGGTTCTTTCTAGATATATTTTCTTTGTTTCTGCACTTCTGTTACTTTTTTCTGCACTTCTTTCCCTCTATGCCCACCTGTCGAGCCTTTTTCTGCACCTATGTTCCTTATTTTAGCATTCCTCTTGCCTCTTTCACTATTGTTCTTTCCTCTTTGTGCACCTGTATTTCTTGTTTGTGCACCTCTCTTGCATCACTCTGCATTCCTTTTGCTCTTTTTTTGCATCTGTTTACTCATTTTTTGCACCTCTCCTGTCTTTTTTAACTGTTCTTTTTTGTCTTTCCGCACTTGTGTTGTATGTTTTTGTAATTTTCTTGCTTCTTTTTGTACTTATCTTGCTTCTTTCTCTGTCTCTTTTGTCTCTTTCTGCACCTCTGTTGTCTTTTTCTGTATTTCTCACATTTTTCAGCAGCTGTGTTGTTGTTTGTGTATTTATTTTTGCTGTTTCTAAACCTTTCTTTTTTTCTGTCCCTTTATTTCTCTATCAGCACCTTTTCTTCTCTTTTTACAGTTGTCTTGCTTGCTTTTACACTTTTCTTTTTTTATTTGTTATAAATAGAATAGGAATGAAATTGTAATTAAATGCTAACTAGTTACTATCAATATTGAGATGTAATTAATTTAAAATTGTTAATTGATGTACCAAACTATTCAAACTATTATTTATTTTTTAGAAAATTATTTTGTTTGGATTATAAATTGAAGATGGCAAGAAAACATGAATAGAGAAGAGAACAAAAAAACAGAAGTACTTAAAGAAAAATAAATGAGTGCACTTGAAAAAGACCAAAATATTACTGAGGATAAAGTCTGCTCTGGTAAGAGTACTAAACAATTTATTAAAACACTTGTGGAGAGATCAAAGAAAGAAAATAGTAATGAAAGCGAAAAGGACATTTTTAAAACAAAGAACAAGCAAATAAAGAGATGTAATGGAAAAAAAACATTCATTTTTGGAAAAAGAACACGTCACAAAAAACCAAAATCAGTTTAAACAAATACGTGTACGAATGTTTGGAAGTAGAGCAATTCAAAATGTATTAAAAGATTGTAAAAAGTATACAAGAAGATCAGCAGCGTATAAGAAGAAGTAACACATATACTTGAATTTGTACGAGAAGCAAATTCAAATATTAAAAATATTGAATTGAAGACAGCTAGAGAACTCTGTTCCTTGGATCCTGTAAATGTCTGCAGGTATTTTAACCATAGATTTTAAGCTATGATGTCATGTATCTGTAATAAAAATTGCACCTCTTGGAGAGGTAACAGATTTCTTTTGGAGAAAGGCGTACCAAGCCAGAGGTGCTCCTCATATTCACATGCTATTATGGATCAACAATGCTCCAAAATTTGGAACTGATACTGATGAAAGTGTTTTGTCTTTCATCGAACAGTATGTTATCTGTGCCATTTCAAGAGAAGGAGAAGAAAAAAACTTGAGACAACAAGTTTTACGGTTTCAAAGTCATTGTTGTGGAAAATACTGTAGACGAAAATACAAGTCTAAAGGGAAATTTTATACAAAATGTCGTTTTGGATTCCCATGCCCAATAATTTCTAAAGGAAGAGTAAATAGTTTTATGTCAGCAGTAAGGCATACAATAACAGAAATCTCTGAAGAACACATACAACTTAAAAAGAACAGAAGATTCAAAGTATATTAATGACTGCAATCCAGTGATTTTGAAAATTTGGAATGTAAACATGGATATTCCATATGTTGCAGATAATTCAATTGCTGTTGCTCGCTATGTTACATCATATATAACCAAATCTGAAAAGACAGAGATGAAAGAAATGTGGGAAGAAATTTCACAAGAAAAAAGTCTTAGTAAAAAATTGTACAGCTTCAGCTTGAAAATGCTTTCCCATCGAGAGATTGGATCCTATGAATGTTCGGATCGCTTGAGCTCTGCTGGTTTATATTCAAAGTCAATAGGAATCATTTGGGTAAGTATAGGTCCTGCCGCCACACAAAATAGAGTATTGAAAACATTACAAGAAATCGAATACTTAGCAGTGAATGAAACAGAAAGTACAGATATTGCTAAAACTAAAATGTTGGATACATACTATCCCAAAAGGAGTCCACATCTCGAAACTCAAAGTCTGTATGAAATACTTCAACATTACAGCTTTAAAAGAAAAGTTACAGAAAATATAAAAGAAGAAAAATATGCAGTAATTGGATGTGACGGATGTTTGGTAAAACATGCCAAAGGAAATCTTATTTACCACAGAAAACTCAGCTGCGAAAGTCCTGATAAGAGGGAATTTTTCTATTTAGCACTTCTACAAATGTTTAAGCCTTGGCGTAGTGAAAAGTAATTACTTGGAGATTTCGACTGCTATGAAGATTCTTTTAATGCATGTAAAGATACCATTCAATGCACATTTTTCCCTACATATCTACAAATGTTAAATGATGAGCTTGAACAAGAAGGTACTATTGCAGCTGAAATAGCTAGAGACAGTTCTCAAGTCAGTCAAAGTTCTGTTCCATTAAGTCAAGATCCATTGGGACAACCAATTATCGAAAATGAAGCAGCAATAGCCATGAATGAGGTAGAAACTGCAATGCAACAAGCACAACAAGATATTACTCCGTTGGAAAAATTAGAAGAACAACTAAATATTGAACAGAAAGAAATATATATCTGCAAGTGAAGGAACAGATACAACATGGTTTGCTACATGAAAAAAAGAATGCCATTGTTTATCATTTAAACCTATTCTAATGTACATCAGTGGTAAAGCTGGAACAGGAAAAAGTTTCTTAATTAATGTTTTGACTAGTTATCTACAGAAAACTATGGGATCACATTTATCTTGTGTTGTAACAGCTCCAACTGGATTAGCAGCACACAACATTAAAGGGATTACTTTACATCGATTACTTATGCTACCTGTTGAACATGATAATAAATTGGAATATCAGAAACTATCTGGAGAAGCTTGTTATGAAGTCTCAAGAGTACTGAAGAAAATGAAGCTTCTAATCATTGATGAGGTGAGCATGGTCTCAAAATTAATGCTTGCCTTTGTACATTTAAGAATTCAACGGATTTTGAAAACAGATTACGATGTTCTGTTTAGATGAAAACATTTAATTGTATTCCGAGATCTACGACAACTTACTCAGGTAAAAGGACTACCTGTTTTTAAAACATTTGTCCATAAAGACACTAGGAAATCTTTAGGAAGTATTGGAAATGTGAACATTTGGTTACATTTTGAATATAAAGAACTTATTAAGAATATGCGACAAGCTAGTGGTGAAGATTATGGAAATATTCTTCAAGATATAAGAATTGGTGTCTTGACGAAACATGGTAAACAAGCTTTAGAAAGTCGACTACTAAGAAACTTGTTTACAACTGGAAGCATAGCGGCTGAAATAATGTACAATAAGCTTGGAGAAAACAAGTCTATAGTTTGCAAAATGCCTACACTGCAAGAGTGTTCTACATTTAATCAAGAACTTTTGAAACTGGAAAAACAGGAAATAGTGGAAATTTAATCTATTGATGAAATTGTACACCAGGGAGTGACTATTCTTCTCACAGACAAACTACAGGCTAAATTGCATTCTTTGGAAAAGTCTGTGTCTAAAACTGCATGCTTATAAAAGGTTTTACATGTATGTATAAACTGTAGGGGAATTTTATGGCGTAATTTGTATGTAGAAGATGGTTTAGTAAATGGAGCAATGGGAAAAGTGATTGATTTTGTGAAAGTTCAGAACAGAGATGGAATAGAATTGTTGATAATAAAATTTGATCAGATTAAAGAAGTAAGACAAATTGGGCGTTGTGTTGTACGCTTTTTACTTGTAAAAGATTTGTATGTTCGCAGAAAACAATTTCCTCTGTCCTTAGCATATGCAGTAACTATTCATAAATCTCAAGGTTTAAGTATAGACAGTGCTTTTGTAAATATTGGAAGTACAGTGTTCAAAGAGGGAATGGCATATGTTGCATTATCTCAAGTAAAAACATTGTCTGGTTTGTATTTGATAGGTTTCGATGAGAAAAAGGTTAGTGCTCATGCAAATTGTGTAAGAGAGTATAATCGTTTAAGAAGACTTTATGCTCCTGATTTAGGTGAATATCCCATATATGAGAAACGTATAGTCTGTCCAAACGGAAATATGTCAAAGATGGAATTGAGGTTCAAAAAAGAAAAGAAATGAAGAGAAACTTGAAGGCGTAAAGAAAAAGAAAATGGAAACTGTTAATGAGATTGTAGGATACCAGTTGGAAAATAGTTCAGGTATCAACTGCTATGCTAATGTGATTCTGAATGTTGTGTTTTATCTAGAAGAGCTTCATTGTGAAATCATGGGAAATCATGAAAAAAGATTCTGTTCTTTATTACATCATGTATTTCAACAGTTGGTAACTGACAGGAGTAAAATCCATAATGCTTCTGGCGTTCGGCATCTTTTGGATATATGCACTGGTTCATTGACATTTACTCTCAATATACAACAAGATGCACAAGCATGTCTAATGCTTATGCTTGGAGTGTCAGAACATGAAGGAATACAGATTGAAAACTTATTTGGGCTAAGTTACAGATGGGATCATAAATATGAAGAGTGTTCATTTACTTCCACCACTGAGATACAAACAGAACGATTCATGTACTTGACGATACAAGACTGCAAATCAGTACCTTTTAACAAATTGATAAAAACAGCCAATCAGGACATGAACTGTTCACATTGTAGATCAGAGATGTTGTCTACATTACATATAGAAAGATTTGGAAAATATCTCATTTTAATGCTACAACGTTGTAGAGCAAATGGAAGAAAATTGGAAACCAAAATTTAAAATTGTAATGGAAGTCAAATATCTATTTCAGGAAGAACGTATATAGCAGTGGCTATTATTTTCCATGATGGATCTACTACAACATCTGGACACTATACTGTGAATTTAAAGTGTAATAAAGGATGGACGCATTGCAATGATGCCCACTTGGAATTCAAACCTAGATTGCCTTATGAATGACCAAATTCATATTTGATATTTTTGAAGCCAAAGTTTTGAGTACATCATTCGGCCAATTTGGAAGATGTGAACAGAACCTAAATGGAAATGCAAACTATTAGTATTTATAATTAGTGTTTTTGATTTATTATTTGCGGTAATTGATATTGCATTTGGAAAATTCTGTTTAAAAGGAAATAGTTTATATATTTGTTGTCTATTTTGTACCAGATGTAAATGAGTCTCTATATGTTGGCAAATGTATTTGAGATGAATAATAGAGTTTATGTTGATGAAGAAAGTAATTAACAAAGTGTAGATAGAAAAGTACATAGCTACTCATATTGAAAATTATGCTTTATGATGATTTTGTTTTTTTTTCTACAATCAATTAGATTGTTTTTTTCCCCGATGTTCAATGATGATACAACATTGAAATCACTGTGTCTGGTGAAGTTAAGTGGAATCTGAGAACAGCAAAAAAGGGAATTTGAAAATGTTATTTAATTGTAAATTTATGTTGAGTTGCTAAAAATATATTTCAATTTCAGTAATATATTATCATTAAATAACAGTTTTTCTTTTTCTTCTTTACAGTAGGTACTGTTCAAGTTTGAGAAGAGTTTTAATGCTGTTTACGACAACACTACTCTAAAATATTTCTACTGAGTAATGTATCTAAATTATTTAAAAGGTAAGAACACATAATATAATATGCATGATAACGTTAAAAAATGTTTAAAGTTTAATTTTATGTTATTTGTTTCTAATATAAATAATGTTGATCCTTTAGACTACTTCAGAATTTTCATTATGTTGCTCATGTAATCAAGGAGGCAGTTATGCTTACATGTAGACACTACCCATACACTTATGTATTCTCTGAAGCACAAGTTTTGCACTAATAGCAAAACACAGTCATTACCCTTGCATTCTTTCTTTTACACAGGCACTACCCATGCACTCATTCAATTACCCAGGCAGTACCGCTGCACTTATGCAATCACCTAGGCACTACTGATGCACTCATGCAATCACCTAAGCACTACTTTTCCACTCAACCATTTACTTAGGCACTACCCATGCACTCATTCATTCACTTAGGCACTACCCATGCATTCATCCAATGATCTAGGCATTACCCTTGCACTCAACCATTCCCTCAGGCACTATCCATGCACTCATGCATTCACTCAGACACTACCTATACACTCATCCAGTGACCCAGGCATTACTCTTGCACCCATCCTTGCACTCATGCACTACTCACGCACTCATCCAATCACTCAGGCACTACCCCTGCACTTCTGTAATCACCCAGGCACTACCCATGCCCTCATGTAGTCACTCAGGCACTACTCTTGCACTCAGACATTCACTTAGGCAGTACCCATGCACTCATCCATTCACTCAGGCACTACCTATGCACTAATCCAATGACCCAGGCATTAGCCTTCTATCCATCCTTCCACTCAGGCACTACCCATACACTCATCCAATCACCCAGGCACTACCACGGTACTCATGCAATCACCTAGGCACTACCACTACACTCATGCAATCACTCTGGCACTACTCTTGAAGTCAACCATTCACTCAGACACTATCCATGTACACATTCACTCCCTCAAGCACTACCCATGTACTCTTTCAATGACACAGGGATTAGCCTTTCACTCTTACTTTCACTCAGGTACTTCTCATGCACTCATCCAATCACCCAGGCACTATCCATGCACTCTTGAAATCACCCAGGCACTACCCATGTAGTTATGCAATCACCCAGGCACTACTCTTGCACTCAACCAATCACTACTCATGCACTCATCCATTCTCTTAGGCACTACCCATGCACTCATCCAATGACCCAGGCATTACTCTTGCAGTTATCGTTTTACTCAGGCACTACCCATGCATTGATCTAAGCACCCAGATGTTACTCTTGCACACATGAAGTCACTCAAGCACTACCCATGCACTCATCTAATCACCCAGGCAGTATCCCTGCACTTATGTAATCACCCAGGCACTGCCCATGCACTAATGCAATCACTTAGGGACTACCCATGCAGTTATGCAATCACTCAGCCAGTACTTTTGTACTCAACCATTCACTCAGGCACTACCCATGCACTCATCCATTCCCTCAAGCACTACTCATGCAGTCATCCAATGACCCAGGGATTACTTTTGCACTCATACTTATATTCAGGTACTTCATATGCACTTATACAATCACCCATGCACTACCCCTGCACTCATGCAATCACCCAGGCACTACCAATTCACTCATGTAATCACTCAGGCACTACTCTTCCACTTAACTATTCACTCATGCACTACCCATGCACTCATCTATTCACTCAGGCACTACCCATGCACTCGTCAAATGACCCAGGTGTTACCGTTGCACTCATACTTTCACTCAGGTACTTCTTATGCACTCATACAATCACCCAGGCATTACCATTGTGCTCATACTTTCAGTCAGGTACTTTTTATACACTCATCAAATCATCCAGATACTACCCCTGCAGTCAAGCAATCACTGAGGCACTACTCTTGCACTCAACCATTCACTCAGGCATTACCCATGTACTCGTCCATTCACTCAGGCACTACCAATACACTCATCCAATGACCCAGGCATTACTCTTGCACCCATCCTTCCACTCAAGCACTACTCATCCACTCATCCCATCACTCAGGCACTACCCCTGCACTCATGCAATCACCCAGGCACTACCCATGCACTTATGAAATCACTCAGGCACTACTCTTGCACTCATCCATTCACTCAGGCACTACCTATGCACTCATCCAATGATGCAGGCATTAGCCTTGCACTCATCCATTCCCTCAAGCAGTACCCATGCACTCATCCAATGACCCAGGCATTACTCTTGCAGGAATCATTTTACTCAGGCACTATCCATGCACTGATCTAAGCACCCAGAGATTACCCTTGCACTCGTGAAGTGACTCAGGCACTACTCATGCACTCTTCTAATCACCGAGACAGTGCCTCTCAACTTATGCAATCCCCCAGGGACTACCCATGCACTCATGCAATCACTTGGAACTACTCTTGTACTCAACCATACACTCAGGCACTACCCATGCACTCATCCATTCACTCAGGCACCACCCATGCATTTGTGATATCACCCAGGCATTACCTTTGTGTTACGGTCTGATTTCTCTTACCTGCCCTGTGTGCATGTTTCACGCTGTTGTGTGTCGTTTTGCATGCAACTTTTCCTTTGGTACTGCTCCTCCGGGTGGGTCCTTCTTTTGTTTTCCTTTCTGCGCGCAGCGGCTTTCTTCTGTTTTCTCAGCGCAGCCGCTATTGGTTTCGAGGGCGGATGGGGAGTATAAGAGAGCCGCCTCCCTGACCCTCCTTGCTTGGGTTTGCTTCCGGGTTTGTGACCCGGAAGGATTTCTGGATCGACCTTTCTACGGAGCTCCTGCTGAACGGATTGGATTTCTGTTTCTTTGGCTTTATTCAAGCAGCAAAACTTCCAGCTGGGACTTTGTCTATTTCCCCTTCCTTTCTCTGGAGTTTTGAGTTGGGACTTTATTCTACGTTATAGGCAGACTTACGAGGTGATTTTCAACCTCGTTGCCTATGATCCTGTTTTTTCTTTACTTTCCCAGTGCACTGGAGGATCGGTATATAAAAAGGACTTCCTCCTTATGTTTGGATCTATACTAATAGCTCAGTTTTTTGTGCATTTGTGCTTTTTCCCGCATCTCATATATATACTGCACAGTAATCCTCCCCTGAACTTTGTGCAGTTTACATCTGCTTTGAGGGTCTCCACTTTCCTTGTTGGCAACACACCTAGAAGGAGTCTTTCTGAAGCCCGTAGAGACTGGTCCCTATCATAAGGGGGTGAGTAGGGGTTTATTACATGGTTCTGATCTGTGTATTACATTGCCCTGCTTTTAGGGGAATTGTCTTACTGATGTTGTGTTTCTTCTTCTTCTGCAGCGTGACTTTTGGGGTTCATTGGTGTGCCTGAAATGTTGATGCAGTCCTGAGAGAAGCAGACTTGAGTGATTACTGCCATCCTTGTTTTCTTTTCCTTCCTACCTTCCCCCGGTGCATTGTCCACCCGTGCTGTTGTCTTTGTAGGCACGGAAGGTCAAGGTACAGGGTGGGTGAATGGGACTCTCTTCGTTCCTGCAGTACCTGTAATTCAGGTGAGTGGGGTTGGTACAGAAACCCAAGCCCACGAAAATTAGGCTGCCTGAACGAAGATGGACCAGGGAGAATCTGCGTTGTTACCTGGTGGTGTGGGGGTTGGCCCTTCCATACAGGACTTAGCATTAGCCCTTTCCTCCGTTCAGAGTGACTTGAGGGATTTACGACAAGAGAATCAGGCCTTGCAGTTGGAACTTAATGTTTATAAGTCAAGGGAGAGTTCCTGGGGAAGGGATTCAGGGGGGGTTCCTAAAACACATGTACCTTTAGTACAACCAGCCACTTTTCATTTTGATCGTACTTCTGGCGCTTCTGGGAGTTCCCCTCTTTCCCTTACAGTAAATACACCAATTCCAGTACCACTGGCTGTTCCTGAAAGGTTCTCTGGGGATAGCAATAAATATGGCATATTTATGAACCAATGCCATCTACACTTTATGTGTAGACCTGCAGCCTTCCCCGATGATGCCGCTAAGGTGCCTTTTGTTGTTTCTTATCTGGCGGGTACTGCAGCCATGTGGTCGGTACTTTTAGTGGAAAATGATGATCCAATTCTTTACAACTTTCTGACATTTAAGGAGCAGATGCGCCGTCTGTTTGCTAAACATACCGTTATGCAGGCGAGCGATGCAGAGCTGCTCAAATTGAGACAAGGTAAACAGGATTTATTGGTGTATATTACTACTTTTAACTGATTGGTGTCTGAGACACATTGGCCTGTTGCAAAGAGGACTTCGCTCTTCAATTAGGGTCTCTGTGAGGAGCTGAAAGATATCCTATCTCAGGTAGTGGATCCCCCTGATGATTGTGCGGAGTTTATCAACCTAGTGGTCAAATTGAACCACAGATTAATGGAACGTCGGGGCGAGAGAAATTGGATGCCTGTACCCCGGTTATATACCGGTCGAGATAATAGCAAGGTAGAGGTTGGGGATAAAAATCCACCGGAGCCTATGCAGATAGGAGGGGTACGTGGTCCTTTGTTGAAGGAGGAAAAGGACTGGCATCGAATACTTAATCTCTGCCTGTATTGCGGGAAAGGTGGGCATTTTGCACGTGAATGTCCTGTGAAGCCGTCCGTTGTGCCTGTTAGGAAGTCTGTGGCATTTGTTGGGCCTGGGGAGACATTGGTACGCCATTTTATGATTACAGTCACCCTAGTGATTACCAACAGTAAGAGAAACACCTTTCCTGTCCTACTTGATTCTGGTGCAACGGGAAATTTCATGGACATCCAGTTAGTCCAAAGACATAAAATTCCTTGTATTCAGAAGAAACAGCCGGAAACAGTGAGGGCCATTGATGGCACTGATTTGTCGTCGGGGTCAATCATGAAGCAGACAGAACCCCTTGTTCTGATCTGCGACAATGGTCATTCGGAAACTGTGTGTTTTGATCTTATTGATGCCCCTACATTCGGTATCATTCTTGGGGTACCGTGGTTGCAGACACATAATCCCAGAATAGACTGGGCTAGACGTACAGTGACCTTGGATTCCATACATTGCCTGCGACATTGTTATCAGGAGGCGACGGATTGGGTGTCTCCTTTGGTTTGTGCTACGGGTTGTTCTATCAAGATACCTAGTGTGCCAGCTCAGTACATGGTGTATGTTGATGTGTTCGATGAGGTCAAGTCATGTGTTTTACCACCACACCATGACTTTGATTGTCGCATAGATTTAGTTCCTGGAGCTGTTTTGCCCTGTAGCCGGATTTATGCCTTGTCCGAACCCGAAACACAGCATTTGCTGGTTTATCTGGATGAGATGTTGGCTGCTGGTTTTATCAGGCACTCTTCCTCTCCGGTGTCTTCTCCCCTCTTCTTTGTACCCAAGAAGGGTGGAGATTTGCGTACCTGTATTGATTATAGGGCATTGAATAAGGTGACGATTAAGAACAAGTATCCCCTTCCCCTGATATCAGTGTTATTAGATCAATTAAGACCCGCTACTATTTTCACAAAACTAGACCTGCGAGGGGCATATCATCTCATTCACGTCCGTGAGGGGGATGAATGGAAGACCGCTTTTCGCACAAAGTTTGGCTTATACGAGTATTGCGTTATGCCTTTCGGTCTGTGCAATGCCCCGGCGGCTTTTCAATTTTTCATCAACGAGGTGTTGCGGGATTTTTTGGACAGAAGTGTCATCGTATATATCGATGACATTTTGGTATTTTCCAAGAATGCCTTGGAACTCTCATGTGACTCAGGTCTTGCAGAAATTATGTGACAACCATCTGTTTGTGAAAATGGAAAAATGTACGTTCCGGACACCTCGAGTGGAGTTTCTAGGTTTTGTCATTGCCGCGGATGGTATTCAAATGGATCCTAAAAAGACCGAGGCTATAACCACCTGGCCTGTTCCGGCATGTGTTAGGGATGTGCAGGTATTGTTAGGTTTTGCCAATTTTTATCGGCGATTTATATCTCATTTTTCCGATATAGTGACTCCTATCACCTCTTTACTAAAGAAAGGGGTTACTTTTCAATGGACTCAGACTGCTCAGTTGGCTTTTCAGACCTTGGTTAAAAAATTTACCTCTGCCCCTGTCTTGAAACATCCAGACCCTGCACTTCCGTTCTATGTGGAGGCTGATGCCTCACAATATGCTGTGGGTGGGGTTCTGTCTCAGCGGGATATTGACACTGGACTTATGCATCCCCTTGCATACTTTTCTAAAAAGCTTTTGCCGGCCGAACAAAACTATGGCTGAGAGGGAATTGCTGGCTATTAAGCTGGCCTTCCAGGAATGGAGACATCATTTGTGGGGGGCTCGACACCCGGTAACGATATATACGGATCATAAGAATCTTGAGTTCTTTCGTTTCGCTCGGGCTTTGACACCGCGGCAGATGAGATGGGTGATGTTCTTTAATGAATTTGATTTTGCCATCACATACATGCCTGCTGCCAAGCAAGTGAAATCGGATGCCTTGTCCCGCATACATGTGTCTCCAGGGTGTGATGCTATTCCTCAGGATGTGAGGCACTTGATACCCGCAGAGAGGATAATTGGTTGTTGTTCCTTTGATGAATTCGTGGGTGAGGTAAAAAGATTGTTATCCTCTGTAGATATAACTCCTTGGTTGTCTGACACCTCTTTCCAGTTAAGAGATGGGGTGTTATATCATGGATCTCAGTTGTTTATACCCCCGAACTCAGGGATAAGGTTCTAAACTGGTATCATTCTTCTTCTCTAATGGGTCATCCTGGTATCACCAAGACACGGGACGTTTGTCTTCGTTGGTTTTGGTGGAACACCGTATGTCACGATGTACAGGTGTTTGTGTCCTCTAGTCCAGTATGTGCTATTAATAAGGCTTCACATACTCTGCCTGTAGGTCTTTTGCATCCATTGCCGGTTCCCCCTGCCCCTTGGCATACGATTAGTATGGATTTTGTTACGGATTTGCCCATGGAAGCGGGTAGTGCCACCATCTTGGTTGTTGTGGATTTGTTCACCAAAACCACTCATTTCATTCCTCTGCCTAAAGTGCCCACTGCTCAGGAGTTGGCTGAGGTATTTATTACAAATATCATAAGTTTGCATGGTGTTCCTACCGCCATTGTCACTGACAGGGGGGCGCAGTTTGTGTCCCATTTTTGGAGGGAATTGTGTTCTTCGCTCAAAATGGAACTCCGTTTGTCCTCGGCTTACCATCCTTAGAGTGACAGACGGAGCGCACAAATCAGACGATGGAACAATATATTTGTTGTCTTCTTACCTCCCTTACTGGCAGTTGGGTGAAGGCTCTCCCCATTGCTGAGTTTGCTTATAACAATAGCCTTCATTCGGCCTTGGGTGTTTCCCCTTTCTTTTCTTCTATGGGTTTTCATCCTCGGGCTATACCCATTCAGCCTTCTGGTAGAGTTCCTGCTGTAGACTCATTCAGTCATAATTTAACAGCTATTTGGTTTACAGCCCAGGAACATTTGTTGGCTGCCAAAGAGTGAATGAAGTCTAAGGCGGATAGACATCATCTTCCGGCACCTGCTTATGCCCCAGGGGATAGGGTGTGGCTGGCTACTAAGAATCTGCATTTGGGGGGGCCCCGTAAATTGCAGCCTCGATTTGTGGGTCCCTTTCGGGTACTTTGGGTGGTTAATCCGGTTGCAATGGAGCTGGAATTGCCTGATGATTATCACATTCACCCCGTGTTTCATACCTCCCTTCTGAAACCCTATGCTTCCATCACTGTGGCCTTGCCCCCTCCACCCCCTTTGTTGGTCGATGGGTGTGATGAGTTTGAGGTCCATTCCATTCTTGATTCCATGAGGCGGCGGGGTCGGTTGCTTTATTTGCTGGATTGGAAGGGTTATCCCCCTGAGGACCGTACTTGGAAACCAGATAGTAATGTGCATGCTCCCCGGTTGGTGCGTTTGTTCCATCTTTGTCACCCTGCCAAGCCTCGCCCTGTGGCGGGGCTTTTGAGGGGGGTACTGTTACGGTCTCATTTCTCTTACCTGCCCCGTGTGCATGTTTCACGCTGTTGTGTGTCGTTTTGCATGCAACTTTTCCTTTGGTACTGCTCCTCCGGGTGGGTCCTTCTTTTGTTTTCCTTTCTGCGCGCATCGGCTTTCTTCCGCTTTCTCAGCGCAGCCGCTATTGGTTTCCAAGGCGGATGGGGAGTATAAGAGAGCCGCCTCCCTGACCCTCCTTGCTTGGGTTTGCTTCTGGTTTGTGACCCGGAAGGATTTCTGGATCGACCTTTCTACGGAGCTCCTGTTGAACGGATTGGATTTCTGTTTCTTTGGCTTTATTCAAGAAGCAAAAGTTCCGGCTGGGATTTTGTCTATTTCCCCTTCCTTTCTCTGGAGTTTTGAGTTGGGACTTTATTTTACATTATAGGCAGACTTACGAGGTGATTTTCAACCTCGTTGCCTATGATCCTGTTTTTTCTTTACTTTCCCAGTGCACTGGAGGATCGGTATATAAAAAGGACTTCCTCCTTATGTTCGGATCTATACTAATAGCTCAAAGGCGGGTTTTTTGTGCATTTGTGCTTTTTCCCGCACCTCATATATATACTACACAGTCATCCTCCCCTGAACTTTGTGCAGTTTACATCTGCTTTGAGGGTCTCCACTTTCCTTGTTGGCAACACACCTAGAAGGAGTCTTTCTGAAGCCCGTGGAGACTGGTCCCTATCATAAGGGGGTGAGCAGGGGTTTATTACATGGTTCTGATCTGTGTATTACATTGCCCTTCTTTTAGGGGAATTGTCTTACTGATGTTGTGTTTCTTCTTCTTCTGTTGTTTCTGTTTAACATGGAAACAAAGATAATAATAAAAAAAAATTGCATTTGTGGTTTCTGAGGAGCATTTTGATGGTGTCGATAGAGAGTTCACCCACACACAGCGTTGTAAGACAGTGGCAGCAGTGGATGGCACCATCTGCCAACTCAGAAACTATCAGGGGTTGTGGAGTTGTCAAAACAACCCCTGCAGATGTTGATGGTTGTTGTCCATCATTGTTGGCTGTTTCCTCCTGTCTTCATCGTTCCTACTCACGTGCCAGGCAAATAGGATGCATTGTCTCCAGATGTTTTTTCATCGAAGAAGTACCACAAGAGTACTCCTTCTCAGAGCCTCTTGACAGCACCTTGTGACAGATAGTGCATGTCACTTTTCTGGCATTAACTTTCTTTTCACCTTCCGGCATGGTGAAGAAGGCCCATACCACACTCTCTTTTCTCTTCTTTACTGGCTCCTCCACCTCCTCCATCTCCTCCTCGTGGTCCTCAGGGAACGCTGATGCCATTTTCAGATCTCCAAAATGAAAAACACCCCAAAAAAAATCAAAATTCCCAGAGCCTACAAAATAGGTAGTGTTCAAACAGACACACCCAAAAAGGAACGGACTGTAAGAGGTCTTGGTTCCACCCACCAACAGAATGAAAAGCTGTTCAACCAATGACAAGCTTTCTTTCTATGTCACATGGAGTCACGTAGGGGTTGTGCACCCTACGCGTATCCGTTGTGTACCCGTGAAATGTACTTAATGTCATCTAAAACTGTAAATTACTATCAGGATATTGTGTTTCAAAGAATTTCAATGAAAACTCTTTATGCAAAACAGATATTTATATTACCAACATTCATATTTCATACTTTTAAAATCACACTGGAGTCGCGTCCCCCACGCGAATCCGGAAATACGTGACGGCAGTGTTCTCGACCCGTACGCGTTCGGTGCGTGATGGTATCGCGTACACCAAAATATGCTTTAAACGTCTTAAAAATATTTCACGAGAACACTAATAGCAGTTTAAAGCATTGATTAATAAACCTCTTTGTTTAAAAAAATATATTATTTGAGTGTAAGTATGTATTTTAGGATTACATTCGTGTAACGGATTCGCGCACCCAACGCGTAGATCCGCGTCCCGTACGCGATACCATTGTGTCCACAAAAATCTGTTAAAAACATTTGAAAACAAATTTATAACACCTTTATTACTACTTTTATGTACTCAGTAATAAACCTCTACATCAAAAAAATATATTAATTTGTTCTAAATGTGTTTTTTAGAATGATATTCGTATAACAGATCCACGCACCCATCGCGTGGGGTCGCATTCGGTACGCAAACCTTTTTTCTATATTAAAAAATATATATATATATATATTCAATGAAAAAACCATAGGTTTTAGGGACAGTTATAGTTAGTTGGACATTGCACTCGTACAAAACCCGTGAAATTCCCCTGTTATAGTTAGTTCAGCTAACTATAACTCGCGCCCCGCAATGCACTGCTGATGACGTCACATATTACATCACTCATGACATGGTCAGTGACATCACTGATGACATCACTGATGACATCTCAAATGACATCACTGATGACATCACTGATGACATCATCCAGTGACTGTGTGTTTCTGTAAAGTTTAAATATGTTTAATATATATAGGGAAAGGCGTATTGAAGAATGAGTGGGTGTATAAGTGTCTGAATGGATGATTTAGTACGTGAGTGACTGACTCTACAAGTGAGTGATTAAACGTATCTTACTGAATGCATGGGTTAGTGACTAAACTGTGTGAATGTCTGTATCCGTCTGTTTGTTGGTGTGTAAGTGGATGCATGGATTTGCGAATAGCTACATGAGTGTCTATATGGGTTATTGATTGGTTCTCTGAGTATCTGTATGGCTGCCTGAGTGTTTGTGTGGGTGGGGTGTGTGTGACTCTATACATAGATGTGTGAGTGGGTGATTCACTGGGTGCATGATTTCAAGAGTGCATCTGTGATGGACTGCTTGGGTGGGTGGGTGTGTGTATGGGTGTGTTAGTGAGTGAATGTATATCTCAGTGGTACATGTGCGAGTAACTACATATGTAAAAGGCAGTATATATGTGTGTTAGAGTATTTAAATGGCTATAAGTGAGAGTGTGTTATTGTGAGAGTGGCTGTATGGATGCGTGTGTGCTTGTATCAGTTATTGTATAAGAGCGTAAGAATGTGCTAGTATTTGTATGAGTAAGTGAGCTGGTGTGTGTATAACTGTATAGGTGAGTAAATGGGTGTGTGATTAATTTTTTGCATGACTGACTAGGTGTGTGAGTACCTCTATGGATGAGTGGCGGTGTGTGAGTGTTTATATAGGTGTATGAGTGCATATGATAGTCCTGTACTGAGTGACTGTAAGTATGAGTGACTGTACAGGTGAGTGAGTGGATGTGTGTTTAGACCTAAGAATCAGTGAGTGGGTATGTAGTTTTTGGTGTTGGAGTGTCTATGGTTTTGAGAATGGCAGTCTGTAATTTAGAGTGGGTGTATCAAAAGTTATATTAGGGTGTGAGAAGATGCATGAAATTATCACATGGATGATGTCATCAGTGATGTCATTTGAGATGTCATCAGTGATGTCATCAGTGATGTCACTGACCATGTCATGAGTGATGTAATATGTGACGTCATCAGCAGTGCATTGCGGGGCGCGAGTTATAGTTAGCTGAACTAACTATAACAGGGGAATTTCACGGGTTTTGTACGAGTGCAATGTCCAACTAACTATAACTGTCCCTAAAACCTATGGTTTTTTCATTGAATTTCAAAGGTTTTTTAAATGCTAATTTCTAACTATAACGTGTCTGAAACCTATGGTTTTTTCAGTGAATTTCAAAGGTTTTTTAAATGCTAATTTCTAACTATAACGTGCCTGAAACCTATGGTTTTTTCAGTGAATTTCAAAGGTTTTTTAAATGCTAATTTCTAACTATAACGTGCCTGAAACCTATGGTTTTTTCAGTGAATTTCAAAGGTTTTTTAAATGCTAATTTCTAACTATAACGTGCCTGAAAACTATGATTTTTTAAGTGAATTTCAAAGGTTTTTTAAATGCTAGTTTCTAACTATGCCAACAGAGGTAGGACATGTGAAGAAAGAAGAAAAAACGCACAGAAAGAAGCAAAAGATGTGCAGAAAGAACCAACAGAGGAGCAGAAAGAGGCCTTGTTGCAAAATCATCCTGTGCCCACAACTTTTTCAGACGGGTACTGGTGGTAACTGACTCTGACTAACCAGAGCCAGTGCGCGCTTGCACAGTGGTGAAGGGAGGGGGCCTGAGGTGACATGTGTGCAAACGCGCCCCGTGGCGCTTTTAAGTTGCGGGATTAAGTCCCCTTGAATCCTGAGGGTCCCTGGAGCCCAACTAGCCCCCCAGGTACCTACAGTTAGGACCACAGAGCTGAGTTGCAGAGAGGCGTTTCGAGGCTACGCACCTTTTTTCACCTCTCTGCAACGCACCTCTGTTGTGCTTACTGAAGGTACCTGGTGGGCTAGTTGGCCCCCAGGATTCAAAGGGAATTAACTCCCCAACTTAAAACGCACCACAGGGCGTGTTTGCGCACATGTCACCTGAGGCCCCGCCCCTCCCTTCACCACTGTGCAAACGCGCCCCGTGGCGCGTTTTAAGTTGGGGGATTAGGTCACCTTGAATCCTGAGAGTCCCTGGGGCCCAACCAGCCCACCAGGTACTTCCAGTAAGCACCACAGGCCTGCGTTGCAACGCCTGTAACAAATTGTGCAGTTGTGTTTAGGTAGTGAAGAGGGTCGTGCTGGGGGTAGTGTTTTAGGGTTTAGGGTAGTGCAGTGGTGTTTGTGTAGTGTAGGGGGTCATGCTGGGGGTAGATTTAGGGTTTAGGGTAGTGCAGTGGTGTTTGGGTAGTGTAGGGAGTCGTGCTGGGGGAGTGTTTTAGGGTTTAGGGTAGTACAGTGATGTTTGGGTAGTGTAGGGGGTCGTGCTGGGGTTAGTGTTTTAGGGTTTTAGGGTTTAGGGTAGTGCAGTGGTGTTTGGGTAGTGTAGGGGATACTGCTGGGGTAGTGTTTTAGGGTTTAGGGTAGTGCAATGGTGTTTGGGTAGTGTAGGGGGTACTGCTGGGGGTAGTGTTTTAGGGTTTAGGGTAGTGCAGTGGTGTTTGGGTAGCGTAGGGGGTACTGCTGGGGGTAGTGTTTTATGGTTTAGGGTAGTGCAGTGGTGTTTGGGTAGTGTAGGGGTTCGTGCTGGGGGTAGTTTTTTAGGGTTTAGGGTAGTGCAGTGGTGTTTGTGTAGTGTAGGAGGTCGTGTTTTAGGGTTTAGGGTAGTGCAGTGGTCTTTGGGTAGTGTAGGGAGTCGTGCGGGGGGTATTGTTTTAGAGTTTAGGGTAGTGCAGTGGTCTTTGGGTAGTGTAGGGGGTTGTGCGGGGGGTAGTGTTTTAGGGATTAGGGTAGTGCATTGGTATTTGGGTAGTGTAGGGGGTCATGCGGGGGGTAGTGTTTTAGGGTTTAGGGCAGTGCAGTGGTGTTTAGGTAGTGTAGGGGGTCGTGCTGGAAGGAGTGTTTTAGGGTTTAGGGCAGTGCAGTGGTGTTCGGGTAGTGTAGGGGGTCGTGCTGGGGGGAGTGTTTTAGGGTTTAGGGCAGTGCAGTCGTGTTCGGGTAGTGTAGGGGGTCGTGCTGGGGGAGTATTTTAGGGTTTAGGGTAGTGCAGTGGTATTCGGGTAGTGTAGGGGGTCATGCTGGGGTAGTGTTCTAGGGTTTAGGGCAGTGCAGTGGTGTTCGGGCAGTGTAGGGGGTCGTGCTGGGGGTGGTGTTTCAGGGTTTAGGGCAGTGCAGTGGTGTTCGGGCAGTGTAGGGGGTCGTGCAGGGGGGTGTTTCAGGGTTTAGGGCAGTGCAGTGGTGTTCGGGCAGTGTAGGGTGTCGTGCAGGGGTGGTGTTTCAGGGTTTAGGGCAGTGGTGTTCGGGCAGTGTAGGGGGTCATGCTGGGGGTGGTGTTTCAGGGTTTAGGGCAGTGCAGTGGTGTTCGGGCAGTGTAGGGGGTCTTGCTGGGGGTGGTGTTTCAGGGTTTAGGGCAGTGCAGTGGTGTTCGGGCAGTGTAGGGGGTCTTGCTGGGGGTGGTGTTTCAGGGTTTAGGGCAGTGGTGTTCGGGCAGTGTAGGGGGTCTTGCTGGGGGTGATGTTTCAGGGTTTAGGGCAGTGCAGTGGTGTTCTGGCAGTGTAGGGGGTCTTGCTGGGGGTAGTGTTTCAGGGTTTAGGGCGGTGCAGTGGTGTTCGTGCAGTGTAGGGGGTCGTGCTGGGGGTGGTGTTTCAGGGTTTAGGGCAGTGCAGTAGTGTTCGGGCAGTGTAGGGGGTCATGCAGGGGGTGGTGTTTCAGGGTTTAGGGCAGTGCAGTGGTGTTCTGGCAGTGTAGGGGGTCATGCTGGGGGTGGGGTTTCAGGGTTTAGGGCAGTACAGTGGTGTTCGGGCAGTGTAGGGGGTCATGCAGGGGTGGTGTTTCAGGGTTTAGGGCAGTGCAGTGGTGTTCGGGCAGTGTAGGGGGTCGTGCTGGGGCTGGTGTTTCAGGGTTTAGGGCAGTGCAGTGGTGTTCGGGCAGTGTAGGGGGTCTTGCTGGGGGTGGTGTTTCAGGGTTTAGGGCAGTGGTGTTCGGGCAGTGTAGGGGGTCTTGCTGGGGGTGATGTTTCAGGGTTTAGGGCAGTGCAGTGGTGTTCGGGCAGTGTAGGGGGTCTTGCTGGGGGTAGTGTTTCAGGGTTTAGGGCAGTGCAGTGGTGTTCGTGCAGTATAGGGGGTCGCGCTGGGGATGGTGTTTCTGGGTTTAGGGCAGTGCAGTAGTGTTCGAGCAGTGTAGGGGGTTGTGCAGGGGGTGGTGTTTCAGGGTTTAGTGCAGTGGTGTTCGGGCAGTGTAGGGGGTCGCGCTGGGGGTGGTGTTTCAGGGTTTAGGGCAGTGCAGTGGTGTTCGGGCAGTGTAGGGGGTCATGCACGGGGTGGTGTTTCAGGGTTTAGGGCAGTGCAGTGGTGTTCGGGCAGTGTAGGGTGTTGTGCTGGGGCTGGTGTTTCAGGGTTCAGGGCAGTGCAGTGGTGTTCAGGCAGTGTAGGGGGTCGTGCTGAGGCTGGTGTTTCACGGTTTAGGGCAGTGCAGTGGTGTTCGGGCAGTGTAGGGGGTCGTGCTGGGGCTGGTGTTTCAGGGTTTAGGGCAGTGCAGTGGTGTTCGGGCAGTGTAGGCGGTCGTGCTGGGGCTGGTCTTTCAGGGTTTAGGGCAGTGCAGTGGTGTTCGGGCAGTGCAGGGGGTCATGCTGGGGCTGGTGTTTCAGGGTTTAGGGCAGTGCAGTGGTGCTCGGGCAGTGTAGGGGGTCGTGCTGGGGGTGATGTTTCAGGGTTTAGGGTAGTGCAGTGGTGTTCGGGCAGTGTAGGGGGTCGTGCAGGGGCTGGTGTTTCAAGGTTTAGGGCAGTGCAGTGGTGTTCGGGCAGTGTAGGGGGTCGTGCTGGGGCTGGTGTTTCAGGGTTTAGGGCAGTGCAGTGGTGTTCGGGCAGTGTAGGGGGTCGTGCTGGGGGTGGTGTTTCAGGGTTTAGGTCAGTGGTGTTCGGGCAGTGTAGGGGGTCTTGCTGGGGGTGATGTTTCAGGGTTTAGGGCAGTGCAGTGGTGTTCGGGCAGTGTAGGGGGTCTTGCTGGGGGTAGTGTTTCAGGGTTTAGGGCAGTGCAGTGGTGTTCGGGCAGTGTAGGGGGTCATGCTGGGGGTGGTGTTTCAGGGTTTAAGGCAGTGCAGTGGTGTTCGGGCAGTGTAGGGGGTCGTGAAGGGGGTGGTGTTTCAGGGTTTAGGGCAGTGCAGTGGTGTTCGGGCAGTGTAGGGGGTCATGCTAGGGGTGGTGTTTCAGGGTTTAGGGCAGTGCAGTGGTGTTCGGGCAGTGTAGGGGGTCATGCAGGGGCTGGTGTTTCAGGGTTTAGGGCAGTGCAGTGGTGTTCGGGCAGTGTAGGGGGTCGTGCTGGGGGTAGTGTTTTAGGGTTTAGGGTAGTGCAGTGGTGCTTGTGTAGTGTAGGGGGTCATGCTGGGGTAGTGTTTTAGGGTTTAGGGTAGTGCAGTGGTGTTTGTGTAGTGTAGGGGGTCATGTTTTAGGGTAGTGCAGTGGTGTTTGGGTAGTGTAGGGGGTCGTGCTGGGGGTAGTGTTTTAGGGTTTAGGGTAGTGCAGTGGTGTTTGTGTAGTGTAGGAGATCGTGCTGGGGGTAGTGTTTTAGGGTTTAGGGTAGTGCAGTGGTGTTTGTGTAGTGTAGGGGGTCATGTTTTAAGGTAGTGCAGTGGTGTTTGGGTAGTGTAGGAGGTCGTGCTGGT